>CM077162.1:108076396-108781307 GCA_039583875.1 Platanthera guangdongensis | reverse complement strand
GGGTCGACGAACATTGAGTTTGAATCGTCGAGAGGGATGGAATTTGTCACGGCTTGGTCACTGCCCCGTGTCGGATTGACACGGGCGTGTCGAATTATGGAACACGGGCGTGTTCAGGCTTTCCTCTTCAAAATTGGCCTTCCATTTTTGGTTTTTCGTTTTTTTCGGGTTTGAGCTGTCACGCCCTGGTCACGGGCGTGACAACATGTCACGGGCGTGACATGTCATTTTTTTGCAGATTTTGATTTTTTTCCTGAAAAATAAAATAAAGCAAGTTAGTATTAATATTTACAAAAATAGGAGCATTTTATTGAATATAAAACAGTAGAAATGACAAAAATTAAATAAAACGACTTAAGTAATGTACATATAATTAGGTATATTTTACAACTCATCAAATACCCCATACTTAAGCTTTTGCTATTCCAGAGCAAAAGTTTGATATGAACTTATAAGGAATAAAAACTCTAAGTTTAGCTACCGCTTAATCAATTATAAGAGAGATCGAAATAAATAAACGGGCGTAAGAGTTAAGTCCTAAAATTATGAAGATGATTTAAATAGCGCAAAAGTTTGGCCAAAAGACTTCTTGATATAATCAAATAGAAAGCAATAATTGTAATGGTTAGATTAACAAGAATAGTTTGGAATTATATGAACTTTTAGCCTATAGAAGTTTTAATGGAAATAATGCAATTTACAAATATGCTCTCAAAACGATTTTTGAATTAAATCTAGAATCATGAAATTTGGCAATGATGTTGGTTAATGAAGAGGTTTTGATGTTTGAGGCGAGGTATTTTTTCTCGAACCTCCATGTTTTTTTTTTTTTTGATTATTAGGAAAACGAAATCTTATTTTCCTAATATCGATTTTTTTTCAACTTCAAAATAAAATGTTAACCCAATGTATATGTGTAGGAGTAATGAATTTTATTCCTCTTACTCCATAGCATATAATCTTTTAATCTATTGGGTGCTATGTTTACGGAACGAAATCTTATTCCCATTGACATAGGTCTTTTAAGGATAATAATTTTATCATGGCCAAGTCAGTCATGATAAGGACGGTGAGAAAAGAAAACTAGATTTTTTTTTTTATTAAAAACAATTTGAGAGCAACCTTTAAATTGTAAGTTCCAAGTTTTCAGAAAGCTAAAAGTAAACATAATTGAATCCTATAATCGTTATTTTTAACATAATACACGTGCTCCTATTAATGAAAAATTAGAAGTAGTGCCTAAAACGAGTTCGCTATTTTTAACAAAGCATAATGAATTCTTTAAACTTAACCCGAATATTTAATTTTTCAATCAATAATTAACAAACGAATAACATACAAAGAAATTAATAAAATTCACATATAAATAAATTAAAGCAAAATTTTTGGATAGCAAGAAAATTAAGATGGTATATTTGATTTATTTGTTTCAAAATTATTTTTTTTTGTTGTATTAGAGTTTTTTTTTTATAATTTTTTTTGTGATTAGTGAATTATTATTCTTTTTTAGTTTTAAGGGTTTTTGCGGAAGTGGGAGAAAAGAGATGGTATGAGAGAGAATAGGAAGGGAGAGAGAAGATTATTTACAAAAGTATTTTACACAGAATTTTTAACAAAATGAAAAAACTAATCATTGTTTTTTTGGATTTTTGGTTATTGAATTTTTTTTTTTGTTTTTTTTGTTGTTTTTTTGTTTTGAGTTTTTGTTTTATATTTTTTTTGGTTTTTTTGGGATTTTTGCTTTAAAAAGACATAAAACAAAAACATTTTAAGACAGAAAATAAATAATTTTGGTTTTTTTGGGATTTTTGTTTTCATTTTCAAAAATTTTTTTTGAAGTTTTTGTTATTTTTTATTAGTTTTTTTTTTTTTATATAATATTTTTTTTTATATGTTTAAAGTGCGATAATATAAAGACAGTGCAGAAAATAGAATATGAAAAAGAAAGCGAGAAAACACCCCCATACTTAAGTCCAACATTGTCCCCAAATGTGTAACGTAAGTATGCGGAACAAAACAGGTAGATAATATATACAAAGAAAAGAAAGAAATGGGGGGGGAGAAGCTTCCTGATAGGAGTGGGAAAGGCGCAGTTTAGGAAACCCTGAGGATCGGTCCGTTTTGGATCGATCACCTCCTTTCCGCTACGGAGGGTTATAGCGTTGATATTTTCCCGCGGATTGGGCTCCGTGTTTCCCGGCAGTGCCCCGAGCGCGCGCTCGGACATCATTCGCGCTAGCTGTCCAACCTGGAGTTCTAAGTTTTTTAGCGATCCGGTGATGTTCCGGATATTTGACTCGTTGGAGCTATATATTTAGAAAATTATCCTCCATCGGGGAGGGTTTTGGAAGAGGGGGAGGCGGCAGAAATCCAGGCGCGAAAGAATTGGGGGGGCGCTGCGCATTATTCGGATTGCTCCATGAGAAGTTGGGGTGGTTCCTCCAACCCGGATTATAGTTATTGCTATAAGGGTTGTTATTGGGGTTGAAGGAAGGTCGCCCAGCATTTCCCACGTAGTCTACGAATTCATTTGCTACGCCGGCATTAGGGGGAATCGCCCAAGGAGGAGTGGTGGAGGCAGCAGACATCTCCGCCACCTGCTTTGTCAGCCTTTCAACTTGAAGGGCTAAGTGGGCAGTGGCATCCACTTCGAAGAGGCCGGCCGCCTGCTTGGGACGTCCCCGAGGGACGTTCCATTGGTAGGCGTTCATAGCCATCTCTTCAATAAGAGCTTGGGCAGCCTCGGGGGTCTTATTATTCAAGGTACCCCCGGCAGCCGCGTCAATCATTTGACGCGTCTGATAATAAAGCCCATTGTAGAAGATTTGGACCTGCAACCACGCAGGCAGCGCGTGGTGCGGACACTTGCGGAGGAATTCCTTAAAGCGCTCCCAAGTCTCAAAAGAGACTCAGAATCGTTCTGCACGAACGAAGAAATGTCCGCCCGTAACTTTGCAGTTTTGGCGGGCGGAAAATACTTCGTTAAGAACCGCTCCGCAAGCTCGGCCCAGGTGGTGATACATCCTCGTGGAGGGAATTCAACCACGCCTTAGCTTTGGATCTGAGGGAGAATGGAAAAAGGCGCAAACGAATGGCGTCATCAGTGACGCCATTAATCTTAAAAGTGTCGCAAATCTCCAAAAAAACTAGACAAATGAACGTTCGGGTCCTCATCCGGCTGTCCATCGAACTGCACGGCATTTTGGATCATTTGGATAACGCTCGATTTGATCTCAAAATTATTGTTCGCCACCGTCGGGCGGACAATACTGGACCCAGTATCGTCCAAATTTGGCCGGGCGTAATATGACATTGTACGCTCAAGGGCCGCGTTCGGATTGGGGTCGGCCATAGGAACGGCAGAGGGTTCTCCGATGGATTCTGCGGGATCCAAAGAGGGATTTCGGCGTTGAGACCGAATACGCGCAAGAGAGCGTTCGATCTCAGGATCGAAATCCAAATTTTCGGACTCCGAAGGCTGTCCACGGGTCATACACCCGAATGAAAAGTAGAAAAATTAACTCTCTTTTTTTTTCGGATTTTGAAGAAAAGTTTTTTAAGTTTTTTTTTAGTTTTTAGAAATAAAAGTAAAAGTAATAGAGTTCGGATTCGGAATAACAACTCAAAGAGAAGTCCCCGGCAACGGCGCCAAAAACTTGATTCGCCCGCGAACAGACTCTTACTGTGGTTGGTTCGGTGAGTCGATCGCCGCGGGCTTGCTAGGGTAGGCAAGTGCACCTATCGCAAGTAGTACTCGATATTCGGGAGAATACCGAGGTCGTATTATTCCCGGGAACGGGTTGATTACCCCTACTCCTCCGAAAACACTATTATTTTACCGAAATAGAAGTTGAGGGTTTTAAGTAAAATAAGAACGAAAATAGATTTTAAGAAAGTAGTCGATGAAGAGATAACTCCCGGTATCGAATTGCGTTAGGATTAAAAATTGATTTGAATAACTAGATATCTAAAGTTTCAATTTAATTAATGCGGAAACTTGGCCGTGGAGGTTCAAAATAATGAGCTCACCTATCTCTAGGAATATCGCTCACCTAGACATTAAGGCTATTCGACCGGGCTCTCGTCCGACGAAGGATTCCCCTTAATGCCCGCAGTACGCTAAGAACCCCGCTATTGGGTGGGGAACCCGATCCGGTAGAGTTAGCGCGCCTCCTCTCTCGAGGGTTAGTGCGGAACTCTATCTACCCAGGGGTGATCTGTCCATATGCACGGCCTCTCGGCTAGCTAGCGTATGGATAACGGAAATAGAGCCCACACATCGATATGTGGGTCTACGCGTCGTTAACCCGGGGTAAACCTTAAGTTTTTAATTAAATTGAAAAATTAGACATTTGGTTATTTAAAACATTTTAGATCCCAAAGCTCTTCGATACCGAGGGCTAAAAGAAATTAGCCACTCATCGGAATGGGGAAAGCTTGTATGTTTGGGTATGCGAGCGTCCTAAACTATTCGCTGAAAGGTTATAAAGAAAATAAGAAAACAAAACAAAATAACCTAATTTTAGAAAAGTTATTACAAATAAACACACCCGCACTCATTCAAACATATAATAAAAGGAAGAAATAAAACTAATTTACATATAAGAGAAAATTGCATAATTGACATTTGCAGGTCCCACTCAAACGAGTGGGGGCGGGAAATAAAAGCTGAAAAGTGCATAATTGAAATTTGCAAGTCCCACTCAAACGAGTGGGGGCGAAAAATTAAAGCTGAAAATTGCAAGTCCTACTCAAACGAGTAGGACTGAAATGAAAGCGAGTCCTACTCAAACGAGTAGGAGAAAATAAATGCGATTACAGGGCTTTCTTAAATATTTACATCAAAATACAGTCCGACCATTAACTCCTAGCGAGTAGGCGGAAAATCAAATCCAGCCATTTAACTCAAGTGAGTAGGCGGAAAAAAATAAAGATTGAAAATTACAAGTCCTACTCAAACGAGTAGGACTGAAAATACAGACCGGCCATTTAACTCAAGTGAGTAGGCGGAAAAATAAAACAACACACGCACTCTACTTGAATAAAATCCAGCCAATTAACTC
Organism: Platanthera guangdongensis; assembly: GCA_039583875.1. NCBI lineage: Eukaryota > Viridiplantae > Streptophyta > Magnoliopsida > Asparagales > Orchidaceae > Platanthera > Platanthera guangdongensis. Next base: position 108,776,244 of record CM077162.1, on the reverse strand, counting down.
AAATGAGTAGGCGGAAAAATAAAAACAACACACGCACTCTACTTGAAAGTAACTACTCACGCACTCGACTTGAAAGTAACTACTCACGCACTCGACTTGAAAGTAACTACTCACGCACTCGACATAAATAAACACACACACACACACTTGCATAATTTAACTTAGGAGCTGAAAAATATCTCATACACGCACACACTCGTGCTAAAATAATTGCAAAAATCAACGTTATCGAAAAATTAAAATGACTGCATTTCTACCGCTGGAATGCAGTAGAAATGCATAAAAAGGCAAAATAAAAATTGTTTGAGCAAAAAGTTTTCAAATTAAAGTGAGAAGGGCAAGTGCCCGAAAAATTAAAACGTTTACATTTTTACCGTTAGATTTTGATAGAAATGCTTAAAAAGTGAAAATAAAAATTGTTCGAGCGAAGATATTTTTTTGTAACTACTTAAAATGAAAGTTGATGAAAAATAAAAATAACAATTTATACATTACTATAGCCTTGTAAAATGATTTAAAAAGAGGGAGTAAGCTAAAAAGAAGCAATAGTTTTATAGTTAAAACAAAGTAAAAGCTAAGTTAAGAGGAATGAAAACTACCTTTTTTATTGTTTTACAAGTTCAAAAAAAAAGCATTTTGAAGCATGAAAATCCTAAGTCTAACCAAATTTAAAGAGTTAGAGAATGAAAACGGCCATAATAACGGCTATAAATTTTGTTATAATTGAAAAGAAAACATGAACATTTGCGTTTTAAAACATAATTTTTGCAATTTTAAGCTCATACACACACACACGCATAATGAAAGTAAAAAATTAAAGTATATAAGATTGATGAAAAGGAGGCTATTTGGAGAAATTTCAAAGCATGTAGGATGAAATAATAGCGATTTTTATTACAAAAGAAAGGGATTACAAGAGTTCAAACATACAAACTTAAAAAGGAGAGGGAGGGGGGATCCTTACATAGCACTAAAGCGACTCCAACAGCAGCCCTAATACATCAAAATGGTTCGGATTTTGGGAACCCTTAACTCATACAGCAGCTGCCTTTTTATAGGCAAAAATTTCCAAGTACACGCCCTCCGACACGGGCGTGTCGGGGGGCGTGTCAGCACTATTTACCGCGGGATTCGGCGACCTGACGGATTTGACGGCGATTTGACTTTCCGGCCGAAAACGCGGCGGTCACGCCCCCGGGTCACGGGCGTGACGGTGGGCGTGTCATTCGGCGCTTTAAGGCGATGTTGACTTCGGGATTCGCCGGCGCCAGTTTGTCGGGCGGACACGGGCGTGGCGCATATCGGACACGGGCGTGTCCCTCTTGGGTTCGACGAACGTTGAGCGCGGATCATTGACCAGGCTGTCACGGGGCGTGTCGGGCTGCCACGGGCGTGTCGCACATCAGACACGGGCGTGGCCCTCTTGGGTCGACGAACATTGAGTTGAAATCGTCGAGCGGGATGGACACGGCTTGGTCACGCCCCGTGTCGGATTGACACGGGCGTGTCGAATTATGGAACACGGGCGTGTCAGGCTTTCCTCTTCAAAATTGGCCTCTTTTCGGGTTTTTGAGCTGTCACGCCCTGGTCACGGGCGTGACCAACATGTCACGGGCGTGACATGTCATTTTTTGCAGATTTTGACTTTTTTTCCTGAAAAATAAAATAAAGCAAGTTAGTATAATATTTACAAAAATAGGAGCATTTTATTGAATAAAAACAAGTAGAAATGACAAAAATTAAATAAAACGACTTAAGTAATGTACATAAAATTAGGTATATTTACAACTCATCAAATACCCCCATACTTAAGCTTTTGCTATTCCAGAGCAAAAGTTTGATATGAACTTATAAGGAATAAAAAAAACTCTAAGTTTAGCTACCGCTTAATCAATTATAAGAGAGATCTAAATAAATAAACGGGGCGTAAGAGTTAAGTCCTAAAATTATGAAGATGATTTAAATAGCGCAAAAGTTTTGGCCAAAAGACTTCTTGATATAATCAAATAGAAGGCAATAATTGTAAAGGTTAGATTAACAAGAATAGTTTGGAATTATATGAACTTTTAGCCTATAGAAGTTTTACTGGAAATAATGCAATTTACAAATTATGCTCTCAAAACGATTTTTGAATTAAATCTAGAATCATGAAATTGGCAATGATGTTGGTTAATGAAGAGGTTTTTGATGTTTGAGGCGAGGTAATTTTTTCTCGAACCTCCATGTTTTTTTTTTTTTTTTGATTATTAGGAAAACGAAATCTTATTTTCCTAATATCGATTTTTTTTTCAACTTCAAATAAATGTTAACCCAATGTATATGTGTAGGAGTAATGAATTTTATCCTCTTACTCCATAGCATATAATCTTTTAATCTATTGGGTGCCTATGTTTACGGAACGAAATCTTATTCCCATTGACATAGGATCTTTTAAGGATAACAATTTTATCATGCCAAGTCAGTCATGATAAGGACGGTGAGAAAAGAAAACTAGATTTTTTTTTTATTAAAAAACAATTTTGAGAGCAACCTTAATAAATTGTAAGTTCCAAGTTTTCAGAAAGCTAAAAGTAAACATAATTGAATCCTATAATCGTTATTTTCTAACATAATACACGTGCTCCTATTAATGAAAAATTAGAAGTAGTGCCTAAAACGAGTTCGCTATTTTTAACAAAGCATAATGAATTCTTTAAAACTTAACCCCGAATATTTAAATTTTTCAATCAATAATTAACAAACGAATAACAAACAAAGAATTAATAAAATTCACATATAAATAAATTCAAAGCAAAATTTTTGGATAGCAAGAAAATTAAGGATGGTATATTTGATTTATTTGTTTCAAAATATTTTTTTTGTTGTTTTAGAGTTTTTTGTTTTTATAATTTTTTTTGTGATTAGTGAACTTATTATCTTTTTTAGATTTTTAAGGTTTTGCGGAAAGTGGGAGAAAAAGAGATGGTATGAGAGAGAATAGGAATGGGGAGAGAGAAGATTATTTACAAAAATATTTACACAGATTTTTACAAAATGAAACTAAACATGTTTTTGGAATTTTGGTTTTATGAATTTTTTTTTTTGTTTTTTTTTTTTTTTGTTTTTTGAAGTTTTTGTTTTATAATTTTTTTGTGTTTTTTTGGGATTTTTGCTTTAAAAAGACATAAAACAAAAACATTTTAAAGACAGAAAATAAATAATTTAGGTTTTTGGGATTTTGTTTTCATTTTCAAAAATTTTTTTTTGAAGTTTTTGTTATTTTTATAGTTTTTTTTTATATATATATTTTTTTTTATGTTTAAAGTGCAGAAAATATAAAGACAGTGCAGAAAATAGAAATATGAAAAAGAAAGCGAGAAAACACTCCCATACTTAAGTCCAACATTGTCCCCAATGTTGTAACGTAAGTATGCGGAACAAAACAGGTAAGAGAATATATACAAAGAAAAGAAAGAAATGGGGGGGGAGAAGCTTCCCTGATAGGAGGTGGGAAAGGCGCAGTTTAGGAACCCTGAGGATCGGTCCGTTTTGGATCGATCACCTCCTTTCCGCTACGGAGGGTTATAGCGTTGATATTTTCCCGCGGATTGGGCTCCGTGTTTCCCGGCAGTGCCCCGAGCGCGCGCTCGGACATCATTCGCGCTAGCTGTCCAACCTGGAGTTCTAAGTTTTTTAGCGATCCGGTGATGTTCCGGATATTTGACTCGTTGGATGCTATATATTTAGAAAAATTATCCTCCATCGGGGAGGGTTTTGGAAGAGGGGGAGGCGGCAGAAATCCAGGCGCGAAAGAATTGGGGGGGCGCTGCGCATTATTCGGATTGCTCCATGAGAAGTTGGGGTGGTTCCTCCAACCCGGATTATAGTTATTGCTATAAGGGTTGTTATTGGGGTTGAAGGAAGGTCGCCCAGCATTTCCCACATAGTCTACGAATTCATTTGCTACGCCGGCATTAGGGGGAATCGCCCAAGGAGGAGTGGTGGAGGCAGCAGACATCTCCGCCACCTGCTTTGTCAGCCTTTCAACTTGAAGGGCTAAGTGGGCAGTGGCATCCACTTCGAAGAGGCCGGCCGCCTGCTTGGGACGTCCCCGAGGGACGTTCCATTGGTAGGCGTTCATAGCCATCTCTTCAATAAGAGCTTGGGCAGCCTCGGGGGTCTTATTATTCAAGGTACCCCCGGCAGCCGCGTCAATCATTTGACGCGTCTGATAATTAAGCCCATTGTAGAAGATTTGGACCTGCAACCACGCAGGCAGCGCGTGGTGCGGACACTTGCGGAGGAATTCCTTAAAGCGCTCCCAAGTCTCAAAAAGAGACTCAGAATCGTTCTGCACGAACGAAGAAATGTCCGCCCGTAACTTTGCAGTTTTGGCGGGCGGAAAATACTTCGTTAAGAACCGCTCCGCAAGCTCGGCCCAGGTGGTGATACATCCTCGTGGGAGGGAATTCAACCACGCCTTAGCTTTGGATCTGAGGGAGAATGGAAAAAGGCGCAAACGAATGGCGTCATCAGTGACGCCATTAATCTTAAAAGTGTCGCAAATCTCCAAAAAACTAGACAAATGAACGTTCGGGTCCTCATCCGGCTGTCCATCGAACTGCACGGCATTTTGGATCATTTGGATAACGCTCGATTTGATCTCAAAATTATTGTTCGCCACCGTCGGGCGGACAATACTGGACCCAGTATCGTCCAAATTTGGCCGGGCGTAATATGACATTGTACGCTCAAGGGCCGCGTTCGGATTGGGGTCGGCCATAGGAACGGCAGAGGGTTCTCCGATGGATTCTGCGGGATCCAAAGAGGGATTTCGGCGTTGAGACCGAATACGCGCAAGAGAGCGTTCGATCTCAGGATCGAAATCCAAATTTTCGGACTCCGAAGGCTGTCCACGGGTCATACACCCGAATGAAAAGTAGAAAAATTAACTCTCTTTTTTTTCGGATTTTGAAGAAAAGTTTTTTAAGTTTTTTTTTTTTTTTTAGTTTTTAGAAATAAAAGTAAAAGTAATAGAGTTCGGATTCGGAATAACAACTCAAAGAGAAGTCCCCGGCAACGGCGCCAAAAACTTGATTCGCCCGCGAACAGACTCTTACTGTGGTTGGTTCGGTGAGTCGATCGCCGCGGGCTTGCTAGGGTAGGCAAGTGCACCTATCGCAAGTAGTACTCGATATTCGGGAGAATACCGAGGTCGTATTATTCCCGGGAACGGGTTGATTACCCCTACTCCTCCGAAAACACTATTATTTTACCGAAATAGAAGTTGAGGGTTTTAAGTAAAATAAGAACGAAAATAGATTTTAAGAAAGTAGTCGATGAAGAGATAACTCCCGGTATCGAATTGCGTTAGGATTAAAAATAGATTTGAATAACTAGATATCTAAAGTTTCAATTTAATTAATGCGGAAACTTGGCCGTGGAGGTTCAAAATAATGAGCTCACCTATCTCTAGGAATATCGCTCACCTAGACATTAAGGCTATTCGACCGGGCTCTCGTCCGACGAAGGATTCCCCTTAATGCCCGCAGTACGCTAAGAACCCCGCTATTGGGTGGGGAACCCGATCCGGTAGAGTTAGCGCGCCTCCTCTCTCGAGGGTTAGTGCGGAACTCTATCTACCCAGGGGTGATCTGTCCATATGCACGGCCTCTCGGCTAGCTAGCGTATGGATAACGGAAATAGAGCCCACACATCGATATGTGGGTCTACGCGTCGTTAACCCGGGGTAAACCTTAAGTTTTTAATTAAATTGAAAAATTAGACATTTGGTTATTTAAAACATTTTAGATCCCAAAGCTCTTCGATACCGAGGGCTAAAAGAAATTAGCCACTCATCGGAATGGGGAAAGCTTGTATGTTTGGGTATGCGAGCGTCCTAAACTATTCGCTGAAAGGTTATAAAGAAAATAAGAAAACAAAACAAAATAACCTAATTTTAGAAAAGTTATTACAAATAAACACACCCGCACTCATTCAAACATATAACAAAAGGAAGAAATAAAACTAATTTACATATAAGAGAAAATTGCATAATTGACATTTGCAGGTCCCACTCAAACGAGTGGGGGCGGGAAATAAAAGCTGAAAAGTGCATAATTGAAATTTGCAAGTCCCACTCAAACGAGTGGGGGCGAAAAATTAAAGCTGAAAATTGCAAGTCCTACTCAAACGAGTAGGACTGAAATGAAAGCGAGTCCTACTCAAACGAGTAGGAGAAAATAAATGCGATTACACGGCTTTCTTAAATATTTACATCAAAATACAGTCCGACCATTAACTCCTAGCGAGTAGGCGGAAAATCAAATCCAGCCATTTAACTCAAGTGAGTAGGCGGAAAAAAATAAAGATTGAAAATTACAAGTCCTACTCAAACGAGTAGGACTGAAAATACAGACCGGCCATTTAACTCAAGTGAGTAGGAGGAAAAATAAAACAACACACGCACTCTACTTGAATAAAATCCAGCCAATTAACTCAAATGAGTAGGCGGAAAAATAAAAACAACACACGCACTCTACTTGAAAGTAACTACTCACGCACTCGACTTGAAAGTAACTACTCACGCACTCGACTTGAAAGTAACTACTCACGCACTCGACATAAATAAACACACACACACACACTTGCATAATTTAACTTAGGAGCTGAAAAATATCTCATACACGCACACACTCGTGCTAAAATAATTGCAAAAATCAACGTTATCGAAAAATTAAAATGACTGCATTCTACCGCTGGAATGCAGTAGAAATGCATAAAAAGGCAAAATAAAAATTGTTTGAGCAAAAAGTTTTCAAATTAAAGTGAGAAGGGCAAGTGCCCGAAAAATTAAAACGTTTACATTTTTACCGTTAGATTTTGATAGAAATGCTTAAAAAGTGAAAATAAAAATTGTTCGAGCGAAGATATTTATTTGTAACTACTTAAAATGAAAGTTGATGAAAAATAAAAATAACAATTTATACATTACTATAGCCTTGTAAAATGATTTAAAAAGAGGGAGTAAGCTAAAAAGAAGCAATAGTTTTATAGTTAAAACAAAGTAAAAGCTAAGTTAAGAGGAATGAAAACTACCTTTTTTATTGTTTTACAAGTTCAAAAAAAGCATTTTGAAGCATGAAAATCCTAAGTCTAACCAAATTTAAAGAGTTAGAGAATGAAAACGGCCATAATAACGGCTATAAATTTTGTTATAATTGAAAAGAAAACATGAACATTTGCGTTTTAAAACATAATTTTTGCAATTTTAAGCTCATACACACACACACGCATAATGAAAGTAAAAAATTAAAGTATATAAGATTGATGAAAAGGAGGCTATTTGGAGAAATTTCAAAGCATGTAGGATGAAATAATAGCGATTTTTATTACAAAAGAAAGGGATTACAAGAGTTCAAACATACAAACTTAAAAAGGAGAGGGAGGGGGGATCCTTACATAGCACTAAAGCGACTCCAACAGCAGCCCTAATACATCAAAATGGTTCGGATTTTGGGAACCCTTAACTCATACAGCAGCTGCCTTTTTATAGGCAAAAATTTCCAAGTACACGCCCTCCGACACGGGCGTGTCGGGGGGCGTGTCAGCACTATTTACCGCGGGATTCGGCGACCTGACGGATTTGACGGCGATTTGACTTTCCGGCCGAAAACGCGGCGGTCACGCCCCCGGTCACGGGCGTGACGGTGGGCGTGTCATTCGGCGCTTTAAGGCGATGTTGACTTCGGGATTCGCCGGCGCCAGTTTGTCGGGGCGGACACGGGCGTGGCGCATATCGGACACGGGCGTGTCCCTCTTGGGTTCGACGAACGTTGAGCGCGGATCATTGACCAGGCTGTCACGGGGCGTGTCGGGCTGCCACGGGCGTGTCGCACATCAGACACGGGCGTGGCCCTCTTGGGTCGACGAACATTGAGTTGAAATCGTCGAGCGGGATGGACACGGCTTGGTCACGCCCCGTGTCGGATTGACACGGGCGTGTCGAATTATGGAACACGGGCGTGTCAGGCTTTCCTCTTCAAAATTGGCCTCTTTTCGGGTTTTTGAGCTGTCACGCCCTGGTCACGGGCGTGACCAACATGTCACGGGCGTGACATGTCATTTTTTTCAGATTTTGACTTTTTTTCCTGAAAAATAAAATAAAGCAAGTTAGTATAATATTTACAAAAATAGGAGCATTTTATTGAATAAAAACAAGTAGAAATGACAAAAATTAAATAAAACGACTTAAGTAATGTACATAAAATTAGGTATATTTACAACTCATCAGTATGCATAGCCATCATCATTTCTATCAATCAATCAATCACATTCCACCACAAATGCCGGTATCCACCAGACGATCCGTGCACTCAGGGCACCTTCCTGGTGTACCGGATTTACCAGTCATACACTGCCGATCGAGGCTCTTCACTTGTTGGTTTGGCGGTTCAAGCCTAGTCCATCAATCTTACTATTGGCGACATCCCATCCATACACTCAGAGGTACTACCTCGCAGCATTCACAAACAACAAGAGCAGATCGACCCACACCATGTGGTGTAGCAAGCCGGGTTAATCAGTGCTCCCCAGACATTACCACCCATCGACCCCTCGCCTATTCCTGATCGACCCACCCTTATGGTACTGCAAGCCGGGTTTAACTCGGCTCCCCAGGCATTATCATCAATCGATCCCTCATCTATCCAGATCAACCCACCCTAGTGGTATAACTGGCCGGGTTTATCTCACGCTCCCCTTATTTCGCGCTCCCCAGGTGTGCTACCAATTGATCTCTCATCATAACCAGGAGCTTAACCAAAGCCTCCCTACATCCATAATAAATATTCATTCATCCACACAAGCAGGCAATCAAAGAACAAACCTTTCACAATATCAAATCCACGGAGTCTTCTCCGTTTTACCAATGATCATCACCAATCCAGACTACCCGTCCAGATGGGCTTCACACAACATGCCTATGTCATACTCACACTTCTGGCTACAGATGCAAACTCAAACAAAGAATCACTTCCGCAATCCACCTTTTGGTGGAGGATTGCACGCACATGCATAAAGAAAGGATTTCGATGTCAGATCCATGAAGCTGCTGGATGGAAATCACCGTCTCAGCGTTGCCTTCACAAAACAACTCTCGGATCTTCAATCCGCACTCCGCAGCCCTGCTTGTAGCGGATTTCCTCCTTCCTCCTTTCCTTCCCTTGCTCTCCCTCTTTCTCTCTCTTGGAATAAGAAGAAGAAGAAGAAGAAGATGAAAATGAAGAGATCCCATGGGAAGAAAAGGAACGGCCAGAAAAATTCCTGAAAATAACTCTCTCCGGTCTGACACGCCCTGTGACACGCCTGTGTCGTAGGCCGTGTCCCCTAAGCGGGCACGAACCACCTTATCTAACCTTATCCACACCAAGGTGACACGCCCATGTCACACCCATGTCAGCCCAGTCACGCCCGTGACATGGGGCGTGTAACCCACGCGAGACCTACTCGAGAGGACTTACTCGAGAGAAAACCAATTACTCGAGTACCTAGACCGGACACGCCCCTGTCATAGGGATAACACGCCCGTGTCACCCCCTCTTACTCGAGTACTTTTCCACCTACTCGAATCCATTTTGACCTACACGAGAGCCACTCGAGTATGAGCGGGACATGCCCTGGGACACGCCCATGTCACAGGAAGTGTACCCTCTACACGACGATCGTCGAGTGCGGTTCGTCGACTTAGAGAGAGTCGTCGACCAGGAAGGACACGCCCTGGGTCACGCCCCCGACATGCCCGTGTCATAGGCATGTACCTCCCGAAAATTCGTCGACCTAACTTCGTCGAACGCAATCATCGAATGCACTCAACCCAAACAGGACACGCACTGGGACACGCCCGTGTCCCAGGCCGTGTCACCCAATATTTTTAGTTTCTCAAATTTGGGATGTTACAACCCTCCCCTCCTTCAAAGAAATTTCGTCCTCGAAATTTGGCTCACTCCAAACAGCCACACAACCACTGAATGTTGCATCATTCGCAACCATGCATGCGAACAAGGCGAGCCGGGTTTGAGCTCAGCGGCCACGGCTTGTCTCACCCCAAGGCATCGCACAAACAAACCAAACATACAACACATACAACAGCACATCCCTAACTCCCATCTGTCCATATATAGCCACAAAATTTATAAAGTGATCGAAAACAAACACATCATCGAACTTATCATAATCGAACGATCACTTCCATATCACAAGTGTACACCAACAAGTCAACATATAACATGACATATACAACATGGTACAAAAATATCCTCAGGAGGTACATGATCAGGAACATTGCTCGTAAGTCATCATATATATACAATATGCACATCATCCAAGTGATACAAGTCACTAGTCTTATTTTCGCTCAGCCTCTCGATTTTGCATTTCTCGCGAAAGAGCCAAATTAAACACCCGAGGCTGAATTTCACCAAATGATCCTTGCGGCTCTTGCACTTCCAAATTATGCAACAGAGGTTGCGTCCGAGATGCAGATGATTCATCCACTGCTTTACCTTTTTCTTCATAAGACGCACCTGTCTTTTTCTCACTTCCTGCAAGGGCATTCCAACAAAATTTTGCTATGTGTCCTTGCTGCCCACATTTATAGCATATACATGTATCAACACGTCCTGGCCCATAGGTCGCCCCCGAAGAAACAGTCGACGGAGCCGATTCTGCAGGCCTAAATCTTTTCTTCTCTCGTCTTCTAAACTCCGATTGCTCCAATTGAGGCACTTTAAACTCTGGCTTTTCCACTGCTAGTCTCTTCTTCTCTTGTACCCGCTTCAAATCTTTCTCCAAAGCACGGGTTGTATCAACCAACGCTTGGAAGTCTTGGTTCACCGAACTTGGGAGTGCCAACTGCAACTCGTCGCGCAATCCCTCATAAAATCGATTCATCTTTCGCACTTCCTCCACGAAGGTAGACCCCGCATATCTTCCCAGTCTGGTAAACTCATGGAGGTATGTATCAATATCTTCCTCACCCTGCACCAGGTGTTGAAACTCATTTTCCGTCGCAATCCGCTGCGATACTGGCACATACTTGGCTAAAAACAATCGGAAGAATTCATCCACTGAAACCTCCACTAATCCACGACCTGCCAAGTGATGCACATCCATCTCATCCCACCACAGTCTCATATCTCCATCCAACAGAAAAGAGGCTAACATCACTTTCTGCTCCTCTGCCGTCCTGATTGCAGTCAGGATCCTCTTTACTCGAGCCAACCAATCTTCCGTCTGCGTTGGAGAACGTGCTCCACCAAATGTAGTTGGATGAAACTCTATAAAGCTTTTCAATGACTCGTTTATTGCTTGCACCTCCACCACCACTGCAGCACGCTCTTGTCGTGCACCAGTCTGTACTGGTACTCCTGCAGGCCTTGCCTGTCCAATAGGTTGTGCCTGTAACACCGCAAGCACTGTCTCCGTCACCACCCATATGGTCTCCGCTGAAGGAGGCATAGGCGCTTCAACTGGTGCTGCACTCTCATCCGATCGTGGGACTTTGACTGCCCAGCACCACTCCTCGCCACCTATCAATGTACAAAACACCATTAATCATTCATATCATAATGGTACTTATACATTGCCTACACACTCACGCACTTCCCGTGCATGAAATATATTCCTAGTGGACATTCGTGAGTTCAAGGATGTTCTTTCCTCCCAAACAATCAAAACCTAGCTCTGATACCACTTTGTAACACCCCCACTCGTCATATGGCATATAACGGTGGCTCCGGCCGGGGCCCCACGCCGTATGTCACAAACAAGCGGCGAAATTACTTGTGGAAATCAAATTTACTCGCATCCTATCTCAAAACATTCTAGCTCAGCATTTTACGTTAACATGAACTCACCTCAGAGAATGTCCACTACTATATAAACTCCACATTTATATATCAAAACCAGGAATGTATACAACTCACACACACTAGCCTTAAGGCCTTACAGATTTCTCTTTGAACAAATAAATTTTCGTACATCAGCATGCAGGCCGGCCACACATGAAATCCAACCACGTTTCTTCGCACAGCCTACAAGGTCCTTTAGCACCAATCCTTCCATTCCACACATTGCCATTCCAGCAGCAACACCTGCAATTCACCATCCAATCCAAACAGAAAAAAAAAAGTAACGGTCAGCATTAGCTAACCACTTATAACGACCCCACCTCTTACCCGGGGCAGTGGTTCCTTCCCTGTATGCATAGCCATCATCATTTCTATCAATCTATCAATCACAGTCCACCACAAACGCCGGTATACACCAGACGCTCTGTGCACTCAGGGCACCTTCTTGGTGTACCGGATATACCAGTGATACACCGCCAATCGAGGCTCTTCACTTGTTGGTTGGGCGATTCAAGCCTAGTCTACCACTCAGAGGTACTACCTCGCAGCATTCACAAACAACCAGAGCAGATCGACCCACCCTTATGGTACAGCAAGCCGGGTTTAACTCGGCTCCCCAGGCATTGTCGTCAATCGATCCCCCATCTATCCAGATCAACCCACCCTAGTGGTGTAACAGGTCGGGTTTATCTCGCGCTCCCCTTATTTCGTGCTCCCTAGGCATTCTAAAAATTGATCTCACATCATAACCAGGAGCTTAACCAAAGCCTCCCTACATCCATAATCAATATTAATTCATCCACACAACCATGCAATCAAGGAACAAACCTTTCACAGCATCAAATCCACGGAGTATTCTCCAGTTTACCCATGATCATCATAAATCCAGACTACCCGTCCAGATGGGCTTTACACAGCATGCCTATGCTGTACTTACACTTCCGGCTCTAGATGCAAACTCAAACAAAGAATCACTTCCGCGATCCACCTTTTGGTGGAGTATTCCATGCACATGCATAAAGAAAGGACTTCGATGTCCGAGAAGGAGATCGTTACCATTGAAGATCGATTCGGAGCCATGAAGCCGCCGGATGGAAATCACCGTCTTAGCGTTTCCTTCATGAAACAGCTCTCGGATGTTCAATTCGCACTCCGCAGCCCCGCTAGCAGCAGATTTCCTCCTTCCTCCTTTCCTTCCCTTGCTCTCTCTGTTTCTCTCTCTTGGAATGAGAAGAAGAAGAAGATTTTGATGAAAATGAAGAGATCCCATGGGAATAAAAGGAACGTCCAAAAAATTTCCTGAAAATAACTCTCTCAGGTTTGACACGCCCTGTGACACGCCCGTGTCACAGGCCGTGTCCCCTAAGCAGTGCCTGAACTGCCTTATCCAACCTTATCCACACCAAGGTGACACACCCATGTCACGCCCATGTCAGCCCAGTCACGCCCGTGACACGGGGCGTGTAACCCACACGAGACCTACTCGAGAGGACTTACTCGAGAGAAAACCAATTACTCGAGTACCTAGACAGGACACGCCCGTGTCATAGGGATGACATGCCCGATCACCCCCTCTTACTCGAGTACCTTTCCGCCTACTTGAGTCCATTTCGACCTACAAGAGAGCCACTCGAGTATGAGCGGGACACGCCCGTGTCACAGGCCGTGTACCATCTACCCGACGATTGTCGTGTGCGGTTTGTCGACCTAGAGAGAGTCATCGACCGGGAAGGACACGCCCTGGGTCACGCCCCCGACATGTCCGTATCACAGGCGTGTACGTCCCGAAAATTCATCGACCAAACTTCATCGAATGCATTCATCGAACGCACTCAACCCAAACAGGACACGCCCTGGGACACGCCCGTGACCCAGGCCGTATCACCCAATATTTTTCGTTTCTCAAATTTGGGCTGTTACACAATGAGGGATTACATTGTATGGTCCTGTGTTTGGTGACCCATTGTATATTGACATTGGTCTAAACTTGGAAATATAGTCCTGCAAACACATAACTCAAACAAGACATAAAATACAACTTAATTCATCTTAGTTCAAGGGTGACTTCACCAAATCTGGGTTATTGTGAATACAATACCCAATAATCTCCACCTATTTGTAGAAGTCAGAACCCTCTACACTAAGGTGAATTTTATAGACAAATATAGAACTATATATGCAATAGAGAAAGCAGCGTAACAAGCATATAGATTAAAATCAAAGAGCAGAGGATCAAAATTAAGAATTATATAAATAACATTGTCCAAAAGTCATTTCTACACAATTCATATCCCCACTCTCATAACTCTCTTCATGCTTAGACTTGAGGTTGCAGTTTGTCCTTCTTCTCTTACTATCTTCTCCGGTAACTATAAGTCTTAGGATAGTACTTTGGAGGCTTTGGAGGGCAACAGGGTTGTTTCTTCCAAGTTCTTTGTCATATAGTCTTCTTTTAGTCATAGACTTCTCATACAAATCCCATTCTTGGGTGCTGTAATGATCATGTCCATTTTCATCAAAATCCATGACTAGCTTGAGAGTATCCAAATTGAGGGACTTTGAAGTAGGAGACCAAATCTCTGCAAATTCTGGAGCTTTTCTATTCTCTGTATCTGGAACAAGAATAGATCTACTAGCAGAGGCTCCATCACCATATCTTCTCTTCTTTGGAATGTGAATCTCAGGAGGAGCTTGGAAAAAGATGTCTGATGGATCTGCCTCCTAAACCTGGGCATAAGAGTCTAGAGGAGGCCCTTCAAAACCTTCAGGTCTTGGAGAGAAGGAAGGTTGAGGAACTGCAGCTGGAGCTAGGGGATTCAAATTATGAGGAATGACATTTGGATAAGCTGGAAATTCAGGTAGTATCTGATTATGCATCCACACTATTGTATCATAAGTATGAAACTTTACACTTTGAATCTGACGCAACACATCATCATGAATTTCCTTCATCTTTGCTTCCCAGAGTGTTTGCTTGTTGGCATCTGATTTCTCTAATTATTCCTTGACAAAATTCTCCCCCTTTTTGACTTCTACAGTCAGAGTATTGATAGCATCTTCTTTGAATGTGCCTACCTCTTCATAGATCTTGAAAGTGTGAGCTTGAGCATCCTTTTCTAGCTGTATTTGATTATTGGCCAGAGTAACAGCTTGATCTATGACATGACCAACACCAGTGATTGTGTGGTCCAGAGCTTTTCCACCAATCTGGAATAGTCGTTTCAATTCATTAGTATTATGCTGAATCTTAGCAAATCCTCTACTCATCTCTTTCTCAAGAGCAGTGGCTTTCTCAGTGATAGCTTTGAATAAATCATCAAAATATTTTCTTTGTTCTTGGAGCAGTTGTTCAAACATGCCCATAAGATCAGTGGCAGTAGTAGGAGCAGCAGTAGATGTAGAAGGAATTGGAGAAGGAGGTGCAAACCATAAGGCAATTTCTTCAATAACCACAGAGCTCTCAGCTATGGTAGTATGAATTAGGGCATCCACTTGTTCAGTGATGAAGGTGGGGATAGGGAAATCCAAGTTCTTTAATGGAGCTTCAGCTAGTTCTAGATAAGTTTCTTTATCATCAGGAATCAAAATGGTCTCAACCTTCTCTTTGTCAGCAGCAGGAGAGTGGTGAACAGGGGATTCTGGAGAAGGACTGGGAGTAGGTGATGGTACAGGTGAGGGTTGCTTGGAGGCTTCAGTAGTTTGTTCCTTTTGAAGTGGGGGAAAGAGGTTCTTCAGAAGTTAACTCTTTCCATCATCTCATTGATGGCTGCTTCAGTGGAGAGAAGGGTTTCTTGGAGTTGAGCATCTGTTGGAACTTCTTCAGGAGTGGATAGAGGGAGAGAAGTATCTGCTGGAGGGATAGGGACTCTATCTTCTGGAATAGAAGGAGCAGACTCCCCCTCAACAGTTGCACCAGATGTGCTGGCAACATGAGGTGGAGAGGGAGATGGGCTCCTGTCCTTTGCAGATGGCTGATCATGGGCTCTGGCAGCCTGAGCAGGATTCTGTAATTTTAACTCCCACCTCTGAATGGAGGATATGGAGTCTTTCTTCATGTGATGAAGTATTGTACCTTTGGAGAAGTTGAAGATTTCAGGATTGATCTTATGTAGCAGTAGAGAAATAATCCTTGCATAATTTGGTGCCTTGATGCTTTCCCTGATTTTGTCCAGAATCAACAGGCAAAATGGATATCTCTTCCTGCAGATAATAGCTTGCATGATGTCAAACATGGTAGTAGAAATGTCTCTGATTGAACTAGTTTTGCATAGTAGGATTTTTCCAATGACATCCACAAGAAACTTGCTCTCTAGATTGAGATCTGATCGTCGAATGATCTGTACTTCTGGTGAGAGACCACAGAACAGACATATCCTGTCAGAATTCTCAGGACCAAGGTGATCTTCTTCATCAATCGTGGTAGTCGAAGAAGAGTTGAAATAGAGTTTTTTGAGAGCTTAACCTTCATTCCCTTTACTTTGGACTTAAGAACATTGCCATTTCTCTTTACCTTGATGTTCTTGAAGAATTCTTCAACCTCTGGAAAAAAATCTTACACGGTTGATGTATAATGAAAGTGAGGCCGGCGATGTCGAGAAGGATCAGGAGATTGCAGAAATCATCTGATAGGTCGGCAATCCCTGCAGGGATGAGTTTAGAGCTGATTCCAATCTTGGAAGAGGGTGCCATGATCTTGAGATTTGAGAAAAATCTGTTGTGGGGAAGAAGAAGATGCGGGCTCTGTAACTATCGGTGGAAGGCGAAGAGTCTTTCGGCTTACTCGAGTGAGAGGATTTTGACTCGTGTAGAAAAAGAAATCCAGACTTTTCTATTTATATAACCCTAATTTATCGATAATTAAGAGGTAAATTAAGCTTGCATACCTGGGAAAGTGCGGTATAAGCCTCGGGTTGCGAATAAAGAAATTTGAATTGAAGTTGAAAATTTTCTTCCAGATACTCGAGTGGAAAAATCTGTACTCGAGTGAAGTGACGATAGTACTCGAGTGAGAAACATAGAAGTTCTCGAGTGAAAGTATTGAAGTACTCGAGTGAAGTGTTTATGCGTCTCGAGTGGAAACATAGTACTCGAGTAGGTTGCGGAGTACTCGAGTAGGTTTACTCGAGTGGCTGAAGAGGTACTCGAGTAGTTACTCACTCGAGTGACTTACTTTTTACTCGAGTGGTCTTGTCTTACTCGAGTCATAAAGTTAGAATTTTGAAAAAATTCAACTTTTGACTGATTTCTTAATCTCTGGGACTTTTTGTGAGTCCAACTTCTCTAATCTTCTTTGTTGAGCATTCCAAGTTCTATTTTGAAGAATGAGAACTTGGTCTCGTCCAACGGCTTCGTGAAAATATCTGCAATCTGCATGTCTATAGGGACAAATTGTAGATCTATGTCCCCATGCTCCACATGCTCCCAGATGAAGTGGTACCGTAGCTCTATGTGCTTTGTCCGGCTGTGAGAGACTAGGTTGTTGGTTATTGCAATTGCTCTGGAAGAGTCGCAAAACAATGGAATGTTCTGAAACTTCATGTTATAATATTCACACTGGTTCTTTATCCATAATAACTGTGCACAACAATTGCTTGCAGAGATATACTCTGACTCAGCCGTTGAAATTACAACACAGTTCTGCTTCTTATTACTCCAGGAAATGAGCCTTCTTCCAAGGAATTGGCAAGTCCCAGAAGTGCTTTTCATATCGTCTTTGCTACCTGCAAAATCTGCATCTGAAAAACCAATTAGCTCACTATCATTACTTCTTGTGTACCATAAGCCAAGATTTGGTGTACCTTTAAGGTATCTCAAAATCCGCTTTGTAGCAGCGTAGTGAGATTCCTTAGAGTTTACTTGAATTCTAGCACAAATATATGTTGAGAACATTATGTCTGGTCTACTGGCAGTAAGATAGAGCAAGGATCCAATTATGCTTCTCTACTTGGTTTCATCAAAAGGCTTTCCTTTCTCATCCTTGTC
The DNA here is from genome assembly GCA_039583875.1 of Platanthera guangdongensis. NCBI lineage: Eukaryota > Viridiplantae > Streptophyta > Magnoliopsida > Asparagales > Orchidaceae > Platanthera > Platanthera guangdongensis. The sequence goes on along the minus strand of CM077162.1, from coordinate 108,758,374 downwards.
CAGTGACACATTTAAACCCATTGGACTCCTCATAGAGGCTGCGTTCTCCATTCTGAATTTCTTAATTAGCTGTTTGGTGAACTTACTCTGCGAGATAAAAATTCCATCTTCAGATTGTGAAAGAAATTGTACCTAATCTCCTAGAGGGGGGGGGTGAATGGGTGACCTTAATCTTTTTAAACTTTTAGGCAGAATTAATCACAGAATTCACAGAACTTTAAACAGCAAACACAGAATCAGTCACACACAGAGTACACACAGTTTTTTTAGTGGTTCCACAAGGTCTGGGTACATCCACTTTCCCCCTTCGCCTATCTTGTATAGTACTAGATTCGGCCAAACTTCTCCACTAATCCTCAGATCCTCAGATCATACAGCTCAGAACCCCAAACAGGTTCCTACAACTCAGAGTGATCCCACTCCGACAACTCAGGCACATAGCCCTACCACTCAGTCTTCACAATGACCTACACTCAGCCTTCAACAAGGCCTACACTCAGCCCTCAACAAGGCCTACACTCAGAGAAATGAATCTCCTACACGCAGTCACACAAGCCCTACCACTCAGCCTTTATAATTCCAGGCTTACAACTCAGATCCCTTAGGATCCTACAAGAAATTAAGATTACAAAGTATAAACCCACAACTCCGAATGAGAGAGAAGAGTTGACTAGTTTCTTGATGAGTTCTTGGAAGAACTTTGCTGAGCTCAACCTCCCTTGGCTTTCTTCAAAGCTTCTTGAATTAGAACACAGTAGGGTTGAAACTCTATGCAGATGATCTTCAATCACTGCTGACTTAAGAATCAGATCTCAATCTGAAACTTTCTTCACAGCCTGGTTCAACAGCTGTCTTCTTAGAAGGAGCTCTCTCTCTCCAACTTCTTAGATCTTCACTTCAAGGTCTTCTTCTTTTAGTGTTGTTAGATCTTCAATGAATCCAATACTCAATCTTCAAATCATCAATTCCGTCGAAGGGGAAGGGTCTTTATATAAACTTTCTCTAAGGTAACCGGCTGTTCCGGTTTCTAACAACTTTCTGACAGCTCTGACAGTTGCAGTAGACCAGCTGGAATGGCATCTGTCAAGTCATCCAGTCACTTTTTGAATTTTCTTTAACTGTATGAAAGTGTCAAGACAGTCAGTCTTTAAGTGTCGACACTGATAGACTAAGTGTCGACACAAGTAGACTAAGTGTCGACACTAGCCTTGTTGGTGTCGACACAACTCCTTTTGTTGTTGTATCTGTATCTCGATATAGTTTCTTCTGAATGTGTCGACACTGATTTTGTGTGTCGACACAAGCCTTCTGTTGAATGTGTCGACACTGATTGAAGGTGTCGACACAAGTACTTCTTCAATACTTTATCTGATTTCTGCTGAGTGTCGACACAACTCCTTTGTGTTGACACATGCCTTCTTGTGTTGAACTTTGTTGAGTGTCGACACATCTCCTTTGTGTCGACATATGCTTCATGTCTTGAAACTTTGCTGAGTGTCGACACAGCTCCTAGTGTCGACACTTGTACTTGAACTTTTTTTGAAGTTTGCTGAGTGTCGACACAACCTCCTAGTGCCGACACTTTTGATGTCGACAAAGTTCTTCTGGGTGTCAACACTGCTTCTAAGTGTCGACACAGATATTGTTGATAATTTTTCACTGAGTGTCGACACTGCCTGTATGTGTCGACACTTTGCTTTTAGTGTCGACTCTGCCTTCCTGGTGTCGACACAATTACTCCAAGTGTCGACACAGCTTCTCTGGATGTCGACACAAGTCTTCTTAAGTGTCGACACTTTTCTTCTAGGTGTCGACACATGGACTTAGAAACTTTTAAGCTTTCCCTGCAATTACTTAACCTGCACACATCAACTCAAAAACACATTAAATACACCATGATGTATATCATTGAGTAGGGTGAGGCTTCTTCAAATCTGGTACATTTAATCCAATGTACCCAACAATCTCTCCCAATTTGGAGAAGTCATAACCCTTAGTCAATGATATACACCATACATAACAAATTCACAGTATGATGTAAAACAATATTAAATGACAGGGTAAGTACATAAACATGTATAAACAAAACATGTATACACAAATATCTCAGAATAGTAATGTAATAGATTTAACACATATCACATTGTTCTAACAACTTCAACATTTTCATTATTCAAAAGTTTACAGAAAGTTCAATGCAACTGATTACACATAGTAAACTTAAGAAAAATTTCTATCCTAAGGCAGCTCAGGCTCCTTGATAACTATGCCCTTTCCAGATTGAATCTTTGCTTGAACTTGAGTATCTTTGTCATCAGCAGGCTTCTTCCCTTTAAGATCTATCTTTTTCTGCTCTTCAGCCTTGATCTTCTGCCTTTCAAAATAGTGATTAGGCTTTGGGAAGTACTTGCTAGGCTCCTGTGCAGTAGGAGGTAGCTTTCCTATCTTAGCCTTTCTTCTATATTGAACAATAGCCTCTTGCCTGTTCTTATGTTTCCTCCACTCTTGTTCAGAGTACCATTTGCCTCTATCCAGAATATTATCTTTAGCAGCCTTCCAAGTAGTCAAAATGATATTCCTGGAGGTGGGGCTCCATTGTTCAAAATCAGGCCTTAGTTCAGCTTGCTCTCTGAATCTTTTCTTAGACAATTGAGTCTGTTGTTCTTTTAGCAAAGCCTCTTGTTCTTTCAGTATTGCCTCTGGCACAGGCTGAACCACTTTCTCAATGATGACATTCTGAATTCCCTTAGGTGGATTGTACATAGTCTGGATCTCTTGATGTATCATGTCAAAGTCTACTGGAGGGTATATTACCTGAGCTACTTTAGCTTGCTCTCCTCCAAGATATGCAGGATTAATACCAGACTCTACAACATTATCATTATCACATAAGGGTGGATATCCAAGGGTGGCTCTGATTGAATTTGAAATCCACTTTGCATGATCAGAGCATACCTTGACTAATACCCTCCCCCCTTTATGACTTCTCTCTCAATGTGATCCCTCAGATCATCTTTCTAAAACCTTATATGTGCATTCAGATAGTTTATTCCATCTTTATAGAAGTGTTTTAATCTTTGGAGCTTGTCAGTAATTGCCTTCTGAGAGTCTTCAATAGCAGTTTTAACAGCAGTTAGGCTTTCCTGTAATTGTTTGTCAAATTCTTCTTTGGCAGTGGCACTTGCTGTAGACTGACCAGTAGCTATATTCTTCATTTCAGTTATAATAGCATTATGTGAACCAGTGAGATTATCATTCATCCTTATCTGGTTCTCCAGGATATAGTCTTGCTTCACTTCTAGCTCATCAAGTTTTGTCTTTATTTTTTCTTGATGTGTGGCCAGAAAGACTACTGTATTGCCTCCCTTATGGAAACAATCAGACATTTCCATCTTGTTCAGATTCACTTCAGATCTGATTGACTTGATGTCTTGGGCCAGAATCAAACTGCAGTGACTTATGCCCTTCATCTACATATTTTTCTAGAGCTTGTCTTTGCTCATCCAGCTTAATTTGTAAAGCCACCATCATTGAACTATAGTCAGTAGATAGGGCAGGCTGTGGAGTAACTGTCTGTAGAGCTTTCTTATAGTTCTGGCTTCTTCTCTTGAAGACCTAGAACTTCCTCTTCTTGGCTCATGCAGCCTCTTCATCTTTTGAAGCAGAAGTGATAGCAATATCCACTCTGTCTTTAGGACTAGAATGTGAATCCTTCTCAGTCCTCTGTGGTTCCTCAGCATCCTTTGGCTTTTCAGTCTCTTTGCTTGTAGTATCTTCTTCAATGTCCACTTGCTCCCCCTCAATATGAGCCTTCTCCCCCTCAACAGCAGCTATTACTTTCTCAAGATCCGTCTGTACAAGATTAGGGAATAGCTCTTCCAAAGTAAATTCCTGTTGAGGAAGGGTTGGAGAATCTCTTATCTCATCAACCACTTGATCAGCAACAGATGTGTCCTCCATGACAACATCTTGGGGTTGAGGTTGTAGTTGTGTTTGCTGATGAACATTAGGTAATGAATCAGACAAAACTTCATCCTCTATAGGGAAATCTAATTGATTAATGTCAGTTATTACCTCTAGTATAGTTTGAGTAGCATGTTCACTCTCTGGTGGAGTTGGCTCATCCACAAGTAAAGGCTCCCCCTGGATTGGATCCAGGTGAATTGGGCTTACTGAGGGTAGCTCCCCCTGCCTCTGAGCATCCTCATGTCTTGCTGGCGACTGACCAGCATTTCCAGTTTCTTCATCATTAGGAGTAAAAACAACTTGCTCTTCAGAGCTCCTTGATGAAGCTTGAATCACAGTGGCTGTTTTCTTTTTCTTTTTCTGAGGTGTATCCTTTACTGGAGATGGTAGTTCTTTGGTCAGTACTCTATCCCACCTAGAGAAGATTCTCAAATCCATTCTCCTCATGTGTTTAATCTCAGATCCAGCTGCTTGATTCATCACCTCTGGAATACTTCCAGCTAGGTATAAACTCAGAATTCTGCCCAAATTGGGCTTCTTCATACTCTCTTTTATCTTCTCAAACACAACTGCAGACCAATCAATATTACGTTGGAAGATTATCCTTGTCATTAGACTGAATATTTGAGCTGAAATTCTGTCATGCCCACCAGGCTTGCTCAGTATGACCTTGCCCACAATCTCAGATAGAAACTTGCCTTGCATATTCATTCCCTTTCTATTGAACACAGATCCTATCTTCAGGTTTGAGTCCAAACCACACCATTTCAATGCTTCTCTAGTTTTAGAAGCAGAAACATCTTCTTCCTTAGTTCTTGGTAGTTGAAGTACCTTTCTTAGACTTTTAGGAGAGACCTTGACTTTGGTTCCATGAACTCTGGATTTAATCTTAAGTCTAGAGTCGTCAAGGGAAGCTGCACTCAGAAATTCTAGGAACTCCTTATTCCAGATCTTGATGGGTTCTGAAACAAGGTATTCTAGTACAGATTCGGCAATTAGGGTTACCACGCCTTTGATCTCAGGTTCCGCGTCATCAAAGTCATGCCGTACGAGTTCATAACCTTCATTAACATTCTCTTCTATCTTGGGTGCCATTAGGGTTTGGAGAAATTTGAATTAGAGAAGAGAGATGTCGACACACAAGTTTGGTCTCGAAACTTTGGCGAGCGTGTCGACAAACAATGGCAAAAACCTATTTATACCTTTCTAGAATCGAAGATGAAAGGACGCGTCAAAATACTTAAATTGTGTCGACACTGTTGAAAAGTGTCGACACTAACTTATGATGTCTCGACAACTATGTGTCGACACAAGTATAGTCGACAGAATATATGTGTCGACACTTGTATATGTGTCGACACCACTTAGCTCGACACTTAGTCGAGACTTTACTAGACTAATTCTGTGTAAAGCATAAGTGTCGATACCACTTTGGATGTGTCGACACCTACACTGCATGTGTCGACACTACTTCTCTGAAGTGTCGACACTGACTACCTAGATGTGTCGACACCATTTCTCTGAAATGTCGACACCACTTCTATGTGTCGACACAGACAACTCTGTGTGTCGACACCATTTTACTTAGCTAATTTTGTAAACTATTCTAAGTTGATCATCCCTAATTAAATTTTAAATTTATTGAATTTGGTTTCATCTAAGGGCTTAGTATACATATCAGCTAACTGATTATCTGTATTTATATACTTTAGGGAAATATCTTCTTTTTCCACATGTTCTCTTAGAAAATGGTACCTTATTTCTATGTGCTTAGTCCTACTATGAGAGATAGGATTATTTGCAATAGAAATAGCACTTGTAGAATCACAAAATAGAGGTGTTCTACTTACTTGAATACCATAATCTTCTAATTGATGTTGTATCCATAGAAGTTGAGCACAACAACTTCCTACAGCAACATACTCTGATTGTGCTGTGGAGATAGCCACACTTGTTTGTTTCTTGCTACTCCATGATATCAGCCTTCCACCTAGGAATTGACAGGTTCCAGTTGTACTTTTCATATCTTCCTTGCAGCCTGCAAAATCTGCATCTGAATAACCTGTCAATTCAAACTCTCCATTCCTAGGGTACGAAAGGCCTAGATAAGGTGTGCCCTTTAGATATCTCAAAATTCTTTTGATTGCTGTCAAATGAGATTCTTTAGGGCAAGCTTGGTACCTAGCACAGACACATATAGCATGCATGATATCTGGTCTACTAGCAGTCAAATACAATAGGGAGCCAACTATCCCTCTATACAAAGTCTCATCTACAGGTTTCCCTGCATCATCTTTGCTTAGAGACATGCTTGACCCCATAGGAGTTTTCATGGTACTGGATGATTCCATACCATACTTCCTTATCAACTCTAAGGTGAACTTAGACTGGCATATGGATAAACCATCCTCAGTCTGTCTAACTTGGAGACCCAAGAAGAACTTAAGTTCCCCCATACTGCTCATTTCAAATTGTCCTTGCATAAGGTTTGCAAACTTTCTGCAAAGTCCACTTTCTGTAGACCCAAATATAATGTCATCTGCATATATTTGGACTAAGATAATCTTGCCTCTGGATTCCCTAAGGAATAGAGTCTTGTCTATTTTCCCCCTTGAGAATTTGTTCTCAATGAGGAAACTAGACAGGGTTTCATACTAAGCCCTAGGGGCTTGTTTTAACCAATACAAAGCCTTCCTAAGTCTATAAACATAATTAGGTTTGATAGAATCAACAAAACCTGATAGTTGTTCTACATAGACTTCTTCCTTCAGATTTCCATTCAGAAAAGCTGACTTAACATCCATTTGGTATACTTTAAACCCTTGATAGGTTGCATAGGCAAGAAACATCCTTATGGCCTCCAGTCTGGCTACTGGAGCAAAGGTTTGATCAAAGTCAATACCTTCTTCCTGCCTATATCCCTTAGCAACCAGTCTAGCTTTGTTCTTCTCAATAACTCCATGTTTATCCATCTTGTTCCTAAAGATCCTCTTAGTTCCTATAATGTTGTGGTCCTTGGGTTCAGGAACTAGCTCCCAAACATTGCATCTTTTGAACTGGTTCAGCTCCTCTTGCATAGCCTCAATCCAATGAGGGTCTAGGATTGCTTCTTCAAATTTCTTTGGCTCTACTTGGGATAGAAAGCTGGAGTAGAGAACTGAACTTAGATTCCTGCTCCTTGTTTGTACCCCTTGTCTGAGATCACCAATAATTTGATTGCCCTAGATGATCTTTTAGATGTCTATTTGCTGGAGGCAGCCTGTCTTCAGGTTGTACACCTTCATTTTCTTCAACTTGCTGCATCCCTTGGCCTTCTTCTGTATCAGGTGTATCTAGTACTGCCCCTGGACAACAGTCACTATCATCCACTTGCTGACTTGCAGTAGAATCTTCTTCAATAGTAAGCTTGTCCATTTTCTCAGTCACACCTGTGGAGCTGCAAATACTTCTAGACAATTCATTGTTAATGAGTCTGGCTTCATCAAAAACTACATGAACAAACTCTTCTACAACTTGAGTAGTCAAGTTGTAGACCCTATATACCTTACTGTTGTTGTTGTACCCAACAAAGATCCCCTCTTGGGATTTGGCAGCAAACTTGGTTAAGTAAGACTTACCATTGTTAAGTATATAACATTTACAACCAAAGATCCTGAAATATGATAGATTTAGTTTTCTGCCTTTCACAATCACATAGGTTGTCTTATTGTGGCTCTTGGTGATAGTAGCTCCGATTAATTACATGACATGCAGTGTTTACTGCCTCAGCCCAGAAATATTCAGGGAGAGATGTGTCAATTAATAGGGTTCTACCAGCCTCTATCAAGGTTCTGTTTTTCCTTTCAGCAATGCCATTTTGCTGAGGTGTTCTTGGTGAAGAAAATTCTTGAAAAATTTCAAATTCTTCACACAGTTTTGTCATACTGTCAGACTGAAATTCAGTACCATGGTCACTTCTGATTTTGACCACTGTACTGTCCAATTCATTCTTGAATTTGTTTAACAAAGCTGTATAAGATACTTGGAGTTTCAGATTTCTATCTAAGGAAGAACACCCAGGAAAACCTTGAGTAGTCATATACAACCACAAATGTGTAGACCTTCCAACCTAGGCTGTGAACTGGCATAGGACCAAAGAGATCCATATGCAAGAGGTATAAGCACCTCACAGCATCTTTGTTCTCAATGCTATTAAAGGTAGATCTAGTCTGCTTGCCCTTTTGACAAGCTGAGCATATCCCATCCTTAATACACTTAATCTGAGGACCATTCCTCACTAACTCTTTACTATAGAGTTGACCAATTATCTTATAGTTAAGATGGGATAGCCTCTTGTGCCATTTGACACAATGAGAGACTTTCTCATCAGCTACAAGACACACAGGAGAAACATTGTTCTCACACATAATGTCTAGACAATAGACATTTCTCTTCCTATAACCAGTCAGAATGATCTTTTGATCATTTAACCTCCTGATATGACAACCATCTTTGACAAATGAGATGTCATATCCTAAATGACTCAGCTGACTTATACTAATGAGGTTATGTTTCAAACCTTTAACATAAGCCACTTGAGTAATTGTAATAAGGTTACTAGAAATGTTACCAAAGCCTTTGATGATTCCTTTTTCAGAACCACCAAAGGTGACTTTAGGACCATCCTTGATTGGTGTATAGTTCTTCAGCAATCCCCTAGTTCCAGTCATGTTCCTGGAACATCCACTGTCCAAGTACCATATTGGGGCATGGCCACTTGGACTCACCTGCAAAACAGATTACTTAACCTTAGAACCCAAAAACTTCTTGGGTCCTTGGTGCAAGTTAGTCTGACTCTTGACAAAACTACCTGTAGCTTTTCTAGCAGGCAGTTTGCTACCCATATTGGCATTAGAATAATGTCAACAGTCTATGGCTAAGTGGCCTATCTTTCCACAGCACCAGCACTCAAATCTGTTGTACCTTTGTTTAGGTACAACCCTAGCTGTTTTATCTTCAGCAGGCTTTTTGTTGAGCACTGGGGCTTTACCCTTAGACTTGGACTGTATAGTCCTGGCAGGTTTAGTAAACCCCAATCTAATTTTACCCTTTTGAGGAATGAACTCATCTATCAAAGGTAGAACAGACTTTGGTTTAGAAAACCTTGCAACAATATCTCTCTCCTTCTGAAGACTAATCTCCAGATTTCTAATTTGATCATTTTTAAATGTTATAGTCCCCATCTGAATAATAGTAATGTGATTCAGTCTGGCTATTTCATTTAATTTCTGATCAAGCAACTTGTCAAAATCTGTTGCAGCAACTTTAAGACTGGCAATCTCCTTAGCCTGAGTTTTGCCCAAGAGTTTGCTTTTCTTCAAAGCCTGCAACACTACTCTATATTCATAAATCAACTGATGAATGTCTCCTTCAGATTCAGATCCACTAACATCACTTGATGCTGATGTATCTGAATATAACTCAGTACTAGAAATTGAACAAGCAGAATAATTTTGTACCTGACTTGGTCCAGGCAGATCCTGGATTTTGTCTCCTTCTGATAAGGCCATCAGTCCCTGGCACTGATTGTCCTCATGCTCATATATTGAGTTCATTAATTGTATGAACTCATCTTCCTCTTCTTCAGCAAACAATCCAATATAAGCTTCACCTTCTGAATCTGATTCTGAAGATGACATATCAGACAGACTTTTGTCATTCTTAGCAACAAAGGACCTTTCCTTTCTGCCCTTGATTTGAGTCTTCTTCTTATCAGTTGACTCTTTCCTCTTCTCTGGACAGTCAGCAACAACATGTCCCTTTCTGTTACAACAATAGCAAACTATCTTTGAGGATGTAGTTTTACTTTGCCTGGACTTTCTTCTTTCATTCTTTGATGACTTCTGTGAAGTGGATGGCTTAGACCTCCACTGTTTCTTCTTAAAAAACTTCTGAAAATGTCTAGTGAAAGCTGCAAAATCTTCATCACTCTCACTGCTTTCAGAATTCTTGCTTTCTGACTCATCTGTCTCAGTCTCAGCAACTTTTGGAGGTGGAGATGGAGACTTACTTTTATATTTCCTAGTGGCTTCTGTCTTGAAAGCCACAGCTCTTTCTTTGTGCTCAACTCTGGTAGTCTTCTCTTCCTCCTTTCTTACCATTAACTGCATCTCATATAATAACAGTTTTCCAAACAATGTTGGAGGAGGAATGTCTGCTAATTTGGCCATTTCCCTTATTGCACAAATCTTGGTATCTCAGTCCTTAGTCAGGGATCTCAAGAACTTATCATTCAATTCATAATTTCTGAATTCTCTTCCATAAGATATCAACTCATTGACAATCCTATAGAATTTCTTGTAGCACTCAATTATGCTATCAGACCTGCCTTGTCTGAAGCTTTCATACTATTGATTAAATAAAGACTTCCTGTCTTGTCTTACCTCTTCAGATCCTTCCATATAGACTATCAGTGTGTCCCACATTTCTTTTGATGTTTTGCAATGAATCAGATTCTGAAATGTGGCATCATCAACTGCATTTACAATTATATTCTGGGCCCTCTTTTCCATAGTGGTCAGAATTATCTCATCCTTAGTCATTTCTGAATAGTCTTTTGGAGTTCTCTGATTAGCATCCAATACAGATACTTTCATTGGCACATATGACCCTTCTTTAACAGTAATATATATTCTTGGGTCTGAGGCATCCAAAAAAATTCTAACCCTTTCTTTCCAAATGCCAAAGATCTCCTTTCTGCAGATTGGTAACTTCATGTATCCTAACTCTTTGTGATTCTCTGTTGAACCCATTTTCTTGATTCTTGATTCTGCCTACAGGATCTTTTACTCAGACTGTTATGTCCTTTTTGAGTAACCTTGCTTTGATACCACTTGAAAGAAAGTGTACCTAATCACCTAGAGGGGGGTGAATAGGTGACCTTAATCTTTTTAAACTTCTAGGCAGAATTAATCACAGAATTCACAAAACTTTAAACAGAAAACACAGAATCAGTCACACACAGAGTACACACAGTTTTTATAGTGGTACCCTAAGGTCTGCGTTCATCCACTTTCCCCCTTCGCTTATCTAGTAGTGTACTAGATTCGGCCAAACTTCTTCACTAATCCTCAGATCCTCAGATCTTACAGCTCAGAACCCCAAACAGGTTCCTACAACTCAGAGTGATCCCACTCCTACAACTCAGGCACACAGCCCTACCACTCAGTCTTCACAAAGACCTACACTCAGCCTTCAACAAGGCCTACACTCAGCCCTCAACAAGGCCTACACTCAGAGAAATGAATCTCCTACACTCAGGCACACAGGCCCTACCACTCAGCCTTTATAATTTCAGGCTTACAACTCAGATCCCTTAGGATCCTACAAGAAATTAAGATTACAAAGTATAAACCCACAACTCAGAATGAGAGAGAAGAGTTGACTGGTTTCTTGATGAGTTCTTGGAAGAACTTTGCTGAGCTCAACCTCCCTTGGCTTTCTTCAAAACTTCTTGAATTAGAACACAGTAGGTTTGAAACTCTATGCAGATGATCTTCAATCACTGCTGACTTAAGAAAAAGATCTCAATCTGAAACTTTCTTCACAGCCTGGTTCAACAGCTGTCTTCTTAGAAGGAGCTCTCTCTCTCCAACTTCTTAGATCTTCACTTGAAGGTATTCTTCTTCTAGTGTTGTTAGATCTTCAATGAATCCAATACTCAATCTTCAAATCATCAATTCTGTCGAAGGAGAAGGGTCTTTATATAGACTTTCTCCAAGGTAACCGCCTGTTCCGGTTTCTAACAACTTTCTGACAGCTCTGACAGTTGCAGTAGACCGGCTGGAATGGCAGCTGTCAAGTCATCCAGTCACTTCTTGAATTTTCTGTAACTGTTTGAAAGTGTCGAGACAGTCAGTCTTTAAGTGTCGACACTGATAGACTAAGTGTCGACACAAGTAGACTAAGTGTCGACAATAGCCTTGTTGGTGTCGACACAACTCCTTGTGTTGTTGTATCTATATCTCGACATAGCTTCTTCTGAATGTGTCGACACTGATTTTGTGTGTCGACACAAGCCTTCTGTTGAATGTGTCGACACTGATTGAAGGTGTCGACACAAGTACTTCTTCAATACTTTATCTGATTTCTGCTGAGTGTCGACACAACTCCTTTGTGTTGACACATGCCTTCTTGTGTTGAACTTTGTTGAGTGTCGACACATCTCCTTTGTGTTGACACATGCTTCATGTCTTGAAACTTTGCTGAGTGTCGACACAGCTCCTAGTGTCGACACTTGTACTTGAACTTTTGTTAAAGTTTGCTGAGTGTCGACACAGCCTCATAGTGTCGACACTTTTGATGTCGACAAAGTTCTTCTGTGTGTCGGCACTGCTTCTAAGTGTCGACACAGAAATTTTTGACGTTTCTTTACTGAGTGTCGACACTGCCTGTATGTGTCGACACTTTGCTTTTGGTGTCGACACAATTACTCCAAATGTCGACACAGCTTCTCTGAGTGTTGACACAAGTCTTCTTAAGTGTCGACACTTTTCTTCTAGGTGTCGACACATGTACTTAGAAACTTTTAAGCTTTCCCTGCAATTACTTAACCTGCACACATCAACTCAAAAACACATCAAATACACCATGATGTATATCATTGAGTAGGGTGAGTCTTCTTCAAATTTGGTACATTTAATCCAATGTACCCAACAGATTGTTTCACCTGAAGCCCTAAGAAATACTTCAGCTCAGTCATACTGCTCATTTCAAACTTCTCTTGCATAAGTTTTGAAAACTTCTTGCATAGGTTGTCGTCTATAGAGCCAAAAATAATGTCGTCGACATATAATTACAGTAGCAAAATCTTGCATTTTATTTCCCTAAGATATAACGACATATCTATCTTTCTCCTTTTGAATTTGTTCTCAAGAAGAAAGCTAGATAGTGTCTCATACAAAGCTTGAGGAGCTTGTTTCAAACCAAATAATTCTTTATTTAATAAATAAACATAATTGGGAAAGTTAGAATCAATGAAACCTAGAGGTTGTTCCTGTAACGCCCCGAAACTCAAAGGAGCAAAGGGGGACGTTTTGGGCCAGTTTGAGTTCTGGCTGCAGGCACACGGCCAGGGACACGGGCGTGTCCCAGGGCGTGTCAAGCCTGTGTCGACACTTAGCCGCGAAGTCGACGAGATTCGCTCGACGATGCGTCGAGACAAGGCACACGGACTGCGACACGGGCGTGTCGACCTATCTCGACGATCGTCCCGGGGAGTTGACGAGATTCGCTCGACGATTCGTTGAGAAATGGCACACGGCCTGCGACACGGGCGTGTCGCTGGGCGTGTCGACCCGTGTCGACACTCGTCCCGGAAGTCGACGAATTTTGCTCGACGATCGTCGAGATAAGGCACACGGCCTAGGACACGGGCGTGTCTGATGCCGTGTCGAGTGTGGAGACCGTGTACACGGCCCTGGATCCCAGTCTTGTCAAGGTGACATGGGCAAGGACACGGGCGTGTCCTAGAACCCGTGCAGTGCTCGGGTTGATTTCGGGCAAAAATGTTGGGGTACACGGCCGGCCACACGGCCGTGTCAGGTGGAACACGGGCGTGTCAGCTCGAACACGGGCGTGTTCGATACCCGTATGAGGTTCCAGGTGATTCGATTTTGACGGCGAATGAGGCACACGGCCCTGGACACGGGCGTGTGCCAGGCCGTGTTCGGTCCAGATTGGGCATTTCAGTCCCGAATCAAAGCCGTTCGTTTCCTTATTTTGAGATCCAACGGCTGGGGGTTGTTCCTGAAGGGATTTACCCGGGTTTGGGCTTCCAAAACCCTCACTTTTCTTAAGTGTTCTCTTTCTAAAAGCTTAGAGAGAGAGGAGAGCCAAGGGAGGAAGAAGGAGCTAGATCCCGCCATTGGAGGAGCTTCGGAGCTTCGAATCGCGAGCCGACTCCGGATTCACGGAGGCAACGCTAGTGCGGTGGTTTTCATCCGATTACTTTTCCATGGCGCCAAAGAGGAACGCAAGGGTAACGATCCTCATCTTGAGCATGAGTAGCTCTCTTTCTTTGCATAGGAAGCCCGCTTTCGCGAGTTTGCGGAGAGTTGGAGGCGTTCCTTCGGGTAGATATGTGAAGTCCCCGTTGTTTAGAGTCCATAAGCGAGAACGGACATAGGCATGATGTGTGAAGCCTACCCGGACATGTTGGTCTGGATCGGTGATGTTGCATTGCATAAATGCCGGAGAAGACTCCGTGCTATGATTTGTTTTTCGGGTTTTCTATGCGGTAGATTGCAGCAGGGAGCCTTGGGGACTAACCCAAAGGTGCACCCGGAAAACTGGGCGGATACGAGATCTTGCCAACTTGGTGGCCTGAGAGCCAACTTGAACATAACTGGGTTATGTGACTTGTGATGGTAATGGGACTCGGTGGAAGTTTGACCCGCGCAAATGGCTTAAATTGTCGTTGCGACGTGAGCACGGGTTAGATGGAACCGTACCCATATCTATGTCGTTCGGTTTAAAGAGACCTAAGGTTACGTGGCACTTGTCGTTGGCATAGATGAGAGTCTTCGGCGGTCAATGGCTTAAATTGACGTGACCCATGCCGGGAAGACAAATTGCTCATATGTTTGGCCGTCAAAGTGGCGGTGGTGCGTCCGGAATGTGCATGGCTTTAACTGACGTGACATCGACCGGTTCACCGAGAATGTGCCCTGAGAGCACGGGGCGTGTGGCCGTGCGAGCCAATGTCTGTGATGAAATGGATACTTATATAAATTGCTCGCTTATGCTAATGAAATACAGGGAAGGAGTATCGCCGCCCCGAGTTGGGGGCGGGATCGTTATAATTTGGTCAGCATTGCTGACCGTTGCCTTGTTTTGCCACCGTGCGGTGGTTTGTTGCTTGTAGGTGCAGCTGGACCAAGCGGTCAATAGCGGGCTAAAGCCCTTTTTGCGAAGCCGGCCCTTGAAGGCCTAAATTGGAAGTGTTTACTGTTTTATTCATGTATGACCGGCCTGCGTGCCGTGGTTTGTAAAACATGTAATATCAAGTGAAACATTTTGTAAGGCCTTAAGGCTTATTTTGAGTATTTTGTATAACATTCCTATTCTGTACTAGTCGACATTCATGCTCAAATGCTGGGTTCTTTATTGCAACTTTTATAAACTGCTTCCGCTAGAATGCTCTGTGTAGGACGTTAAGATTGGTTGGATGGTTTCCATAAGTAACCACCCGGTCTGTCTGTGGCATACGGCGTCGGGCCCCGGCCGGACCTACTGCTTTATGCTATGTGACGGATAGGGGGTGTTACAATTTGGTATCAGACTACTGGTTTTGGTTGGGCTTAAACTGAATTCGTGGGCGAATTATTTTTAAGGGGTGGTGAGCACATTGTGTGCGTCATCGTTATAATGGTAAAAGAACCCATGAATGTCCACTTAGGAATGAAAATACTCGTGTTTGAGGAACCTGCGTGTTCCTATAATTGTTGTTTGCAATTTATTTGGTCGCTTAACGGTGTTTTGTACCACTATAGGTGACCAGAAGTGGTGTTGGGCCGTCAGAACGCCGAGTTTCTGAGGCTAGTAGTGCACCGGATGTTGCTCCTGCAACACCTCTGTCGGCTGAGAACATACGATTGGTGGCTGAAGCGGTGTTGGCCGTGATAAATGCGCAGCCTGCAAGGCAAATGCAGCAGCCCACTCCTGCGATGGAGCAAGAACCTCTTCAAGAGGCTGAGCCGAGGAGAGTGGAGCAAATGGTTGTGGAACCGGTAGTGCCAAGGAGGGCAACTGAGAGGCATCTGAAGCACGTAATGATCTTTAACCCTCCGTTATTCTCGGGGTTGGGAACCCCATCTCAGGCTGAAGACTGGCTCTCTAGGGTGAAGAGAGTCATGACAGCAACGGAGACGGAGGAGTGGCAAATGACCACCATCGCTACGTTCCTTTTGGATGGTGAAGCGAGGATGTGGTGGGAAGGATTGGAGCTGCATCATTTGAGAGGTAGACAACTGACAGACGTTCCGATGGAAGAGTTCTCGGGATTGTTCTTAGCAAGATACCTTCCTTCGACGCAGAAGATAGCGTTGGAGAATGAATTTCTGAAGTTGGTTCAGGGTGAGAAGAGCGTGGATGAATATCTCCATGAGTTCACTCGTTTGAGTCGATATGCTAGCTCCACCATCGTGGATGAGGAGCGCAAGACTAATCGCTTTTATGAAGGCTTGGGGATGAGTTGAGACTACTACTTTCGGGGCCGATGACGCAGGGTTTCTTAACCTTGGTCAATACTGCCCGGTCCTTGGAGAAGGACATGAAGAATGTGCAAGCGAAGAAAGGCTTGGGTGATAGAAAATCTGAATTTAAAATGCCGACTACTTCAAAGTCCGGCTATCGGAGGGCTTTCAAGAAGCATAGGACTTCGGGTCCAGCTCCTTCTGGTGCTTCTGGGGCGACTACGAGTCGGACCCCGGGCGCGTGTTTTACATGTGGAAAGACGGGGCATTTCGCCCGTGATTGTTGGAGCGGACGTCCTAAGTTCGAGAGAAGGCCGGGAGCTACTTATGAAGAGAAGGGAAAGGTGGTGGAGTCGACCGCATCCCATTATGCTCCGGCCCAACCAAGGGTCTACAATCTTGGCCAACAGGAGGCCATTAAACAAGCTGATGTGGTGACAGGTACGGTTTAATTTATAGCAAGTCAATTTCTTTAAATACTTATTATGCACATGTTACCTTACCACTACTTGTTTAGGATTTGTATTGATTTGTGAAAATCCGGCACGAGCACTCTTCGATACGGGAGCCTCACACTCCTTCTTGTCCGAAGGATTTATATCACGCATCAGAGTCCCTTCTTCGATGGCGATGGATAAGTTGGATGTGTTGTTGCCCAATGGGTGTTCGATGCGAGCGGATAGGATCTGTGATGTTAAGGTTCGTATTGGGGAGCAGGAGTTTGACCTGCGGGCGTCTTTACTTCCGTTAGTGGAGTTCGACGTCATATTTGGCATGGACTGGCTCTCGGAGCAGCAGGCCCATATAGATTGCGGTAGCAAGGAATTCAAGCTGGGAGCAAGTCGTGAAATGACTTTTACGGGCTTAAAGGTGTCGAGCAAGACATTGATGTCTGCTCTTCAGGTGGTGAAGGCGGTTCGTGCTGGTGCAGAACTGTTCTTTACACTAGTGGAGGTTGCAAAGCCGAAGCCCGCGTTGGATTGTATTTCAGTGGTATCGGAATACCCTGATGTGTTCCCCGCGGATCTTCCTGGAGCCCCGCCTCAGCGGGAGATAGATTTTACGATCGAGCTAGTGCCAGGTGCAAAGCCTGTGTCACGATCTCCGTATCGGCTAGCGCCTAAGGAAATGGCGGAGCTGAAAGTTCAACTGCAAGAGTTGTTGGAGCAAGGGTATGTGCGCCCGAGTTCTTCGGCTTGGAGCGCACCGGTCCTCTTTGTTAAGAAGAAGGACGGAAGCTTGAGATTATGTATTGATTATCGAGAGTTAAACAAGCTGACGGAGAAGAACAAGTACCCGATCCCCCGGATTAATGATCTATTTGATCAGTTAGTCGGGTCGACGGTGTCCTCGAAGTTGGATCTCAAGGCTGGGTATTATCAGCTGCGAATAAGGGAGAGTGATATCCCGAAGACAGCGTTTAGTACGAGATACGGGCATTATGAGTTTACGGTCATGCCGTTTGGGCTGACTAATGCGCCGTCAGTGTTCATGGATTTGATGAACAGGGCATTCAGGGAGTACTTGGGAAATTTCGTGATCGTCTTCATCGACGATATTTTGGTGTACTCGCAAAGTGAGGAAGATCACTTCAAGCATCTTCATTTGGTGTTGGAAACGATAAGGAGAAATCAGTTGTATGCCAAGTTCTAGAAGTGCGAGTTTTGGCTATCCTCAGTGGCGTTCCTCGGGCATATAGTGAGTGGAGAGGGTATTGCTGTGGATCCGGCGAAGATTGTTGCGATACGGGAGTGGCCTGAGCTTGCTACTGTAGCGGAAGTCCGGAGTTTTCTAGGGCTTGCCGGCTATTATAGGCGCTTCGTAGAGAACTTCTCGCGGATAGCGTTACCTCTCACTACTTTGACGAGGAAGGAGCATAAGTTCGTTTGGACGCCGGAGTGCGCGCGAGCTTTTGAGGAATTGAAGTGTCGGTTGACCACAGCGCCTGTGCTGAGTTCGCCATGTGGAACCGAAGGCTATGAGATATATAGCGATGCTTCGGGCAGCGGTCTGGGTTGCGTGCTACTGCAGCACGGAAGCGTGATAGCTTATGGCTCGAGACAGCTAAAAGTGCACGAGAGGAATTATCCGGTCCATGACTTGGAGTTAGCGGCCGTGATTTTTGCCTTGAAGCTGTGGAGACACTATTTGTACGGTGTGAAGATTGATATCTACACCGATCACAAGAGCCTAAAGTATCTAATTGATCAGAAGGATCTGAATATGCGGCAGCGTAGATGGATGGAGTTCCTGGGGGACTATACATTCAAGATCCACTACGTGCCTGGCAAAGGGAATGCGGTTGCGGACGCGTTGAGTCGCCGAGCCCCAGCTCAAGCCAATTGGCTATCAGTGCATGATGAGCGGTTGGTGCGGGAGTTGGAGGTGTTGGAGATTGTTTGTGTGGATAGACAATCAAGTGCTGAAGCAGTTCTGAATTGGACTGAAGTCCAATATGACATGGCTGATCGTATTCGACAGGCTTTGGATATGGATGCTCATATGAAGCAGTTCATGGTAGAGGCTCTGGATGGGTCAAATTCCCATTTCGTCGTGGAGGACGGATTACTTTGGAAAGACGGTCGTTTGTGCGTCCCAAGTGTGGGCAATTTACGGGTGGAGTTGTTGTACGAGGCGCACCATACCAAGTACTCGATTCACCCGGGGAGCACGAAGATGTACCGTGATGTGAAGAAACTGTTTTGGTGGCCGGGTTTAAAGAAGGATGTGGCGCTATACGTAGCGAAGTGTCAAGCATGCGCCTTGGTAAAGGCGGAGTGCCAAAAGCCGGGAGGATTTCTTAAGTCCTTGCCTATTCCGGAGTGGAAATTCGACGATATCTCTATGGACTTTGTGCACGGTTTGCCAAGGTTGCAAAAGGGGAACGACGCCATTTGGGTGGTTGTTGATCGATTGACGAAGGTGTCAAATTTTATTCCGCATAGGAAGGATGATCCGGTGGAGAAGCTGGCAAAGCTTTATGTGGATAACATAGTACGGCTTCATGATGTGCCCCGCAGCATCGTGAGTGACCGAGATGGGCGGTTCACGTCCAATGATTGGAGGCTAGTGCAACAAATGTTGGGAACAAAGTTGAAATTCAGCACAGCCTTTCATCGGCAAACGGATGGGCAGACCGAGAGGGTCAATAGAACCATGGAAGACATGCTCCGCATGTGTGTCTTAGATTTTGGAAAGCAATGGGAAGACCACCTTTATCTGGTGGAGTTCGCATACAACAACAGCTACCAAGCGAGTATTCAAATGGTGCCTTTCGAGGCCCTATATGGTAGAAGATGTCGCACGCCGTTGTCTTGGTTAGAAACGGGTGAGTCAAAGTTGTATAAGCGATCGGAAGTTGATGAGGCTACTTCTTTGGTGAGAAACATTCGGGAGAGGTTGCTTATCGCTCAGGATCGGCAAGCAAAGTACTATAATGCCAAGCACAGGAACGTGGAGTTTGCTATGGGCGATTATGTATACTTAAAGATCAAGCCGTTCAAGGGTGTCTCGCGGGTGCGGCAATTGAAAAAGCTAAGCCCAAGATACCTTGGATCGTTTGAGGTTCTGGAGCGAGTTGGTGAAGCGGCCTATAGGTTGAAGCTTTCAGTGGAGCTTAGTGGATTACATGATGTATTCCATATTTCGGTGCTTCGGAAGGCGGTGCAAGAGCCTACGCAAGTGATTGCGGTTGATCAAGTGCCGGTGGATAGTGGGCTAACGACAAAGGTCAAGCCCGTGCGGATCGAGGACTCGGAGGTCAAGCGGCTACGTAATAAAGAGATCAGGATGGTCAAGGTCCGGTGGGACAATTGCGGTCGTGAGGAGCTCTCTTGGGAGCGAGAGCAGACTATGCTTGACGAGTATCCGGAGCTGTTCCGCTCAGGTACAAATTTTGGTTTTGTACATGTCTTTCCTTTATGTAATTTCGTGGGCGAAATTCTTTTAAGAGCGGGAGAGTTGTAACGCCCCGAAACTCAAAGGATCAAAGGGGGACGTTTTGGGCCAGTTTGAGTTCTGGCTGCAGGAACACGGCCAGGGACACGGCCGTGTCCCAGGGCGTGTCAAGCCTGTGTCGACACTTAGCCGCGAAGTCGACGAGATTCGCTCGACGATGCGTCGAGACAAGGCACACGGCCTGCGACACGGGCGTGTCGCAGGGCGTGTCGACCTGTCTCGACGATCGTCCCGGGGAGTCGACGAGATTCGCTCGACGATTCGTTGAGACATGGCACACGGCCTGCGACACGGGCGTGTCGCAGGGCGTGTCGACCCGTGTTGACACTCGTCCCGGAAGTCGACGAATTTTGCTCGACGATCGTCGAGATAAGGCACACGGCCTAGGACACAGGCGTGTCCGAGGCCGTGTCGAGTGTGGAGACCGTGTACACGGCCCTGGAGCCCACGCGTGTCAAGGTGACACGGGCAAGGACACGGGCGTGTCCTAGAACCCGTGCAGTGCTCGGGTTGATTTCGGGGAAAAATGTTGGGGTACACGGCCGGCCACACGGCCGTGTCAGGTGGAACACGGGCGTGTCAGCTCGAACACGGGCGTGTTCGATACCCGTGTGAGGTTCCAGGTGATTCGATTTTGACGGCGAATGAGGCACACGGCCCTGGACACGGGCATGTGCCAGGCCGTGTTCGGTCTAGATTGGGCATTTCAGTCCCGAATCAAAGCCGTTCGTTTCCTTATTTTGAGATCCAACGGCTGGGGGTTGTTCCTGAAGGGATATACCCGGGTTTGGGCTTCCAAAACCCTCACTTTTCTTAAGTGTTCTCTTTCTAAAAGCTTAGAGAGAGAGGACAGCCAAGGGAGGAAGAAGGAGCTAGATCCCGCCATTGGAGGATCTTCGGAGCTCCGAATCGCGAGCCGACTCCGGATCCACGGAGGCAACGCTAGTGCGGTGGTTTTCATCCGATTACTTTTCCATGGCGTCAAAGAGGAACGCAAGGGTAACGATCCTCATTTTGAGCATGATTAGCTCTCTTTCTTTGCATAGGAAGCCCGCTCTCGCGAGTTTGCGGAGAGTTGGAGGCGTTCCTTCGGGTAGATATGTGAAGTCCCCGTTGTTTAGAGTCCGTAAGCGAGAACGGACATAGGCATGATGTGTGAAGCCTACCCGGACATGTTGGTCTGGATCGGTGATGTTGCATTGCATAAATACCGGAGAAGACTCCGTGCTATGATTTGTTTTTCGGGTTTTCTACGCTGTAGATTGCAGCAGGGAGCCTTGGGGACTAACCCAAAGGTGCACCCGGAAACCTGGGCGGATACGAGATCTTGCCAACTTGGTGGCCTGAGAGCCAACTTGAACATAACTGGGTTATATGACTTGTGATGGTAGTGGGACTCGGTGGAAGTTTGACCCGCGCAAATGGCTTAAATTGTCGTTGCGACGTGAGCACGGGTTAGATGGAACCGTACCCATATCTATGTCGTTCGGGTTAAAGAGACCTAAGGTTACGTGGCACTTGTCGTTGGCATATATGAGAGTATTCGGCGGTCAATGGCTTAAATTGACGTGACCCATGCCGGGAAGACAAATTGCTCATATGTTTTGCCGTCAAAGTGGCGGTGGTGCATCCGGAATGTCCATGGCTTTAACTGACGTGACATCGACCGGTTCACCGAGAAAGTGCCCTGAGAGCACGGGGCGTGTGGCCGTGCGAGCCAACGTCTGTGATGAAATGGCTACTTATATAAATTGCTCGCTTATGCTAATGAAATGCAGGGAAGGAGCATCGCCGCCCCGAGTTGGGGGCGGGATCGTTATAATTTGGTCAGCATTGCTGACCGTTGCCTTGTTTTGCCACCGTGCGGTGGTTTGTTGCTTGCAGGTACAGCTGGACCAAGCGGTCAATAGGGGGCTAAAGCCCTTTTTGCGAAGCCGGCCCTTGAAGGCCTAAATTGGAAGTGTTTACTGTTTTATTCATGTATGACCGGCCTGCGTGCCGTGGTTTGTAAAACATGTAATATCAAGTGAAACATTTTGTAAGGCCTTAAGGCATATTTTGAGTATTTTGTATAACATTCCTATTCTGTACTAGTGGACATTCATGCTCAAATGCTGGGTTCTTTATTGCAACTTTTATAAACTGCTTCCGCTAGAATGCTCTGTGTAGGACGTTGAGATTGGTTGGATGGTTTCCATAAGTAACCACTCGGTCTGTTTGTGGCATACGGCGTCGGGCCCGGCCGGACCTACTGCTTTATGCTATGTGACGGATAGGGGGTGTTACAGTTCCATATACACCTCTTTCTTTATGTCACTATTAAGGAAGGCAGCATTCACGTCCATCTGATAGACAGTGAAGCCCTTGAGAGAGACATATGCTTGGAAAAACCTGATTGTCTCCAGCCTTGCCACTGGAGCGTACGTTTGGTAAAAGTCAATTCCTTCTTCTTGACGATATCCTTTGGCGACGAGTCTGGCCTTGTTCTTTATGATCGTTCCATCCTCGTCCATCTTGTACCCGTAGACCCATTTTATCCCAATGACATTCTTACCTTTGGGTCTTGGAACAAGTTTCCATACATGACAACGCTTGAACTGATTTAGTTCTTCTTCCATCACCATTATCCAAGATGAGTCTGAGTTTGCTTCCTCAAACTTCTTTGGTTCGATCTGTGAGAGAGAAGTCAAATGTAAATTCTTATTAGTTGTACCTCTACGAGTTCTGACACCATCCTGAGGATATCTTATGATTTGGTCCATTGGGTGATCCTTCAGATGTCTGAGCTCTAGAGTTCTTGCATCTGGGACTTCTTCTTCAATCACTAGAGTGACTTCATCAACTTGGATGATTTCTTCATCTTGTTCATCAACCTCTCCAATAGGGGTTGGAGTGGTGATCTTAATGAACTTTTCACCTTTTTATTCAGTTGGTTTTTGCAAGTTAAGTTCATTCAACTTTGTACCTGCATCTTCAATGAACACAGTATAAGAGTTGCCTTGCAACAGGCTCATCTCATCAAATACAACATCTATGGATTCTTCTACGACCAGAGTTTTTCATTTAAATATCCTATATGCCTTACTATGTCTACTATACCCTACAAAATACCTTCAAAACTCTTTTCGCTAAATTTGGTACTATGATACTTGTCATTGTTAAGCACAAAGCATATACAACCAAAAATTCTAAAATATGAGACAATCGGTTTCCTGCCCTTTAGAAGTTTGTACGGTGTCTTATTGTGATTCTTGTTTATGAGTGCTCGATTTTGCACGTGTCATGCAGTATTGACGGCTTCTGCCTAGAAGTATTTTGGAAGTGAAGAGTCTCTCAACATGGTCCTGCAAGCCTCTATAAGTATTCTATTCCATCTCTCAGCTACTTCGTTCTGTTGAGGAGTTTGAGGAGATGAAAAGTCATGAAAGGTGCTCGAGCTTTTGCAGAATTCTATCATGGACCCAGACTTGAACACTGTTCCATTATCACTTCTGATATTGACTATGGAACAGTTGTATTCATTCTGGACCTGCCTGACAAAATTTGTAAAGATGTCAAAGGTATCTGACTTGTGTTTTAGAAAGAAAACCCACGCAAAGTGAGAGTAATCATCAACAATAACCAACGTATAATCCTTACCTCCCAAACTTCTAACTTGCAGTGGACTGAACAAGTCCATATGAAGCAAATGTAAGCATTTGTTAGAATCTTTGCCAATAATGCATTTTGGTGGCCTTTGGACATACCTGCAATTATAAGTCAATTTGCCTTAGGAACCCAAACACGTTTGGGACCTTCATCTCTTGTTAGAATGCTCCCCTTAGGAGTATTGGCTTTATGAGTGGTCTTTCTCATATTGCCAACTTGAGGAGTTGCAAAATTCCTGGGATTAAACTAGTAGTCGATGACAATGTGACCAATCTTGCCACAACACCAACATTCAAACCTGTTGTATCTTTCCCTTATGTCTCCTGCTTGACCTTTTGAGATAGTGGCCTAGCAGGGGCAACATTCTTGGAGGAATAAGCTTCATGGTGATGGCAATCACATGATTTCTTCTACTTTAGTGGCTTTTCCACAATAGGCTTTACCTTTGGTTCTTTCTTGAAGTTATGACCATGATTATAAGGGTCATAGCTCTGAAGAATTATTTCTTCATAAGGTGCCTTAAAGACACTCTCACAAAAGTTTCTAGGGCAATTCCATCGTTGGTAACGAGACTTGGGCTCTACATAAGTAGGCCTAGCGAAGTGATCGTAGGATGAGTCAAGATCAAACTCATTTGTTGGAAATATGACTTTCTTGAAAGAAGTCTGATCTTGTGGGGCTTTCCCCTTCTCTTTGGCCAAAGCCTTCTTGGCTGCCTTATTCTTTCTTTGAGCTTTATTCCTCATATAAGATTTACTAGGAGCTTCCACATGGACTAGCCCAGCACCCTTGGCCTTAGCTGAGAATTCAGTAACGAAAGGAAGAACAGTCTTGGGCTTCGAGAAACTTTCAACAAGTATCTTTTCGGCTTCAAGTTGTGCTTCAAGTTTTTTATGATTTTCTCCTTAAGGTCTAGGTGCTCGAGAGCTTTTTTATATTCTTCAATGGTAGCATTGAAGTTTTCTCTAAGTGAGTCGATCTTAGTGACTTCCTCTCTCAAAGTTCTCTCTTCAGCTTTTAGAGACTTGATCTCTTTAGCCTGAGTTTTCACAACTCGTCGACATTTGTCGTAAGCCTTGATTAACTCCTTATACTAGGCCATGAGTTCAGACTCATCGTCAGAAGAGCTGCCCTCATGATCATGCTCAGAAACATCAGAATCAGAAAGAGGAGTGTGAGAGTTTACCTTCCCATTAAACTGGGGCTCTTATTCATCATTAGTCTGAGCCATATGCCCGAAGTAGGCTTCTTCTTCTTCACTCGACTCAGATGAGTCGGAGTCCCTAAGAGTCTTGTCCTTCTTGGCTATTAGCCTCTTCTCTGTTTTCTTCTTATTGTAAGAAGATTTATTTTCTTCTCTTCTTCCACCCTCCTTTTTTTGTGGGGGTAGTTAGCGATGACATGACCTGGCTTATTACAACAATAACAAACGATATCAGTAGAAATATGTTTCTTCGGTATAGAAGTATACCTGTCATGGCTGCTTGAGCCTTTTCAGTATCGATCACCATAATGTCGTGAACTTCTGTACGAGGCATCCTTTCCTTTCCATTGCTTCTTTTTGTTCAAGAATTTCTTGAACTGACGTGAGAGTAGAGAGAACTCCCCTTCAGATAGCTCTGAGCCTGCGGTATGTGGCTCTGAGATTTCCTCTTCACTAACTTCTTGTGCTGGGTTAGGAGAGGCAGCCTTGGACTTCGTAAAGGTGTCTGCCTTAAGAGCAACAGACTTCTCCTTGGATGAGGACCTGCTATTCTCTTCTTCAGCTTTTCTTGTATTGAGCTGCAGCTCATATGACATAAGCTTCCCGAAGAGATTCTGCGGTTCTGTCTCAGCTATCTTTCCAAATTCCAGGATAGCACAAACCTTGTTATCCAATTCCTTGGTTAGGGATCTCAAAAACTTATCATTTAGTTCTTCGTTTTTGAAGACTCGGTCGTATACCCTTAGGCCGTTGACTATCTTGAAGAAGTTTTCAAATGTATCTGCAATGGTGTCCTTGGGTCCTTATCGGAAGGCTTCATATTTCTGATTAAGAAGGGATCTTCTATCATCCCTAACTTCTTCTGTACCTTCCATCAAGGTGATGAGGGACTGCCACATCTCCTTAGCAGACTTACAATGGATGAGGTTCTGCAACATGGAGTCATTAACTGCACATGCTATTATATTCCTGGCCTTCTTATTTAAAGACACAAGTCTAATCTCATCTTTGTCTAGATCCATCAATTTTTTGGAAACTTTCTTAGTTGGATCTATAGTGGAGACAGTCATGGAAATGAAAGGACCTTCTTCAACGATCACGAAGATCCTTGGATCCACAGCTTCCATGAAAATCTAATTCTTTCTTTCCACAAGGAAAAGTTATTCTTGGTGCATAATGGAAGCTTGGCAAAATCTTTAGCCCTGTCCATGCTTGGATAATCTCAACAAACAACTAGGTAAAGATATGATCAAGGTGTTAACCTTTTAGTGATCGACCTGGCTCTGATACCAATTGAAAGTTATTCAGTTGTCTACCTAAATCACTTAGAGGGGGGTGAATAGGTGAGTTGTGCGTTTTTTTGTGGAATAAAAATTATCGAACTATGCACACAATAATCTACCAAGAATTCATAGAAGGCAAGAGATTTATAGTGGTTCCCCAACCTTGGGTACATCCACTTTCCCTCACCGATCTAGCAAAGCACTATACATAACTACTACACTATCTCGGATTAAAAAACCAATACTACGCCTTAGAACAAAGTTCCTACAATCTCGATCCACAACACGAATCTACACTCGGAAGATAAAAACTTCCTACAACTCGGAGAAAAAAGCTCCTACACTCAGAGAGAAATCTCCTACATGAATTAAATTGAGAATAAATGAAAATATAAACAGTAATCTCTCAGATCTAGAATCTGTCGCCTAGGTCTTCTTCCATGATCTTTTCGGCTTTATCAGAATAAGCTGAAGAAGAAACTCAGTAAGATCTGGATCTAAAATATCTTTGACTCACACGATCCGAGAGTTTATGAGGAGTTGAAGATCAATCTCGATCTGTAAGTCAACCTTGATCTGAATCTTCTTGGTCGAAAACCCTAGCCGATTTGCACGATGAAGAGGGCGACAACTTCCGTTTTTAGAAAGAGAGAATAACATTCAAATTTCTTAGAATTATACGTTGAAAGCTTGTTAGGGTTGGTCGATTTGACAAGACCTTATATAAGATCTCCCTAACGGTCATAATTATCATTAATGATGTACATGTGGACCAATCACATCAAGCCATTTGAAATTCCCGTCGATTCTGGACTTAGCAAATTTCTGGAAAAATCTTACTGATTTACTAGAGTAAAAGATTACCTACTCGAGTATAAATGTGATCACTTAAGAGAATTGAGACAAACTACTCGAGTAGAAGACTTTGAGAAAATCCAGAATTGAATGAGTAATCACTCGAGTAGACAAAGACTTACTCGAGTGCTAAAAAATTTACACGAGTCATGGGGATGAACTACTCAACTACTAGAAATAAATTACTCAAGTACTAGATATATTACTCGAGAGGTAAAAGGATTACTCGAGTCAAAGACTTAGCAGAATTTCTAGAAGATGAATTCAAGTTACTCGAGTACTGGAACTGGACTACTCAAGAGGAGATTAACTACTCGAGTATATGAATATTACTACTTGAGTAAAGGACTTAGAAAAATTCAGAGAGTTAAAAATCTTATCACTCGAGTATTAGAGCTGGACTACTCGAGTAGTAGATAGACTACTCGAGTACATGAACTTGACTACTCGAGTGAGGTAAAACAACACGAGAATCTTCCTTCTGCAACTCGAGACAAAAGACTTATCTAGTCGAGTCGTTAACATGACTACTCTAGTAAATGACTTAAAAAATTTTCTGAGAGGAAAATCTATTAACTCGAGAATAAGAGAAAATCTACTCGAGTAATGGACTTGCTACTCGAGAGCTATATTCAGACTACTCGAGATCCATTTCCCTTACTCGAGTACAAATAGACTTACTCGAGTAATTACCAAGTATTCGTCTCGAGTGTATAAACTACTACTCGAGTAAAAGAATTGGCAAAATTTTCTTCAACAGAATTTTCTCTTCTTCAATAAACTCAGCATCACTTCTTTCTCCAATCAATCCTAGTTCTTGAAACATGAAGTGTATCCCAATAGAGAGGCTACACATGAGTCAACACCATGTATCACACAATGATGGATTACATTGTATGGTCTTGTGTTTGGTGACCCATTGTAGACTGACATTGGTATACACTTGGGAATATAGTCATGCAAACACATAACTCAAACAAGACATCAAATACAACTTAATTCATCTTAGTTCAAGGGTGACTTTACCAAATCTGGGTTATTGTGGATACAATACCCAACATTAACTTGGTGAGTAAATTTGGCCATTTAAAGGTAATAAGCCTAGTTATGCAAAAGTGCACATAGAATGGTTGGGCGATCTACCTTTCCACTAAATAAGGAGAGACCTTGGTCTCTGACATAATATTATATGAAACATCCATTGGGTTAGTTTTAGAAGTTTTTAGGGTTGAAATACCATGAAGACCTAGTTCAAACCTTACGGTTGTCTATTAGTTTTAAAGAAGGAAATAGAGTCAAACCTTCAAGTTTTGGCTCAAGACTTTGTAGATAGATTCATTGGGTGGGAAAACACATTGGATAATTTAATTGGAATTTTAGGAGTAGATTTTCCGCACCAATCACCTAATAGTTAGGATTTGAAGTTTTCTATTAAGTGCTTAACACATGTCCTAGTAGCATGGAATGGTCATGAAACTTTGGTGAGAGACCTATAATAATGTTATTTATGTCCATAATTTTTATTATAATTTTTGGATGATCAATTTTTGTACCTCCTTTATTATTCTAGAAATTGATGACTAGGTAAATAATTTGTTTTGGAATAATCTAAGCTCTAGAAAATTATGAAATTTGGTCAGTGAACTTTCTAGACCACAAATATGGCCTGTTAATTTCATTATAGTTTTTGGAAGAGAATAATTACGGCTTTCTTTACAAAATACCTTATGTGATGATATATTCATTAATTTATTTATGTGGAAAAATAATTAATGATGATTAAATTTGGGCAGTGATACTTTCTGATCATATTTGACCAATGGTAATTTTATGATAATTTCTGAATGATTATATCTTGTAGCTTCTTTGTTAATTATTGTTCTCATCAAAAAGTTTATATTTTAGTTTTGGATATAAATCATTTCTGGAAAATTATGAAACTCATACAGTGCTATTACTTAGTCAATAGGATTCTCCCGAAATTTCAGTGGAATCATTGCTTGTAAAAATTTTATACTTCATGTTCGTATCATGGGGGTTCATGATTTAGAGAAAATTATTTATAGGCAGATTTAATTAGGAAAAATATCAAGTTCTGTTTTTGGGCTCAATAAGACATGATAGACCCCTAGTAATAATTATAAGGCTGTAGGCAAAGTAATCTGAAGTATTTACTTTCATACGCTTAGCTCGGGTCACTTGGTCTGCATGTAGTACAATTCAAGCATTCAGGATAGAACTGTAGGCCATGCATGCTTGGTGATATAGTGGGTGTACCAAGTTGGTTGGAGTCTTGATATGGTCACCCTTAGGGCCAAATCCTAGGTAGTCTAGGTAGCATGGAGATGAGGTTATTCTCGGGGTCGATGGAGTATCGCGTTCTCCGAGGAAATATAAAAACACTTAGGATTAGTTAAAAAGACAACTTGGCGTAAAGGGGTTCAGTGATAAATAAATACTCATAAAAGTAAGTGCCTTGAGAAAGGGAGCTTTTGGCTTCAACCAATCGTAGTTCCTAGTGCCAACGAGAGCCCTTCATCGGGCATGCCATGGGCAATTCAAGGTTAACACTAAACTATAAGAATAAGCTGATTAAAAGAGTAACCTTTAAATAACCACCGACACCAACACTCACTCTGTCATTTCAGGAGGATAGATGGTATAGATTCATGAGCGGTGGGCTCAGTGTTTGATAGAAATATGGTGTTAAGTTGGAGATCCGACAGCTTAGGAGCTTTTTTTAGTATTAGTGCATGCGCATTAAAGTGGTGGGTCCTCGTTAATGGACGGATGTTCACACCGACGTTGATACGTTGACTCAGCAAGTGTTAGTGTTCACTTGGCCATAAAAGACTGGTGGTTTTGCCATCATTAGTACAAGACACTCCGTAGCACATGACTGTGGGTGTACCGAGTAGTATGCAGGGTCTAGGCTGGGTAGTGTGAATACTGACCTAGATGTGGGGAAGCCTAACCCACTGACTCTATTTTCTACTACGAGAGGTACCTGAGAGTTTAGCTTACTCCAAATGGGGGAACTAAAGGTCTGTGCATGAATCGATTTGGTGTGCTGCACTTGTGTGGAATTCATCATTTAGCATGCATAGCATTCCATATCATACATAACCTGCATAAAACCTCTTCTCATAAAGTATAAATTATTGTGGAATCATTTAAATGTTAGGCATTGCAAAAGGACCGCTTAACTTATAATTCTGTATGTACATACTTATAAGATAAGGTTACTTTTCTATGATGATTGATAACTACTCTAATTTTACTTTAATTTGATGCTTATAATATACTACTACTTTCACTTTCTGTTCATTACCTATCATTACTGTGTTAAAGTCTTGTGGCATATGATAGTTAGGGCCATTGTCATCTACTTTTTCTAACTCTCCACTTTCAATCCCTTCCCTTTCATCCTCCCCCACACGTTGCCTAGGTGTCACGGTGGTGGTGGAGGAGGGGGGAGGGGGACCAAGACTTTGTTAAACTAATGGCCTGATGGGCATAACACTAGGGAATCCAGCTTGGAGGCAGGGTATAGCACTAGGGAAAATAACACACCCGGGAGGAGGTAAACAAGCATAGTCCAGGTGTGGCAGCAGCTGCAGCAACAGTCATGGGATCAGTGAGTGTCTAGTAGCTTTACATACGCAAGCATTATGTAGTGAGGATTATATGTATTGTGTTGGTGCCCTTTTTATCCTTATTTTTCTGTGGACTGATTACATATATATATTGCATGTGATGTGGACCAGTTATCTTAAGATAATACATCTTTTCTTTAAAACATATGCTTGAGTATTTGCCGGCAGATTCGACCGTTTGTGGTGTCAACCTTCTTGGGAGTTGGTGTCACAACAAAGCGGCGATTCTGGGCATAAGACCCAAAAAATATGGTCTTACAACATGTGCCGAGATGCCACGCCGTGCAGGTTATTACTGTGGATGCTCAGGAAAGGACCTACTCATAATATTCTTTGTGAAATTCTCAAGTTTGTTACAACGGAAACATAGATTAGATTTGGATGGCCGTATCCCTCGGCGTAGTGGATCAACTAATCCACGGATGAAAATTTAACATACGATGCGGAAAATACTTTATTTATTCGATTATTATCCTACATGAGCACAGACATCCAATAGTATTACTCTTGGTATGCATATCTCTAGATTTAATATAAGTACATAAAAACTATTTACATTCGTTAAAATATAATGACTTTGGATTTAAAATGATGTCATGAATTAGATAGGCATAATGATACTGTTATACTTTGAAAATAACTAACATTCAATTCTAGCATAAATCTTTCCCAGAGAGTAAGTTAATCTAAAAAATCATTCAGAAAATGGCCTAGCAGCTAGCAAGTAACTCGACATTTTACATTAAACTCCAGTGGGCATCAACAACCTGAAGCGAACCCACCAAACATCATGCATGTTTGAAGAATAAGACAAATAACAAAACTACCTCACAACGCTAAGGGGAGAATAACTGCAACAACTGCGGAACATCAACAACTACCAACTCTAACTACTCGAACGGCTACTGCTCCGAGTCTGAGGCATTCAAAAGAAAAGAATATCATAGTAAGCGATGGATAAAAATTCACGCTAATGCGTGATTCTAAATCAAATAGGCAAGTGTACCTATCATTCTAGATTATCAGATCAAGTGTAGTATTAGACTCGGGGCCTGTTGAGTACTTCTACTCACACAAATTAATATTATTTTACCGAATAATAAAAAGAGTGAAATTAATATATAGCTATAAAATAAATTAAAAGATTGCACTTGATCTAAACTCACTTTAAATTAAAATAGACTTTCATAAAATGATATAAGTACAAGCTCCTAATCACTTACTTCGACCATGGAGGTTCCCAAAATACAAAAACATCTCTCTCAAGTTCATGCTTTTGACTAACCTTAGGTTTATCGAATAAGACCCCTCGGCCAGTCGAAAACCCGAAGCCTTCTTTAAGCGGTGAACCCCACTATTGGATTTGACTCTAATCCGGAAGATTCATGTCGTCCTTTCTCGAGAAGTGCATGCAATTCCTTTTATCTTCGAGCGATCTACTCGTATCAACAAAATCTCAGTAATTTAAGATACGGATCTAGGATCGAAGAACAAATCCACGAAATATGGATTCGACACAACAAAATTCAAAGATAAATCAAATTAAAAATAAAGAGAGTTTGATAAAGAAAAGAAATTTATTTAATTTCAAATGTTGTCATGATCAGGTGCTAATGGAAATTAGCTACTTGACATGATAATGAAGCTACATAAAAAGATAAAGAGAGACATCATTAAAAAGAGTAGTCCTTGAATTGTACATTGTAAAAAGTACAACTAAAATATGAAAGTGAAACAACAATAAAGAAAATGCAAGAATATGTGGAAATAAACTACTAAAACAACCTAATAACTACTCCTAGATGGCTCCTAGCTCATCCCCCTCAGCTCCTCGCTCGATCTGGAATTTATAGGAAAACTTCTGGAAGGTCACCCCCTAGGTCATGCCCGTGACTAGGGGGCATCTCAGGCGCGGATCCTTCCTCTTGAAATCCCTGGAACGTTGAGAGAAAACCACCAAAATTTGCCTTTCTGTGGGTCATGCCCCTAGGTCACGTGCATGACCTAGGGCGTGGCTATACTATTGCTGGAAATGGCAGGAACTAGGAACGGCGAGAATTAAATATGGCATTGCTGAAGTGGTCAAGCCCCTAGGTCATGCCCATGACCTAGGGCATGTAAGCTTGAAACTGGCTGGATTTGAAACTGGCTTCATAATGCATGGTACGCCTGGATGTCACGCTTAGATTCATTCCCTTGACAAGCTTGTGACGCTCGTGTCCTGGGCATGTAACTTTAATCCGACATGGAAACGAATTCTGGAGCTCCTTTGTGGGTCACGCTTGTGAGTCACGCCCGTGACCGGGGCATGTAAATTGTGATTTCTCCAAATTTCTTTAGCTTCTTATCTCCGATCAGTTCTGCAAGCTCCAAATTAATATTGACACCCCAGATTGACCTGAAAAAAATAAAATAAAGTAATTAATAATAAATATTAATAAAAACTAATAACAACATAACTATTTATTAAATAAAAACTATATTAAAATCACTATAATAAAAGAATTATTAGTAAGAATATACAAGTGACGATGAAAGATCAATAGTAAAAATGATCAAGAGATGTAAACGGGTTACCAACCCAAGACAAGAATAGCTGTCAAGCCACAACAAATAATTCAAATTATAATAATAAATGAAGAATTCTCAAAATTTTAAGTGTGAGAAGTTACACCAAGTGTGATATGAAGTCATGCTTCGATAACATCTACAAGAGTAAGGATAATAACATATGTCTATATAATAATAAGGAAGAGACTAAATAGCTCTAAATACATGAATCGTTAACACTTGATAAAAAACGACTCTGAGTCGGTAGTCCCAATGTCCAACATGAACTATCAGACTCAAACATCTCAATAAGATACTATGGTGGTTGCGACATTGTCAACCACAACTCAAAAATCCAAACATCTCAAAATGGCACTGTGGTGGTGGCCACATTGTCGAACACAACCCAATAGTGTATAAGAAAATACGAAAACCCACCAAATGTAATGATTCACAAACTAACACTATGTTGGTGGTCCTTTATCCACTGCCAACCAAAGTCCACAACTAAACATCCATGAACACCGACAAAACCCCAAACAAGGCACATGATTTCTACAACGATGAAAAGGAAGGAAATGTCCCAAAAAATTTTATAATGCGATACTCGATGAATCAGACTCAATTTGGCGAGAAACTTCGCAAGTCCTAACTGATTCATCGAATATACTCGAAAATGCAAGAGACACTCGTCAAATTGTACTTGGTGAAAATTAAGATAACCTACAGATACTCGACGAATAAACTTAACCTTACTTCGATACTCGACGGATCGTCTTTACCTTACTTCGGTACTCGACGAATCCAATTATAACCTTCCAAGTCCATGGGAAATTCGTCAATAATTCTCGACGAATAACAGAATTCACTTAATGAATCTGGCTCTATTCGATGGCTAGATTTGACAAATCGACCAAAATCCAGTAATACTCGATGAAAATGACTTGGTCTCCCGGATCACTTGATGCTTTCGACTCCTACACTACACTCGACGAATCTTACCCAGACTATTTCCCCATACTCGACGAATTATACTAAGACTAATTTCCTATACTCGATGAATTAAACTCAGACCAATTCCCTATACTCGACAAATTGTACTCAGACCAACTCCCTATACTCGACGAATGTACTCATACCAATTCCATATACTCGACAGATTTTACTTTGGCTAACCTCCACATATTCGACGAATTTGCCTTAGTCGGAGTCCACTCCAATGGACGGTTTTCAACCTAACGAAACCCTACACTACTCTTATCTTCTACGAGGGAAAGGAAGAAAAGAAGAATGGTAATACGAACAAGAAGCTTAGCAAGGGAAAAGATATCACCACTTGCCTAAAACCTTCTGAAATTCGGCCTGACAAGAGCTCCACTATAAGGATCATCCGCAAGAACTCCACGCCTATGATTCCAGAAACTTTTTGGGCCAAACGAGAGTCAAAACCGAATACCCTAACGCCAAGAATCCATGAAACGGGGAAAACGCACCGTGTAGGGAAAGATCTCGGCGAGAGCTTTCCGAATCTATTCTCCGCCGATGATTTGGTACACCGGAATTCCTACAGGCAATGACCGGAAACCTCGCAATGTCCATCACCCTCCTTCCACGTTTCAGTCCGACGGCTCAGGAAGATGACGGTGAATAGGGTTTTGCCGATTTATAAGTATATATATAGTATTATGCATTTAATTTTCTTTTAATTATTATAATTTACATAAAAACTCGAATGAAGAGAATCATTAAAACATCGTGGATATCAACGAAATTCGCACCAAGGCTAAATATCGATGCTACTAATCCAACGATGAAATCAAAATCAGGATCCGACAAACCAAACTTGGGTTAAAAATCCCCCAAAGTTAAAAGAACAACAACCCTCAAAATTCCTCCGAGTCTCCAAATAAACCCTACTTGCAAGGAAACTTTACAAATAAGATAAAAATTAGCCATACTAACTTTCCCAAGTCAAAACATCAGATACGAATGAGCAAAATCACGCTCCAAAAAAGGCGCATGTTAACTACGTGTCAACGTAATGCCCTAACGTCAAAAATACCCATCTAAAGGAACTTAAAATAATCGTCAAAAAATCAGGGGCGTTACAGTCACTCCCCGTAAAAGAAAGTTTTGTCCCAAAACTTGATACACAAACCAAAGCTACTACCAAAAAAGGAAATAACCAAAGGTTATCGAATAGAAACACTTACCAAAAGAAACTTAGGAGAACAGATTAGGATGAGTCTCTCTCAAATCTGAATTCAACTACCAAGTCGTGCTCTCAACGTCTTGGTTTCTCCAAAAAAACTTGACCATGGGTATTGTCTTCCTTCGCAACACCCGATCCTGAGTCTCCATAATACGAACTGATACCTCAACATAAGAAAGATTAGGCTGAAACTCGGGCACTGAGTCAAGGAAATTCAATTCACTAAGCACACATTTCCGCAACTGACTCACATGAAACACATCGTGCTCTCTAGGAAAGTTAGTGGTCAAATCCAGCCTATAAGCTGACACTCTGATGCATTCAACAACTTGGAAAGGTCACACATACTTGGGAGCCAACTTATGGTTCTTTCTAAACCTCTTAACGTCTGACATCAGAGAAACTTTGAGAAAGACCATGTCCCCAACTGCGAATTCTAGATCAACCTTTCGTCGATTAGCATTCTTCTCATAACGCTCCCGAGCTACACGAATCTTCTCTCGAATATGCATCACAGAAGTACTCATCTATTTTAAGGCTTCAATACTAAACAATGGTCCTTCACTAACTTCAGTCCAAAACAATGGGGGTCTGATAACGCATCCCACAAAAAGCCTCAAAGGGGGCCATCTGTAAACTCTCCTGATAACTATAATTATAGGAAATTCCATCAATCTAAGCCGCTCATCCCACGCTCCTCCATGGACCAAAATGTAACATCTGATCATATCTTCCAAAATCTGATTAACTCTCTCTGTATGACCATTGGTCTGCAGATGATAAGCGGTTGAATACCTGAGGTCGGTTCCCAACCCTTCCTCCAAACTTTTCCAAAAATGAGACGTAAAACTAGAATCTCGATCTGACACAATACTCACCGACAATCCATGCAATCTAATGACCTTTTCCAAATATAACTCTGCTATCTTCTTCATGGAGTAACCAATCTTGAACGACATGAATTGAGAACACTTTGTCAATCTATCAACCATGACCCACATAGAATCATGTCCTCGGGGAGATCTTGGTAAATCAGTAATAAAGTCCATAGAGATACTCTCCCACTTCCAACTTGGAATATCCAAAGGTGATAGCTTGTTGCCAGACCTTCTATAATCTGCCTTAACTCGCTTGGAAGTAAAACACTCAGACACAAACTTTGTTATATCGTTCTTCATCC
Organism: Platanthera guangdongensis; assembly: GCA_039583875.1. Lineage (NCBI taxonomy): Eukaryota > Viridiplantae > Streptophyta > Magnoliopsida > Asparagales > Orchidaceae > Platanthera > Platanthera guangdongensis. The sequence goes on along the minus strand of CM077162.1, from coordinate 108,721,630 downwards.
CATACCACCAAACAGTCTGCTTCAGATCTCTATACATCTTCGTAGAACCAAGATGGTAGGCAATACTAGAACTGTGTGCTTCACTACATAACTTTGCACGAATATCCTCAATAGCTGGAATACAATATATACCGCGATACTTCAAAGTATCCACATCATCAATTGAAAAGTCTGGTGAATCCCCTGTTTTAGTTCTACAATGAATATGTTGTAAATCAGGGTTGTCCTTTTGATGTAGCCTCGTAAGCATAATCCATGATGGCTCTGCTACTTCCAAGCTACTTGGCGAATCACTACTTATAACAGATATGTCCATTAACAAAAACTCCTCTACCAAGGATTCCATAGGAAGGTTAAGATCTGCGCGGTATTCCTACTCAAGGCATCGGCTACCTCATTAGCTTTGCCAAGATGATATAGAATTTCAACATCATAATCTACGACATACTTCAACCATCCATGCTGGTGCAAATTCAAATCCCTCTGAGTGAATACTTCTTCAAGCTCTTGTGGTCCGTGCAAATCTTGCACAACAAGCCATACAACAAATGTCTCCAAAACTTCATGGCATAAATCACTGCTGCAAACTCCAAGACATGAGTAGGACAGTTCCTTGCATGAATCTTTAATTACCTTGACCCATATGCAATAACGTTTCCTTCTTGCATTAAAATACAACCAAGCCCAACGTGTGATGCATCTACATAAACAACATACTCCAATCCTTTGGTAGAAGAAGACAACATTGGAGTAGTTCACACTCTCCTTTTCAACTCCAGAAAGGCTCCTTCGTACTTATCGCTCCGTACAAAAGCTACGTTCTTCTGCGTAAGTTTATCGAAAGGTGCCGACAATGTAGAGAATCCTTCTACAAACCTTCTATAATAGCCTACAAATCATAAGAAACTACTTATATATTTTTGTGTGGTAGGTCTTTTCCAGTCCATAACAGTGACTATCTTCTCTAGGTCAACTGAAATTCCATCCTTATTCACAACATGACCCAAAAAGGACACATGAGGTAGCCAAAACTCACACCCACTCAACTTTACATACAACTTATGCTCTCTCAAGGCAGATAGAATGAAACACAAGTGTTGATATACTCCTCAGCGCTTTGGGAATAAACCAGAACATCGTAAAAAAAAACAACCACAAATTGATCCAAGAAATCCTTAAATACTCTATTCATCATCTCTATGAAGGCAGATGGTGCATTTGTCAATCCAAAGGACATCACTAAGAACGCAAAATGTTCATGCCAAGAATGAAAGCCGGTGTGTGGAACATCCGTCTAACGGATCCTCAACTGGAGGTAGCGTGAACGAAGGTCAATCTTCGAAAACACCGTACTACCATGTAATTGGTCAAACAAATCATCTATCCACGACAAGGGATACCTGTTCTTGATAGTTATCTTATTCAATTCCATATAGTCAATGCACATTCTCATATAACTGCCTTTCTTCTTAACAAATTACATAGGAGCACCCCAAGGAAACGAACTTAGCCTAATGAATCCATACTGCAACAACTCATCTAGCTGGGTACGTAACTATTGCAGCTCACACGGGGCCATACGGTACAGTGCCTTATAAATAAGGTGAGTACCTAGCTCTAGATCTATAACAAACTCGACATCTCTCTCAGGTAGAAAACCAGGAAGACTAACTGTGAAAACATCAGGAAACTCTCACATCACAGGAATTTCCTCTACACACGACAAACTACCAATTGTTTCCAAAATAAAAAACCAAATAAGCACAATAACTGGAATCTAAGAGTTTCTGGGCACATACTGCAGAAATAATCGGTGATTCCTGGTGAGGAAAACCATACACACTCCTAGGGTGGTCGTTGTCCATCTGAAGTCCAAATGCTTAACCTTGCATTGGATAACAGTATCATATCTTGACAACCAGTCCATGCCCAAGATCATATCAAAGTCCTCCAAGTCTAACACCTTCAGATCCGCAAAAGATAGGAAATCGCCTAAAAGAATATGACAACTCCTGATTCCCTTGTCTGACATCACTGAATCATTAGCGGGAAACTTAACGCAAAACGAATCACCAACTTAATCAAGAGTCAGATGATGACATTCTACAAGAGTCCTAGCCAGGAACTAGCGGGTAGCACCAGAATCGAAACGAACCCACGCACAATGATTCTTCACCTTAAACTTCCCTATAAAATCGCATACGTAACTAGCCAAACAACATTGAAACTATAGCTATGAGCTAAAACTAGATTAGAATCTAACCTGAGATCACTTGGGTGGACGTCTGTGCTTCTTCCAAAGTCATCACAACCAGCTTTCCCTTCCCTTTGTCTAGCTGCGGCGGTGGTAAGGTTTGGAGTGGAACTAGCTGCAGTATGGGCTGAGACTGCGGACATCTAGACTTCAAATACCCTTTCAGTCCACAATGGAAGCATACCTTATCTTTACTCCAACAACGGGCAACATCATGCCCCTTCTGCTTACACAAAGTACAAACCAAATCTCCTTTGGGTGAGCTGTGAATTTCAAGCACATTCTGCTACTTCTGAACTCCCAACCTTTTGAAACACTTTTTGAATGGATAGCCTGGCCGGCCACAGAAACTACACACCTCGTTGCTTCCTTTCTTCGCAGCAGGACCATATTCTCAAGAGCTTTTATTATCCTCAGACTTTCTCTTGTCCTTTCTCATTTCCATACCATGATTCTTGGCATTATCAATAGCTTCGAATTTCAGAGAAGCTTCTACTGCCTCAACATAATTCTCAAATCCATACGCGCTAGGCAATTGCTGGATGTCGCTCCTAAGACCACCCAGAAAGTGCTTTACTCTGTTTGCTTCAAAGGATACCAAATCTCGGGAGAATATACTCAACTTGTTGAATTCTATCTCGTACTCACTAACTATGAGTTGTCTTTGCTTTAGATGTAGAAATTTGTTCATCAAACAATCTTGCTCGACTGATGGCAGGAATTTCCTCAGCCAAAACTTCTTGAACGATTCCCACAACATCCATCTATAAGGTTCTATTTTTCCCTTAACAACCAGCCCTTTGCAAGACCCTTCAGCTGGTAAGTGGCGACCATCACTCTTTGGTCAACAGAAATTCCTAAATATGAAAACATTTCTTCTATAGCAATGATCCAGTCATACAATGCCATGAAATTGGCTCTACCGTTACAGGTAGAAGTTCATAATCACTAAAAATGTGAAATGAAGTTCATCTCTGGTTGTAACAAAACTGGAGTCACCAAAGGAGTAGGAGGAACAGGAATGGCTTGGCACAATGTAGCATCCTGCACTCTAGGTTGGTGCCATGTGAAGACAGTAAATAGTGCCTGAATTTGCGATTGCATCTTAACCGTCTGCCTTGATAGAGCCTCACTGTTTTGTTGCATCCCTTCTATCACAGCCTTGCTTTGCGCACCTAATGACTTGCCCTCAGACTACGGAGTCACCCTCATCGCAACACGCTTAGGCGGCATCCTAATAATACAATGAATGACAAATCAAAACCTAGTTTAACGCTACAACTACTCAACTTAGTCCATACCATACATGCATAGATACTTGCTCAAGCTGCCAAATTGCTCAGGGTTTTCATCGATGATGTTATGTTTAACTTAGGATGATATACCGTCATCCTATTGACTCGTGTGCATAAACTATGAAAGCATGAATTCTTATGCTTTAGTTTAAACTCATGTGTGTACATATATAATCATGTAGATCTTAGCATGACACATGCGCTGATGCTATGTTATTTCATGCATGTTGTGCTATGTAATCTAATAAAGGCCTTAATGCATACTATGAGTAGCATATGCATGAAATATTATGCATCACATACTACATAATACCACATGTAACGAAAAGTCAAAATCTAATGGGCATTCATGTGATGATTGTTATGCATCATATACTACATAACAATAACATGTTGATTCTGAAAGTTCTTGTTTTGAAAGTACCAAGCAACCTAGAGGGGATGGGGGGGGGGTGAATAGGTTTATCTCGGTCTTTTGAATTTCTTTTTGTTTCTTCTTGAGTTACTATGTGATTGTGATCTTTTTATGAACATGCAAACATAAAACACACACAAAAAGCTCTCCTCCCACCTTGCTAACTTTCTGTTAGTCAAGACAGTTCTCCATAATAATGCTCCAAGGAGCTTACACCTCAGGTCCCTCAGGATCTCTCAGTCTCCTCCAAGACTTACTCCTCAGCCACAAGGGCCTACACTCAGTGATACAAGTATCACCTACCTCAGGAAATTAAGCCCTACCACTCAGGCTATGGAGGATAGCCCTACCTCAGAGAAAGCTTTCTCATACAACTCAGAGAGATAGACTCTCCTACAACTCAGACAAATTTGACCTACCTTAGGCCCAAGGTCGTACAACTCAGATCCAGAAGGATCATACAACAAGAAATAATTTAATTAACTTTGAAACAGAGAAAATTCTCTATGTCAACAACTAGAGCAGAGAAATTTCTGCTCTAACTCTCCTCACAGCAGAGAAAAATATTGCTGGAGGTACTCAAAAGATGACTTCTGAACTTGCTGAAGAAGGCTAAAGATCTGTTGATCTTGAGTCTTTAAGCAGCTAACTTAACCTGCCCAAGGCTGAAGGTTCTTCTTTATTCAGAATAATTTCTGATTCTACTGTGGGTGATGGAGATTGCACAGCTATCTGAACTTTTTCTTACAGGAGAGCTTCATGCTTTTTGAATGCAGTAATGAAGAGGAAGATGATGTCGGGTGCTAACTTTTGAAGTTGATGAATCCCTAAAAAGTTGTCTTATGTCTTGGCCAATCTCATCCTTTTGTAGTTCGCTGATCAATGACTCTTAGAGACCAGTGGGCCCCACCTGCAGCTTCCAGCTGCACCTTGCTTTAATGGAAGAAGACGTACAGTAGCTTCGTGGCAGAATTTGTCATGTTCTGTAGCTTCTCCGTACCTAATTTGGACTTAGTTGACTTTATTTATTTTTCTGACGTCAGCACCTGTGAACTTTGCCATGTTCGAGCATCAGTAGTATATGCATTGAGTGACGGTCCTTCACTCAACGCCAAATCACTTAGAATGATTTACTGTCTCTTGGCATTGAGTGATTCAGCTTCACTCAACGCCAACTTATTTTCTCAGATTTCTGCTGCTTGGCGTTGAGTGAGTGAGCATCACTCAATGCCAAACACCTTAGACAAAATCCTGTCTTCACTGGGCATTGAGAGCATTGAGTGTGTCTTCATCACTCAATGGTTTTTGCCTTAACTCTTTCTACAGCCTCTTCTACATGCATGGTGTTGAGAGCATTGAGTGAGCTTGCCTCACTCAACATTTTTTGTCTTAACCTATTTCTGTGTTTAGAAACATTGGCTTTGACTAACCGAGTGTTACTCAACACATATAAGGCTATGGCGTAGAGTGAATGACCTTCACTCAATGCCTATGGACTTAGCCACTTTTCTGCCTCTTACACCTTAGGCATTGACTGTCTCAGCCAGCCATACTCAACTCTAAACTGAGTTCGACAAATGTTGAACTGAGTTTGACAAACAGTGAGCTCAACTCGATGAAATCTGAAATCAGTTCTACGAATTTGGACTTGGCCAAATTTCTCAAGCACTGATCTTAGCTTGACGAACGATTAGCTCAGCTCGACAAACTCTGAACTCAGTTCGATGAATTTGGACTTAGCCAAATTTCTCAAACCATATCTTAGATAAGAGTTTAACTGACTTAGCCACTTACACTACCTGTCCCATCACTGTCATCTACTGATATATGTATATCATTGATAAGATTGAGTTCCGCAAATGTAAGACATTATGGGCAATGGACCCAAAAATCTCCCCCTATTTGAGAAAGTCAAATCTCTTAAGCAAGTGAGTAAATGACATATACTGAACCATGTAGAAATAAGCATAAAAACTATATAATTGAGAAGTGATCTATAGTTACCCCACTTCCCATCCTGCAGAGTGGAACTTTACTGCACCTGCTTCCCCTGAATTGCTGCTACCATACTCGAACATTAATCTGATCATCAGATCATCTTTTCCTCCACCTATTAACTTCAGTAAATAGCTGGTATGATTCATATGAAAATCATATCAACTGCTCCCCCTCAATTAGACAGCAGAGAATTGTTGGAGTTGTGCTGGACATGCTCCCCCTCAATTGGAGAACCTTCATTTCTTTAAAGAACAAATCCATCTGCAAAATACAAATTATTTTGCAAACATATGAGGAGCAACTGAAGCTATACTAAGTTCTACATACCCAACTCAAGTTTGAAGGTGTTAAACTTAGCTTCACCTAGTGGCTTAGTGAATAAGTCAGCAACTTGCTTGTGTGTTGGAAGAAACTCAAGGGTGATATCTTCACATTGCACATGCTCCCTAATGAAATGATATCTAATCTCTATATGCTTAGTCCTGGTATGGGAGACAAGATTCGTAGCAATGCAAACAGGAAAATGTAGACCTAAAATTTGGATTAACAAAAGTTTTATTATCCAAAAAGATATCAATTACAATTGTATAGCCACCCTTTTATAGAATGGAGTAGATGAGTGATATTACAATTAAGTAATGTGAGACTAAAAATTTACAAGTGTATCGGCTTTACAAATAGACAAACCGGACAAGTCGTGTAGTTATACAAGCCGGCTAACCACCCGACAACCAACAGTAGGAGAGAACAAGCGCCATAGAGAGAAAGCCGCCACAGGAGACCGCTAGACCTCCCGGTCTCCAATTCATCTGAGACAAACTGCCAAACCGCTATGATACCAAACAGCAACAGCCCAGCAGACCAGCCGGCAAGGATAAACCGTCAGACCACCCGGCCTCTGAATAGCAACAGAATGCCCGGCCTCCATACTGCAACACTTCCCCTAAAGATGGAGCATAGATATCAATCATGCCCAGCTTGTCGCAAATCTAGAAGAAGAAAGCGGACACCGGCTCAGTAAAGATGTCTGCTAACTCTTTGTCAGAAGTGGAGAACGGAGTACAAATCTGTTTCTTCAAGATCTCTTCCCAAATAAAATGACATTCGACTTCTATGTATTTTGTTCTCTCATGAAAGACTGGATTTTTGGAGATGTATATCGCGGCCTTATTGTCAAAGAACATAGGAAGAGGATATTTGTAGACCTCTCCTAAGTCAAGCATGAGAGCCCGTAACCATTTCAACTCACATGTGGTCGAAGCCATACTGCAATATTCCGCTTCTACACTAGACCTCGAGATCACAGACTGTTTCTTGCTCTTCTAACTCACAAGATTGTCTCCAACAAACGTGCAAAAACCTGATGTTGACTTGCGGTCACCTTTGTCATCATCATAGCTCGAATCTGAGTACGCTTCAACCCTTAAGTGACCATTCTTCTGAAAAAGGAGTCCTTTCCCTGGTGCTGCTTTAATATATTCGAATATCCTCATGGAAGATGGTAGATGACACTCCCTAGGAGCTTGCATGAACTGGCTTACCTTGCCCACAGCATAAGAGATGTCGGGTCTGGTTACCGTGGGATAAATGAGTTTGCCAACCAGACGTCATTACCTCGTAAGATCGGATATAATGGGGGAGTCATCTGTCTAACTATTGTCTTCTCCAGCAGCCATGGGACATCGGGCAGGTTTAGCACCAGTCAATCCTGCATCCTTTAGAAGATCAAGAGCATACTTCCCTTGGGAAAGGACCATGGAGTTGGCTTTCTAGAGATTTCAATCCCCAGAAAATATTTCGGGTTGCCAATATCCTTTGTGATCAGGTTTTGACGGAGGTGTCTTTTTGTCAAAGTTACCCCATCCTGGTTATCGTTAGTAAGAAGAATGTCATCAACATATACCGCAAGAACTACCAGACCCGTGGCGGTTTTCTTTACGAACAAGGAGAGATCGGCCGAACTTCTTGCAAAACCAATGGCCATAACAATGGCGCTAAACTTGTCAAACTAGGCACGGGGGCTATGCTTTAGGCCATAGATATCCTTCTTTAGCCGGTATACTCGTGTCTCCCCATGAGCAACATACCCAGGAGGTTGCTCCATGTAAACATCTTCTTGCAGATAACCGTAGAGAAAAGCATTCTTAACATCCAGCTACGAAATAAGCCAATCCCTATTGACAGCGACAGAGAGAAGGACCCGAATGGTGCTGAGATGAGCAATAAGAGAGAAGGTGTCGAAGTAATCAACACCATAGGTCTGAGTGAAGCCTTTGGCCATAAGGCGGGTCTTATAGCGATCCACGCTGCCATCTGGATGGAATTTTACAACAAAGACCTAGCGACAGCCAACCACATCAGTGACCGAAGGAGGGGGAACTAGGGTCCAGGTACCCCGTTCAGTGAGGGTATCAATTTCCTCATCCATGGCAGCCTTCCAATGAGAAACAATAAGAGCTTCCTGGTAGGTGCAGGGAGTGGCCTTCGCAGAGATAGCCAACGTAAACGCCCTGCGAGAAGGAGTGAGACGATCTTATGAAACAACAGCAGCCAGCAAGTACTAGGTACACGTCCGCACCAATTTGCAAAGACCAATTGGAAGATCCAGGTCAGCATGTTCCTCAGCAACCGGAGCATCTGTGGTGGAGAGAGCTGGCCCGAGAGAGTAGAGAGATGCCTGCGTAGAATAAGGAGAGAGCGGTGGTGAGGAGGAAGAGAGGGAAGGAGGAGATGGTGGAGGCGATGGTGGGAAAATCTCGATGGATTAGATGGGGTGGAGGGGATGGTAGGAGAAGGAGAAAGAGGTGGAGGTTGGTCAGAGGAGAAAGAGAACACATTCTCGAAGAAGGCCACATACGCGGATACGTATTGTTTGCGAAGAACGGTATCAAAATAATAGTAGCCTTTTTGAGTCATTGAGAAACCCCAAAAGATGCATTTTGTGGCACGTGAGTCAAGTTTGTCATGTGTGGCGGAAGGATTATGCACAAAGGTCATGCACCCAAAGGTACGTAGAGGAAGAGGAAACGAATCCTTGCCGGGATATAGAAGAGAGATTGGAGTTTGTTCGTGGAGAACCGTGGATAGAATGCGAATAATGAGGTAACAGGAGATGAGGACAGCGTAGCCCCAATAGGAGCGAGGAACCTACATCTGTGTCATCAGAATGCGGGCGACATCGAGAAGGTGACGGTTCTTGCGTTCCGCCACCCCATTTTGTTGGGAGGTATAGACACAGGGAGTTTGATGAATAATACCATTTTGCGTACAAAAAGAAGAGAAATCTTTGCTAAGATATTCCTTAGCATTGTCAGAACGAAATATTTTAATAGACATATCAAACTGATTCGTAACCATATTATAAAAAGATGTCCATACAAAAAAGTTCAGAGTGATCCTTTAAAATATACATCCATGTACATCTAGAGAAATCATCAATAAATATTACAAAATATGAACTACCTCGACCTATGAAGAGGGTAGGAGCATGACCCTAGATGTCAGAGTGAACAAGTTCAAACGGCCGGGAAGATCCACTACCTTGCTTTGGTGGGAAGGAGGAGCAGTGATGCTTGTCAAGCTGACATGCATCACAGTTGAGAGGTGGAACTTGCGGAGGAAGATGGGGTAGAAGCTGACGAATAAGACGTGGAGGAGAATGACCAAGACAAAGGTGCCACTGGAGAAGATCAGTAGAAGATGTGGAGAAGGCGGAGAGTGAGGAAATGTTGTCGAGGAAGTAGTGGCCGCCGCTCTCAATCCCTGTAGCAATCATCCGCTTGGTGACCGAATCCTGAAAAGAACAAGTAGTAGAAGTGAATGTGATAGAGCATTGTAGTTGTTTGCAAAGCAAAGTAACAGATAACAAGTTGCATGGGAACTTGGGCACGTAGAGGGTGTTTGCTAGGCGTAGAGACAGAGTGACTTGAACAACACCCGTTCCATTAACCGGTGAGGGAGAGCCATCCGCAACAAGGACTGGGGGCAACTGATCATGCTATTCTAGGAGAGAAAAACATTGCGGATTGTCGGACATATGATTGGTAGCACCAGAGTCGATCAGCCATTTACAATGAGTAGCGACATAGGCACTACTTTAAGACGTGACCAAAGAGGCGGACGACTTCAAAGAGGAAGGGGAAGCGTCGCCAGATGGTCGAAGATGAGGATGCTTCTTCCAACAGTGATCAACTGTGCGGCCGGTATGGCTACAGTGAGAGCAAAGAAAGCAGGAAGCACTACAGTTTCTTGAGGCTAGGTGGCGGCCACCAGAGCCACTTCGCTAAGTATGGTGAGCAGAGTTGTCCGGTTGAGGAGGGGAGGATAATATCGGACATTGGAGCAAAGATATAATAGCGGCGATGCGGGCTGCAGTGGAATCCAGGGTGGGAGACTCCGCCTCTCCAAGGATTTGTTGACGTATCATGTCATACGACTCAGGAAGTCGTAGAAGATAACACACAACCAGAAGCTCCTGGAAGTGTTTTTTTTTGCTCAGCGAGATCAACAGAGAAGGGGCGATTTTGGAGAATTTTGGCCCCGAGAGCCTGAGCTTGTTAGTAAGCAGCAGCTGGAGAGATGGAGAGACGGGTAAAGAGGTCCGCATACAGAGTATAGATGTGAGACGTCTGAGCCCCCTTGGAGTAGAGAGCGACAGCATGGAGCCAAGCGGCCTTGACCATTTCATCATGACGGATGATAGGGAGGCATTCCTTAGAGAGGCTGGTAGCCAGCCATGTGCGGAGAAGAGCATCGTTGACAACCCAATCGTCAAAGAGAGGGGAATCATGTGGAGGAGGGACATCAGTGAGATGATGATGTTTTCATTGAGAGCGGAGAAGGTAGGTGAAGGAGACACTCTAATCCGGGTTATTGGGACCGATGAGTTTGGAAGCGGTGCAAAGATTACTAGAAGGAGTGGGAGTTGTAGGAGGATGAGCGACAACGGGAGTAGTAGTGGTAGAGATATCAGAGTTGGTCATAGAGGAGAGCAGCAAGAAGAACAAGTCGCGCAGCAAAAGAGGAGGAAGCGACGACTAGCAAGCAGGGGCGGCTAGAAAAGGAGGCCGCATAAAGGAGAATATGTCGCGGCTACTTAGGAACGGGTCGCGGCGACTAGAGAGTAGGAGCGGACAAAAAAGGATGCCGCACAAAGAAGAATAGGTCGCGGTGACTTAGGAACAGGTCGCGTCGACTAGAGAGCAGGAGTGGCTAGAAAACGAGGGGTAGAGAGGACACCCACACAAGAGAGTAAACAGAGCGCGAGTACAGGTCGCGAGAGAAGAGGAACAAGCCATGCGAATAGGGCGTAACAAGAGAGAAAACCGGTCGCGAGAAAAGGTCGCGAGAGAAGAAGAAACCGTGCAAACAGGGTGAGATAAGAGAGGAAAGAGATTGCGAGAACAGGTCGCGAGAGAAGAGGAACAAGCCGCACGGATTGGTCGCGCGTACAGAGAGGTCTCAAAAAAAATCAGGAGGAAAAGATCGAGTCCTCTGATACCATGTGCGAACAGAAAAAAGTAGACTGGAAATTTGGAGTAACAAAACTTTTATTATCCAAAAAGATATCAATTGCAATGGTATAGCCTCCCTTTTATAGAATGGAGGAGATGAGAGAGATTACAATTAAGCAATGTGGGAATAAATATTTACAAATAGACAAACCTGACAGGTCGTGCAGTTAGACAAGCCGGCTAACCGCCCGACAACCAATAGTATGAGATAACAAGCGCCATAGAGAGCAAGCCGCCACAGGAGACTGCTAGACAGCACGGTCTCCAAGTCGTCTGAGACAAACCGCCAGACCGCTGTGATACCAAACAGCAATAGCCCGGCAGACAAGCCGGCTAGGATAAACCGTCAGACCTCCCATCCTCCGAACAGCAACAGACCGTCCGCCCTCCATACTGCAACACTAGCAATTGAGATTGCACTAGTAGAATCACAGAATAGAGAAGTTCTACTTATCTGGAGGTTATAGTCTTGAAGCTGGTGTTGGATCCACAACAACTGAGCACAGAAGCTACCTGCTGAGTTGTACTCTGACTCTACAGTTGATATTGCAACACTGGTTTGTTTCTTACTGCTCCAAGATACCAGTCTCCCTCCCAAAAACTGACTGATGCTAGATGTGCTCTTCCTGTCCTCTTTGCAGTGTAATGCCCCAAAACTTGAATATGAATGGGTAGTGTTTCTGAGAGCTTTGAAGCCATTATGATTCCACACGGCTTGTAACACGGGTATGTCCAGAGCTGTGTCCTTTTCTGGAATTGGCTGATTTTTATCCAGTGTTGAACACGGCCTGGGACACGGGCGTGTCCAGGGTTGACACAGGCGTGTCTAGGGCAGAAACGAGTGTGTCCAAAGCCGTGTCCTGCTCTGTGTTTGTCGGGCTGTGTCGAGTGAGAAACACTCCCTGGGATACGGGCATGTCCAAAGTCGTGTCCTATTCGGGCATGATGGTTTTAACATCGATTAAGGCACACGGTCTATGACACGGGCGTGTCCAGGGTTGACACGGGCGTGTCCAGGGTTAACACGGGCATGTCAGAGGCCATGTCCTGATTCGGAGATCGACAAATTCATGTACAAATGTGAGACACGACTTGTGATATGGGCTTGTCACAGGCCATGTAAGGTCCCAGGAAGACAATTTTAAAGGCGAATCAGGGCCTTTCGTTTCATATAAGAGGGATCTGACAGCCCAGGATTCTCCATGGTGGTATAAGGTTGGGAAATGAGGGTTTAAACCTCTTTTCCTTTGGCCCTTTCTCTTTCTAAGAGGTAGAGAGAGGAGAGCATAGGGTGAAGAAGAAGGAGGAGTTCCAGATATTGTTGAGTCTTCGGAGCTCCAAATCGCGAGCCGAGCCCAGATCCGGGTAGGAGAGTCCGTTGTGGTGGTTTTCATCTGGCTAGTTTTCCATGGCACCGAAGCAAATCTCTAGGGTAACAATTCTCTACTTGGACATGTGAAGTCCTCTTCCTTTTGCATATGAAACTCTCTCCCATGAGTGGGCGGCGAGCGTGAGATATTCTTTTTGGTAGATATGTATTATCCTCATAATCTTGCATATAGAGTCCATAATCGAAGTACGGGCATAGGCATGGTGTGTGAAGCCTATCTAGACATGTTGGTCCAGATCGGTGATGTTTATATTAAGCATGTATTGTCGGATAAGACTCCATGCCATTTTGTTTTTCGGGTATATACATGGCAGATTGCAGCAGGGAGCCTTGGCGACTAACCCCAAGGAGCACCCGGAAAACTGGGCAGAAACCTATTTCTGCCAGGCACCGTGAAGCGTTAGTAACACCGCCGGCGATAGCTCTATTATTATGAGGCCTGTCTCTTTGAGACCTGGAGGCCAGTGTTGTGAGACTGTGTGCTCTGGGAACCCAGTTTGTTTGGTCTGCGAGCCAACCTTGTACATAACCGGGTGATGTACTGTATTATGATCGATACTTCAGGATTTGGGGAAGCTTGACCCGCACCGATGACTTAAATTGACATAACGATGTGAGCAACGGGTGAGTAGAATCGTACCCGCTCTATATGGTTCGGTTAAAGAGACCTAATGTATGTGGCACTTACGGATGGTATAGAGGGCGGGTCTTAGGCTTCAGCCGGAAAGACTAAAATGCTCACGATGTTTGCCATCCTGGGGGTGGTGGTGAAGCCTCTGAATGGACCGGATTCACCAAGAATGTGCCCTAAATGCATGTGGTGTGTGGTCGTGCGTTCCTATGCCTATGGTGAAGTGTGCTTAAATTATACTTTCACTATCATGTTTGATTATACTAATGAAATGCAGGGAAGGAGCACCGTCGCCCCGGTTAAGGTGCGGGGTCGTTATAATTTGGTCATCTTTTGCTGACCGTTGCCTTGTTTGCCACCTTTTGGTGGATTGTTCTTATGTAGGAATAGGTGAGCCTAGTGGCAAATAGCGAGTGGAATCCCTTGGTGTTGTGCTGGCCCTTGAAGGCCAAAGCGAAGTGTTTTATTTTTATACTGTCATGTATGGCCGGCCTGTGAGCCAAAGTATGTAAGGCACTTTTATTGATCAAACTAATGTAAGTCCATAAGGCCAAAGTATTGGTGTATGTTATTTAATTCCTATTGTGGCTGTAGTGGACATTCATGTGTTTAGTATGGGTTCTTGTAACTATTTTAAAAGCTTCCGCTGGAATACTCTGAGATAGTATGTGTATTCTTATGCTATTAATTTGGTATTCTTATGTAATTCCGCTAACTGTCTGTGGAATATGGCGTGGGGCCCCAGCCAGACCTTCTGTTATATTCCATTGACGGATGGGAGTGTTATAATTTTGTATCATACTGGGGCATCAGTCTTGCTTATTTGAATTTGTGGACGAATTCTTTTAAGGGGTGGTGAGCACAGGTATGTGTGTTATCATTATAACATGAAAAGAACCCATGAATGTCCACTTAGGAATGAAAATACACATGTTTGAGGAACCTGCATGTTCCTATAATTTTTTTTTGCAATTTTGCTTGGTCATTTAATGGTGTATTGTACGACTATAAGTGACTAGGAGCGGTGTGTGGCAGTCGCAACAACAATATTTCACGGAGAGTAGTGCACCTAACGACGTGCCTGCGACCCCTCCTGCAAAAAATATTTGGATGGTGGTTGAAGCAGTGTTCGCTATGTTTAAAGCCCAACATGGAGGGCATGTGCAGCCCCCTATCCCTGGGATGGATACAGTACCAATTGGCGCTCTGGAGCAAAGGGCATGTGGTAGAACATTAGAGCAGCAGTTGAATATGCTTTTGACTCAGGGAGTGCACTCAGTGGATAAGTAATTGCATGTGTTTGTCTTGATAAGAAGATACTCAGGGTTTGAGATGGAGAATGAACAGACCACAATTAATAGATTTTACAACGGTCTGCATGATGATTTACGACTGCTATTGGTAGGACCAAAGCTACTTGGATTCCGAGCGTTGGTGGAGTCGGCTAGATCTTTGGGGGCATATTTGGCAAATGTCAACCAGACGTCAGAGTTCAGGGTACCAAACTCTACAGGTTCAGCAAAGTCTGAACATCGCAGGAAGGGGAATAAGAGATCTAACACATATACTAGTCGAGCTCCATATACTTGCTATACTTATCGCAAGTTAGGACACTTAGCCCGAGATTATCGTGGTGATACCCCAAAGGCAAAGAATGCTAAGTCGGGAGCCGTTGCAGGGCGACTTCCACTTACTTATTATACATTTGGCAAGATAGGTCATATTACTAGAGATTGTTGGAGTGGTACTCCGATGGTAAAGGGGGTAGGCTAAGGAGCAACGGTAGGACGAGACCCAATTAGATGTTATACTTGCGATAAGCCGAGTCATATGGCTCGAGACTGTCGGAGCGACAAATCAGAGCGGAAGTAAGGGGAGACTTATGCTAAAAGGGAAAAGGCGGTAAAGTCAACCGCATCCCATCGAGCTCCAGCTCAACCGAGAGCCTATAACCTTGGCTAGTAGGAGGCCATCAAGCAAGGAGACATGGTGTCAGGTACGCGCTATATTTTAGCGTTTGTGTTTTCCCTACCTTACCACTTATGATTTGGTTGTATGTTTGCTATGTTTTACGGTTCGTTATGATTTTGGATGTTCCTGCTCGAGAGCTGTTCAATATAGGGGCTTCACACTCCTTCCTATCTGAGATCTTCGTGTCTCATAATGGAGTACCTACTTCAGTAGGGAAAGGTAAGTTGGATGCGTTATTACTGAATGAGTGTTTGATCTGCGCGAAAAGAGTTTGTTTCTTGATAGTGCGAATCTGAAGTCAAGCCTTTAATGTGGAAGCATCTATTCTGCCTAGTAGAGTTTGACGTAATCCGTGGCATGGACTAACTCTCAAAGTAGTGTGCTTATATTGTTTTATAACTCAAAGGAGTCATACTAGGACAGAACAACAAGTGCTAGACTAAGTTAAAAGTACGTTAGTACGTGGAGTTGTTCTCCACATCGTTACTGTCTAAGAAACCCAAGACTTATTTAGTTTGTATTCAGATGGTGTCGGAGTTTGCCGACGTGTTCCCTAAAGATCCCCCTAGAGCTCCACCTCAAAGGGAGACCGATTTCACCATTGATTTGGTGTCAGGTGCCAAACCAATGTCACGGTCTCCTTACTGCTTAGCACCGAGGGAAATGGAAGAGTTGGATGCATAATTCCATGAATTGATAGAGTACGGGGTTATGTGCGTCCAAGTTCGTCGCCTTGGACACGCCGATTCTCTTTGTTAATTATAAATACGGAAGTGTACGACTATGCATTGATTACCGGGAGTTGAATAAGCTAACAAAAAAGAATAGGTATCCAATCCCAAGGATTGACGATCTGTTCGACCAGCTGGTGGGGTTGACTGTGTACGCATAGTTGGATCTGAAATCCGGATACTATCAGCTGTGGATTAGGGAAAGTGACATTCCCAATACGGCTTTCAGTACAGGTTATGGGCATTATGAGTTCACTGTCATGCCGTTTAGGCTGACGAATACGTCATCTGTGTTTATGGATTTGATGAATAGAACGTTCAGAGAATACTTGGACCAGATCGTGATAGTCTTTATCGACGATATACTGATGTACTCGCAGTGCGAGGAGGATCATTTCAAGCACCTGCATAAGGTGTTGGAAACATTGAGGAGGAACCAATTGTATGTCAAGTTCTACAAATGCGAATTTTGGTTGTCCTCGGTAGCATTCCTTGGTCACGTGGTTAGTGGTGAAGGTATTGCGGTAGATCCGGCAAAGATAGTTGCTATACGGGAGTGGCCTGTGTTGTCTATGGTGGCCGAAGTCCGGAGTTTTCTGGGGCTTGATGGCTATTACAGGCGCTTCGTGGAGAACTTCTCACGTATAGCATTGCCTCTCACTACTTTAACAAGGAATGTTCAGAAGTTTGTTTGGTAGCCTGAATGCGCACGAGCTTTCGAAGAACTAAAGTGTCATTTGACCACGACACCTGTGTTATGTTCGCCTTATGGTTTTGAAGGATTTGAGGTTTACACTGAGGCCTCTGGGAGTGGTTTAGGTTGTGTTCTGCTTCAGCACGGGTCGGTGATAGCCTATGGATCTCGTTAGTTAAAAGTGTATGAGAGGAACTACCCGGTCCATGACATGGAGTTGGCGACTGTGGTATTCGCTCTCAAGCTTTGGAGGCACTATCTGTACGGAGTTAAAGTCAACATTTATTCAGATCGCAAGAGTCTGAAATATCTGATTGATTAGAAGGACTTTAACATACGCCGCATAGGTGGATGGAGTTCCTGGGGGACTACACCTACAAGATTTATTATATTCCTGAGAAGGAGAATGTTATGGAAGATGCTCTGAGTCGTAGAATTCCTGTGCAGGCAAACTGGTTGCAGATGCATGACCCGCGGCTCATTCGTGATTTGGAGGCTTTGGAGATCTTGTGTGTTAACAAGGGATCTAGTGTTAATGCATGTTTGGGTTGGACAAAGGTTCAATACGACCTCGCAGACAGGATTTGATAGGCCTTGGAGTTGGACGTAAGCTTGAAACTTGCTTGGCAGAGTCTTTGGATGGGTCAAATGACCAGTTTTATGTTGACGACGGCCTTGTATGGAAAGGTGGTCGATTGTGCGTCCCTAATGTTAGGAAATTACGAGAAGAATTGATGTACGAGGCACATTTTACCAAGTACTCAATTCACCCTGTGAGCATAAAGATGTTCAAAGACATGAAGAGGTTGTTCTGGTGGCAAGGCATGAAGAAAGACATAGCGCTATACGCGGCGAAGTGTTACACTTGTGCCTTGGTGAAGGCTATATGCCAGAAGTCAGGTGGATTTCTAAAGTCCTTACCTATACCAGAGTGGAAGTTTGATGACATCTCTATGGATTTTGTGCACGGTTTGTCGAGATCGCACAAGGGTGAACAAGACGATGGAAGACATGCTTCGTATGTGTGTATTGGAATTTGGTAAAATGTGGGAGGACCATCTTTACATGATTGAGTTTTCATACAATAACAGCTACCAAGTCAGTATTCAGATGGTGCTTTCTGAGGCTCTATACGGAAGGAGCTGTCGTACAACTTTGGCTGGGGTAGAAACAAGAGATTCGAAGCTTTATAAGCGAAGAGAGGTTGAAGATGCTATGTCAATAATTCGGTTGATTCCAGAATGGCTACTGATTGCTCAAGATAGAAAGGACAAGTACTATAATGCCAAACATCGGAACGTGAAGTTTGTGGGGGGCGAATGGGTATACTTCAAGATAAGCTGTTTAAAGGCATATCAAGGATTCGACACTTAAAGAAGCTTAGTTCGAGGTATGTTGGGCCTTTTGAGATTTTGGAGCGAGTTGGTGAAGCCGCAAATCGGTGGGCTCTTTCGGTAGAACTGGGTGGATTGCTTAATGTATTTCACATTTCGGTCCTCGCAAAGCTGTGAAAGAATCAGCGCTGGTGGTTTTTGCGGATCAAGTATTGGTCGATAGTGGGCTAACAATGAAAGTTCGACCCATTCAGATCAAGGATGCGAAGGTCAAACATTGCGAAACAATGCTATCAGGATGGTCAAGGTCCGATGGGATAACTATGGTCGTGAGGAGCTTTCATGGGAGCGAGAGCAGACCATGCTTGAGAAGTATCCCGAGCTTTTCTACTCAGGTACTATTTTGTTGGATCCCTAGTTTGGATTTGGGCTATGTTCACAATTAGGTTGTTGAGCCTTATTGTATAGCCTAGGGTCATTTTATTAGATATAGGTCAGTCTAAATAGGTTTGTCAATCTTTGATCCAGCCCTAAAAAGAAATCAAAGTTCCAGACTTAGAAGAATGACAGTCAATAAGAATTCAGAAAATCAGTTCGAAGTTCTTTGAACTCAGCTCGACGATCGTCGATTGCAGATCGACGAACACAGAGTCCCTACTCTGAGTTGAGCTCGACGAACTTAGAGCTCAGGTAGATGATTTTCTCTCTTCTCTCAAGTTCTTAGCTTGACAAACTTAAATCTCTGGTCGACGAACATGGAGCCCAACTTTGACAGCTTATTTTTCCAGATCAACTTTCTCTGATCTCAGCTCAACGAATACGATTTCTAAGCTCGACGAACTTGGAGTTCAGGTTGACAAAATCTGTTCTGAGCTCGACGAATTCTGTTAGTTCATTATTTCCACTTCTCTACAGTTAATTTCTGGATTGACTAAGGCTTATATAATATATTATTGCCTATATTGCCCTGAGTAATTAATTGCATATATTCTTATGAATATAGCCGTTCATTGGCAGCATTAATTACTGGATTTCGCAGAGTTAATATTCGGCTTAATAATTGGGACAGTTAAGGAATTAATTTATAGCCCTTCTAGTCATTTGTTCGAGCTCCAAGATTTCAGCAATTAATTATGGAGTAGAATTCAAATTCAGAGATAAAATTTCAGCAGGAAACATAAAAAGGAGAAAAGAATTCACTAAGTGTAGTAGACATAGGCATATAAAGAACAAATTCATTCAGTCTGCATACTCATACAATCTTCATCAATCTGCAACACTTCACCAAGCTTTTAGAGACATCAAAATACAATCAGTCCAAAAAGCTTCTGGAGTTCATCAAAGAAGACCTACACCCTGCAAAGCTTCCAGCAAATTCCTGAATAATATTCATCTCAGGGGGAGCTTTGACATCATCAAGCAATCCACTAAAGTCTTCTAAGTTGTTTTGAGTAATAGAAGACAATATCGTATTTCTCACCCCACTGTACACATTGTTTTAACTCCCTTCAAAATTTAACCACCTAGTTCTAAAGTGTCCTTAGCAAAAGACTTAGCTTGGTTTTTGGGCACCTGATCAAAAGCCTAAAGGGTTGTGATATCTCCCTTAAAATAAATCTTGTGGTGACAGGTCACATGAGCAAAAACCTGTTGGTGACAGGGCACCTGATCAAAAACCTGTAATGGATTCCTACCAGGTGGTAGAAGAGTGGATGTACCCAAGTTTAGGGGAACCAGTATAAATTTCTTGTGTCGTCTGGATTACTTCCTATTTTCTTATTGTTGTGTGTTGTATGCTGTGTTAGTTAGTTTTTTTTCATTCCTGCACTTTCTTAAGATGAATATATCACTATTTTTAATTCCGCTATAAAAAACTATTAAGTTTCTAAAATACTCTATCCCCCCTCTAGAGTTATATAGATCTATCCCTCAATTGCCATCAGGGCATATATGATATCTCTTTCAATTGGTATCAGAGGTATATGGTTGCTTTGGTTTCACAAACTTACATCTGAACAAAGATCCTTTGAAAGATCTTTTTCTCTATAGCCTCTTGTTTACAACATGGCACATAATAATAAATATTCTAGCACCAGACCTCCTGTGTGCAACTTGAATAAATTTGCACTCTGGAAGGCAAGAATCCAACTCTATATGAATTCTATTGATGAGGACATTTTCAACTCTATCTTGACAGGTCCCCCTACTCCCTCTACATCAACTTCAACAAGTACTTCAGCAGTTTCACAACCTGAGTGGACTGATGTACAAAAGAAAGCCAAGATGGCTTATACTAAAGCAATGAATATTCTGACACAGACAATATCACATGACATCTTTCAGAAGGTTGCTGAGTGCACCTCTGCAAAGGCTATTTGGGACTCAGTGAACCAAATAGTTGTTGGTTCTTCAAATGAAAGAAAAGATAGGAGATCCCTCCTCATATCACAATATGAAAATTTCAAGAATTAGGAATCAGAGACTGTTGCTGAGATGTATAATAGACTCTATGTCATCCTAAATGAACTGAGAAGCCTGGACAAGGACATCTCATTAACTGAGATAAATGACAAAATTCTAATGTGCTTCTCCAGCACTTGTGATACGAGGATATGGCCAATTAAGGAGGATAAAATTTTAAATGAGATTTTTACAGAATCTCTCCTTGGCAAGGTCAAGTCTTATGAGCAGTTGATCAAGACAAGGGAGGCTGCTGAAGAGAAGGCTTCCACATATTCAAGGAAGGAGCACAACATTGCTTTCAAAGTAATAGAAGAACCAGAAGCTCTTCCAGCTAATGAAGAACTACTCAGCTTGTTGGCTAAAAGATTTTTTAAAATGGCCAAGAAGGATGTTAGAAGGAGGTCATAAAAGAATGATGACAAGCCAAGATCTGACAAGACTCCTACTAAGAAGATTTTTTGTTTTGGATGCAGAAAACCTGGGCACAATCTACCTGAATGCCCAGAGGAACATAAGAAAGATAGAAGAAAAGAAAAGGAGAATAAAAGGCAATTAAGCAAGCACTATTGCAAGCACTCCTCCAGCAAACACAAGAGAAAGGAGAAAGGCTTCATTGTTGAGACTTGTAGTGACACAGATGAAGAATCCTCATCTTCCAGCTTTAGTGAAGATGAAGAGGATGCAAAGGCAATGGAAGTTTGCCTTATGGATATTAATGCCTCCAGCAGCAAATCTGAAGATGAGGAACAAGCTGAAGAATCAGAGGAGGAATCTGAATCTGAAGAAGATCAGGTAATCTCTTCATTTGATTTCAATTCAAAAGATTTTAAAATTGAATTTAAATCCTTGTGCAAAGATTTAATCAAGTCAGAGAAGGAAATAAAAATTCTTAGAGACAGACAGTTTGAATTTGATAACCTATTTGCTGAAAATATCAAAATGAGGAATCCCGAAAATATCAAAATGATATCCGGCCAATCATAATCGTCGATGGTGGGATGCCATAATATATATTTACTATAAATAGAGGTGTATGGGGGCTGCTATAGGACATTGCAGGTTTTGGAGAAAAGGAATCCTGAAATCCGTGGTACCGACTCCGTGGAACCCTAAATGATGACTTCTAGGTGGTTATCTCCCTCCCCAAGGTATCTCCTAACTCTAACCTTTATTTTCCCCTCTTAAAACCCTAGCCGCTACCTACACCATGTTGTTTTTACACCCAGCAAGCCCAGATTTGCCGCTCCTGGTTGCTGTCCAGCCAGCCGCTGCCCCTTTTGTTGTTGTCCAACCAACAGGAACTTCATATCTAGCCCCTCCCGGCCTTCCCACCGCCCCCAAACAGCAATCACCGCATCCTCCCAGCCCCCCTACAACCACCGCCTCTGCTGCCTACATCCTCCTAGCCTTTCTACCGTCGCCTCTCTTCCGTGGAACCACTTCCAAACTGTAACGCCTAAAAAATTTTATACAGAAATAGCTCGCGCGATGCTACCTCCCGGCGATAGTGTGTAGCTGATTTAGTTGTCATAACTCTTGTTGAGGTACCGCCCGACGTTAGTGTTATCGCTAATGAACAAATCATTTCACTAAAAACTGAATTATGTGAGGCTAAGCAACAAGAGGAATCTCTCAATGGGAGAATCCTTAAGTTGATGGACATCTGATGGAGACTACGGACAGACTCTTATGTCGGTGGTTTGTTCGATGAGTCGATCGTCGCGGGCTTGCTTAGGTAGGCAAGTGCACGTATCGCAAGTAATACAGAATATTCAGGGGAATATACATATCGTAAATTTCCTGGGAACGGGTTGATTATCCCTACTGCTCTGAAAGCACTATTATTTTACAGAAATAGTAAGTTGTTGATTTTAATTAAAATAGGACAAAAATAGATTCAGGTTAAAGACGATGAAGAGATAACACTCGGTATCGAATTACGTTAGGATTAAAAATAGATTTGAATAACTAGAGATCTAAAGTTTTAATTTAATAAAAGCGAAAACTTGGACGTTGAGGTTCCAAAACAATGAGCTCACCTATCTCTAGGAATATTGCTCACCTAGACATTAAGGCTATTCGACCGGGCTCTCTCCCGACGAAGGATTCCTCTTAATGCCCGCAGTACGCTAAGAACCTCGCTATTGGGTGGGGAACCCAATCTGGTAGAGTTAGCGCGCCTCCTCTCTCGAGGGTTAGTGTGAAACTCTCTTTACCCAGGGGTGATTAGTCCATACGCACGACCTCTCGGCTAGCTAGCGTATGGATAACGAAAATAGAGCCCACAAATCAATATGTGGTTTTACGCCTCGTTAACCCGGGGTAAACCTTAAGTTTTTAATTAAATAGAAAAAAAAGACCTTTAGTTATTTAAAATATTTTTTATATCCCAATGCTCTTCGATACCGAGGGCTAAAAGCGATTAGCCACTCATCGCAATGGGGATAGCTTATGAGTTTGGTTAGACGAGCGTTCTAAACTATTCGTTGAAGGATTATAAAGAAAATAAGAAGAAAAGAAAGATAACCTTATATTAGAACAGTTACTACAAATAAAAACACCCGCACTCATCCAAACACATAATAAAGAGATAGAAATAAAACTAAGTTACCTGTAAGAGAAAATTGCATAAATAAAATTGCAAGTCCCACTCAAACGAGTGGGCGGGAAATATAAGCTGAAAATTTGCAAGTCCTACTCAAATGATTAGGATTGAATGAAAGCAAGTCCTACTCAAATGAGTAGGCAGAAATAAATGCGATTACAAGTCCTTCTCAAATATTTACATGGAAATAAAGTCCGACCATTTAACTCCTAGCGAGTTGGCGGAAGATAAAAACCTGTCATTTAACTCAAATGAGTAGGCGGTAAATAAAAACTGAAAACTACAAGTCCTACTCAAACGAGTAGGAGGGAAATGAAGTTCGGCCATTAAACTCCTAGCGAGTAGGCGGAAGATAAAAACAACAAGTCCTACTTAAATAAAGTCCAGCCATTTAACTCAAATGAGTTGGTGAAAAAATAAAAACCTGCCATTTAACCTAAATGAGTAGGTGGTAAATAAAAAAAACACACACTTGCATTAATAAATACACACACACACATAATAGAAAATGCGATACTTACACTGCAAAAAGTAAATACTCACACTTGCAAATCCTACTCAAATGAGTAGGTGAAAAATTAAAGACACGTCATTTAACTCTTAACGAGTAGGCGGAAATAAATGTGCACACTCACACACTCTACATAATTGGAGAAAGCAATAAACTTATCTCATACACGCACGCACGCAGGCGAAAAAATTAAGAAATACAAAGTTATCGAAAAATTTAAAAACTGCATTTCTACCGCTAGAATGCCGTAGAAATGCATAAAAAGGCAAAATAAAAATTGTTTGAGCAAAGAGTTTTCAAATTAAGGTGACAAAAGCAAGTGCTTGAAAAATTAAAACAAGTGCATTTTTACCATTAGATTTTGACAGAAATGCATAAAAAGTAGAAATAAAAATTGTTTGGGCAAAAATCTTTTACGTATTTGCTAAAATCAAAGTTGTTGAAAAACTAAAATTACGCATTATGCATTCTTATAGATTTGTAAGACGATTTAAAAAGTGGAGGAAAGATAAAAAGAAGCAACTGTTTTAAAATCAAAACTAAGAAAAATCTAAGCTAACATGAATGAAAACCACCTTTTCTATCGTTTTACATGTTGATAAGAACGAATATGTAAGCATAAAAATCCTAAGTCTACCAATTTTAAAGAGTATGTTAAGGAAAACAGCTATAATAATGGCTAGAAAGTTTGATAAAAATGAAAGTATGACAAGAAGTTTTTCGATATAAAACATAAATTTCGCAATTTTAACTCATACACGCACACACACAATATGGAAATGAAAATGAAAATGCATAAGATTGGTGAAAAGGAGGCCATTAAAAACATTTCAGAGCATGTAAGGATGAAAAACTAACTATTTTTATTTCAAAAGAAGTTTATTACAAGAGCCTAAACAAACAAACTTAAGAAGAAGTGGGGAGTAAAGTCCTTACATAACACTAAGCAAGCTCCAAACAGCAGCCCTTGTCAATAAAATGGTTCAAAAATTTGGAACCCTGAACTCATACAGCAGCTGGCCTTTTATAGGCAAAATTTTCCAAGTACAATCCCTCTGACACGGGCGTGTCAGGGAGCTTGTCAGCACTATTCATCATCTGATTTCGGTGACTTGACGGCGATTTGACATTGTGGCTGAAAACATGGAGGTCACGCCCCCAGTCATGGGCGTGACAATGGGCGTGTCGGGGAGGTTGAACTGTGCGCCGTATGCGTCGAAAGTCACCGGCGGCAGTTTGTCGGGCAAGGTCGAGGAGTCACGCCCTCTGACACGGGCGTGGCGTGGGGCGTGTCGGGTTGAGTCGACGAACGTCGAGCGGAAATCATCGAGCGGAAATCGTCGAGCGGAAAATGTTGAGCGGGAGTGACACGGGCGTGTCGGATCATGGGACACGGGCGTGTCCTTGTGTCGACGAATGTCGATTGCCAAACGTCCAGACTGGAGTGTCACGACCATGGTCACGGGGCATGTCAGAGGACACAGGCGTGACCCCGAGCGTGTCAAACTTTTTTTCTTCAATGCGCTAATTTCATGGGATTTTGATGTGTCACGCCCATGTCACGGGCGTGACCGACAGTACATGGGCATGACAAATGATGTTTCTGGCAAAATTCTGAAAATTTCTGAAAAATAAAATAAACTAAGTTAGCAAAATATATATAATAAAAGGAGCATTTTATTAAAGAAATTTAACCTAAAACAACAAAAGAAAATGAAAACTACTTAAATAATTAACATGAAAATAAGTATATTTAAAACTTATCAAATACCCACATACTTAGGCTTTTGCTACTCCAGAGCAAAAGTTTGAGGTGAACTTATAAGGAATAGAAAAAATTCTAAGTTTAGTTACCGCTTAATTAATTATAAGAAAGATTTAAATAAACATACGGGGTGTAAGAGTTAAGTCTTAAAATTATGAAGATGATTTAAATAGCGCAAAAGTTTTGGCCGAAAGACTTCCTGATGTAATCAAATAGAAAGCAAAAATTATAATTGTTAGATTAACAAAAATAGTTTGGAATTATATGAACTTTAGCTTATATGAGTTTTACGGGAAATAATGCAATTTACAAATTATGCTCTCAAAAAGTTTTTTGAATTAATTCTAGAATCGTGAAATTGCCCAAGGGGGTTGATGTTGGTTTATGAAGAGGATTTGAAATTGAGGTGAGGTAATTTTTTTCGAACCTCCATTTTTTTCTATTGGATTATTAGGAAAATGAAATCTTATTTTCCTAATATCATATATTTTTTTAACTTCATAATCATAAAATTGACCCAATGTATATGTGTAAGAGTAATAAATTTTATCCTCTTACTCCGTAACATATAATCTTTTAAAATTATTGGGTGCCTATGTTTACGAAACGAAATCTTATTCCCATTGACATAGGATCTTTTAAGGATAAAAAATTTATCATACTAAGTAAGGCATGATAAGGGGAGAAAAGAAAAATAGATTTTTAATAAGAAAACATTTTTGAGAGCAACCATAATAAATTGTACGCTTCAATTTTTCAAAGAGCTAAAAGTAAATATAATTGAATCTTATAGTCATTATTTTCTAACATAATACACGTGCTCCTATCAATGAAATATTAGAAATAGTGCCTAAAACGAGTTCGCTATTTTTAACAAAGCATAATGAATTTTTTAAAATGTAACCCTGGCTATTTAAATATTTCAATCAATAATTAATAAACAAATAGCAAACAAAGAATTAATAAAATTAACATATAAATAAACTCAAAACAAAATTTTTGGATAGCAAGAAGATCAAGAAATGGAATATTTGATTTATTAGTTTCAAACAATTTTTTGGATTTTCAGAGTTTTTATCCTTTTTTGTGTTTTTGATTTATTATCTTTTTTTGAATTTTTGTTTAGTTTTCCTTTTTTTTGAATTTTTTAACTTATTATCTTTTTTTAGATTTTTGAAGTTTTGTAAAATACTTAAAAAGACGTTATTTACAAAAATGAGAGAGAAAAGGAAGGGAGAGAGAGAGAAGATTATTTATAAAATATTTACAAAGATTTTTGCTAAGTATTTTTGGAATTTTTGTTTTATAATTTTTTTGGAATTTTTGCAATAAATTTTTTATTATTATTTTTGTAATAAAAAGAAAGGAAAAGAAATTTTTTTTTTGGGATTTTCATTTTCAAATTTTTTTTTTTGTTGTTATATATTTTTTTCATATATTTTTTTAATATTTGAAGTGCAGAAAATAGAAATACGGTGCAGAAAATAGAAGTTCAGAAAATAAAGCGAGAAAACACCCCCATACTAATCCAACATTGTCCCCAATGCTGTAACGTAAGTATGCGGAACAAATTGGAAAGGCAATATGTACAAAGAATATAAAGAGAGGGGGACAGAAGCTTCCCTGAAAGGGGGTTGGGAAGGCGCAGTTTAGGAACTCTTCATTATTAAGAAAATAGCAAAGAAAAAGTAAAAAAATAGTGAAAGAGATAAACATGGGGTGCCTCCCAGGAACACTTTGTTTATATTCATGTAGCTTGACACACTGCTTATAGAATTTATTACTCTCGTAAGCGTTTGCACGTCATTCATCGAGCTCGTATAGTTGCAGTTTTCTATTTTGAGCTGCTAAGTTAGAGTCGAGATTTAAAAGTTTTAAAGCCCAAAGTGTGTTATGTTCTAATTCTACAGTGAGATGGGACGTTTTTCCGTAGACTAATCGATACGGTGTACAACCAATTGCGGTTTTGTATATTGTATGATATGCCGCCAACGCATCGTCGAGTTTGATGGACCAATCTTTCATATTAAGTGAAACAGTTTTCTCTAATATACGCTTAATCTCTTGATTGACTACCTCTACTTGGCCACTAGTTTACGGGTGGTAGGGGGTGGCAAGTTTGTGTGTGATGCTGTATTTAGCTAACGTCTTAGCCATCTGGGTGTTGCAGAAATACGTCCCCCTATCACTTACAATCGCGCGATGTGTGCCGAGCAGGAAAATAGTTTTTTAAGAAAAGTAACGGCGACTCGCGCATCGTTGGTGGGGAGATCTTGCGCTTCCACCCACCTTGATACGTAGTCGACCGCTACTAAAATATACTTATTTTTGAAAGACGGAGGTAGGGGGCCAACAAAATCTATGCCCCATAAATCGAAGACTTCGCATTCTAAAAATAAATTTTGGGGCATCTCGTCGTGACGAGAGATGATACCCCACCGCTGGCAGCTATCGTAGGAGCGCACAAAATTGTGAGCGTCTTTGAATAGAATGGGCCAAAAGAAGCCCGCCTCCAGCGCCTTCCACGCGGTCCGGTTAGCTTCATAATGCCCACCAGCTGGACCCTCGTGGCAATGCCTAAGTATTTGTGTGCACTCCACACCCGCGACACATTTTTGGAACGCTTGGTCCGCGCAGATACGAAAAAGAAAAGGGTCCTTCCAAAATAAATATTTCAAGTCAGAAAAGAATTTCTTCTTTTGCTGGCTCGAAAAGTCTTTTGGAAGCACCATCGCAACTAAATAGTTCGCAAAATCTGCGAACCAAGGTGGGGAAGATGAACAAGTAGATACGGCTAGGAGGCGTTCCTCGGGGAATCTGTCATTTATGTCTGATTCGACGAGCGATTCCACAGCGGTATTTTCTAAGCGGGAGTGGTGATCGGCAGATAACATTTTCGTGCCCCTCTTATCCCAGATCTCTAAATAGAACTCCTGCAAGAGGAGGATCCATCGAAGAAGGCGTGGCTTGGCGTCCATTTTTGCTAACAAATATTTTAAGGCTTTGTGGTCGGTAAATACGATAACTTTAAATAGTGTTATATACGAGTAAGACTTATCAAAAGCAAAAACGACGGCTAAAAGTTCCTTTTCCGTTGTCATGTAATTTACTTGTGCGGAAGTGAGCGTCTTGCTAGCGTAATAAATCAGATGAAAATATTTGTTTACACATTGGCCAAGAATGGCTCCTACGACAATATCACTAGCATCACACATAATTTCGAACGGAAGGGTCCAATCAGGCACCACTAAAATGGGTGAATTGATAAGTTTTTGTTTTATGAAATTAAAGGCAGACTCGCATTCGCTATCAAAGACAAAATTTGATTCCTTTTCCAAGAGGCGAGTAAGCGGCTTTGTTATTTTTGAAAAATCTGGAATGAAACGCCTATAAAAGCCTGTGTGGCCTAAGAAACTCCTAATGGATTTTACATTAGAAGGCGGGGGAAGTTTTTCGATAATTTCAACTTTGGCCTTATCGACCTCCATCCCCTTAGACGAAATCTTATGGCCGAGAACCAAACCTTCTTGAACCATAAAGTTACATTTCTCCCAATTTAAAACAAGATGTGTGTCCTTACATCGCTGAAGGACACGATCTAAATTACGAAGACAGGACAGGAAAGCGCTTCCGAAAACAGAGAAGTCATCCATAAAGACTTCCATAATGTCTCCTACCAGCTCGCCAAAGATTGCCAGCATACATCATTGGAATGTAGCTGTTGCATTGTAGAGGCCAAATGGCATCCTTCGATATGCGAAGGTACCAAACGGGCAGGTAAACGTTGTTTTCTGTTGGTCTTCGGAGGAAATGGGGATTTGGAAAAAAACCCCGATAATCCATCAAGAAAACAAAAATACAGATGACCGGACAAACGCTCTAGAATTTGGTCAAAGAAAGGTAGTGGTAAATGATCCTTACGGGTGGCGTCATTTAGTTTTCTATAATCGATGCACACCCGCCAACCCGTAATAGAACGAGTTGAGACGAGTTCATTATGCTAGTTTTCCACTACAGTAAGATCGCCCTTTTTGGGCACCACGTGAACGGGACTAACCCACGTACTATCTGATATAGGATAAATAATCCATGTATCTAATAATTTAATAATTTCAGCCTTAACAACGTCTTTCATGTTTGGGTTAAGTCGTCGCTGCGGCTGAATGGTTTTGCAGCAATTATCGAGACGGAAAATCTTATGGGTGCAGAAAAAAGGGTTAATCTCTTTTAGATCGGAAATTTGCCACACAATTGCGTGGCAATGTTTAAGCAAAACTCCCAATAAATCGAAAGTCTCCGATTCGCTCAAATGCGAAGAAATGATAATGGGAAGTGTATCATCTTTTCCCAAAAAGGCGTATTTGAGTGAATCGGGTAGGGCTTTGTGCTCTAGGATGGGTGGTTCTTCTAGGGAGGTTTTAATTCCTATGTCTTTCTTACCAATTGGTTCGAAAGGCAAGTCTATAGAGGTATCGTCATCGCATTTAAAATTTTCAAGTGCATAAATATCGTTGTTTAAAAATACGGACTCGAAAATGGGAAAAGAACGATCTCCGAAAAAGTTATCTAAATTATAACAGAAATCGTCGCTCGATGACGAGTCTCCTATGGGGGGATTAATCGAGAAAGTAACTTCGTCATCTCCTACACGAAGGAGGAGACGACCGTTACTAACATCAATTAATGCGCGGGAGGTGGCGAGAAAAGGGCGACCGAGTATAAATGGTACATCGGTGTACTCCTCGATGTCCAAGATGATGAAGTCTATCGAAAAGATAAACTTATCAACTCGGACAAGTATGTCCTCCATTACCCCGACGAGAAACTTAAACGAGCGATCCGCTTGTTGGATTCGCATTTTAGTAGGGGCCGGAGTGCCCAAACCTAATTTTTGAAAGAGTGGGAACGACATCAAATTAATGTTCTGAAAGATATAGTACCTAAACACCTAGAGGGGTGGGGGTGAATAGGTGACCAAATTCTTTTTAAACTTTAATGGCAGCAATCTATTTTTAACACAGAATCTAATCTACTTTTGCACAGCAATCACACAGCATTCACAGCAAATCACAGCACACAGAAGACACATAGTTTTATAGTGGTTCCCCAAGCTTTGGGTACATCCACTTTCCCCCTTCGCCTATCTAGCAGTGTACTAGATTCGGCCAAACTCCTTCACTATCTCAGAACCCAAACTGGTTCCTACACCTCAGGCCCAAGGCCCTACAACTCAGCTTTTCCACAAAGCCTACACTCAGCCACAAAGGCCTACACTCAGCCACAAAGGCCTACACTCAGCCACAAAGCCCTACAGTCA
Organism: Platanthera guangdongensis; assembly: GCA_039583875.1. Classification (NCBI taxonomy): domain Eukaryota; kingdom Viridiplantae; phylum Streptophyta; class Magnoliopsida; order Asparagales; family Orchidaceae; genus Platanthera; species Platanthera guangdongensis. The sequence goes on along the minus strand of CM077162.1, from coordinate 108,690,743 downwards.
GCCACCAAGGCCTACACTCAGAGATTTAACTCTCCTACCCTCAGCCTTTATAATTGCAGGCTTACAATCTCAGATCCCTAAGGATCCTACAAGTTATAATGAATACAAAATGTTTAAACTCAACAACTTAGATGAAAGAGAGATAAGTTGTGAGATTCTTGATGAGTTCTTGGAAGAACTCAGCTGGACTCAATCTGGCTTAGCTTTCTTCAAAGCTTCTTGAAAGTAGAACTCAATAAGATTGACTCCTTCTGCAGTTGATCCTTGATCTCTGCTTCTTAAGATCCAGAATAAATCTGAACCCTTCTTCTCAGCCTAGTTCCAACGGCTGATTTCTTGGATGGAGCTCTCTCTCTCTCTCTCTAACTTCTTAGATCTGCACTTAATTCTTCAAGGAATAGCTAGATCTTCTTTGTTAGATACTTGATCAATAATTTGAACTTTATCAATCTTCAACAACTTTTTTTTAACCACTACTTCTGTAGACAGCACAAGCCTATTTATAGGCCTTCTTCATGGTAACCGGCTGGTCCGATCCATAACTGAATTCTGACATCTCTGACAGGTGCTGTAGACCGGCTGGAACGGCAGCTGTCAAGTCATCCAGTCAGTTCTTGAAAATTCTCTAACTGTCTGATAGTGTCAAGACTTTCTGTCTTTAAGTGTCGACACTTATAGACCAAGTGTCGACACATGTTGTCTAAGTGTCGACACTAGCCTACAAGGTGTCGATACAACTCCTTGTGTTGTAAATACTATGTCTCGACACCGTTTCTTCTTCATGTGTCGACACTGAAATTGAGTGTCGACACAAGTACTTGTCCTTCAGTATTATGCTGAATTCTTCTAAGTGTCGACACAACACCTTTGTGTCGACACATCTTCATGTGTTGAATCTGTTAAGTGTCGACATAGCTTCTTGGTGTCGACACATGTCTTCAGTATTGATACTTGTTTAGTGTTGACACATTGTTCTGGGTGTCGACACTTTCTTCTTCTGGCGAGACTCTGGCTGAGTGTCGACACATTCCATTAGTGTCGACACTTGTACTTAGAATAATTTGTTGAACTTGCTGATCTTTGTAAAGTGTTGAGTCTTCAGCTAAGTGTCGACACATTGTTCTGGGTGTCGACACTTACTTCCAGTGTTGACTCTTCTGCTGAGTGTCGACACATTGTTCTGGGTGTCGACACTTACTTCAAGTGTTAACTCTTCTATTGAGTGTCGACACATTATTCTGGGTGTCGACACTTACTTCAAGTGTTGACTCTTCTGTTGAGTGTCGACACATTGTTCTGGGTGTCGACACTTATACTTAGTCTCTGCTGACTTTTGCTGAGTGTCGACACAGCTCCAAGTGTCGACACTTTCTGATGTAGACACAGTTCTTCTAGGTGTCGACACTTCTGTTAAGTGTCGACACTGCTTTACTGTACTTTCTTCATTGAGTGTCGACACAGCTCCTTGTGTCGACACTTTGTGTCTGGTGTCGACTCAGCATCCCTGGTGTCGACACAATGACTCCAAGTGTCGACACTGCTTGTCTGGGTGTCGACACAAGTCTTCTTAAGTGTCGACACTTTCCCTCTGGGTGTCGACACATGGACTTAGAAACTTTTTGCTTCAGTCCTGCAAATACTTAACCTGCATAAGTAACTCAAAATACATCAAATACATTTTCATGTATATCATTGAGTTGGGTGAGGCTTCTTCAAATCAGGTACATTTAAACTAATGTACCCAACAATCTCCCCCTATTTGGAGAAGTCATAACCCTTAGTCAATGATATACACCATTCATAATTAAATTACAAAATGATGTAAAGCAAGATTATATACAACAGGGTAAACATAAACATGTATCAATTACACATGTATACAAATACATCATCACATAACAAATATGAAATAGACATAGACATCATCACAGAACAAATATGAAATAGATTTAACATATAACACATTGTTCTAATATCTGTCATATTCATTTTACAGAATGTTTTACATCAAAAAGATTTCAAAGTAATCTTTAAGAAAATTCTAATTCTATTTCTGTTCTGGCTCCTTAATCACAATTCCTTTTCCAACTTGAACTTTAGCTTGAACAGGAGCATCAGTAACTTCAGCATCAGCAGGCTTCTTGCCTTTCAGATCTTTCTTCTTAAGCTCTTCTGCTTTAATCTTCTGCCTTTCAAAGTAATGGTAAGGTTTAGGAAAGTACTTGCTAGGCTCCTGAGCAGTAGGAGGTAGCTTTCCCATCTTGGCCTTCCTTCTATATTGGACTATTGCCTCTTGTCTAGTCTCATGTTTTCTCAATTCAGCCTCAGAAAACCATTTGTTCCTGTCATGCACATTATCTTTGGCAGCTTTCCAGGGAGTCAATATAATGTTTCTTAAGGTAGGGCTCCACTGCTCAAAGTCTGGTCTTTGTTCAGCTTGTTCCCTAAACCTTTTCTTAGACAATCTTGTCTCTTCTTTTTCTGTTGTGCCTCTTGCATAGCTTCAGAAATAGGCTGAACCACTTTTTCTATAATGACATTGGGCTTCCCTTCAGTTGGGCTGTACATGTGATGAATATCAGCTTGCACCATTTCAAAATCTGGAGGAGGGTAGATGACTTGAGCTACTTCTGGTTGCTCACCTCCAAGATAGGTAGAGTTAATTCCAGATTCAGCAACATCATTGTCATCACACAGAAGAGGATATCCAAGAGTTGCTCTGATAGAATTTGATATCCATTTAGCATGGTCAGAGCTTGCCTTGACTAAGACTCTCTCCCCCTTTATGACTTCTCTAGCCATGTGATCTCTGACATCATCCTTCTGAAATATGATTTGATTATCCAAGTATCTGACTCCATCTTTAAAGAAAGGTTTGAGCTTTTGAAGTTGTTCAGATATGGCCTTCTGGGAGTCTTGGATAGCAGTCTTAACAGCAGTGATTTCTTCTTGGAATACTTTATCAAATTCAGCTTTAACAACAGTAGTAGAGATAGAAGGTCCAGCACCTATATTCTTTAATTCTGTGACAATTGCATTATGAGATGCTGTCAGATGGTCATTCATCCTGAGTTAATTTTCAAGTACATAACCTTGCTTCACAACTATGTCATCCACTTGGGCTTTTATCTTCTCCTGATGAGTTGCAAGATAGACTACTGCAATCCCACCATTGTGGAAGCAGTCAGTCATTTCCTTATTGTTAAGATTCATTTCAAATCTTATTGACTTGATATCTTGGGCCAGATCAAATTGTAGTGATTTCTGCCCTTCATCCACATACTTCTCAATTGCTTTCCTATGTTCATCCAATTTAATCTGCATAGCAACCATCAGTGCACTATAATCAACTGATGGTGCTTGCTGAACTAAAGGTTGTGGAGCAACAGTTTGGAAAGTCTTCTTATAACTTTGGCTCCTTCTTTTGAAGACATAAATTTTCTTTTTTCTTTCCTTTGCAGCTTCCTCATCTTCTGATGCTGAGGAGCTAGCAATTTCTACCCTCTCCTTAGGGCTTGGGGGTAACTCCTTCTGTACATCTGGTGCCTTCTCAGATTCTGCAACATGAACTACTTGCTCCCCCTCAACTGGAGCATTCTCCTTCTCAGCAGCATCAGTTTCCTTATCAAAATCTGCTTGATCCAAATTTAGGAATAAATCTTCCATGGTGTATTCTTGTGGAGACTGAGCAGGAGAAATTCTGGTCTCTTCAACCACTGGATCAGGAACTATTGGAGCTGCAACATATGTGTCTTTTATAACAGCATCTGCAACTTGATTATCCAGCTGAGTTTGCTGATGAACATCAGACAAATCAGTATCTTCTATAGGAAAATCTAAAGTATTGAGTTCAGTGATTACCTCTAGGATAATGTGGGTTGCTTGTTCACTTTCTAGTGTAGTGGGTTCATCTACAACTGGAAGCTCCCCCTAGCTTTGATCCTTGTGTATCGGGCTAGCTTGAGGTAGCTCCCCCTGGATCTCAGCATCATCTTGAGGAGCAGGAGATTTTATAGCAGGCTCTTCCTCATTCTCATCTGGAGTGAAGACAACTTGTTCTTCAATGTCTGAGCTGCTAGTGGACTCTTGAGCCACTGGGGCAATTTTCCTTTTCTTCCTTTGAGGTGATACTTTTTCAGGAGCAATCTTCTCGATGAACTCTGGATTTAATCTTGTATCCAGATTCGTCCACTTCAGCTCCATTGAGGAATTTAAGTACCTCTTTCTTCCATATTTTAGTAGGTTCAGAAACAAGATATTCTAACCCTGAATCGGCTACTAGGGTTACGATAGGCTGGATTTCTTGATCAGCATCATCGAAAGCATTGCGCACCAGCTCATATCCTTCGTTGACGTTCTCCTCTATCTTAGGCGCCATTAGGGTTTGTAGAATTTGTCTTGAGAGAAGAGAGGTGTCGACACAGAAGTTTGGTCTCGAAACTTTGAAAGCGTGTCGAAAAACTAAGACAAAACCCTATTTATACCTTTCTAATTTTGAAGATGAAAAGGCGGGCAGCTAACTTAAATTGTGTCGACACTAGCATTAAGTGTCGACACTGACTTATAATGTCTCGACACATATGTGTCGACACAAGTTTAGTCAACAGATTATATGTGTCGACACTTGGTTATGTGTCGACACTACTCAACACGACACATTGTCGAGACTTTACTTAGATAATTATGAGTAAAACTTAAGTGTCGACACTACCTAGGATGTGTCGACACCTACTTGACATGTGTCGACACTAATGTTCTGAAGTGTCGACACCAACTTCCTAGATGTGTCGACACCTATTCCCTGAAGTGTCGACACCTACTATCTGTGTCGACACAGAAATCTCTATATGTCGACACCTTTTTACTTAGCCATTTCCAATTCTGTAATCTTACTCTAAGTTTATCATTCCTAGTTCAATTTTAAATCTATTGAACTTAGCTTCTTCTAGGGGCTTAGTATACATATCAGCTAATTGATTATCTGTTCTAACATATTCAAGCAAAATATCTTCTCTTTCTACATGCTCCCTAAGAAAATGATATTTAATTTCAATATGTTTTGTTCTACTATGGGATACAGGGTTATTAGCTATTGAAATAGCACTAGTAGAATCACAAAAGAGTGGAGTTCTAATTACCTGAATTCCATAGTCCTCAAGCTGATGTTGTATCCACAGAAGTTGAGCACAGCAACTTCCTACAGCCACATACTCTGACTCTGCAGTGGAGATAGCCACACTTGTTTGCTTTTTGCTACTCCATGAAATTAGTCTCCCACCTAGGAATTGACAGGTTCCAGTAGTGCTTTTTCTATCTTCTTTGCATCCTGCAAAGTCTGTATCTGAATAACCTGTTAGTTCAAAATCCCCATTCCTAGGGTACTAGAGGCCTAGATAGGGAGTGCCCTTTAGAAATCTCAATATTCTTTTGATTGTTGTCAAATGAGACTCTTTAGGGCAGGCTTGATACCTTGCACAGACACATGTAGCATACATGATATCTGGTCTACTTGCAATCATGTATAATAGGGAGCCAACTATCCCTCTATACAAGGTTTCATCTACAGGTTTCCCTGCATCATCCTTGCTAAGAGACATACTTGACCCCATAGGAGTCTTCATGGTGCTGGATGAATCCATACCATACTTCCTTATGAGTTCTAGGGTGAACTTGGACTGGCAAATGGATAAACTACTTTCAGTCTGTTTAACTTGGAGACCCAAGAAAAACTTAAGCTCTCTCATACTACTCATCTCAAATTGACCTTGCATAAGTTTTGCAAACTTTTTGCAAAGGCTGCTTTCAGTAGACCCAAATATAATGTCATCTACATATATTTGGGCTAGTATAACTTTGCCTCTAGATTCCCTAAGGAATAGAGTCTTATCTATTTTCCCCCTTGAGAACTTGTTCTCAATGAGGAAACTAGATAGGGTTTCATACCAAGCCCTAGGGGCTTGCTTTAACCCATATAAAGCTTTCCTAAGTCTATAGACATGATTAGGTAAAGTTGAGTCAACAAAACCTGATGGCTGTTCCACATAGACTTCCTCTTTAAGATTACCATTCAGAAATGCTGACTTGACATCCATTTGGTAAACTATGAATCCTTGAAAGGTTGCATAGGCAAGAAACATCCTTATGGCTTCCAGTCTGGCTACTAGAGCAAAGGTTTGATCAAAGTCAATACCTTATTCTTGCATATATCCTTTAGCAACCAATCTTGCTTTATTCTTAATGATGACCCCTTGTTCATCCAACTTATTCCTGTAGATCCACTTGGTTCCTATTATATTGTGGTCTTTAGGTTTAGGAACAAGTTCCCAGACCTTGCACCTCTTGAACTGATTTAGCTCTTCTTGCATTGCTTCAGTCCATTGTGGATCTAGAATGGCTTCTTCAAACTTCTTTGGTTCAACTTGAGATAGAAAACTGGAGTAGATTGCAGCATTTTGATTTCTGCTCCTTGTTTGTACCCCTTGTCTTGGATCACCAATGATCTGTTCTACTGGATGATCTCTAAGATGCCTATTGGCTGGAGGCATCCTGACTTCTGGTTGAACCTCTTCAACATCTCCATTATACTGTACTCCTTGTACTTCTTCTGCACTAGGTACATGTAGTACTCCCCCTGGACAACAGCCACTGTCTTCTACTTGCCGTCTTGCAGTAGATTCTTCATCTATAGTAAGCTTGTCCATCTTCTTTGTTAAACCTGTGGGGATGCATACACTACTAGACAACTCATTGTTAATAAGTTTAGTCTCATCAAATACTACATGTACAGATTCTTCTACAACTTGAGTAGACAAGTTGTAGACTCTATAAGCCTTACTGTTGTTGTTGTACCCAACAAAAATTCCCTCTTGGGACTTGGCAGCAAACTTAGTCAAGTAAGACTTTCCATTGTTAAGTATGAAGCACTTACAACCAAAGATCCTGAAGTAGGATAGGTTTGGTTTCCTGCATTTCACAACCTCATAGGGGGTCTTGTTGAGGCCTTTAGTAATGGTAGCCCTATTAATAACATGGCATGCAGTATTAACTACTTCAGCCCAGAAGTATTCTGGTAGTGATGTATCACTTAATAGGGTCCTACCTGCCTCAATCAAGGTTCTGTTCTTTCTCTCAGCAATGCCATTTTGCTGAAGTGTTCTTGGTGAAGAAAACTCTTGAAATATCCCAAAGTCTTCACATAGTTTTGCCATACTCTCAGACTGAAATTCAGTACCATGGTCACTTCTAATCTTGACCACTGTACTGTTTAGTTCATTCTGAATTTGCTTGACAAAGCTATGGAAGACACTAGGTGTTTCAGATTTCTGTCTTAAGAAGAACACCCAGGAAAACCTTGAGTAGTCATCTACAACTACAAAGGTATAGACATTCCTACCTAGGCTGTGAACTGGCATTGGACCAAAGAGATCCATATGCAAGAGGTATAAACACCTCACAGCATCTTTGTTTTCTATGCTTCTAAAGGTGGATCTAGTCTGCTTGCCCTTTTGATAAGCTGAGCAAATACCATCTTTAACACACTTAACTTGAGGACCATTCCTCACTAACTCTTTGCTAAACAGTTTGCCAATTGTCTTGTAATTTAGATGAGCTAGCCTCTTGTGCCATTTGACACAATGAGAAACTTCCTCATCTGCTACAAGACACACTTGAGAACCATTGGTCTCACACATAATGTCTAGGCAGTAGACATTCCTCTTCCTATAACCTGTCAAAATGATCTCTTGATCACTTGACCTCTTGATATGACAACCATTTTTCACAAAAGAGATGTCATACACTACATCACTTAATTGACTTATACTTATTAGGTTGTGTTTCAACCCTTTAACATAAGCCACTTGAGTAATGGTAACTAAGTTACTAGAAATGTTACCAAACCCTTTGATGATTCCTTTTTCAGAACCACCAAAGGTTACTTTTGGACCATCTTTGATTGGAATGTAGTCCCTTAGTAGTCCCCTAGTTCCAGTCATATGTCTAGAACATCCACTGTCCAAGTACCATATTGGGGCATGGCCACTTGGACTCACCTGCAAAACAGATTAGTGAACCTTAGAACCCAAAGTATTCTTGGGTCCTTGGTACTTGTTAGTTTGCAACCTGACAAAGCTACCTACTTGTTTTCCAATAGGCAGTTTGTTACTCACTTTGGCACTAACATTGTGCCAACAGTCCATTGCAAAGTGGCCAACCTTACCACAGCACCAACATTCAAACTTATTGTACCTTTGCTTAGGTACTGTCTTTGCTGTCTTATCTACAGCTGACTTGTTGAGTGTTGGGGCTTTGCCCTTGGACTTGGACTTGGACTGCTCAGTCCTTGCAGGTTTAATAAAACCCAGTCCAGCCTTGCCTTTGTGATGAACAAATTCATCAATTAAAGGTAGCACTGACTTAGGTTTAGAAAACCTAGCAACAAGCTCTCTCTCCTTCTGAAGATTAATCTCCAGACTCTTGATTTGATCATTCTTGTATGTGATTGTCCCCATCTGAATCACAGTTATGTGCTTCAGTCTGGCTATCTCATTTAGCTTTTGATCAAATAATTTCTCAAACTCAGTTGCAGCAGTTTTAAGATTAGCAATTTCCTTTGCCTGACTTTTGGCTAGGGACTTGCTCTTCTTGTAAGCTTGCAAAAGAACTTTATATTCATCTATTAGCTGATGAATATCTTCCTCAGACTCAGATACACTCTCATCACTAGATGATGATGAATCTGATTCTGTACTGGCACAAGAAACTGAACTTAAAGTTGAACATTGTACCTTACTAGGTCCTGGCTGCTCCAGGATTTTGTCATTTTCAGTCAATGTCATCAGTCCTTGGCACTGACAGTCTTCTTGCTCATATATAGACTCCATAATCTTCATGAACTCTTCTTCTTCTTCTTCAGCAAACAACCCTATGTATGCCTCAGCATCTGACTCAGTTTCTGAAGAAGAAATATCTGACAGAGTCTTCTCCTTTTTGGAAACAAAAGACTTCTCTTTCTTGCCTTTGAAATGAGTCTTCTTCCTGTCACTAGACTCCTTTCTCTTTTCTGGACAATCTGCAACAACATGGCCTTGTCTATTGCAGCAATAGCACACTATTTTTGAATCAGTTGCCTTTCTAGATTTAGTCCTCTTCCTGTCCTTCTTTGAAGCCTTTTTATTCTGATATAAGTCTTCTTTTCCTTGTGAAGTAGAAGGCCTTGACCTCCATTGTTTCTTCTTCAAGAACTTCTGAAAATGTCTAGTGAAGGCAGCAAAGACTTCATCACTTTCATTGCTTTCAGACTTTGTGCTGACAGACTCATCTAACTCTGATTCAGCAACCTTTGGAGGTGGAGTTGGTGACTTACCTCTGTACTTTCTAGGGGCTTCTGTCTTGAAAGCTACTGTTCTTTCCTTATGTTCATTTCTTGTTGATTTCTACTCCTCTTTCCTCACTGTCAACTGCATTTCATATGACAGCAATTTGCCAAATAGTGTAGGTGGAGGAATTTCTCCCAACTTAGCCATTTCTCTAATGACACAGATCTTGGTGTCCCAATCTTTAGTTAGGGACCTTAGGAACTTGTCATTTAGTTCATAATTACTGAACTCTCTTCCATAAGACATGAGTTCATTCACTATCCTATAGAACTTCTTATAGCACTCAGTTATGCTATCACCCTTTCCTTGTCTAAAACTTTCATACTCTTGATTTAGCAAGGATTTTCTATCTTGTCTTACTTCTTCAGAACCCTCCATATACACAATAAGAGTATCTCACATCTCTTTGGCTGTCATACAGTGTATTAGATTCTGAAAAGTTGCATCATCTATGACACTCACTATAATGTTTTGAGCCCTTTTGTCCATGGTGGCTAGGACAATCTCATCCTTTGTCATTTCAGAGAAATCCTTTGGTGTTCCCTGATTTGCATCTAGAACTGATATCTTCATGGGCACATATGGCCCCTCTTTGATTGTGATATAAATCCTAGGGTCTGAGGCTTCCATAAACAGCCTTACCCTTTCCTTCCAGATCCCAAATATCTCTTTCCTACATATAGGTAATTTCATGGATCCCAATTCCTTGTGATTATCTGTGGAACCCATGGTTCTTGATTTTCTTGAATCTGTAATTTGACTTAGAATGAATCTGCCAATCAGGATCTCCTCAGACTGTTAGTCCTTTTTGAGTAACCTCCCTCTGATACCACTTGAAAGATATAGCACCTAAACACCTAGAGGGGGGGGGGGTGAATAGGTGACCAAATTCTTTTTAAACTTTAATGGCAGCAATCAGTTTTTAACATAGAATCTAATCTACTTTTGCACAGCAATCACACAGCATTCACAGCAAATCACAGCACACAGAAGACACACAGTTTTATAGTGGTTCCCTAAGCTTTGGTTACATCAACTTTCTCCCTACGCCTATCTAGCAGTGTACTAGATTTGGCCAAACTCCTTCACTATCTCAGAACACAAACTGGTTCCTACACCTCAGGCCCAAGGCCCTACAACTCAGCTTTTCCACAAAGCCTACACTCAGCCACAAAGGCTTACACTCAGCCACAAAGGCATACACTCAGCCACAAAGGCCTACACTCAGCCACCAAGGCCTACACTCAGAGATTTAACTCTCCTACCCTCAGCTTTTATAATTGCAGGCTTACAATCTCAGATCCCTAAGGATCCTACAAGTTATAATGAATACAAAATGTTTAAACTCAACAACTTAGATGAAAGAGAGATAAGTTGTGAGATTCTTGATGAGTTCTTGGAAGAACTCAGCTGCACTCAATCTGACTTAACTTTCTTCAAAGCTTCTTGAAAGTAGAACTCAATAAGATTGACTCCTTCTGCAGTTGATCCTTGATCTCTGCCTCTTAAGATCCAGAATAAATCTGAACCCTTCTTCTCAGCCTAGTTCCAACGGCTGATTTCTTGGATGGAGCTCTCTCTCTCCAACTTCTTAGATCTGCACTTAATTCTTCAAGGAATAGCTAGATCTTCTTTGTTAGATACTTGATCAATAATTTGAACTTAATCAATCTTCAACAACTTTTTTTAACCACTACTTCTGTAGACAGCACAAGCCTATTTATAGGCCTTCTTCATTGTAACCGGCTGGTCCAGTCCATAACTGAATTCTGACATCTTTGACAGGTGCTGTAGACCGGCTGGAACGGCAGCTGTCAAGTCATCCAGTCAGTTCTTGAAAATTCTCTAACTATCTGATAGTGTCGAGACTTTCGGTCTTTAAGTGTCGACACTTATAGACCAAGTGTCGACACATGTTGTCTAAGTGTCGACACTAGCCTACAAGGTGTCGACATAATTCCTTGTGTTGTAAATACTATGTCTCGACACCGTTTCTTCTTCATGTGTCGGCACTGAAATTGAGTGTCGACACAAGTACTTGTCCTTCAGTATTATGCTGAATTCTTCTAAGTGTCGACACAACACCTTTGTGTCGACACATCTTCATGTGTTGAATCTGTTAAGTGTCGACACAGCTTCTTGGTGTCGACACATGTCTTCAGTGTTGATACTTGTTGAGTGTCAACACATTGTTCTGGGTGTCGACACTTTCTTCTGCTGTCGAGACTCTGGCTGAGTGTCGACACATTCCATTAGTGTCGACACTTGTACTTAGAATAATTTGTTGAACTTGCTGATCTTTGTAAAGTGTTGAGTCTTCAGCTAAGTGTCGACACATTGTTCTGGGTGTCGACACTTACTTCCAGTGTTGACTCTTCTGCTGAGTGTCGACACATTGTTCTGGGTGTCGACACTTACTTCAAGTGTTAACTCTTCTGTTGAGTGTCGACACATTGTTCTGGGTGTCGACACTTACTTCAAGTGTTGACTCTTCTGTTGAGTGTCGACACATTGTTCTGGGTGTCGACACTTATACTTAGTCTCTGCTGACTTTTGCTGAGTGTCGACACAGCTCCAAGTGTCGACACTTTCTGATGTCGACACAGTTCTTGTAGGTGTCGACACTGCTGTTAAGTGTCGACACTGCTTTACTGTACTTTCTTCATTGAGTGTCGACACAGCTCCTTGTGTCGACACTTTGTGTCTGGTGTCGACTCAGCATCACTGGTGTCGACACAATGACTCCAAGTGTCGACACTGCTTGTCTGGGTGTCGACACAAGTCTTCTTAAGTGTCGACACTTTCCCTCTAGGTGTCGACACATGGACTTAGAAACTTTTTGCTTCAGTCCTGCAAATACTTAACCTGCACAAGTAACTCAAAATACATCAAATACATTTTGATGTATATCATTGAGTTGGGTGAGGCTTCTTCAAATCAGGTACATTTAAACCAATGTACCCAACATGCTCGCACCTAAATCTGCAAGAGCGTATTTTACGATTATATTGCCAAAAAGGCACGGGATGGAAAACCGTCCCGGGTCATTTCTTTTAAGTGGCAATTTATTCGTAAGAGTCGTTGAGCAGTCAGCATTCAGAGAAATATGCGAAATAGTTTCTAATTTTTGTTTATTGGAAAGAAGTTGTTTTAAGTACTTCCTATATTTAGTCATCTTGAGATTGCGTCGCAGAATGGAACATTAATATGAATTTGCTTTAATAATAAAATAAATTTTTCTTAATGCGTGTCCTTACACTCAGTATCGAGCTTCTGTAGATATGGCAAGGGTGTTTTAATAATTTTTTCATTTAAAATTTGTAAAGGCGGCGTAATCGAAGAAGGGGGAGAGGGGTCGGAGGTGAAATATGTACATGAGGATCGGTCCGTTTTGGATCGATCACCTACTTTCCACTGCGGAGGGTTATAGCGTTGATATTCTCTCGCGGATTGTGCTCCGTGTTTCCCAGTAGTGCCCCGAGCATGCGCTTGGACATCATTCGCGCTAGTTGTCCAACCTGGAGTTCTAAGTTTTTTAGCGATCCGGTGATGTTCCGGAAATTTGAATCGTTGTAAGCAATATATTTAGAAAAATTCCCCTCCATCGGGGAGGGCTTTGGAAGAGGGGGAGGCGGCAAAAATCCGGGCGTGAAAGAATTGTGCGGCGCTGCGCATTATTCGCATTGCTCCATGAGAATTTGGGGTGCTTCCTCCAACCCGGATTATAGTTATTACTATAAGGGTTGTTGTTGGGGTTGAAGGAAGGTCGCCCAGCATTTCCCACGTAGTCTATGAATTCATTGCCGACGCCGGCATTAGGGGGAATCGCCCAAGGTGGAGTGGTGTAGGCAGCCGACATCTCTGCCACCTGCTTCGTCAGCCTTTCAACTTGAAGGCCTAAGTGGGCTGTGGCATCCAATTCGAAGAGGCCGGCCGCCTGCTTGGGACAGGCCCCACAGGACGTTCCATTGGTAGGCATTCATATCTATATCTTCAATAAGAGCTTGGGCAGCCTCGGGGGTCTTATTATTCAAGGAACCCCCGGCAGCCGCTTCAATCATTTGACGCGTCTGATAATTAAACCCATTGTAGAAGATTTGCACCTGCAACCATGCAGGCAGCGCGTGGTGCGGACACTTGCGGAGGAATTATTTAAAGTGCTCCCAAGTCTCAAATAGAGACTCAGAATCATTCTGCACGAATGAAGAAATATCTGCCCGCAACTTTGCAGTTTTGGCGGGCGGAAAATACTTTGTTAAGAACCATTCCGCAAGCTCAACCCAGGTGGTGTTACATCCTCGTGGGAGGGAATTCAACCACGCCTTAGCTTTGGATCTGAGGGAGAATCGAAAAAGGTGCAAATGAATGACATCATCAGTGATGCCATTAATCTTAAAGGAATCGCAGATTTCTAAAAAAACTAGACAAATGAACGTTTGGGTCCTCATCCAGCAGTCCATCGAACTGCACAGCATTTTGGATCATTTGGATAACGCTCGATTTGATCTCAAAATTATTGTTCGCCACCATTGGGCGAACAATACTGGACGCAGTATCGTCCAAATTCGGTCGGGCATAATATGACATTGTACGCTCGACGGCCGCGTTCGGATTGGGGTCGACCATAGGAATGGCAGAGGGTTCTCCGACGGATTCTTTGGGATCCAAAGATGGATTTTGACGTTGAGACCGAATGCGCGCAAGCGAGCGTTCGATCCCAGGATCGAAATCCAAATTTTTGGACTCCGAAGGTTGTTCCATGGGTCATACACCCTAAAATATAAAGTAGAAAATTAACTTTTTTGGGGTTTTGAAGAAAAGTTTTTATGTTTTTTTTTTAGTTTTTGCAATAAATATAAAAGTAATAGACTTTGGATTCGAAATTACAACTCAGAGGTTCCCCGGCAATGGCGCCAAAAACCTGATGGAGCCCGCGAACAGACTCTAATGTGGGTGGTTGGTTCGATGAGTCGATCGTCGTGGGATTGCTTAGGTAGGCAAGTGCACCTATCGCAAGTAATACACAATATTCAGGGGAATATCCAGATCGTAAATTTCCCGGGAACGGGTTGATTATCCCTACTGGTTCGAAAGCACTATTGGTTTATCGAAATAGTAAGTTGTTGATTTTAATTAAAATAGGGCAAAAATAGATTCAGATTAAAGACGATGAAGTGATAACACTCGGTGTCGAATTATGTAAGGAATAAAAATAGATTTGAATAGCTTGAGATCTAAAGTTTCAATTTAATAAAAGAGAAAACTTGGACGTGGAGGTTCCAAAAGGGTGTGCTCACCTATCTCTAGGAATATCGCTCACCTGGACATTAAGGCTATTCGACCGGGCTCTCGTCCGACGAAAGATTCCTCTTAATGCCCTCAATACGCTAAGAACCCCGCTATTGGGTGGGGAACCCAATCCGGTAGAGTTAGCGCGCCTCCTCTCTCGAGGGTTAGTGCAGAACTCTCTTTACTCAGGGGTGATCAGTCCATACGCACGACCTCTCGGCTAGCTAGCGTATGGATAACGGAAATAGAGCCCACACATCAATATGTGGTTTTACGCGTCGTTAACCCGGGGTAAATCTTAAGTTTTTAATTAAATAGAAAAATAAGACCTTTAGTTATTTATAATATTTTTTATATCCCAATGCTCTTCGATATTGAAGGCTAAAAGCGATTAGCCACTCATTGGAATGGGGATAGCTTATGAGTTTGGTTAGGCGAGCGTTCTAAATTATTCACTGAAGGATTAAAAAGAAAATAAGAAGAAAAGCAAGATAACCTAATATTAGAATAGTTACTACAAATAAAAATACACGCACTCATCCAAACACATAATAAAGAGACAGAAATAAAACTAAGTTACCAGAAAGAGAAAATTGCATAAATGAAATTGCAAGTCCCACTCAAACGAGTGGGCAGGAAATATAAGCTGAAAATTTGCAAGTCCTACTCAAACAAGTAGAACTGAAATGAAAGAAAGTTCTACTCAAACGAGTAGGCGGAAATAAATGCGATTACAAGTCCTTCTTAAATATTTACAGGGAAATAAAGTCCGGCCATTTAACTCATAGTGAGTAGGCGAAGATAAAAACCTACCATTTAACTCAAATGAGTAGGCGGTAAATAAAAGCTGAATATTACAAGTCCTACTCAAATGAGTAGGAGGAAAATGAAGTCCGTCCATTTAACTCCTAGCGAGTAGACGGAAGATAAAAACAACAAGTTTTACTTAAATAAAGTCCAGTCATTTAACTCAAATGAGTAGGCAGAAAAATAGAAACCTGCCATTTAACTCAAATGAGTAGGCGGTAAATAAAAAAATACACACTTGCTGAAAGTAAAACACACACTTGCATTAATAAACACACACACACACATGACAGAAAATGAGATACTCATACTGTAGAAAGTAAATACTCACACTTGCAAATCCTACTCAAATGAGTAGGTGTAAAATTAAAGACACTTCATTTAACTCTTAACGAGTAGGATGAAATAAATGCGCACACGCACACACTCTACATAATTGGAGAAAGCAATAAACTTATCTCATATACGCACGCACGCAAGCGAAAAAATTAAGAAAAACAAAAGTATCCAAAAATTAAAATAGCTGCATTTCTACCGCTAGAATGCCGTAGAAATGCATAAAAAGGCAAAATAAAAATTGTTTGAGCAAAGAGTTTTCAAATTAAGGTGAGAAAAGCAAGTGCTTGAAAAATTAAAACGTTTGCATTTTTACCGTTAGCTTTTGACAGAAATGCATAAAAACTAGAAATAAAAATTGTTTAAGCAAAAATCTTATATTTATTTGCTAAAATCAAAGTTCTTGAAAAACTAAAATTACGCATTATGCATTCTTATAGATTTGTAAAATGATTTAAAAAGTAGAAGAAAGCTAAAAATAAGCAACTGTTTTAAAATCAAATATAAGAAAAATCTAAGTTAAGTGGAATGAAAACCACCTTTTTTATCGTTTTACAAGTTGATAAGAACGAATATGGAAGCATAAAAATCCTAAGACTACCAATTTTAAAGAGTATGAAAAGGAAAAAGGCTATAATAATGGCTAGAAATTTTTATAAAAATGAAAGTATGACAAGAAGTTTTTCGATTTAAAACTTAAATTTCACAATTTTAACTCATACACACACACACGCAATATGGAAATGAAAATGAAAATGCATAAGATTGGTGAAAAGGAGGCCATTAGAAACATTTCAGAGCATGTAAGGATGAAAAACTAACTATTTTTATTATAAAAGAAGATGATTACAAGAGCCTAAACAAACAAACTTAAGAAGGAGGGGGGAGTAAAGTCCTTACATAGCACTAAGCAAGCTCCAAACAGCAGCCCTTATCAACAAAATGGTTCAAAAATTTGGAACCCTGAACTCATACAGCAGCTGGCCTTTTATAGGCAAAATTTTCCAAGTACACGCCCTCTGACACGGTCGTGTCAGGGGGCGTGTCAGCAATATTCATCATCTGATTTTGATGACTTGATGGTGATTTGACATTATGGCTGAAAACACGGAGGTCACGCCCCCGGTCACCGGGGTGACAATGGGCGTGTTAGGGAGGTTGAACTGTGTGTCGTCTGTGTCGAAAGATGCCGGCGGCAGTTTGTCGGGCCAGGTGGAGGAGTCACTCCCTCTAACACGGGCGTGACGTGGGGCGTGTCGGCTTGAGTCAACGAACGTCGAGCGGAAATCGTCGAGCAGAAATCGTCGAGCGGAAAACATCGAGAGGGAGTGACACGGGCGTGTTGGATCATGGAACATGGGCGTGTCCTTGTCTCGACGAATGTTGATTGCAAAACATCGATACTGGAGTGTCACAGCCATGGTCACGGGGCGTGTAAGAGGACATGGGCATGACCCCGATCATTTAAAACTTTTCTTCTTCAATGCGCTGATTTCACGAGATTTTGATGTGTCACGCCCATGTCACGGGCGTGACCGACAGTACACGGGCGTGACGCATGATTTTTCTGGAAAAATTCTGAAAATTTCTGAAAAATAAAATAAATTTACTTAGCAAAATATATACAATAAAAGGAGCATTTTATTAAAGAAATTTAACATAAAACAATAAAAGAAAACGAAAACTACTTAAATAATAAACTTGAAAATATGTATATTTACAACTTATCAACATCACAAGCATAGTCAATGCATGATAAATGGCAAGCTGGGCTTAGGCGCTTCATCTAACATACCCCCCCCCCCCATATTAAAGGAAAATATTCTTTCAACACCAATTAAATTTGCCTCTAAAAAAGGCAAAGAAAAAATGGGAGAAACTACTCAACCAAATATCTCTCAGAAATCTGTAATTAAGAAGAAAAAGACAAAGAATCTGAATAAAAACTATGTTCGACAGATTTCTTCGAACTCAGATCGACGAAATGTGTATACGTCATCGAACCCAGATAGATGATCTATAAACGTCTATTATAACTATAATAATTCATCTTACTGCGATCGACAAACTGTATATGGTCCTTCGAGCAGCGATTAACGAACTTAGGGCACAAAAAATGACTATGTTCATTCTCTGAGAAGAGTTCGATGAAATCATCCATATTCGTCGAACATAGATCGACGAACTTATAATAATTCGTTGAACCCAGTCAGGTTTAATAAAAACTATAACTCTGATAGAAACTTCAATCAATTCAGAGAATCTACTAATCCTTTAACTCAATGGGAAATATCACCTAGAAGATATCATCCCTTAGGATATAAAAATCAACCAAAATTTTCTGTTATTTCCAGTTTCTCTTATCAAAAGAAACAAGGACCCAAGGTAACCTGTGTCAAGAATACCTAATCCCTTTCCATGCAGGTGAAGGACTGTTAAGTCTTTAATCAACAATGGTATCTGAACAGTGGATGCTCAAAGCATACGACTGGTTGTAAGGATAATCTAACAAACTACAAGTACAAGCTAGGTCCAAAGGTGATCTTTGGTGATTCCAACTGTGGCCAAACTAAATACTATGGAGATGTTAAAGTTGGAGTAGTCACTTTCAGGAAAATTGCTTATGTGAGTGGCTTAAAGCATAACCTAATATCCATAAGATAATTATGTGATGAAGATTATCAGGTATTATTTAACTCATCTTCCTGTATTATTTCTTGTAAAGAAAACAAACCTGTTTCAACTGAGCTTAGACAAGGCAACATATATGTAGTAAATTTTCAATCAGCTAGTTCAGAACTTTGATTATTTAATCAGGTTAGCAATCAAAATGAACTTTGGTATAAGAGATTAGGATAGTAAATCTTAAAAATATTGCTAAATTATCGACGGACAACCGTGTTAGAGGATTGCCTTCTGGTCCATACAAGAGGGAAGGACTCTACAAGGCTTGTCAATTAGGCAAGCAAATTAAAAATAGCTTTAAATCTGTAAATAAAAGTGACTACCTAGAATATTATACTTGCTACATATGGACCTTTTTGGCCATATTACTGTACAAAGCCTAGGAGGGAAATCTTATACTTTGGTGATTGTTGATGACTTCTCAAGATTCACTTGGATATTCTTTCTGAGATCTAAGTCAGATAACTTTAAGATTCTTACAAATTTTCTCAAGAACATACAAAATGAGTACTCTACTCCAGTTGCATTGATCATAAGTGATCATGGTACTGAGTTTATGTCTCTTCTTATGCAAGAGTTTTGTGAGAAGGAAGGTATCAGGCACTGCTTCTCAGCTCCTAGAACTTCTCTACAAAATGGGGTTACTGAAAGGAAAAAATAGAACCATAATTGAATCTGCAGGCATATTACTTGAAGATGCTTACATGCCCCTATCTTTTGGGGCAGAGGCTGTGAGCACAACAAACTATGTACTGAACAGAAGTTTGATATACAAGCTTTAGAATAAGACCCCTTATGAGTTACATAAAGGGAAAAACCCTAAAATCGTCTATTTTAAAGTAGTTGGATGTCTATGTTATATTCACAATAATGACAAGAAATACACTAAAAAGTTTAAAGGAAAAGCTGCAGAGAGATTTTTTCTATGATACTCCCAAGTCAGCAAAGCTTATAGGGTGTTAAATAAATCTACTTTAAAAATTGAAGGAATCTGTTCATGTTACATTTGATGAGGCTAGCATGTTTCATAATGAGAGAAGTTTCTACCAATAACATTTTGCAGGTACCTCACTTGTGTGAGAGATTGGATGATCTAAACCTCACCCAAGAGCTTCCATCACATCCTTCTCAACAAGTTGAAGAATAAAGTGAAGAAGAAAGTTTAGAAGTGGCTAAACTTCCTCCAACAGCTAATATAATTCCACAAGTTGTTGCTCAACGAAATCATCCCAGTGATCTTGTCACACTTAGAGATCACACTATATCTCAAGTGATTGGATACATTTCAGTTGATGTACAAACAAGGCATCAACTCAATAATGATGTGTTGCATGCTTGTTTCATTTCTCAACTTGAGCCCCACTCCATCAATGATGCAGAGCAAGATCCCCACTGGATCATTGCAATGCAAGAGGAGCTCAATCAGTTTGAGAGGTGCAAAGTTTGGGATTTGGTACCTAAACACAAATACTATCCAGTCATTGGAACCAAATGGGTCTTCAGAAACAAACTGGATGCTAAAGAAAATATTATAAGGAATAAAGCAAGGCTAGTAGCTCAAGGCTATTCACAGGAGGATGGAACAGACTATGATCAAACCTTTGCTCCTGTGGCAAGGCTTGAGGCTATAAGGATTTTCTTAGCCTTTGCAGCCCATAAAAGTTTCAAAGTCTACCAGATGGATGTAAAGAGTGCTTTCCTAAATGGAGAATTAAAAGAAGAAGTGTATGTAGAGTAACCACTAGATTTTATCTCTCCAACTCATTCTTCTTATGACTTTAGATTGCATAAAGCTCTCTATGGTTTAAAGAAAGATCCAAGAGCTTGGTATGAGACCATAGCTAGCTTTCTTTTAGAGCATATGTTTTTTAGGGACATAGTAGATAGGACCCTTTTTATCAGGCATCATAAAAATAAAATTTTGTTAGTTCAAATATATGTATATGATATTATTTTTGGCTCTACTCATCCCAAACTATGCAAAAGATTTTCTGATCTAATGCATTCAAAGTTTGGGATGAGTAGCATGGGTGAACTTTCGTAATTCCTTGGTCTCCAAGTAAAGCAATCACCTGATGGTATCTTGATCTCCCAATCCAACTATGATAAGGAGCTTATTAAAAGGTTTGTGATGTGGGATGCCTCAGCAATGAAAACACCTATGGCTGCTAATAGTGTGATTGATTCTGATGAACATGGCAAGTCTGTTGATTAGAAAACTTATAGTGCTATTATTGGGCCTCTATTATATCTCACACCAAGTAGACCTGATATAATGTTTGCCACATGCATTTTTACTATGTTCCAAGTGAAACCTAAAGAATCTCACTATATTTTATTAAAAAGGATTTTGAGATATATAAAGGGTTGTCCAAATCTAGGACTCCTATATCCATCAGAGTCAGAATTTTATTTAACTAGATTTTTTGATGCTGACTATGCTGGATGTAGAGTGGTCAGGAAGAGCACATCAGGAACTTGCCAGTTTCTTGGTGATAGGCTTGTGTCCTAATTTTGTAAGAAGCAAACCTCTATGTCCACATCAAGTGCTGAAGCCAAATACATAGCTGTAGGCAGCTACTGTTCACAAATTTTGTGCATACAAAATCAATTGCTGGATTATGGAATCAACTTAAATAATTCAACTATGTTTTGTCAAAGTACTAGTGCAATATCTATTGCATAAAATCCAGTGCATCATAGTAGAACTAAGCTTATAGAGATAAGACATCATTTTCTTAGAGATTGTGTGGATAAAAAGAAAATTAATCTTGTCTTTATCTCTACTGATTTTCAAAGAGCAGATATCTTCAATAAAGATTTAGATGAGAAGAAACATCTGTTCTTTTTGAATAAACTAGGTATGATTAATGGAGAAGTTTAATTTGATTTTGGCCCAAGATCGACGAACTCTGTGCGTGAAGTTATTTTCGTTGAATGGAGATCGACGATCTGAGAACTGTTCTTGAGATTTTTCATCGACCTGAGATCGACGAACTCTCTGCTTGAAGTTATTTTTATCGAGCAGAGATCGATGATTTTGCTTCAAAAAAGTTTTCATCGTCCTGAGAACGACCAAAAATTTCCCCCTATTTCGACTGAGATCGACGATATTAATTCTTCATGAAATTTTGTCGACCTGAGAACGAATATTGTTTCTTTTTCGCAGGACAGAGTCTGATGCTTCATATTCTAAAAATCATATAACTAGGTTTTAGTCGTGCTCCATCCCGCGCATTATGTTCTCTTGCTCTTGCTCTCTCCTTTATTTTTGTAGGAAAACCTATGGAGATTCTGGCGCTCTCTCTCTCAAGCATGAAATTTGACACCGGGAACGACATTTATTTTGATTTATTCTCCCATACTGATCAGATCTTCATCGAAATCCTTCAGTTGTGTGAAGAACAGAAACTGAAGAAATTCGGGACAACAAGAATTAAGATACCAGGAAATGAAATCAGAGAATGGGTTTTTACTTCAACAGCTCCTGACGTAAATACGATGACTGGCACCATCGTCGGCAATTAGGTCTCTCAAACTCCTGAAATTTTATCTGAGATTTTTGATTTGGCTACTAGAGAATGTAACATCCCATTTCCAACTAGACTCCCAAGAGTGGTTTTGGCCATGACTAGGTCATGTCAAAACCCTAGGAAGCCCAAGAAGACCAAGAAAACATAAGAATGTGGGTGAGACCACTATGGTCTGCACATAGTAAATTTTTGAACTCTTGTTTAAGATGATCATGGGGCTTCACCAAGACTCCAAGACCCCACCATGGTCTCATCAACCCATTGTAGGGTCCATTAGATCACTAAGGGTCCATTAAAGTCAACCCAGGGTGCCCAAGTTGCCCTAGAACCACTATAGGCCTAAATTGGGCGAGGTGCCCTAACTAAAGTCAGTTGTCCCTCGTAAGCCCAACTAACCCTACCAAGGACTTTCTAGACCTAAAGTGGGATCAATGGGTCACTCAGGAACCATGGAGTGCAGTCCAAAGGGTTAAGTTGACAAAAGTCAACTCTTACCCTAAATGGGTCAAACTAACCTACACAAGAGCCAATTGAAGTTCCCTTAGCCAAGAGGACCCCACACATACCTTCATAACCATAGTGAAAGGCCAATGGGTCACCAAGGATCCATTGGGGTCAACGAAAAAGGCTAAGTTGACTAAAGTCAACTCTAGCCCTAAAGTGGTCAAAGTGCCCTGCCTAGGGGTCAAGTGACCTCAAAAGGGCCAAGACAACCCTACCTAGGCCTTAGGGGAGGCCAATGGGTCACCAAGGACCTATTAGGGGCAACCTCAAAGAAGAAATTGACCAAGGTCAACCCTAATCAAGGTTTAGGTCAAGCTAGCCCAAATGAGCTAACTCAAGCTTCAAGCCCAACTCACTTGGGCTAACCATGTTTTGGTGGATGAAATAAACATGTGGGCTTCCATAGGGTTAGGTAGGAGCCAAAGTTCAGCTTGGTGAGTAGGAGAGAGAGAGAGAAACTTCAATGAAAGAGAGAGAAAGAGAAGAGAAGTAATGGAGTAGACTTTGGGCTCATTCCTTCCCCTTCCCCAACCTCCCATTCAGTTCATTAAAACCAGGAAGGCAGACCCAATTCAACCAGCTACTCCTTGACTGGCTGGAGCCAGCTTTCCCTCCCTACCAACCATGGCCGCCAACCTTGACCAAGAGGCAATAATGGCAATGCAAGATTTCCCCACCCAACACCCCATTTCTTGTTCTTAAAAGCTTCACTGGACACAAAGGAGCCAGTTCCATGCTTTACCAGAAGGAGCCAAGGGAGTTCACAGTGTTGTTGCAGAAATTCGACCACCACCACCACCACCGTGGCTTCCCGGTGATCGGCAAGGCTACAGCCGCCCAGCAAGGTCCTCCTCCTCTCCTTGTATCATGGTTAGATCATAGAAATGCTTAGGTCCAATGTTCGGGCTCAATTGAGCCTGATCCATGTTCAAAATTACTGGAATTTTTCGCGAAAATCCAACTCTCGGGTTCTCCGG
This sequence comes from Platanthera guangdongensis, assembly GCA_039583875.1. Classification (NCBI taxonomy): domain Eukaryota; kingdom Viridiplantae; phylum Streptophyta; class Magnoliopsida; order Asparagales; family Orchidaceae; genus Platanthera; species Platanthera guangdongensis. Next base: position 108,667,235 of record CM077162.1, on the reverse strand, counting down.
AATATGGCTCTCTGGAGGCTATGCCGCCGCCTAGAGACAGCCACCACCTCAACGGAGGTTGTGGTGGCGGTGGCCGGCCGGGGAGGTGGCCGGATCGCCGACGGTAGCTGCTGGAAGATGCTCCAGGCGGGATGAATCGGAGCCGTCGGCTGGAGGAAGGAGATGAAGGGATACCGTCAAACTTGCGCCAAGATTCGTGCAAAAGTTGATTTATTAAACTATAGGTTTATATATTCATTTTCATGATTTCTGTCACATTATTAACATTTAATGTTTTAAATTATTAAAAATAGTTAAAAGCTCTGTATGAGAAAATGTTCAACACATGATTTGTAGCCCTTTGGGTCTACTATATTTTAAAATAGATTTGAACCAATTTGGGTGCCTGGTTTGACCTGGGATCTCATTTTGGTGGGACCTACACCTAGGGCTAGGCAGACATTAAACTGAGTGCCCACACTTCATCCTTGGTCCAAATTAATTGAAATTTTGGCAGGGAGTCCCCTTGGACCATATCTAGGTACAGCCCAAATATGGTCATTTTTGGGGACAAGTTTTCTATAGTTTAGGAAAATATTTAATTTATCTAGGGTTAATTAATTTAAGGGCCAAATGACCTCCAAACTGACCCAAATTTTGGTGAGAGGTGTTTAGGGTCAATATAAATCTCTTGTTAAAATTCCACCACATTTGTAGGTGGTTTAAATAGAAATCATGCAAATCGTAGCTTTGCCCTAAAAGGGGTATTTTGGTCAAAAGGTGTATTATGGGTTTTGAGTGGTCAAATCACCTCAACAGAGGTTGGGATTGGGGCCACTGGCTTGGTATGGCTTCTTTCACCTTATCATGGAAGATGGGATAGAGTGGAATTGGTTTGCACTAAGATCTAAGGCCATACCCTAAGGAAGGGCTTTTGTGCCTTGTGAAGGGTATGAGGCCAAAACACCTTGAATGAACTTGTAACTTTGTAGGAAGGGTTCTAGGATAGAATAAACCCTCTGGTAAAAATCTTAATGGATTTTGGAAAGGTCAGGGCCCAGAAAACCCTAACCCTAGCCTAGGGCACAAATATTGTGGGGCTAGAATAGGTTATCAAGACTCTTAAAACAATCATAAAAATTTGGCAGAGGGAATTTTAGAGCTTAATACATAATTAGGGTACCTACTTCACATCTTCAAATATTTGGGAACTTGCTAACTAATTCTTACAGAGCTTAATACTTGTTGAAAAATTATGAAACTTGAGAATTAGTGTTCCTAGTTCGGTATGCTCATATGGGAATTTATGTGGAATTTTTAGAGGGATAATTGGTATACTTTGTTCATTAAACCCTTAACTTGGAATATTATTAGAAAATCAAATATAGACTTATTATTCAATGATAAATTGTGAAACTTGATCTAGAATACTTATATGCCCTTAAAATCATCCATGAATTTTCTCTGAATTTTTGGAATTATTAATGCTGTAAATTCTCTTAAAATGAATTATTATGGGATATATTTGAAATTAAAATTAAGGGGTTCAACCTTACTGGAAAACTTTGAGGCTTTGGATTTTCAGTTATATATTCATATTGTATTTAACAAAAATTTGGTGGAATAGTATCTTATCTGAAATTGGTACTTCATGTTCAAACATGGGATTTTTGGCTACTAAATTAATTAATTAAATTATAAGATAAATAGGAAAATTGTGAAATTCTGGATTTAGTCCTCAAAACTCATAATGGCCCTACAATAATTATTATAGGAGTACTGGATGATTATTTGTTGTACCTCCCATTTTACGGGTAATATAACTTAAGTGGTTTGCATATAGTAAAAATTGCGGAAATTATGTAGGAGTATAAAATGATGCATGTCTTGGGATTAGTGGTCTGCTGGTTTGGATAGATAAAAATAAGTTCATTATTATTAGTAGGAAGAGTAGAGAGATGGATTGGGTAGAGTTAGGCGGTGCCCGGGATCGACGAAAGATCGTCTTTCCTGTAGGGAGGAAGTGTCAATTGCACTAGGGTTATTCCAACACAACATTTAAGGGTAGCTAGTAAGTCTAGGGTTTCACTTTCTCACACCTCGATGACTCGGGGAGATAGGTTGGGTCACTCGGGCAGTAAGCCCAGTGGTTTGGTAAATGGGTAGGTTGTCCCGACGAGCTTTGGCTCGGTAATGGTTTGTGATGGGAGGGTTGGCCCGGCGAGCTTTGGCTCTGTTGTTGTTTATGACGGGCGAGATGGTCCGGGGAGCTTTGGATCGATAGCTGATACATAAGGTTGCATGTACATAAAGGAAAATGTGGTGGGTCTTCGGTGTTTGAGGGTCGATGCACCGACTCCAACATGTTGACTCGACGAGTGTGGTTTAGCACTTGGCCAAATAAAGTCCAGTGCGCCAGCCGGAAGAGTACACAGGTGCTCCTCTCTATGTACCAGCATTAAGGCGTACGTTAGGTCTGACTGGTAGTGCAATTACTGGTTTAGAAGTGGGCGTGGCCCAATCTACCGCTTCCATTTTCCACTACGGAGGTATCATGGGTGGTTCGACTCCAGAATGGGGGAACTAAAGGTCTGTGTACACAGAGTCGAGTGGGTTAGTTGCACTTGCATGTTCACATCATGGCATAATTGTATTACATAGCATAATCATTGCATATAACCTGACACCTATTGTATAAGTGGTATGGGAAGCTCTATACAATAGGCCCTGCAAAACGACCCCTTAGTTTATAAGTTCGTGCGAGCATGCTTATAAGTTAAAGGTTTTATTTGATATTACATATTTATGCTTGCTAGAAAACCGACACCCTATCGTATAAATCGGTATGGGACTTTTTATATGATAGGATCCCTGCAAAAGATCCCTTAGCTTATGTGTTTTCATATAAGTTAAGGTTACATTCTCATTCAATTTTTCATACCTATTTTGTTGTCATACATACTGTAGAACTGCTAGATTAGTTCTGCTACCACCTACTTATTTGCAATTATCCACCTTCATGTCCTCTCCTTTCCATCTCCCCACTTGGTGCCTAGGGGCCATGGGGGAAGGGGCGGGGGATGATAGGACTTAGTCTTTTAGACTAACGGTTTTCGAACCACAACATTTTAGGGGACCACAGAGCCCAGCATGGAGGAGCAGCCCCGGCGGTCGGCACGCTTGGAGATCGGGCAGTCTAGTTACGGAGTTCAGACGGCAGGGACTGTGAGTCCTGATCATTATTAGTTATAGTATTTGCTTCCGCATTGAGAGATTTGTATTGAGGACATGATGTCCTGGCATGAGCCCAAGATCTTATATTTCTGTGTATCTGTGGACAGTCCCTTCGTGGAGATTATTTACATATATATGTGATTTCTGTGGACATGTTTTACTATTTTGATACAGTTGTGATCGATTTGACTGGCAGGATTGGCATTTTGTAGTGATGACCATCCCGAGTCCAAAGGTGTCACCGCAAAGCGGCGGTTCTGGGCCTAAGACCCCAGTATCTTAAAAAGAAAAAAAAAGGGGTCTTACAAGTGGTATCAAAGCAAACCTCGATCGACAAGTAGCAGTCCACAACCCCTGGGTCACCCCCATACGGGTTTAGTTTGTGGACAAACTAAGCAGCGGAAGTAGTGGTGTGCCCATATGGGGGATCACATATAAGTCATCCACTTTTAATTAGGTTAGAGTCGATTACTTACTGATGGCTTTGGAGTTGATCCAGACATTAGAAAATATGTAGATATCCTTTGTGTCCGAGGATCACCCTGAGCTCTACCGGGAGTACCTAGCATCGTTGATTGCCCTAGATGACATTAGAGACCGAGTCAGAGATGGGCAGAGGCAGGATGCCCAGCTAGAGCTAGTATTCCATGCCTTAGAAGCAGGCACTGCTGGGGATTACACGTTAAAGGATGGTCTAGTGTGTTTCAAAGGATGAGTGTACATACCAGAGGGAGGCCAGGTCCGGGAGTATATTATGATGGAGGCCCACTACAGTCGGTATTCGGTACACCCGGGGATTACAAAGATGATTGCGGATCTGAAGAAGACTATGTACTAGCCAGGCATGAAGAAGGATATAACCCACTTCGTGACCCATTGCAAGTCATGCCAGTTGGTGAAGGCAGAGTGTAGGAACCCCGTAGGACCTGGTACGACAAAAGTATCCACAGTTGTTCAGTCAGGTATACCTCACAACCTCTCAAGATGTTCAATTTACTCTCCTGTTTTTTTTAGAACTCGTAGGGCTGCTCTAGGAAGAGTAGAGGCTAATCTTTTGTTTATTGGGATCTTGGCTTTGCCAATTGGGCGAAATGGTCATAGATTTAGGTTTTCCTTTAAACCCCACTTAACAAACATGGCGTTGAAATGTAATCTTTCACTTCTTATGAGATGTTACAAGTTTCCTTTTTGTCGATAGAAATTCTCGTAGGCTTAACCTTGATTTCGGGGACAAAATCTTTATTTTGTTTATTGGGATTTCTAACATCTCATTTCCAACTAGACCCCAAAGAGTGGTTTTGGCCATGTCTAGGTCATGACAAAACCCTAGAAAGCCCAAGAAGACCGAGAAAACCTAAGAATGTGGGTGAGACCACTATGCTTTGCACATAGTAAATTTGTAAACTCTTGTTTAAGATGATCATGGGGCTTCACCAAGACTCCAAGACCCCACTATGGTCCCATCAACCCATTGTAGGGTCCATTAGAGCCCTAAGGGTACCTTGAAGTCAACCTAGGGTGCCCAAGTTGACCTCGAACAACTATAGGCCTAAATTGGGCAAGGTGCACTAACTAAGGTCAGTGTGCCCTGGTAAGCCCAACTAACTCTACCAAGGACTTTCTAGACCTAAAGTGGGATCAATGGGTCACTAAGGACCCATGGAGGGCAGTCCAAAGGGTTAAGTTGACCAAAGTCAACTCTTACCCTAAATGGGTCAAACTAACCTGCACAAGGGCCAATTGAAGTTCCATTAGCCAAGAGGATCCCACACATACCTTCATAACCTTAGTGAGAGGCCAATGGGTCACCAAGGACCCATTGTGGCGAACCAAAAAGGCTAAGTCGACCAAAGTCAACTCTAGCCCTAAAGTGGTCAAAGTGCCCTGCCTAAGGGTCAAGTGACCTCAAAAAGGGCCAAGACAACCGTTCCTAGGACTTAGGGGAGGCCAATGGGTTACCAAGAACCTATTAGGGGCAACCTTGAAGACCATATTGACCAAGGTCAACTCTAGTAAAGGTTTAGGTCAAGATAGACCAAATGGGCTAACTCAAGCTCAAGCCCAACTCACTTGGGCTAACCATGTTTTGGTTGACGAAATAAACATGTTGGCTGTCATTGGGTTAGGTAGTAGCCAAAGTTCAACTTGGTGAGTAGGAGAGAGAGAGAGAGAAACTTCAAGGAAAGAGAGAGAAAGAGATGAGAAGTGATGGAGGAGACTTTGGGCTCATTCCTTCCCCTTCCCCAACCTCCCATTCAGTTCATTAAGACCAGGAAGGCAGCCCCTAGTCAACCAGCTACTCCTTGACTGGCTGGATCCAGCTTTCCTCCCCTGCCTACCATGGCCGCCAACCTTGACAAAGAGCCAATAATGGCAATGCAAGATTTCCCCATCTAACACCCCATTTCTTGTTCTCAAAAGCTTCACTGGACTCCAAGGAGTCAGTTCCACACTTTACCTGAAGGAGCCAAGGGAGTTCACAATGCTGTTACAGAAATCCGACCACCACCACCACCACCATGGTTTCCCGGCGATCGGCAAGGCTACAGCCGCCCAGCAAGGTCCTCCTCCTCTCCTTGTCTCATGGTTAGATCATAGAAATGCTTAGGTCCAAGTTTCGTGCTCAATTGAGCCCGGTCCAAGTTCAAAATTTCTGGAATTTTCCGCAAAAATCCAACTCTCGGGTTCGCCGGAATATGGCTCTCCTGCGGCTGTGCCGCCGCCTGGCGACAGCCACCACCTCAACGGAGTTGGTGGTGGCGGTGGCCGGCCGGGGAGGTGGCCGGATTGCTGGCGGCAGCTACTGGAAGATGCTCCAGGCGGAATGAATCGGAGCCATCGGCTGGAGGAAGGAGATGAAGGGATGTCGTCAAACTTGCGTCAAGATTCATGCAAAAGTTAATTTATTAAATTATTGGTTTATATATTCATTTTCATGATTTCTGTCACATTATTAACATTTAATATTTTAAATTATTAAAAATAGTTAGATACTCTGTATGAGAAAATGGTCAACACATGATTTGTAGCCCTTTGGGTCTACTTTATTTTAAAATTAAGTTGATCCAATTTGGGTCCCTGGTTTGACCAGGGCACCCATTTTGGTGGGACCTATACCTAGGGCTAGGTAGACATTAAACTGAGTGCCCACACTTCATCCTTGGTCCAAATTAATTTAAATTTTGGCAGGGAGTCCCCCTGGACCATATCTAGGTGCTGCCTAAAGATGTGAATTTGTGGGGACAATTTTGCTATAGGTTTGGAAAATATTTAATTTATCCAGGGTTAATTAATTTAAGGGCCAAATAACCTCCAAACTCACCCAAATTTTGGTGAGAGATGTTTAGGGTCAATATAAATCTCTGGTTAAAATTCCATTATATTTGTAGGTGGTTTAAATAGAAATCATGCAAACCCTAGCTCTGCCATAAAAGGGGTATTTTGGTCAAAAGGTGTATTTTGGGTTTTGAGTGGCCAAATCACCTCAACAGAGGTTGGGATTGGGGACAATGCATTGGCATGGCTTCTTTCACCTTATCATGGAAGATGGGATAGAGTGGAATTGGATTGCCCTAAGATCTAAGGCCATACCCTAAAGAAGGGCTTTTGTGCCTTGTGAAGGGTATGCGGCCAAAACTCCTTGAATGAACTTGTAACTTTGTAGGGAGGGTGCTAGGATAGATTAAACCCTCTGGTAAAAATCTTAAGTGATTTTGGAAAGGTTAGGGCCCACAAAACCCTAACCCTAGCTGTTGATGCACGAAAACGCAAAGGGGGTCGAGCACCACCAGCTAACGGTTCGAGCACAAGAGAAAAGAAGGGAAAGGAGAGATTGCGAGTAGCAATCTACTAAGCGGACGAGAGCAGGAAGAACAACAGGACCGTGAGCCACGGCAACAACAGACTTTGCCCGTCGCGGCCTGAATGCCTCTCTTGCGACGGGCTTTTCCTTGATTGAAGAAAGGTTTGGTTACAAGTGAATGAAAAAAGAAGACAATAGCTGAGCATGGTGGAGTCCGCAAAGCACAAGATTCGAGTCCGCAGCCTTTAACAAGTAGGCTCCTGGGCACGAGTCAGCGTGCCTTGGGTGCACCACCTCCCCCCTATTTATAGGATGGGGGGCCTACCCAAACAAGCAGGGCTAAAATAACCAACTGCCCGGGGTACAGGAGAATGGGGCAGCAGTGACGGGAAGCAAAAAGAAAGAACACGGCAGTCCGCGGAAAAGGGGCGGACTGGGCTAACAGGCTGAAGCTTCCATCTGCTGCTGCTAGGCGCGATCCTGCTGGAGGACGGCGGCCTGGGCGGACTAGACACTGCATCCGCCGTCGTAGAGAATCCAGAGATCCAAAGGCATGGCGGACTGAGCGAACAGAGCCTTAAATCCGCCGCTGGGGGATCATCCTTGGTGGCCGATTACCGCTGCTTTGCCGGACTGGGCGGACTGCCTAACCGAGTCCGCGAATATTGAAAGGGGGTCTTGGCATCTTGTAGGATGTTGCGGACTGAGGGGTTAACATAATCCCCGCCCATTTTTAAGTTTCCAGAAAACTTCGAAAATTTTTTCTTAACCGCCGAGTCGCAAACCTCATTAATTCCGCCAGCGCTATAATTATCGCTGGAGGGCCTGGAACTGTTAGAAATTTCGATCGACACGGGGCGCTATTCACCACTTGCGGTCTCCACTTTGCAGTCCGGCTTGGCAAGGCTTGGAGCTTTCTTCTCTAGTCTCACTGCAAAAGGCGAGATGACACTAACGCCTATGAAGACTAAGAAGATAATAAAGAGGATGTCAAGACGGGATCTTGTCCGCTCTATTGGAGAAAGTTCAAACAGCCAGAAGCCTGCTGAGAAGGCAGTCCGCCGCGCAGATATATCTGCGTGCGAGAAGGATGCCGCAGTTCCTGACGTTGAACAGCCACTGAGAAGTGAGAAGTTACTTACTCTGTCAGACACCGTCCCTTCCCAGAAAACCGCGAACTCGGCGGACACCGTTGGTGAACTCAATGAGGCCGAAATATCATCCCCCAATGCCCAAGTGCCCATTGTTAACCTTGATGAAGAAGATAGGCGGACTTCAGGAGAAGAGGTCAGCAAGGGTGCGCCTTCAAAGGCATTGATTACTAAGATCCCTGAGACGGTCCGCGAGAGCCAGCCCGACTTAGGAGAGGCTGCCGCGGACTCTGCCGAGAAGAGAGCTTCTAGAAAGAAGAGGAAGAGGGACGGGTCGACCGTGGCCAAGCTGGTTGAGAAGAAAATTCGCGCGATGAAAGAGAAGAATATCTCCAAGCGGACTGGAGATGCGGATTTACAACACAGACCACGCGAGAAAGAAGTTCTCGACAGCGATTTGATTACACCGGAGGCCCAAATTCAGGCAGACAATTCCCTCTCCATGGTCAGTTTAACCACGGATGAGAAACTAGACTCTATTGGTGTCGATGAAGTTTATCTAATCAACGAATCCTTGCTGGTTGTACTGCAGCAATTTGAGGTGGAAGTCATTGGGTATAAGGGTAGCGAACTCCCTTCTTTGTCCGCTGCTGAGGAAGAAGAGAGGGAAAGACTGAAGCAGAAGATAGAGGAGCAGAAGAAACAAATCGCTGCTCATGTAGCTGTGGTGGAGGCGGCCTCAAAGCATGCCGTGGTGGACAAGAATGCTGAGGATCTGCGGACTGCTGCAGAGCTATTGCAGATAGGTAATCTTCAACCGGCGCCTAAGTATTTTTAGCGTCAATGGCTTTACAGGTCGCTGCCGCAGAAGTCGAGACCAATCAAGATCATCACCGAAAATGACGACATCGTGGTTTCAAAAAGTTCTGTTGCTGAGAAAAGAGCTAAAGTTCACCGCGAATGGAAGAAGCGGTTAAGCGCCTTTGACCCGGAGCAGGCAAGGCGGCCTATTATCTTTGATAGTCGGCAACTCGCTGCTGCTATGACCAAATGTGATCTTTCATCCTTTCTTTAAGTCCACCGCGGACTGTCTTCGAATGCGAAGTTGACTTTCTTTGTTGTAGGTACAAAGTCCCACCATGCACTGTCGAGAGTCGGGAGATTGTGGTAACGCCGAGTACTGATGTCGATGCGGTCTCGCATAAGGAATCCGCAAGAGATGAGCAGCTCCTCCTGAATGATATCAGAGAGATAGAAAGGAAATTTCAAGCTGAAATCCAGAGTATTAAAGTAGAGTTAAAGAAGGCAGAAGAGCGCGAGAAAGCATCCACGGAGTGCAAGAAAGCATCCGTGGAACGCGAGAAAGCCCTAAAGGACCAGATCGCCAGCATCTCGAGGGCGTTGGAGAGGTCCGATAGGGAGAAGAAGAGTATCGCAGATGATGTCCGCTTCTACAAGGGCAAGCACTTGGCGTCGGCGCGTGAAGAAAAGGGGAAGCGGGCTGCTGAGGTCGCGGAGCAGAGGTCGCGATTGCCAGATCGCGCTGCTCCGGAGGTCGCAGGACCGGCAGGCGGTGGTCAACAGGCCGCGGACGAAGAGCCGAGGCCGGCAACAGAGCCAATGGTGCCCCTTAGCCGGGTAGTCCGGGAGGCTGCCCACATGCACCAGACTATTAACGTCATTCATCATAACCTCTGTCGTATGTATAACAAGATCCTCCAAATAAGCGACCAAGCTACGCACTTGTGTAGAGATAGGACAGAAAGGCCAGCGCGGACCGAAACTATGGACCGCTGAGTCCGCGATACCATGAACTATTAATTTGTTTGATTGTATAATTATGTGTGTTTTTTAAACAATATGCTGTGTTGTTGATTGCAATGAACTGTGCTGCGATCTATACGGACTGAATAATATATCCGGCCACTCTGTTGCTTATTTTTGCTGTGATGTGCGGCGAACTGTGCGGACTAATGCTGTGTCCGCTTCACCTAATTTAACTTCTGCGGGTGGGAAATGTTGCGAACTAAGCAGACTGAAACTGTGTCCGCCTCTCATATTTTAACATGTCTGCAGGAGGGAAGTATCGCGAACAGGGCGGACTGAAACCTTGTCCGCCTTAATTTGTGCTTTGAACTTTGCTTGGCATGTGAATTTAAGTTAGTGTCCGCGTTGTTTTTTATTTTTTGGTGCGTGAAAAATTGAATTTTTGCGGACTATGCGGACTGAAAATGTGAGCTGTGCGGTCTGGCCCAAAAAGCTGTCAGACCCTATAACTATAAATATGGCCCTACCGCTTCTTCTATGCAGGAAAACTGTTGGAGTTGAAGACCTTGCGGCCTGCCAAAATGGTATCCGCCAGGACTGATGGCGTAGTGGCTTTCCACATCGCCGACCACCGAAAGTGCACCTTAACTGAGGTCGATCTTGAGGCCTTTGTTGAGAAAAAGATGGCGAATTCAAACTTGCTTGTCCGCCTCCCAGTCCACGAAGAAAGGCTGAATTTTTCAACCGTGACTCAGATCACTATTCCTATTGATCATTTTGACAGCGGATTCAAGTTTTTGCTATTATGGGAGCTCGCCGAAATCTTCGAGCATTATGGAATGGTGTCGAGCCAGCTCGCACCCAACACTCTTGCTGCAATTTGCAGCTTCATCTCTTACTTATAGTCTGAAAAGATTGCTTTCTCCATTAACGTCTTCCACAAGATGTACTCCGTCGGCTCGATAACTGCATCTGGAGGCCGCCCCTACAAGGGGGTGATATATTTTTACTGCAGAGGGATGAAGGTTGTTGGCCTTCCAAATAAGATCCACAACTGGACCTCCAGGTTCTTAATTTTTTAAGGAGACCTAGGGTTCGCGCACACCTATCCGCAAGTGCGCGCGGACTCTGCCTTCAAGAGTGTGCCGCTGGACACGGTGGAGTCCACCATTGTCGAATTCCTTGCTGATTCCAGGCTCGACATTGAGCAATATATTTCGCTGCTGGCGAGCTTGGCGGACGTTTCACCCGAAGAAAGTAAGCTCTTTGCGAACTCAAGTTTTTGTATCCGCAGCGACCTTAGTGTTTTAACTCTTCTGCTTTTTGCAGCGACCTTGGCGGTACCCGCCAATTTGCCGCAGACGCCTAGTGGCTTTGTTCCTACACAAAGAGAGAAGAAACAAGAAGTTGCAAGGAAGAGAAAAGAAGAAGGGGATCCCGCGACGGATTACTCTTCCTCTGAAAGTTTTACATTGAGCGGCTTCGGAAACCGCCAGAAGGATCTTAGGGGAAACCCAATGATCCACTGGCACAACAAGAACAAGAATGTCCTCTTGTCCACCGCGCTCCCCTCGTGGAAGAGTCCGCGAATAACTCGCCATGCCCATGTTGCGATTTCCGCCCTCTATGGAAAGCGCAATCTGAGCGATCTGAAGAAAGTGTCCGCTGCCGACCTCCCCCTGCCAGCCTCCCAAGCTAGTGCAAACAGTGTGGTGATGACCCACTTCATCTCCTCCTTGGCCAGAGACCTGCTCAGGCAGAACGAGCAACTTCAACAAGATAATAAGGTGCTCAAGGAGAGAAATGTGCGATTAGGGAAGAAAGTCGCCCAGCAAAAAGAAGAGCTTGGGGTGAGTTGAATTTGCAGCGGTCTCTATTTGCAGTCCGCCGCGAACTGATGTTTGCTCCTTTGTTTTGCGTAGGTCGCCAATGACTTGGAGAACAATAGCTTCCAGGCCGCCATGCTTCCCTTTGTGAAGGAAACCGTCGAGGTCGCCATCGAGCGATTTGTCAGCGGCGGCTTTGCAAAGGAAGGAGTGGATGGAGTTCCCATCTTCGATCTCTTCCCAGAGTTGGCACCGCAGGTCGCAGCAATGGAGCGTGCTGCAAAGGGTAAAGATATCATCGAGGAGGAAGAGGAAGGCGAAGAAGAAGAAGAAGAAGAAGACGACGAAGAGCAAGGCGAAGGACAAGGCGAAGAGCAAGGCGTCATGATAACAGCGGATGACACTGGCTCAAGCCAGCGAGGCGGAGAACAGTCTGCCGAGTCCAGCACCTCTGCATCCTCCTCTGCTTCCAGGAGCTCGTATAGCGAGTCCGCCTCAAGCACTGGATCAGATAGCAGTAGAGGAAGCGGCTCGGAGGGCTATTCTCCGGAAGTCGATATCGATGGCCTAAGCCCTGCACCTCCTGCTGAAAAGAAACAGAAGACTGCTGAGGATTAATGTATTTTTGCTTTTTTTGATTTTGTAAATGGGGTGGACTCAAGATTGCAGTCCACCGAATAGATAAAAAGATGTAAAAAAATTTTTGATGAAATAGAAAGTATATTCTGGTATCAGTATGATTCCTGCAATGTTCTTCATTTTCTGCATTTAATGCGATTAAGTTCGATCTGATTTATCAGTCTGCATGATACACAGATAGATCATACTGTGAGCTTTTTGACTTGCTGATTAGACGACCATTGTTCGCCGTAAGAATGAGAAGAAAATGTCAGGCGGACTCTGTTGAGTTCCAATTGCAATCCGTGAGATACAAAGATCATCCATAATGAGTTCTTGGAATTGCTGATTAGGAAATTCCATTTATCAATCCGGTCATTGTCCGCCGTAAGAATGAGAATAATTGGCTGATGACAATATCAGTCGGACTTTATTGAGTTCCAATAACAGTCCGCAATTCTCTTTATTAATCAGGCGGACTGGGCTGATATGATTTCACAGTTCATGCATATGCTAATAAAAATAACCTATATCTTGTGACCAGGTGGGCAGGTGTGTGTGGCATTACTTTCCTCACCAGGCCACTAGCTATACGATCAACCCAAAGAAAACCGGTGGACTGCACGGACAAAGAAAACCAGTCCGCACTGAAACAAGAAATGATCTACAGCTTGCGACCAGGCGGGCAGGTGCGCGTGGCATTGCTTTCCTCACCAGGCCACAAGCCATAAAATCAATCAAAGGAAAACCTGGCGGACTGTACGGATATAAAAACTCAGTCCGCACAAAACAAGAAATGATCTACAGCTTGCAACCAGGCGGGCATGTGCGCGTGGCATTGCTTTCCTCACCAGGCCACAAGCCATAAAATCAACCCAAGGAAAATCTGGCGGACTGCGCTGATATAGAAAACCAGTCCGAACTAAACAGAAGAAATGTCCTATAGCTTGCGACCAGGTGGGCAGGTGCGAGTGGCATTGCTTTCCTCACCAGGCCACAAGATACACGATCAACCTAAAGAGAACTAGCGGACTGCGTGGATAAAGAAAAGCAGTCCGCACTAGAAAGATTCTCTGCGAAGAGCAAGATGCATACTAGACGGAACAGTCCCCTGCCCTCTTGCCTGGAGTACAGTCCAAGTTGATCCTTTTGGTAGTTGCGGTCAGAGCGGCAAAACTTTCCTCAAGATCAACTAAGTTGTGGGTCTCCTGCAGGCACTACTTGAGGGTACCATGGAGTGTTCGAGGGTTACAAGCTAAGATGATCGGTGGGCAGGTGCGGTAGGCATTGCTTTCCACACACGATCATCAAAGTTGTAACGATATCCCAAATGCGGCATGGTAGAGCTTTACACCCACCCTGTCCCTCCATAATGCAGAGGTGGGGTCAGGTACTAGCCGGCATCCGAAGTTCAGAATCCTACCGTACTAGAGCCTGCAAACTCCCACTACATGGTGTGAAATCTCCTCCCAACACGTAGTCTTCGTGGTGTTACGCTAATGACAATGGCTCTATGGGAGGTTTTGCTGAACTCGACGATGTCTCCTAGTATCAGGGAACCGTTATTGATCTTTGGGAGAGAAAGAGAGAACACAAGGAAAAAGTGTCAGTATGAATCCTTTGATTAATAAAATGCATTTGCAAAGCAAGCATGAGAAAGAAAAGAGAGTTCAAAGGCGGAACCGTTTTGCAATCTTTCTTGCTTAGTATGCCAACTGTTATGCTTGAATACATAAAACACTTGAAGAAGCGTTAGCAAGCAGTTATATTCATAATGATTCTTGAAGAGGATACATAGAATAGAAAAGAGGAGGTTCAGGAATAGAACCGTTTGAGATCATCCCCGCTCCATGTATGTAGCATATCCTTTCCTTCGTACGTCTGCAAGCGGTAAGCACCGCTCTTTAACGCTTCTTTGATAATGAAGGGGTCGACCCAATTTGGATTAAGTTTTCCAACTAAGCCAGCTCTTGCAGCAGCGTCAACTTTTTTAGAACTAGATCTCCTACTTGAAAGTGTTTGATCCTTACGTTCTGATAAAAGTAACGGGCCATCTTTCTTTTGACCTCCTCCTGTCTTATGGCTGCTTGGTCTCTGATTGCCTCGATGTGTTCCAGGATGAATCTCATCTCTTCATTATTCAGCTCAAGCAAGTCCTCAATGCCTTATCTTGCAAGCAAAACTCTAGGTGACGGGACTTCAAACTCAACTAGAATGAGTGCATCTGAGCCATGAGAAAGTTTGAACGGAGTCTCGCCAGTTGTGGATGAAGGCGTTGTCCTAAGGGACCAGAGGACTGATGGAAGCTGATCAGCCCAGCTGCCCTTGAGATTCTGCACTTTCTTCTTAAGCAAATTAAGGATCTGTTTGTTGGCTGCTTCAACTTGGCCATTGCTCCTGGGATGATGAACTGATGCAAACCGCAGCTCTGTTTCGATCTGCTTGCAAAAATCTATCATCTCTAAGTTGTTGAATTGTGGCCCATTGTTAGTGATTATATCAATAGGTATTCCATGTCGGCAAACAATCTCCCCCCCAAATAAAGTTTTTGATAACCTGAGTTGTTGTCTTTTCCAATGCCTTGTCTTCAACCCACTTGCTAAAGTAATCGATCATCACGATGATGAAATGTCATTGTCCACTTGCCATGGGAAAAGGACCAATGAGATCCATTCCCCAAACTACGAAGGGCCAAGGAGTTGCAAACGATCTGAGTGACTGAGTAGCCTGGAGTTGAAGTGGAGCAAACTTCTAGCATTGAACACACTGTTGGGTATTGTATCCACGATTATCTAGATTTGAGGAAGCCACCTGTCAAGCTAAGATGAATTCACAATGTATTTGATGAAACATCTTATGTTGTACTTGCAGCTCCTCCACGCTAAGTGCACACCAAGGTCAGGGTGCAGTAGGTCAATATACACGGGTCTGCATGACGTAATCCCTCGTTGAGCAGATCAGTATGTTGGCCTACGTGTACTCTCTCTATTGGAGTGCACTTACTTTCAAGTACAGGGCAGTTCATATGCAAGAGAAGACAAGGAGCATGGATGGATCAAGGAGCAGCTCCTGGACGGAAGACGAAAATTCGTCTAAGGAAAATTCGACGAGAATCACCAAGTGATTCTCGCCGATTCGGCGAGAATCACTAGTGATTCTCGCCGAATCGACGAGAATCATTAGTGATTCTCGCCGACTCCTTCTGGCTACCTCAAAACGGTGCCAAGTAAGATTCGGCGAGAATCACTAGTGATTCTCGCCTAACCAGTGGCCAAGCAGCCCATGTATACAAAGTGAAATTCGTTGAGAATCAATAAGTGATTCGGCGAGAATCACTAACGATTCTCGACGAATCGTCGAGAATCACTTGGTGATTCTCGCCGATTCGTCGAGAATCGCCTGTGATTCTCGCCGATTTTTCCTTGGCATTTTCTCTGGAATTTCCTGAACCAGATTCTGCCGCTGTTAAATTCGTGGACCGGGATTTGGGGATTTCTATTGTGGGTCCCACAAACGGTCATATTGGAAAACTTCTACAGTATTTATATACAGGTATTTTGAACAGTAGAGACATAGAGAAAGAAACCGAGCCGCCTCGTAACCCTAATTCCGCGACTCCTCTCCGCCGCCGCCGTCGCGCTCGGGATTGTTGGTCGCCGTCAACATTTGAGATTCCTTCGTAATCTCCGGCGACAGAAGCTTAGCAAAGCTTGTGTCTCACGTGTCTATCGAGAGATCTCTTGTCTCTCGATTTGTTGACCGGGAAAAACTCCCCCGTCCGAATCGATCGAGACGACTGATCCTAGAGTGACCGTTGGTAGACCTTGTTTGCTTCGCTACGAAGTTTGGATCTCCAAGTTCAGCAGCCGCTCATCATCGTAGCCGCCGATCCCGAAGATAGCCGCCGCTCGTGTGTCGCCGCCGGTTCTGGGGAGATCCTCTCCAAGAGAGACCAAGGTTGTAGACTCTTCATCGACTTCAAGAACACGTCGTCGAATGAAGAGGAACACCGTAGTCTCCAAAAGAAGTTTGTATCTCGTGTACATTCTATATTTAATTTTGTTGTAAAGGAACTTTTGTTCCTTGTTGTAAGCGTTGGGTGCAACCCGGTTTGTGGGAGTGTTGACTCTCACGTGTGGAAGGGCTCCTTCCGTTAGTGCAGGGATTGGATTTCAATCCCGTTGGAGAAGTGACCGAGTCGTCCCTTGTTGGGGAGATAGGTCGAAGGGGGAAAGTGGATGTACCCAAGTCAGGGAACCACTATAAATTTGTTGTGTTTTCTGTGTGCTGTGCTCTTTATTTTTATTGTGCAGCTACTCTCATAAATTCCGCAAAAGCACTACTCGTCACCTATTCCCCCCCCCCCCATAGGTGCACATAGCTGACACTAGGTGGACTTTCAAGTGGTATCAGAGGGAGGTTACTCTTCAAAAAGGTTAACACCTTGAGTAGAATCCTGCCACCAGTGTCAAAAACATGGATCTGGATTATGAGATTCCGCCACTCAAACTCCCCGCGTGCACAAAGGATTATTATCCCATCTGGAGAATGAGAGTATCATTTCACCTTGATGCTATCGATCCTCGAGCATCCTTCATTCTGGAAGAGGGTCCGTTTATCCCCATGAAGACCTCTGACTCTGGGATCCAAGTGCCCATGGGCATTGCTGAGATGTCAGAGACGGAACTATCACTATTTCACTTGGACGAGAGGATTCGACAAATCATCATGGATGTCTGGTCTGGAGCCTCTCGCTCTAGATTGGAAAAATGTAGAACGGCTAAATCTCTGTGGATGATGATCTCAGAGCTGATGGGGGGGTCAGAGAAAGCTGGATTATGCTGTCAATCAGAGGATGAAGCGTATGTAGGAGTACTCACTTCTGAAGATGAAGGCAAGGATCCTTCGGACTGCATCAGAGCTCCAGTGTCCGTGTCAGAGACTGAAGAGGACAGTGAGGAAAGCAGCTCTGATGTGGATGAAACTATAGTCACTGGATCTAACGACAATAACACAGAAGTGCAGGTAACTTCCTCATCCTGCCCCGTATCTCTTGAAATTTCTGAAGACAGGAACTGCCCTCCTTCAGAAAATGCTGATTCCCTGAAGAGAGCCCTTCAGTCAAGCAATCTACTTGCTGAGGAGCAAGCTCAAGAGATTGCTCGACTGAAGGTCTTGTTGGTTCTCCAATTGGCATCCAACAAGGCCAAGGACTCTAAGATCTCGGCTCTAGAGAGTAGTCTGGAGAATGAGAAAAGAATAGTATCAAACTTCTCCAAGGTTGATGCCATTAAGAGAAAGCAAGAAAACGCGTGGATCTCCCGGATTGTCAATTCGTGGAGAAATGGGGAAACGGTATACCGACCCCCCACTCCAAGCAGGAAGGCAACTCATCATGCCTTCAGGTATGACCACAGGAATAATCGTGGTCACTGCAAGGGTGATCTGTCCCCATGTGGAGACACCCGGAGTGCAAGGGCCGGCATGGCCACCCACGAGAGAATACCTAAGGCTCATTTTGAGCCCTTTGTATTCACTGCCACTGCCTCAACACAGTGTGGTTCAGCATGTCCCAGCTCACAGAAGACTTCTCACCACTCGAGGACACGGGATAGAGAGGATAGAAGTCATGATGTCAGGTTCCATGGGGCCTCTGTAAGGGAGATGCCTGGAAGAATGGCACCACCTTCCTGGCCTCATAACGCTCACAACATGCATTCTTTCCACCCTTCCACGTGTCGCGATGGAAGAGAAATTTTTGTGACAAGATCATGCCCTATCCCGTTTAGACCTAGGACTGTGACTACGTCAGTCACTAGATCAGGTCGAAAACGGCGATACAACATTCACCCTTGTTGGTGCTGCGGCAAAGTGGGGCACTTTGCCATCGACTGTTGGCACAACCCCTCTGTGCCCTCAGCAAGGGCTTATCCACACTCTCGGGACAGAGGTAATCTTCCAGACAGGTTTTCTGAAGGAAGGAAGTTGCGTGCTTATGCTAACAGGAACCTAGGACCCAAAATGATTTGGGTTCCTAAGGTAAAGTAATTCTTTCTTGCAGGGTAGTCTAGGTCCCCGGGAATATGATGGGACCTAGACAGTAGGTGGCTCAAGACTAACTTGGAACTAGCGTCTGCAATAACAGATGTGCTACCTATTTGAGCATACTCACTTTGAGCCTCTAATGTGTTCTACCTGTGAGACTAAAACGATGACTCTCAAAATCCCAGGTAATTTTGATCAGTTCAAGGACTTGTGTCATGTTGCATCCTCATTCAAAATATATATACATATATATATTTCTATCCATGTGTATCCTTATACTTATGCATATCAGGTATGTGTGCACCTCTACGAAGAGATTAACTCGATGCATGCAAACCATTACACATCTATAATGGGTTAACGAAGTTATGTCATCATGAATCTCGACAAATCATAATTGACATCAAGAAGTGTTAGAAGTCTCGCTCAAATCCAAATAGATTGTCGTTACAATAAACATGTATTTATTAATCTTACATGAACTTGACATCAGAAGAATTTGAAAATGTTGCTATGCTTCCCAACGTGGAAATTCCCAGTAGAAAAACCATTCAATTCGGAACCTCGGAACCTTTCAAGTCCTAGTAAAGATAACCCCTCAATTACAAGTGGTAAAGAAAAACCTCAATTTCACTTTATATACTAGGAATCCCGCCGAAGGAGCTCGCCGACCCTTCACATTCTTCACGAATCCCGCCGAATTTGACAAATCTCGCCGAATCAGTCAAATCCCGCAAAACCCTTGGCCTTCTTCACGACTCCCGCCTCACGTCGCAGCAAGTATCTCGAAACCCGCAAGACTTCTCCCACAAGAACTCTCCCGACGACCCGCAAGAGCTCTCCCGAGTTCTTCCGCCGATTCGCCGCAACCCGCAGGATCTCTCCCGCCGATTCGCCGCAACCCGCAGGAGCTCTCCCTCCGACTCGCCGAAACCCGCAGCAGCTCTCATCGAATCGTGAAGTCTCCCTGTGACCGCAAGGTACTCGCAAGGTCCATCTCAAATCTAGAAGGTTCTCGCACCGTTCTATCAAGGCCGAACCTCACAGGAAACTCTTCCATCCACCGAAGGTCCTTCCGAAGCTCCTCAACTCACTTCCATATAAGTCCTTAGGTAACCTCTCCCTCACCCGAAGCATCCACTAATGGAGTTTTCTTTTTGAAAGTTCATTAACGTTTTGAGTAGGGCTTCTCTCTAGATCTACAATGGCTCCAAGGACGACTGCAGGGTTGGTCTCTGGCTGCGAGCTGGTTCGAACTGGATTTTCTCATGCCTCGGACGAATTCCGCAATATCATTCTAATGCTGGAAGAGGCTGGGCTAACCTTCGTCCTGGAGAACCCTTGCAAAATTCTGGACAAAGAGGTGCTGGAGTTCTTCTCTACCGCAAGACTCCGAGATGGAGACTCCATAATCAAGAGCAAGGTGGCTGGGGCAAAAGTAAAGATGTCCGCCAGCAAGCTGACTCGCTACCTGCAGCTTTCTAGTTCGGAGCAGGAGGACTACTTGGAGGACGAGGACAAAACCAGAACTCTCTTGTTCTGCGGTCTTCCACGAGGAACTCGATCAATAAAGAGAAAGTAGATGAATGAAGAAGGGAAGCTCCTATCTGACGTTATTGGAAAAGTGCTCATCTGCAAGTCGGGCTCGCATGACCATATCTCAGGAGATATGTTCAAGATCCTCATAGCTATTGTCTGCCGCAAGAGGTTCAACTGGGGGGAGTTGCTGTTCCAAAAGATCAAGGACACCTTGGGCACTCCAAGTTTTGGCCGCATCATAAGCTTATATCTAAACCAGCTGAACGGAGACAAGTTTGACATGAGCAAAGGCGTCCCTCTCCACTACTTGAAGAAGATGGATGCAAGTGTGTTTGATCGATGGGAGCGGCGTATCGGGCAGCCTGCTGTGGAAGAGCAACAAGAGGTATCTCCAGCAGTCACCCCCGGTGAAATTCCTGATACCGTGACTGCAGGAATCGAGGGGGAGACTCTACCCCCTCATACAGATGTAGTTTCTGAAATTTCCCAGGTAGCCAGGGATGCGGTGGCCGAAATTCATGAAGTAAGTGAACCTGAGCTGGAGGATGAGGAGGTCCTGAACAGAAACACTCAAGGAACCGAAGCTGAAGCACTGGAGAATGCTGACCGAGAATTGGAAGAGGCTGCTGATATAGATTAATTCTTGGATGAGGACGGAGAGGAAGATGAGAATGAGGGACATGAAGCATTTGAGACTCTGGATCCTGTTGAACCTCCATCTGACAAGTCTGCACCAGTGGAGGGGGAGTTAGATAAATCTACAGAGGCAGTCAGCATTCCTCCTTTAGAGCCTGTGATTGTATCCAGCTCTACCGATGCGTCTGCTGAAATGCAAGGTCCACAAGTGCCTCCGGCTATTCCGTTACGTGATGAGCTCGCCTCTCACACTGTCAACATCATTCAGGGCATTGTGAATGAACTTAAAGACTCATTTGATGAAGCCCAGAATAAACTGCTGAACAGGATTAAGACTTCGGAAAATCTGATGCTCAAGAATATGGTGGAAATCAACCATAAACTGGACGTGATGGAGAAGAAATTTGAAGAGAAGTATACCACGGCCGGCGAAGCTGTCACACTCCTAATGGCCGGTTTGAAAAAGAATACTGATACTCTTGCCATCGTCAATCAGAATGCACATGTTGTAGCCAACAACATTCAGAAGTTTGACGGTAATATGGTAACTCTAAACGCCAATCAGCAAACCTTAGTCTCTGAATTCTCCAAGACCACCAAGCATATTGATGACTCCCTGCACTCATATGCCAACTGCATAGCTGTCGAAGCCAAAAAGGGGGAGAAAGAGTATATAGCTAAGTTGGCCGAGCTTCAAGAAAGCATGGACACAAACTTCGCACAATCAAGCAAATATGTCTATGAGAGCTGCTGGTGGATGCTCCAACAGGCGCTAGGTACGTTAGGCGTCGTTCTGCCTGACAATCCTGCCGGTATTCATGTCCCTGAGACATCTAAGGCCGCTGAGGAAGTAAGTGTTGCTGAGGATGTAAGTGCAAGTGCTGCAGATATTCCCACACATGACGCTGATGCTAGGGCTCTCTCCAAAGCTAAACTGAGGAGCATGTTTGACCAAGAGGCCTTAGCAAAAGCCAGGGGAAAGAGAAAAGTTCAAGAAGGGACCTCCAAGGAGACACAGGCTGCAAAGAGAACTCGAATGAATGAGGATGATGTACGAAACGAAAGGTGGAGTCCAGTTTCAAGGAACATAATCTTACACACCTTCTGGCTGCAAGAAAGAGGAGAGATCAATCGAAACGAAGTATATAGCCAGTATGAGTGGGAAACGCACAAAACGTTTGAAGCGAAACGCAACATCTTTTTCAGAAACAACAAGGATGCAGATAAAGTTGCTCCTCCTAGGTACTACCCGAAGCCCAAAGAATACATGGAGAGGCAAAGCAAGAAGTACTTGGCTCAAAATCTCAAGGGTGACGTAGCTAAGGACAAATAGTCAACACTTTATAAGCTTGTCACTGTGTCTTAAGAACATTTAATGATTATTATTGTCATATAAACAATTCTGGATTATATGTGAATATATTTATCTGGGTATATATATTTCAATTTGTGAATGACTCAAGTCCTGATCTGATTGCATATATTCTCTTGTGCTGCATGTTTAATTTCTGAATGCTATGTTTATTATTTGATATGTGTTATTCATCTTAGCTAGTAGGGTTTTGGCTTCGTCAAATAGGGGGAGATTGTTGGGTATTGTATCCACGATTATCTAGATTTGAGGAAGCCACCTGTCAAGCTAAGATGAATTCACAATGTATTTGATGAAACATCTTAAGTTGTACTTGCAGCTCCTCCATGCTAAGTGCACACCAAGGTCAGGGTGCAGTAGGTCAATATACACGGGTCTGCACGACGTAATCCCTCGTTGAGCAGATCAGTGTGTTGGCCTACGTGTACTCTCTCTATTGGAGTGCACTTACTTTCAAGTACAGGGCAGTTCATATGCAAGAGAAGACAAGGAGCATGGATGGATCAAGGAGCAGCTCCTGGACGGAAGACGAAAATTCGTCTAAGGAAAATTCGACGAGAATCACCAAGTGAATCACTAGTGATTCTCGCCGAATCGACGAGAATCATTAGTGATTCTCGCCGACTCCTTCTGGCTACCTCAAAACGGTGCCAAGTAAGATTCGGCGAGAATCACTAGTGATTCTCACCTAACCAGTGGCCAAGCAGCCCATGTATACAAAGTGAAATTCGTTGAGAATCAATAAGTGATTCGGCGAGAATCACTAACGATTCTCGACGAATCGTCTTGGTGATTCTCGCCGATTCGTCGAGAATCGCCTGTGATTCTCGCCGATTTTTCCTTGGCGTTTTCTCTGGAATTTCCTGAACCGGATTCTGCTGCTGTTAAATTCGTGGACCGGGATTTGGGGATTTCTATTGTGGGTCCCACAAACGGTCATATTGGAAAACTTCTACAGTATTTATATACAGGTATTTTGAACAGTAGAGACACAGAGAAAGAAACCGAGCCGCCTCGTAACCCTAATTCCGCGACTCCTCTCCGCCGCCGCCGTCGCGCTCGGGATTGTTGGTCGCCGTCAACATTTGAGATTCCTTCGTAATCTCCGGCGACAGAAGCTTAGCAAAGCTTGTGTCTCACGTGTCTATCGAGAGATCTCTTGTCTCTCGATTTGTTGACCGGGAAAAACTCCCCCGTCCGAATCGATCGAGACGACTGATCCTAGAGTGACCGTTGGTAGACCTTGTTTGCTTCGCTACGAAGTTTGGATCACCAAGTTCAGCAGCCGCTCATCATCGTAGCCGCCGATCCCGAAGCTAGCCGCCGCTCGTGTTCCGCCGCCGGTTCCGGGGAGATCCTCTCCAAGAGAGACCAAGGTTGTAGACTCTTCATCGACTTCAAGAACACGTCATCGAACGAAGAGGAACACCGTAGTCTCCAAAAGAAGTTTGTATCTCGTGTACATTCTATATTTAATTTTGTTGTAAAGGAACTTTTGTTCCGTGTTGTAAGGGTTGGGTGCAACCCGGTTTGTGGGAGTGTTGACTCTCACGTGTGGAAGGGCTCCTTCCGTTAGTGTAGGGATTGGATTTCAATCCCGTTGGAGAAGTGACTGAGTCATCCCTTGTTGGGGAGATAGGTCGAAGGGGGAAAGTGGATGTACCCAAGTCGGGGAACCACTATAAATTTGTTGTGTTTTCTGTGTGCTGTGCTCTTTATTTTTATTATGTAGGTACTCTCGTAAATTCCGCAAAAGCACTACTCGTCACCTATTCCCCCCCCCCCCATAGGTGCACATAGCTGACACTAGGTGGACTTTCACACACTTTCTAGCATAGACCTCAGAGTCTCTCTTCATAGTGGGCCATAAATATCCCTGCTGTAGGATCCGTTTTTCCAAGGTTCTTGCTCCCGAGTGACTTCCACACTCTCCTGAATGACTTCTTGCAAAACAATGAGAGCTTCTTCTTCTGAAACACACCGGGCCATTGTAGAGAGGAATGTTCTTCTGTAAAGGATTCCCGCCACTAATTAGTAGTGAGCTGCTTTTATTCTGAACTTCTTCTTATCTTTGATTTAATGGTGAAAATCTCCTGTTGACATATAGAGAATGAATGGGTCCATCCAGGAGGGACGTTGATCCACTTGCATCAATTCTCCTTCCTCCACTGTCTGGCGGAAAAGCTCCGAAGTTGTTCCTCCTGATGGCAATCCATACTTAGCAAGAATATCTGCCTCCTCATTTTCGGTTCTAGAGATATGCTCAATAGTAAAGCTCTTGAACTTGCCGATCACTATCTTCACAAGAGCCAGATACTTCTTCAAGATCACCTCTCTTATTTCAAAGTTGCCAAGGACTTGTGACGCCATTACAAGAGAATCGGTTTTGATATGAACATGATCGATTTTGAGTTCCCTTCCAAGTCTCAAGCCTGCTAGCAAAGCTTCATACTCGGCCTGGTTATTGGTTACTGGGAAGTAAAACTTGATGGCCTGCTCCAGTTTGACGCCGTTTGGGTTAATGACAACCACTCCTGATCCAGAAGAACTTCTGCATGAGGCACCATCAACATAGATGGTCGAAGCCAAAGGTGACCTTTCTGGTCGATCAGAACTGGACTCTGGCATGTAAATTAGGAAGTCTGCTAGAACTTGAGCTTTGATGGCTATCTTGGGCACATAAGAGATTTCAAATTCACTCAACTCTATTGCACATTTGGCTAATCTGCCAGAATGCTCCGGTTTCTCCAACACACTTTCAAAGGTTGATCGGTAATGACTTGAATCGAGGGCGCTTGGAAAAACAGACGGAGTCTGTGAGCTGACATGACTAGTGCGAAGGCTAACTTCTCCAGAATCGGGTACCGTGTCTCGGCACTCTTCATAATATGGCTGACATAGTAGATTGGGAACTGCTTCCTGCTTTCTTCTCAAAGAAGAACAGAGCTAACCGCCTCGGGCCAACTCCTAAGTATAAGAAAAGAATCTCTCCTGGCCAGGGACTCTGAAGCAGAGGTGTTGAGGTCAGTTGCTTCTTCAATTGTTCAAAGGCTTGGGAACATTCTTCTGTCCACTCGAACTTGGATGCTCCTCGGAGAGTTTTAAAGAAAGGAGCACTCCTATCTCCAACACGAGAGAGAAACCTCGCAAGACCTGCTGGCCTCCCCCCTAACTGCTGAACTTCCTTAGGTGAACGAGGGGTAGGCATATCAAGAATGGCCTTCACTTTATCTGGATTGGGGGAAAGTACTTCCGGGGTAAGGAGATGACCAAGGAACTTCTCCTTACTCGCCCCAAAGGTGCACTTCAAGGGGTTGAGCTTCATTCTATATCTACACAGAGTAGCGAACGTCTCTGCTAGATCTTACAAGTGCAGCGAAAATGATTTACTCTTGATCAAGAGGTCATCTACATACACTTCTAAGTTTCTCCCCTTCTGATGCTTGAACACACGGTCCATCATACGTTGGTAAGTTGCACCAACATTTTTAAGCCCAAAGGGCATCACAAGATAGCAGTAGCAACCATCATTGGTAATAAATGATGTATGAGGAACGTCAGGTTTATGCATTCTTATCTGATGATAACCACAAAACGCATCTAAAAAGCTCATGCAAGAGTACCCTACCGCGGAATCAACTAAAGAATCTATCCGAGGCAAAGGGTAACAATCTTTGGGGCATGCATTATTAAGTTTGGTAAAATCTACACACATGCACCATTTTCCTCCTGGCTTTTTAACCATTAAAACGTTATATATCCAAGTTGGGTATTGAAATTCTCTAATGAAATTGGCCTCGAGGAGCTTCGTGACCTCCTCTCTTATTGGCTCAGCAAGCTTTGTTGTTATATCCCTCTTCTTTTATTGCACAGGCTTGCAATTGGATTCAACATTCAGGTGGTGGCATGCAACATCTGGATACACGCCTTGCATGTCTTCTGCTGACCAGGAAAAGACATCCAGGTTTCTCAACAGGCAGGAGATCAGCTCGGCCTTTTGATCTTCAGGCAGCTCCGAGTTGATGGAGAGCTTTCTCTACTCCCCCTCAGCAATGGGGACTCCTTGCATCACCTGGGCAGGTTCCAGGTGAGCACCTCCATCAGCAGCAGTTTCTGA
This sequence comes from Platanthera guangdongensis, assembly GCA_039583875.1. Taxonomy (NCBI): domain Eukaryota; kingdom Viridiplantae; phylum Streptophyta; class Magnoliopsida; order Asparagales; family Orchidaceae; genus Platanthera; species Platanthera guangdongensis. The sequence continues at coordinate 108,641,209 of CM077162.1, read as the reverse complement.
GTTTGGAGAGGCTTCTGCAGCTACTGCTGGAGCAAGGGAAGGACTAGCATCAACCATGTTGATTGTGCAAACGTAGCACTCCCTTGCTCTCCTTGGGTTACTCCTGACCCGGCACATCCGTCAATCAGCAAAGAACTTCATTGCAAGGTGGTAAGTTTAAACCACCGCTTGATACTTGTTCAATAGAGGCCTGCCGAAGATGGCATGATAGCTACTGTGAGCGTCAACCACTATGACTTGCACTTGCTTAGTTGCCCCTCCAAGCTTCACGGGCAGGATGACGCTACCTTCAACTTCTTTTCTTTCTCCTGAGAAGCCATAGAGTGGCCCTTCGGTGGAAAGCAGAGGCTTTCCAGTCTTCAACGCCTCAAAGGTAGACTTGAACAGGAGGTTTACTGAGCTTCCGGTGTCAACAAGAATTCTATCAACTATGAAATCCCCAATCACAGCCTTCATCACTACTGCATCATCAAACAGATTCGTTGTTTGGGGTAGATCAGCTGGGCCAAAGGTGATGACCTCACTTGGTGGAGCAACGAAAGAGGAAGAGGCCACCTATGCTCGAGTGACCCTAGTGATTGAAGATTTCTGAGTACACTCGGTTCCTGCTCCACCATGGATAAAGAAGAGGCGTCCCAGAACCCCTTCGTCATCTGCGTCAAAGCACTCAACCGGGACATTGATCGGCCCCATACGGCCTTCGTCCTCGACCTGCACAAATTCCGGTTACGCTTCAGACACTTCTTTGCCTTTGGAGGTGGATGTCTTTGAAGAAGAATCCTTCTTGCTCAAGTCAATCTTGCCCACGGAAAGCAGCTTCTCTATTAGCATGCGAAGGGCCTTGCAATCCTCGGTCAAGTGGCCCTTCTCATTGTGGAACTGGCAGTAGTGCGCATTGTTCCTTGGCCTCCACACTCTCTGAGGTTCTTGCTTCTTTTCTTCCAATCTCTTTTGCAAAATCTGGATGACTTCGTCAAGGTCCAGATCTGCAATATCCTCCATGGGGTTTGTATCACATCGGCTTGGAACAGGCAAGGCTGCTTGCTGGAGGATAGGAAGTGCATGCAACAGAAAGGCGGGAGTGGCGGCCAATGGCAGTCTCTACTCCTGAAACTGTTGATGGCCAAGGAAAGCTTTCTTATGGCGGAAATTCCGGCCTCTTTCAGAAGGAGGCTGGAAGTCCGGGTGAGGGGGCTTGCTGTGAGAATAAGAAGCAGAGGCATCCCTTCCTTCAGCCTTAGCTGTCAGGGATGAAACATAAGTATGATTAGCGTTTTCGCCGTCTATGAAGCTGTTCACCATGGCGATCAGCTCTTGGTAAGTCTCAGGTGCCTTTGTTGTTCCCATAAACTTCACGGGGCCTTCCCGGAGGCCATGGATCAAGACAACCTTGTAGTAATCGGGGTTCACATTCCTTACCCATTGGATCTCTTTTTGAAAGCGATCAACGAATCACTCCACTAATGCGTTGTCCCTTTGTTTGATTTCAAAGAGGGCGGCTGGCCCATCCTTCCTCTTTCTTGAGGTAGCAAACCTCAGCAACAACTCGCTTCGAAGCTCAGCAAAAGAAGAGATTGTGCCCGAAGGCAGCTCATAGAACCACTCTCTTGCCTGTCCTTCGAGAGTGGTTACCAGGAGTTTACACTTGATGGCGTCAGAGAGGCATCTCAAAGCAACTGCACCTTCAAACGCTTGGAGGTGGGAGACTGGATCAGTCTCTCCTGAATAGAATGGAAGGCGAGGCTCCCTGAAGTTGTTCGGAGCCGACTCCCATCGGATTCGATCAACGAAGGGAGACGGAGTCTCGAACTTAGCAGGGTAGAAGAGGCAGACTGAAGCTCGGGAGTCTGCGGGCTCAGTGGACTGGCGGTCAGCAAAATGGAGCTGGCGGGCAGGGGTGCCCCTGGCAGCTTCTCTGAAAAAATTCCTGAAATCAAACTGCTCCTCCTGAGGGCGCAGAGGGGCGGCGGACTGGGAAGGATTCCGAGGAGTGGCTGGCGACTGCCGAAGCGGAGTTCGGCGAGCTACAGTCTGGCGGACTGGCGAGTCTGCTGGTTCTTCTGCGGCCTGAGGAGCAAGCTGCTGGGTTAAGACAAGCAGGGCTTGGTTGATCGCATCGAGACGCTGGTCAGTCTGCCTGCGAGATTGCTCGGCCTCAAAGTGAGCTTGTTCAATTGCATCCCAGAGAGAGTCCTCTGAAGAATTGGAGAGTTCTGAAGAGCGGGCTCTGCGGTCTGACATTTCTGTCCGCTGAATTCAAAATGACACTAGAATCTGAAGGTCGCGTGTTAACCGTTGATGCACGAAAATGCAAAGGGGGTCGAGAACCACCAGCTAACGGTTCGAGCACAAGGGAAAAGAAGGGAAAGGAGAGACTGCGAGTAGCAATCTACTAAGAGGATGAGAGAAGGAAGAACAACAGGGCCGTGAGCCACGACAACAATAGACTTCGCCCGTCGAGGCCTGAATTCCTCTCTTGCGACGAGCTTTTCCTTGATTGAAGAAAGGTTTGGTTACAAGTGAATGAAAAAGGAAGACAAGAGCTGAGCAGGGTGGAGTCCGCAAAGCACAAGATTCGAGTCCGCAGCTTTTAAGAAGTAGGCTCCTGGGCACGAGTCAGCGTGCCTTGGGTGCACTACCTCCCCCTTATTTATAGGATGGGGGGCCTGCCCAAATGGGCAGGGCTAAAATAACTGACTGCCCGGGGTACAGGAGAACCGGGCAGCGGTGACGGGAAGCAAAAAGAAATAACACGGCAGTCCGCGCAAAAGGGGCAGACTGGGCTCGCGGGTTGTAGCTTCCATCTGCTGCTGCTAGGCACGATCCTGCTGGAGGACGGCGACCTGGGCGAACTAGACACTACGTCCGCTGTCGTAGAGAATCCAGAGATCCAAAGGCATGGCGGACTGAGTAAACAGAGCCTTGAATCCTCTGCTGGGGGATCATCCTTGGTGGCCGATTACCGCCGCTTTGCCGGAATGGGAGGACTGCCTAACCGAGTCCGCGAATATTGAAAGGGGGCGTTGGCATCTTGTAGGATGTTGCGGACCGAGGGGCTAACACTAGCCTAGGGCACTAATATTATGGGGCTACAATAGGTTAGCAAGACTCTTAAAACAATCATGAAAATTTGGTAGAGAAAATTTTAGAACATACTAATCATGTGTGAATTTTAATGGAATTTTTGGATACATAATTAGTGTACCTACTTCACAACCTCAAATATTTGGGAACTTGCTAAATAATTCTTACAGAGCTTAATACTTATTGAAAAATTATGAAACTTGAGAATTAGTGTTCCTAGTTCAGTATGCTCATATGATAATTTATGTGAAATTTTTAGATGGATAATTTATATACTTTGTTCATTAATCCCAAAACTTGGAATATTATGAGAAAATCAAATATAGACTTATTATTTCATGATAAATTGTGAAACTTGATCTAGAACACTTATATGCCCTTAAAATCATCCATTAATTTTCTCTTAATTTTTGGAATTATTAATGTTGTAAATTCACTTAAAATGAATTATTATGAGATATATTTGAAATTAATATTAAGGGGTTAAACCTTACTGGAACATTTTGAGGCTTTGGATTTTCAGTTATATATTCATATTGTATTTAAAACAAATTTGGTGGAATATTATCTTATCTGAAATTGGTACTTCATGTTCAAACACGGGATTTTTGGCTACTAAATTAATTAAATAAATTATCAGATAAATAGGAAAATTGTGAAATTCTGTATTTAGTCCTCAAAGCTCATAATGGCCCTCCAATAATTATTATAGGAGTACTGGATGATTATTTGTTGTATCTCCCATTTTACGGGTCATATAGCTTAATTGGTCTGCATATAGTAAAAATGCAGAAATTATGTTGGAGTATAATTTGATGCATGTCTTGGGATTAGTGGTCTGCTGGTTTGGATAGATAAAAATAAGTTCATTATTGGTAGTAGGATGAGTAGAGGGATGGATTGGCTAGAGTTAGGCGGTGTTCGGGATCGACGAAAGATTGTCTTTCCTGTAGGGAGGAAGTGTCAATTGCACTAGGGTTATTCAACACAACATTTAAGGGTATCTAGTAAGTCTAGGTTATCTAGTAAGCCTAGTGGTTTGGTAAATGGGCAGGTTGGCCCAGCGAGCTTTGGCTCTGTAATGGTTTGTGATGGGCGGGTTGGCCTGGCGAGCTTTGGATCGGTTGTTGTTTACGATGGACGGGATGGTCCGGGGAGCTTTGGCTCGATAACTGATACATAAGGTTGCATGTGCATAAAGGAAAATGCGGTGGGTCTTCGGTGTTGGAGGGTCGATGCACCGACGCCAACACGTTGACTCGGCGAGTGTGGTTTAGCACTTTGCCAAATATAGTCTGGTGTGCCAGCTTGCAAGAGAATGCAGGCGATCCAATCTGTGCACCAGCGTTGAGGCATACGATATGTTTGACTGGTAGTGCAATTACCGATTTAGAGGTGGGCGAGGCCCAACCCACCGCTTCCGTTTTCCACTATGGAGGTATCCTGGGAGGTTCGGCTCTAGCAAAGCGGTGGTTTTGGGTCTAAGACCCCGGTGTTTTAAAAAGAAAAAAAAATGGGGTCTTACGTAGAAGATGATATTGAATTAGATAATGATGAATATGGGAATATGCTGACTATAATGGGTCATTCTGAAGGAAACCCCAATAAGCTATTGAAAAAGAATTTATCTGTTCAATATAAGTTTCTGGAAGATATTGTTGGAAAAGTTTTGCTGGGCAAACATACAGCCCATGATTATATAACCAGGCTCCAGTTTCTGGTGATGAGTGCTCTGGTAGAGAAGAAATCAGTTAACCGGGGAAAGATTTTGTTTGAGTGATAAAGTAGAAAAATATTAAGAAAGAGGTGTGCTTTGGGAGGATCCTATGAATTTTCTTCCAGGAAAAGGCACCAGAACTATTGGTTTCATAGCCAATATTCATAAATACCTCAAAGAGGATCACCTCTGCCTTATTTGGCAGATGGGAGAGGACGATTCCAAAGCCCTCCAGGGCCTCCTCTTCCTCCAGGACTTCTGAGAACACAAGGGAAGTTACAGCCTCTCCACCACCTCCAGAAGAAATTCCTCCATCCACCATCATTCCTTCAACTCCTCAACAACAACAACAACAATCTCTTTCATCTCTTCTTCAACAACAACAATCACCTCCACATTCTGCCACCATCATTCATGAGAAAATTCCATCTCCATCTCCTCAATCTCCACCTCAAACTCATGTATATGACATTCCATCTACCTCCTCATAGCCTACTTTCAATCTACTATCTCCTCAACCATCTCCACATCACACTCCAGTTCAGGAACCCACCTCCACACCCACTACCACAGTTCCCACTTCTACCACTGAAATTCCAACCATCCCTCCTTGCATATTTCCAGAATACACCCACACAGACTTCTCTCATGCCTTCTCTTTGTGTTCAAACTGTGGACATCACACCCCCTATACCACTTCTACTCCTGAACCACTCTTCCTTAATTTCTCTGACATTGCCCATGATCTTCTTGCTTTCATCTCTCCAACTCTTGATCAACTAATACCAAATGCAATTGCTCCTCTCTCTGATTCCATCATCTCTCTCTACATGTCTTGCTGCTCTCTCTTCTGTTCCTTCTTCTAGGGGACTGGCTTCATGACCCTCTGAACCCAGCCAGGGGGATATGTTCTATGAAGAAGCTCTAGTTCCTCATCCTATAGTAGTATCTGTAGCAACAGATTCTGACATGATTGATGATTCAGTAGATGGAGCCCCTCCATCTAAAATAATAGTTATACTTGATTCTAATACTGACATGGCTTAGACAGCTGCAAAAATAACCACTGCTGGTGATTTCATTTTAAATCCCACCGTTGATCTAGATTCTTTACTAGATTCTTTTAATCTTGCTTACAGAAATATTTTACCAAGTTTTCGTGTATAGAATTGTAGAGCTATTGTAGTTTATACTGCTCCTATAAGTCCTGAAGTTGTAGAATAAATAAAGGCAAGTTTTGTTGTTGAAAATTTTGTTAAACCAGCTCTTGAACACAAAGCATTCTCTCCACCAACCTTTGGCTGGAGTGAGTCTCTTATGCCTGATCAGGATGACATTTTGTTTGTTGAGATGGAAGAATAAGAAGGAAATATTCATACTACTACAAATATTGCTACAGAGCAAACAAGCCTAGCACATCCATAGATTCCTGGAATCTTCGCTGATTTGCTAAAGCAACTAGATGCTCTCTATGATAATCCTGAAAATTCTTATCAAGATGATGACGATGATAATGAATCAGATGACTCAGATAATAAAAGTTCAAAGAAAAAAAGGCTCCTACTAAATCTACTCCTGCCAATGATGTTCCTAAGCCAAATCCTTCTACTGATGTTCCATACTATATCATGTATAATAATACACTCACTCCAGATACCCCAAAAGGGATGAGGTATTCCAAGAATGAGCAAAAAGCCAAGAAGAATAGTAGGAGGTACTCTCCTCTTCCTAAATTCAGGAGAGGTCCTCCTCCTCCTCCGCTTGCAGCAGGATCCTCTGGAAGTATTTCTTAGGTTCAAAAAGCTACATCCTCCCATTAGTCAAAATCCTCCAACAGCAGACAACAACAGCATTCTTCAAGCAGCAGCAGGCAGCAACAACAATACCAGAAGCACAGCAGGCAACAGAAAATATCTTAAGATGATCAACCTGATAAAGCATCTCCTGAAAGACCTTACTTTCCACCAGTTCCATTCGTTGATCTAGAACAGAATAACATTTCTAGAATGGCTAGATTTCAAGAGATTATTGGACTCCCTCAGATAAATAAAGTTAAAGAAGAAGGAAAAGATGCTTCTCAATATACTACAATGTCTTCTTACAGAAGAGAAGAATTAAAAAGGTATGACAAAGCTAAACACTTTTTCAATGTTGATGCTTATATGAGTTTACATCCCAAGGCAGTTATTCCAAGAGCAACATCAGACAATATCATTGGAGCAGATGATATGACTATATCTAAAACAGAAGCAGCAAATCCCAACAGGAAAATCATATTCAGGCAACCATCACAGAAAGACAAGTCTAAGATGTCTAAGGTGGCGTTTGGTTCGGCTGTTAGGCTGCGGTGCGGTCCAGAGGCACCATTATTTTTGTTAAAAACAGCGTTTGTTTGCACTTATATGCAAAACTTTGTTTATTAAAAACCGTGGTTCTCTCCTTATACCCAGCAGCGACATTTTTTTGTGGACAACCGCGGACGCACAAGCCGGCTCCCGCCTCCCGTCCGCTGCTTCTCCTGCCTCTCGATTTCCCGTCTGCCACCTGATTTCGCGCTTCTTCTTCTTCTTCTCGCTTCTTCTTCTTCTTCCCGCCTCCCGATTTCCCGTCCGCCTCCCGATTTCTCATCTGCCTCCCAATTTCCCGTCCGCCCACTGAGTTCTTCTTCTTCTTCCTCCTCACCGAGTTCTTCTTTTTCTTCCTCACCGAGTTCTTCTTCTTCTTCTTCTTCTTCTTCTTCTTGTTCTTCTTCTTCTTCTTCTACACCGAGTTCTTCTTCTTCTTCTTATTCTTCTTCTTCTTCTTCTTCCTCACCGAGTTCTTCTTCTTCCTCACCAAGTTCTTCTTCTTCTTCTTCCTCACCGAGTTCTTCTTCTTCTTCTTCGTATTTTTCTGTGATCAAAACTTTAGCATTTCAGTTAATTTTTTGTTAAGAAATTTTCAATGCATACTAGCATTTGACATGGTTAGTGAGAAAATCATTAACTTATATGGTTGGTGATTATGATTTTTTAGGAAACAAATTTCGCTCAAGACTCTATTTTGTATCCATACAACTTTTCAAAAAATCTGTTTCGTAAACTCTGTTTCACCCAAACAGTTTTTTAACAAAACTCTGTTTTTCAAAATCAGCACTTTTTTTATCAGCAACAGTTCATCAGCAGCTTTCCATCAGCAACTACACAACCAAACAGAGCCTAAATACTTTTCTGATTAGCTTATTTTTCCTCTGAACTATTTGTTTTGGTTAATCTGTCACAAAGCACTTGATGTGTATATATCTGCTAGACTTTTTATTTCTGCCAGATATCTTTTATGCTTTGTGATTTTCTCTTTTCTGTTTTTCATAGTGACCTCACCGAAATAGTGGGAGATTGTTGGATCCCTAGTTTATATTTCGGCTAGGTTCACTATTAGGTTGTTGACCATTCTTATATAGCCTAGGGTCATTTTGTTAGATATAGGTCAGTTTAACTAGGTTAGTAAATCCTTGATCCAGCCCTCAGAAGAAATCAGAGTTCCAGACTTAGAAGAATGGCAGTCACTAAGAGTTCAAAAAATTAGTTCGAAGTTCTTCGAACTCAGCTCGACGATTGTCAATCGCAGATCGACGAACTCAGAGTCCCTACTCTGACTTAAGCTCGACGAACTTAGAGCTCAGGTCGGCGATCTTCTCTGTTCTCTTAGGTTCTCAGCTCGATGAACTTGGAGCCCAACTGTAACGTCCTGAATCGCTCTAGGCCCCTAGTGTGTGTGTTTTTGAGTCAGGAGGGTTGACTCGAGTCCTGAGAAGTGCAGGGAATTGGACTGCACTTGTGGAGAAGTGGAGAAATCAGTGTAAAAAGATACGGGTAGCGACACGGGTAGTGACACGGGTAGCAACATGGGTAGCGACACGGGCGTGTCCCTACCCGTGTGCATCGAGTTGAGCTCGACGAGCCGTGTCGAGACTGACGAGCTGTGTCGACACCAAGTGACACGGGTAGTGACACGGCCGTGTCCCTACCCGTGTGCGTCGAGTTGAGCTCGACGAGGCGTGTCGAGATGCAACCCGAGAAGGACACGGCCAAGGACACGGCCGGGCACACGACCGTGTCATGTGGACACGGGTCGGGACACGGGCGTGTCCCAACCCGTGTCAACCATTGAACCGACATGGAAACCGCCATTGCCGTTTCACGAAAGCAGGACACGGGTACGGACACGGCCGTGTCCCTACCCGTGTCACATTTTATATATAAGGGGGAGAGAAAACCCTAGCCGTTTTCATTCTCATTTCTTCCCCTATTTCCTGTGAGAACTCCTGGTGAGAGGGAAAACTGCTGGAGCAAGTTCTACCGAAGGAGATCCGCCATCGCCGAGAAAGAGAAGATGCCGCCAAGGAGAACTACGAGATCCATGGCCGGAAATGGTGGTACCACTGGAGCCAATGTGAGTTTCCTACCCTCTCCCTTGGTGCTAGATCTATAGTTATTTTCCTAGGCGAGACATCGACTCAAGAGAGTCTTGATGGTGAGGAGGAGCTTTCTAGGAAAGGCCATGCTAAGACTTGTGTCTTAGATTTTAGATCTCTTCAACCACGCCCTTCTTCAATGTGATGGCAAGGGATGGTTTCGTGAAGGATATTGGCCTCTTGAGGGTGAATAAGGGAGGAGGTTCTCTGGAATGATTTGGGAAGAATCGCCTTGAGGAGGAAGACGAACCGATGCCGTTCATTCCGCCTTAAGATGCGCGCAGAATATGTATTCTGCGCGCAGCGAACATCGTGGCCATTTTTAAGTATGCTATGGCCAGATCTGGGTTTTCGGCTTAACACGAAAGTTGAAGCCCTTGAAACTACTTTTCCAACGAATGGTTGCACGACTTCTGGCGAAGTCTGTAGCCACGGGAAAGTCTAAACGAAATTGATGTTCAATAAATCCTGTATGCAGAAACTGTGTTCTGTACGCAGCGGACTTCAAGTCCTATTTCAAATAGGATACTGTCAAATCTGGGTTGAGGTCTGAATACGAGAGTTGTAGACCTCGGAAAGACCTTTCCATCGTGGGGTTACACATCTTCACCGGATTCCTGTAGCTTCGGGAATCTCCGGTCGAATTTGCTGTCCAGATTCAGCCTGCACCTACATTCTGGGCTTAATGGAAAAATGTATTTTGATTCGGTGGAATTAATAATGCAAGACACTTGGCTTGGATGAATGATTAATCATTTGTTGCAGATTTCATATTATCAAATTGAGAAACAATATTATTTAAACGAACTGAATTGGTAGGAATTGAAAGATTGATAATTGTGCACTTCATGTTTATATTATGACATTATCAAATGAAAAGTGAGATAGTTCTTTATATGCGCATCATGTTTATATTACATTGTCATCATTTGGAAATTCATAGATTATGATCATGGACATGTTTGATTAATGAAATGAGTCTTGTAGTCCAATACTTAGAGAGTCGTCTCCCTACGGGCAGTATTGTGAAAGGATGTAAGTGTGGTGTTGACCGTCACTTGTTTTGGTTGTGTTAAGATAAGGTGTGGATGGATGGTTGGGCTGTGTCCTCGTGTTTACTTCCGAGGCCCCTTCCATGATATGTTGATGTGGTATTTGCATGTGGTGTGAGTCGACACGCGGTGTCGTAATCCTGGGTTAAGGATAGTGTGGCAGGTCTACGGGCTCGCCAGTCGTCACACCGACGGGAGTTGGCAGTTAGACTTTGTCGGTTTGGGCTGTGTCCTCGGTGTTCACGTCCCGAGGCCCCTCCGGCCATGGGAACGGTTGGGCTGTGTCCTCGTGCTTTCTTCCGAGGCCCCTTCCGGGTCACGCAAGGCCAGTTCGGGCTGTGTTCTTGGTGCACATCTACCCAAGACCCCGCTGGGCCATAGTACGCGTGGGCTCCGCTATTGTGTTCTTAGCATTGAGGCGTACGGAGGCCTAGGTGAAGTAGTGTGATACCCGCCTAGTAGTAGAAGTGCCTGTTCTACTGTCACCGCCTGGCCACGGCTGCTGATGCCTAAGAGGTTCGCTACCTGCTCGAAAAGTGGGAACTAGAGTCTGTGTCGACATAGCAATTGCATGGGTGTGCATGGGTGAGTCACTGCATAGCATTCATAGCATTTCATAACATTGCATAACAAGATCCTCATCGTATAAGTTTGTATGGGCACTCCTATACGATGAGTTACTTTATGAAACCCGATCCTTAACTTATAAGTTTGTATGGGCATTCTTATAAGTTAAGTTACTTTCCTCCTGTAGATTTCCTTACACCTGTTGTTACATGATGATAGCTTGTAGAACTGCTAGATTATACATTATATTCATGTACCTTGCCACCTGCTTATACTCCTTTACTTGCATACTTGTTATATACTATACTCTTGTTCCTTCTCTCCTCCCGGTGCCGAGGAGTCGCCGGGGGAGCGGATGTGAAACCACTTAGTCGTTTCGACTAACGGTTGCTACGTCTTCCTTTTTAGGAGGTCGCGCCGCAGGTAGAGCAGCCGCAGACTACGCAGCAGGACAGCCAGGCCAGGACGACAGGGCCTGATGTGACGGTGCCGTCGATACCGTCGGTTACTGATGTTAGTATTTTGATTACTCTGATGTAGCCCGTTTGGGCAATGATTAGCTGTACTCTGATATTTTGTAGAAGCATGTTTAGCTTCTCATTATTTCATGTTTTTGGACATTATATACTTAGTGTGGATTTTGACTTCTCTTGCTTATTTATTTGGTTGGGTTGGCATTTATATTGATATGGTTGTAGCCGGCGGAATAGGCGTCTTGTGGTACAGGTTAGCCCATGTGCTAATGCTACCGCAAGGCGGCTGTTCCGGGCATAAGACTCCCCCTTCGTGCCGTGTTTTGGATCCGGGGAGGGGGGGTTTTACAAATGGTATCAGTTTGCCACGTTCCTCAACTAAGGAAGTCATTCAACAATGGTGCCACCCCCGTTTGGTTAGTCAGTTTGGGGACAAACTGACTTAGCGGAAGCAGTGGTGTGCCCATATGTAATTCACATTAAGTTTGTCCAACTTTGACCTTGAGTTTAGCCAACCTGACCACAAATTTGTCATGTACGTGTAGGTTCCATTGCATGTTGAGCCGATGGGGGGTACTCCTACCCCTCCCATACCCACTCAGTTCCAATAGTCTGAGTTAGGGCAGACGCTCACCGTCATTCTTAATGCTTTTAAGGCACAGCAGGCTCCGGTGCAACAACAGGCCCCGAGCTCCAACTGGCTGAGCACCTTCCGGGCTCTCTCCCCTCCCGTCTACCTTGGGGCGGAGTCAGCCGTACGCACAGAGGAATGGCTAGACACGATACAGGAGTTGTTGGCTGGTATCCGTTGCCCGGCCAACATGGCAGTGACATTGGCAGTATCCGTCTTGGACTTCCATACGAAGAGGTGGTGTAAGTCCCTCATGGGATCTACCCTTCAAGGCCGGATCTACACAGAGATAAGTTGGAGTGAATTCTCGGGTGTTTTCTTGGAGCACTTTATCCCTACGTCGGCCCGAGATGAGCTTGAGCAGAGGTTCCTTCTATTAAAGCAGGGATCAAAGACGGTTACGGAATACCAGCAGGAATTCCAGCATCTCACAAGGTTTGTGGATTCTTACGAGTTGGATGACAGAGGCTATGCCAAGCGCTTCTACAAAGGGCTGCGAGATTCCCTAAGGCAGCCCCTTTTGTTTATAGCAGATGGTAGCTTGGCGGAGATCTTCGATATGGCAAAAAGATTAGAGGCGGACCACATGGGATGTAGTAAGAGGCCTGCGGAGGACGTGATGGAAGCCAGCCCATGGAATAGAAGGAGGCGAGACTTTAGAGGAGGAAGAGGACACCAAAGAGGTGGAGGGCATGTCCACCGAAACTATAGGGTGGAGCATCCAGTTCCGCAGCCGCCTGCGTTGCCTCCACCCCCACAGCCTCAGCAATTTCAACAACCTGAAGGGCGTCGTGGTCTGGTGTGCTTCGAATGCAACCAGCCGGGCCACATCCGACGTTTCTGCCCGCAGTTATTTGGGAACGTCCCTTCTGCTCTCCCTCCAGCAGCTTTTCGAGGGCGGGGATATATGCGTGGTCGAGGACGAGGACCGCCAAGAGGTAATCCCGGCCCTGCTAGGGATCAAGTGTACGCGCTTGACATGGCGCAGGAACGGAACCCCCAAGATGTGATTGCAGGTATGATTTAATTAATTCACATATTTGCATGGCCTAACATGATTTGATTAGAACTTATTAGACACTAGCAATAAGTTTTGGTTGTTGGTACTTAGGCATCGTGATTATTGGTGGGAAGACGGCCTATGCGTTGTTCGATATCGGTGCCTCACACTCATTTGTGTCCGAGGATTTCATAAAAGACGTGGGGGATGTACAGTACTTCACTCGCATAGCCCGACGTGTACGCCTTCCGGACGGCTCGGAGATGATCGCGATCGCTAAGTGCGAGTTGGAGTTATTTATTGATGGGAAAGCCTTTGATACACCGGCCACGGTTCTGAGAATGCCGGAGTTCGACATCATTTTGGGCATGGCATGGCTGGACTGGCACTTCGCGAGGATCGACTGCGCGGAGAAGCGGATCTATTTGAGACATGGAGACTCTGACGTCATCTTCCAAGGTATTGGCTTCGCGCCACATATGATATTATCTTCTATTCAGGCTGTAAAGGCTCATATGAAGGGGGATGAGGTCTTCATGATCTGGTTCTAGTTGAAGGAAGCAGCATTGGAATTAAAGGATGTACGGGTAGTGCGGGATTTTCCCGAGGTATTTCCTGAAAAGCTGCAAGGATTGCCCCGGCATAGAGAGGTCGATTTCCAGATTAATCTAGTACCACGTGCCAAGCCTGTATCTAAGGCTCCGTACAGAATGGCCCCGAAAGAACTAGCAGAATTTAGAGTTCAACTACAGGAATTAGTGGATTCAGGGTTCGTTCGGCCCAGTTCATCACCATGGGGAGCCCCTGTGCTGTTCGTGAAGAAGAAGGATGGAACCCTGCGATTGTGCATAGATTATCGGGAACTCAATCGGTTGACGGTACGGAACACTTATCCGCTACCATGGATCGAGGAGTTGTTCGATCAGTTAGTGGGAGCACATTGGTTCTCTAAACTAGACTTGCGCTCTGGATACTATCAGTTGAGGATACATGAGGGGGATATTCAGAAAACAGCCTTCAGTTCGAGATATGGTTTGTATAAGTTCACAGTAATGCCGTTTGGGCTCACTAATGCACCTTCGGCCTTCATGAGACTAATGAACAAGGTGTTTGAACCATACTTGGACATCTTCATCATTGTTTTCATCGACGGCATCTTGGTCTACTCAAAGACGGAGGAGGAGCATGTCGAGCACCTGACATTGGTTTTGAAGAAATTGAAGGAGCATGCCTTGTATGCCAAGTTTAGCAAGTGTGAATTCTGGCTTAAGGAGGTTGCCTTCTTGGGGCATGTGATCAGTGGAGCAGGGTTAGCAGTGGATCCAGCAAAGGTGCGGGCCGTGAAGGAGTGGTCTCCCTTGAAGTCGGCGGCCGATGTACGAAGGTTTCTTGGACTTGCTGGCTACTACCGCAAGTTCGTGAAAGGATTTTCCAAGATTGCCCTTCCTCTTACCTCCTTGACGAAGAAGGGTGTGCCATTTGAGTGGACACCTCAATGTGAAGCGGCATTTCAAGAGTTGAAAGATAGGCTTACCTCCGCCCCCATCCTTGCACTTCCGTCGGGGAAGGAAGGATTTCAGGTTTACAAGGACGCATCATATCAAGGGATGGGTGCGGTGCTGATGCAGCACGGACACGTGATCGCTTATGCTTCAAGGCAGTTAAAGAAACATGAAATCAATTACCCGGTTCATGATTTGGAGCTGGGAGCAGTGGTGTTCGCTTTGAAGGTCTGGAGGCATTACCTATATGGCGTACACTGCGAGATCTTTTCCGATCACAAGAACTTGAAGTATGTCCACACTCAGAAGGAGTTGAACATGAGACAACGACGGTGGTTGGAATTTCTATGCGACTATGAGTTCACCATGAACTACCACCCCGGGAAAGAGAACTCGGTAGCCGATGCCTTGAGTAGAAAAGCGCCAGGCTCTAACCCAGAGTCTCGGTTGATGAGTATGGAGTTGGCTCGGATGGTCGAGGAGATGGAAATTACTCTAGTATTCAAGGCTCCTTCGGCAGAGTATGCGGAGTATTTGGGCAACATGAGCATAGTTTGTGATATTCGAGACCGGATTCGGGTGGAGCAAGGAATGGATGCGGCCTTGGCCCCGACAATCAAGGCAATTGAAGATGGGACCACCGATGAGTACACACTAAAAGACGGCCTCATTTATTTTCGTGGCCGACTCTATATTCCCAAGGGCGGCAAAATTCGGGAGGATATCTTGAGAGAGGCACATTCCTCTCAATATTCAGTGCACCCGAGTATTGCTAAGATGTACGCCGGATTGCGGAAGACCATGTGTTGGCTGGGAATGAAGAAGGATGTTCGCTACTATGTTACACATTGCGAAGCTTGTCAAAGAGTGAAGGCTGAATGCAGGAGTCCAAGTGGTTTGTTGCAGTCATTGCCCATCCCCGAATGGAAGTTCGAGGACATCTCCATGGACTTTGTCCATGGGCTACCTCGCTCACGCTCCGGGAATGATTCAGTGTGGGTTATTGTGGATCGACTGACAAAGGTGGCCCGGTTCATTCTGATGAAGAAGGAAGCACACGTGGATGTTTTGGTACGCCTTTTTGTGGAGCAATTTGTACGGTATCATGGCGTGCCCAAGACAATTGTTTCGGATCGGGATGGTCGGTTTACATCCAATGAGTGTAAGGCGGTACAGGCGTATTTGGGCTCACGCCTAACCTTTAGTACCTCATTTCATCCTCAGACAGACGGGCAGTCAGAGCGGACCATCAGAACACTGGAGGATTTATTAAGGTTATGTGTGTTGGACAGAGGAGAGCTGTGGGAAAGACTCTTGCCCCTGGTGGAATTCTCCTACAACAATAGTCATCAAGCGAGCATCGGTATGGCGCCCCATGAAGCCCTTTGCGGAAGAAGGTGCAGGACCCCCTTGTCTTGGGTGCAGGATGAAGATCCGAAGGCATTGGGAAATGAATATATAGATGATACTGATGTGGCGGTCAGATTGATACGGGATCGCATGTTGGAGGCTCAAAGTCGACAGGCAAAATACTACAATAAAAAGCACCGGATGGTGGAGTTCCAAGTCGGCGAAAAAGTGTTCCTCAAGATTCGGCCGATGCATGGAGTGTCGCGGGTGCGTGGAGTGAAAACGCTCAGCCCAAGGTATGTTGGGCCTTATACTATATTGGAAAGGATTGGCCCGTTGGCCTATCGGTTGGAGTTACCACCAGAACTAGAAAATCTTCACGACGTGTTCCATGTATCGTCGCTTCGAAAAGCACTATTGCGGCCCGACCAATTTATTCTCACTATTGGTGGTGCAGTGGCGTCAGATAGGTCTGTGCGACTAGAGTCGGTGCGGATTGTTGACAGCGAGACAAGAACATTACGCCGCAAAAGTGTTCCCTTAGTGAAGGTGCTATGGTTGAATCATGGGAAGGAGGAGTACACATGGGAGCCAATGGATTTAATGCAGCAACGCTACCCGGAGTTGTTTGCTCAAGGTAATCTTATTTAAAAGCATATGTTAAATTTCTTGTTATGCTCTTCTCCCCACAGCCTAAGCCTGATTTTGGGGACGAAATCTTTTATTTTGTTTATAGGATTTGTAACGTCCCGAATCGCTCTAGGCCCCTAGTGTGTGTGTTTTTGAGTAAGGAGGGTTGACTCGAGTCCTGAGAAGTGCAGGGAATTGTACTGCACTTGTGGAGAAGTGGAGAAATTAGTATAAAAAGACACGGGTAGCGACGCAGGTAGTGACACGGGTAGCGACATGGGTAGCGACACGGGTGTGTCCCTACCCGTGTGCATCGAGTTAAGCTCGACAAGCCGTGTCGAGACTGACGAGCTGTGTCGACACCAAGTGACACGGGTAGTGACACGGCCGTGTCCCTACCCGTGTGCGTCGAGTTGAGCTCGACGAGGCATGTCGAGATGCAACCCGAGAAGTACACGGCCAAGGATACGGCCGGGAACACGGCCGTATCATGTGGACACGGGTCGGGACACGGGCGTGTCCCAACCCGTGTCAAGCATTGAACCGACATGGAAACTGCCTTTGCCGTTTCACGGAAGCAGGACACGGGTACGGACACGGGCGTGTCCCTACCCGTGTCACATTTTATATATAAGGGGGAGAGAAAACCCTAGCCGTTTTCATTCTCATTTCTTCCCCTATTTCCTGTGAGAACTCCTGGTGAGAGGGAAAACTGCTGGAGCAAGTTCTACCGAAGGAGATCCGCCATCGCCGAGAAAGAGAAGATGACGCCAAGGAGAACTACGAGATCCATGGCCGAAAATGGTGGTACCGCTAGAGCCAATGTGAGTTTCCTACCCTCTCCATTGGTGCTAGATCTATAGTTATTTTCCTAGGCGAGACATCTACTCAAGGGAGTCTTGATGGTGAGGAGGAGCTTTCTAGGAAAGGCCATGCTAAGACTTGTGTCTTAGGTTTTAGATCTCTTCAACCACGCCCTTCTTCAATGTGATGGCAAGGGATGGTTTCGTGAAGGATATTGGCCTCTTGAGGGTGAATAAGGGAGGAGGTTCTCTGGAATGATTTGGGAAGAATCGCCTTGAGGAGGAAGACGAACCGATGCCGTTCCTTCCGCCTT
The DNA here is from genome assembly GCA_039583875.1 of Platanthera guangdongensis. NCBI lineage: Eukaryota > Viridiplantae > Streptophyta > Magnoliopsida > Asparagales > Orchidaceae > Platanthera > Platanthera guangdongensis. The sequence continues at coordinate 108,623,633 of CM077162.1, read as the reverse complement.
AAGATGCGCGCAGAATCTGTATTCTGCGCGCAGCGAACTTCGTGGACATTTTTAAGTATGCTATGGCCAGATCTGGGCTTTCGGCTTAACACGAAAGTTGAAGCCCTTGAAAATACCTTTCCAACGAATTGTTGCACGACTTCTGGTGAAGTCTGTAGCCACGGGAAAGTCTAAACGAAATTGATGTTCAATAAATCCTGTATGCAGAAACTGTGTCCTGTACGCAGCGAACTTCAAGTCCGATTTAAAATAGGATAATTTCAAATCTGGCTTGAGGTCTGAATACGAGAGTTGTAGACATCGGAAAGACCTTTCCATTGTGGGGTTACACGTCTTCACCGGATTCCTGTAGCTTCAGGAATCTCCGATCGAAGTTGCTGTCCAGATTCAGCCTGCACCTACATTCTGGGCTTAATGGAAAAATGGATTTTGATTCGGTGGAATTAATAATGCAAGACACTTGGCTTGGATGAATGATTAATCATTTGTTGCAGATTTCATATTATCAAATTGAGAAACAATATTATTTAAACGAACTGAATTGGTAGGAATTGAAAGATTGATAATTGTGCACTTCATGTTTATATTATGACATTATCAAATGAAAAGTGAGATAGATCTTTATATGTGCATCATGTTTATATTACATTGTCATCATTTGGAAAGTCATAGATTATGATCATGGACATGTTTGATTAATGAAATGAGTCTTCTAGTCCAATACTTACAGAGTCGTCTCCCTACGGGCAGTATTGTGAAGGGATGTAAGTGCGGTGTTGACCGTCACTTGTTTTGGTTGTGTTGAGATAAGGTGTGGATGGATGGTTGGGCTGTGTCCTCATGTTTACTTCCGAGGCCCTTTCCATGATATGTTGATGTGGTATTTGCATGTGGTGTGAGTCGACATGCGGTGTCGTAATCCTGGGTTAAGGATAGTGTGGCAGTTCTACGGGCTCGCCAGTCGTCACACCGACGGGAGTTGGCAGTTAGACTTGGTCGGTTTGGGCTGTGTCCTCGGTGTTCACGCCCCGAGGCCCCTCCGGCCATGTGAACGGTTGGGCTGTGTCCTCGTGCTTTCTTCCGAGGCCCCTTCCGGGTCACGCAAGGCCAGTTCGGGCTGTGTTCTTGGTGCACATCTACCCAAGACCCCGCTGGGCCATAGTACGCGTGGGCTCCGCTGCTGTGTTCTTAGCGTTGAGGCGTACGGAGGCCTAGGTGAAGTAGTGTGATACCCGCCTAGTAGTAGAAGTGCCCGTTCTACTGTCACCGCCTGGCCACGGCGGCTGATGCCTGAGATGTTAGCTACCTGCTCGAAAAGTGGGAACTAGAGTCTGTGTCGACATAGCAATTAGATGGGTGTGCATGGGTGTGCATGGGTGAGTCACTGCATAGCATTCATAGCATTTCATAACATTGCATAACAAGATCCTCATCGTATAAGTTTGTATGGGCACTCCTATACGATGAGTTACTTTATGAAACCCGATCCGTAACTTATAAGTTTGTATGGGCATTCTTATAAGTTAAGTTACTTTCCTGCTGTAGATTTCCTTACACCTGTTGTTACATGATGATAGCTTGTAGAACTGCTAGATTATACATTATATTCATGTATCTTGCCACCTGCTTATACTCCTTTACTTGCATACTTGTTATATACTATACTCTTGTTCCTTCTCTCCGCCCGGTGCCGAGGAGTCGCCGGGGGAGCGGATGTGAAACAACTTAGTCGTTTCGACTAACGGTTGCTACGTCTTCCTTTTTAGGAGGTCACGCCGCAGGTAGAGCAGCCGCAGACTACGCAGCAGGACAGCCAGGCCAGGACGACAGGGCCGGATGTGACGGTGTCGTCGATACCGTCGGTTACTGATGTTAGTATTTTGATTACTCTGATGTAGCCCGTTTGGGCAATGATTAGCTGTACTCTGATATTTTGTAGAAGCATGTTTAGCTTCTCATTATTTCATGTTTTTGGACATTATATACTTAGTGTGGATTTTGACTTCTCTTGCTTATTTATTTGGTTGGGTTGGCATTTATATTGATATGGTTGTAGCCGGCGGAATAGGCATCTTGTGGTACAGGTTAGCCTGTGTGCTAATGCTACCGCAAGGCGGCTGTTCCGGGCATAAGACTCCCCCTTCGTGCCGTGTTTTGGATCCGGGGAGGGGTGTTTTACACCAACTTTGACAGCTTATTTTTCCAGATCAACTTTCTCTGATCTCAGCTCAATGAAGATGATTTCTCAGCTTGATGAACTTGGAGTTCAGGTTGACTAAATTTGTTCTGAGCTCGACGAATCCTGTCAGTTCATTATTTCTACTTCTCTGCAGTTAATTTCTAGATTGACCATGGCTTATATAATATATTATTATCTGTATTGCTATGAGTAATTAATTGCATATATTCTTATGAATATACCCGTTCATTGGCAGCATTAATTACTGGACTTAACAGAGTTAATATTCGGCTTAATAACTGGGACAGTTAAGTAATGAATTTGTTGTCCTTCTAGCCATTTGTTCGAGTTCCAAGATTTCAGCAATAAATCATGGAGTAGAATTCAAATTCAGAGATAGAATTTCAACCGGAAACATAAAAAGGAGAAGAGAATTCACTAAGTGTAGCATACACAAGTAGATAAAGAGAAAATTTATTCAGTCTGCATACTAATACAGTCTTCATCAATCTACTACTCTTCACCAAGCTTTTAGAGACATCAAAATACAATCAGTCCAAAAAGCTTCTGGAGTTCATCAAAGAAGACCTACACCCTGCAAAGATTCCAACAAATTCCTGAACAATTTTCATCTAAGGGGCAGCTTTGACATCTCCAAGCAATCCACTAAAGTCTTATCAATTGTTTTGAGAAAGAGAAGACAATATCATATTTCTCACCCCACTGTACACAGGGTTTTAAATCCCTTCAAAAGTTAACCACCTAGTTCTTAAGTCTCCTTAACAAAAGACTTAGCTTGGTTTTTGGGCACCTGATCAAAAGCCAAAAAGGCTGTGAGATCTCCCTTAAAATAGATCTCGTGGTGACAGGTTGTAACACCCCAAATTCCAGAGTTGGGAAAAGTTTGGGTGACACGACCTGGGAAACGGGTGTGTCCCAAGGCGTGTCCTGCTCGGGTTAGCAGTCGGTGAGTGTTCGATGAAAATTCATTCGATGAAAATTTAGGGAACACGCCCTCTGACACGGGCATGTCAGAGGTCGTGTCCTCTGCGGGTCGACGAACTCAGCTCGACGAAGTTGAGTTGGGGCGTGTCTGGTGCCGTGTATGGGCACACGGCCTGTGACACGGGCGTGTCACAGGCCGTGTCCTTTTCTGGATGTTCCCAAGGCATTGAGGCCGGGTGAACACGGGCATGACACGGGTGTGTCATGGGATACACAGCTTGTGACATGGGCGTGTCACTAGCCGTATCCCGATCGGGTTGAAGATTATTTTGTGTAGCCTGATGTACACGGCCACAGACACGGGCGTGTCTGAAGGCGTGTCAGGTGACACGGCCTGTGATACGGGCGTGTCACATGGGCGTGTACTGGTCTGGATAGGTCGGTTGAACACCGCATAGGGTACACGGCCTGGGACACGGGCGTGTCACAGGACGTGTCAGTAAAAAAAATAAGATTTTGTGGCAAAATCATGGCCATCCATTCCTTCAGCTAGGATCCAATGGCTGAGCTTACTCCATGTGTCCTTAAGGCCAGGAAATAAGTTGGTACAACTCATTTGATAATTTCCATTCTCTTTCCATACACCTAGAGAGAGAGGAAGGAGGAGGAGGAAGGGGAGTCGGCCACCGATGGTGCTACGAAGTTCTGACGAGAGATCCGAGGACAGCGTTGTAGAGGAAAAGTCATTGTGGTTCTTTCCAGCCAGCTAGGAGCTCATGGCGCCGAAGCGGTCTTCAAGGGTAATGACCTTTCTTCCTAGCCATGTGAAGGTTTCCTTTTTGGCATATGTATATGATTCCCCCACCAGAGGGTGGATGATTATGGGAGTCCTTTGGGTTGATCCGTGGAATCCCCAATCATTTGGCATATAGATCCAGAAATGGAGTACGAAATAGGAATGATGTGTGAAGCCCATCTAGACAGGTTGGTATGGATTGGTGATGTTGCATATAAGCAACGGAGAAGTCTCCATGATAAACATGTAGTTTAGGAGTCGACGGGTTGTACCTGTGAATGGTAGTAGCAGGAAGTACTGCTGTGGTAGTCCAAGAAATACCCGTATAATGCTTGTGTTATTGGGTTGTACCTGTCAAGGGCAGTAGCAGAAAGTACTGGATTGGAAGTCCTGGAAATACCCTTGGAATGCTTGATGTTCATGGGTTGTTACTGTGAAGGGGAGTAGCTGGAAGTACTGGCGTGGTAAGCTAGGAAAATACCCTTGATGCTTGGAATGCTTGATGGGTTTTTCCTATGAAGGGGAGTAGCAGGAAGTACTGGCTTGGCAGTCTAGGAAAATACCCTCAAGTGAGTGCGATGTACGGTTAAGCCTAGGGATGGAAATTTAGTCATGTCGCTAACGTGAGGGGTGGCTCCTAGGTAACCGATGAATGTGAAGCCAGTTCCATGTGAATGGGCTTGTTATGTGTGAGCTGATGGGCTCATCTAAAGGAAATAGGTAAGGTGAAACCGACCCGCACCTTTTATGTAGCCGCGAGTATGTCGTACTCGGTGATGGCAAGGCGACTTGAGCAACGAGGGGTGGATGATCTGACCTGTGCTATGTCCGTCCGACGTGAGACCTGAAGGTGTGTTCTGTTGGAGTGCATAGAAAGAGTCTTAGGCCTGCGCACCATGACACAATGGGGGATACGGTCCAATCCCGGTGCATTAAGACTAAAATCTTTGGTTGCACGCCATGGAGTAAAATGCTCAATTATTACCGTTGGGTTACGACCCTGATATGGTGGTTGGACCCAAGTTCGCCGGTACACCAAGAATGTGCCCTGAGTGCACGGATCATCGGGCCGCGTGGCTGACGATTGTGATGGAATGTTTGTATGTGAGTGCACAATATGTGATGAATATATATATGCATAAGATTGCTATGCTTGCCGGGAAGAAATGACACTGTCTCGGGAAAGGGGTAGGGCCATTATAATTTGGTCAGCTGAATGCATACCATTGCCTTGTTTACCTCCGTTGGGTGGTTATCCCAGTGTTGGTGCCGGAGAACCAAGCGAGACGCTTAAAGGTTGAAGGCCTTGCTGCTGTTGTTGCTGCTACCGCCGCTAGCCCTTGAAGGCTAAACTAAATGCTATGTTTGTTTATACGTGGCCATCGTGCGCGCCAATGTTTGAGGCCACTATTGTGTAAAGCCTTGTAAGGCCATAAGGCCAACTGACTTTGTATTTGGACATTCCTGTTTTATATAAATGTGAAGCTTTTATATGGTGGACATTCATGTGTGTGAGTTCAGTTTTCATGTTATAGGCTTCCGCTAGAATGCAATGAGTTAGGATGTGCAACTCTGGTATCACTCCGTGATTTCCCCACCTGTTTTATGGTATATGTTGTGGGACCCTGGTCGGACCTTCTAGTATATACCTGTGAATGGATGGAGTCGTTACATTTATGGTATCAGCTGTCTCGGTCTTTCCCTTTCGAATTCGTGGTCGAATTCTTTCGTGGGGTGCAAGCACGTGTTTGTGCGAACCATGTTAACATGAATGAACTCTAGAATGTCCACTTTAGGAATGCAAATACATGTGTTTGAGGAACCTGCACATTCTTATTTGGTTGTTTTGCTTGTGTGCAGTCGCTAATGTGCATGTCTTTTTCACCTATAGGTGACGCGAAGTGGTGCTGGGCAGTAGGAGCCCCAGCTTTCTGATGAGAGTACGACACCAGCTGTGGTGCCAACACCTACACCTTCTACGAAAACTGTGATATTAGTTGCTGAGGCTTTGTTTGCCATGCTTCAAGCACATCTGATTGGGCAGACGCAGCCGGCATTAAGGCCAGAACAGGTTGCGGCGAGGCCAGAACCTGTAGCGGATGTGGATCCTAGAGCAGCTAAGAAGTAGTTGAAGCAGTTTATGAGCATTAACACGCCTATGTTTTCGGGAGTGGGATCTCCTAAGCAGGCTGAAGATTGGTTGTCACGCGTCAAGCGGATAATGACGGCGATCGGGATGGAGGAACATCAGAAGGTCACCTTGGACACCTTCTTGCTGGAAGACGAGGCGCAGTTGTGGTTGGACGAGATGGAGTTGCATCACTTAGCGGGAAGGCCATTAACACAAGTGTCGATGGAGGAATTCTCCCGACTCTTCCTGGCTAAGCACCTCCCGGCGACACAATGTATTTGAAAGAATTGGTTTCAAGATGTTCTAAACACCTAGAGGGGGGGGGGTGAATAGGTTCAATTCTTTTTCTAACTTAGGCAGACAAATCTATCTATTTTAGCAATTTATTCAGTAGAAAACACATCACAGCATTCACATACACACTGTATTCCACAGATTGCACACCAGATTAAAGTGGTTCCCCAAATAATGGGTACATCCACTATCCCACTTCGCCTATCTAGCAGTGTACTAGATTCGGCCTAACTTCCTTCTTCCTTCTCAGATCCGCAGATCTTACAGCTCAGAACCAAGATTGGTTCCTACAACTCAGAGTGAATCCACACTCCTACAACTCAGGCACAAGCCCTACCTCAGCCTCTTCCACAGGCCTACAACTCAGAGTGACGCCCCACTCCTACAACTAAGGCTAAAGCCCCACCTCAGCCTCTTTCACAGGCCTACAACTCAGGGAACAGATTCCCCTACCTTAGGCACTCAGCCCTACCTCAGCCTTTATAATTTAGGCTTACAACTCAGAGAAGTAAATCTCCTACACTCAGATCTATTACAGACACTACAAAAGTTATTGATGAAAATATAATAATATCTTCAACCAGATGGAGAGAGAATTGGTTGAAGGCTTCTTGATCAGTTTTTGATAGAACTGATTACTTAAGGATCAACCTGTCTTAGCTTCTTCAAAGCATCTTGAATCTGAACAAAATAAGGTTGATATTCTTGGTGTTGGAGTTGATCTTCAATCAGCTTCCTTCAGAAATTAATCTGAATTCTTCTTCAGAATTGATCTGAATTCTTCTTGCAGACTGTTCAGGATCTGCCTTCACTAGATGAGGACTTCTCTCCTTCTTGTTTTTCTCTCTCTACAATCTGTTGACTGTTTCTTCTTTCTCTTCTTCTGGATCTTCAATCCTTCAGAGATTATTCTTTATTCACTGATCGTGTTCATGATCACTTATTCACAATCGATAATTGATTAGCTATTTATTGTTGAGAGAGAATATCTATATATAGGCTTCATCCATGATTACCGGCTGTTATGGTTCCAAACGGTCTTCTGATACCTCTGATAGATGTGACAGCAATGTCAGTAATGACAGCTGTCAAGTCTCCAGTTGTATTACTTCAACCTTCATTGGACTTTGACTCACCAGCAGAGAATGTCGAGTGAATACTTCACATGTGTCGACACGCATAGTCCAGGTGTCGACACAAGTCTTGATGATGTCGACACAGCTTCACTTTTACTTCTCGACACAGCTTCTATGGAATGTGTCGACACAAGTTGTAATGCCCCGAAACTCAAAAGAGCGACGGGGGACGTTATGGGCCAGTTTTGGGTTTTGGCTGCAGGCACTGTTGAAATTTGTGAAGTGGAAGTGGGTGACGGGACAGGCCGCGCGGCCTGTGGCGGGCAGCCTTGGCGGACTGGGCGGACTGGCCGGACTGAGGTTTGTGGCCTGGTGAAAAGTCTGGTGGAAGCCGGCTGTGTTCTCAGCAGGTTGTTGCATGGAGTCCGCGGTTTGGTGCGGCCTGGTATCTGCGGATTGAGAGGCTTGCGGACTGGTGCTTTGCTCAGTGGTCGCGGGTGCAAGCTTGTGCTGAAAGGCGGGTTGGCTCTTGTCCGCGGGAAGCTTGCGGACTGATGTGTCCACGGTATTGGCTGTTGCGGACTAAGCTTAGAGCTTGGCTGAGGCCTTGTCGAGCTCTGGTGGCACAGCAGGGAGTTGCTGTGGGGATCATTGTGGCGGCCTGGTTTTTGGAGTCCGGGTTTGATCGCTGTGATAGGGCAGGAGTGCAAGGAGCTCGCGGACTGTGGCGGTCTGCACTGTGGTGTTTTGGCGTACTGAAGTTTTGCGTCCGCCAAGCTCGCATTAGCCCCTTATGGTTTTGGGCTTGGTCACACTTGGTGCCAAGTTCAGTGTGTCCGCCGTATCCGCCGAGTCCGCTGTGACCGGGCGGTCTGTCTTTAGCTGCCTTTGGTCGTGGACTTGTGGCGGATTGAGGTGTGTGTCTTGCGGACTGCCTCGGGTTGGTGCGGACAGCCATTGAAGGGGGTTTGCTGTCCTGAAGCGGTTGGAGCTTTGCGGGCTGATGCCTTGTCCGCTTAGCTTAGGCGGACTGGAGAGGGTTCGTCATTGGTTGCCTTGCTCCTGGCGGTTTTCCTTGGTGACCGGCTAAGTCCAGGCGGACTCAGCGGGCGGTGGTTTGTATTCGCCCGGGCTGGGGCGGTGTCGCTATCTCTTGGGCGGTGACCACACTCCTCACCCGGCCTATAAATAGGACCCCCCTAGCACATCTACAGTAACTTGAGTGAACAGTAAGTTGGGGTGTGCGAAGTGTGCGGTCTGTGTTTGCCAGTCCGCACGGATTGTTTCAGGCTGACGGTTTGCTGTGTGCAGGTCGCGCGGATAACTTCAAGGAGCCAGGAGTTTGGCTGTGACTTTCGGTCAAATGCTTGGAAGTGTGCGGTCTCTGCGGACTCAGCAGGAGGTCGCTCTGCGGCTTGTCAGTTCTGTTTCATCTTTGCCAGCTTCAATAACCTGTCCGCCGGCTTCAGGCGGGTAGGGGTGTTCCTCAGTTCAGGTTCAGCAGAAGGCGAATAACGGTGTGTCCGCGCGGCCTCGCGGCTTCGGCGGACTCCGTGGTATTCGGCGGATTGCAGCATAGTTCGGGCGGCTTCGGCGATCTCGGCGACCTCGCGGTCTCGGCGGACTCGGGTTCTGTCCGCCCGGCTTGTTTTTTTGGTGCTTCTATCTTTCAGCTGTTATACTAGCGAAATCATGTCTCGCTATGTATGCCTCGCATTGTAAAGAAGTGAATGAATAATAGACTTTCTTGTGCTTCCATTATTTGTTGTGATTTACCTTGGTTCCTCTAGTCCTTGGTTTCCGCTGGTTCAACGTGCGAACTGGGTAGTTCCGAAGATATTAATTTGGTGTTTGGGCTATCTTGCTGACCACGTTGAGAAAATTTAACATGGTATCAGTGTTGGAGTTACCATGATGATCTAGAAGTGGTCAAACATGTAATCTCACTGCCAACGCAATATGAGCCTGCAGGGTCGCACATAAGAGATGTGGAGAAATTGGATGGCTGATTGTGTTGGTAAAAGTTACCAATCACCGACCTGAATAGGGTTATGGGCAAATTGTTGCCTTATAGGATCATCGGGTTGGGCAAAGGTTGCCTTGAAGGGCTGGTTAGGTTCGTCGTCCGAGGGTCAAAGACATTAGTCGAGAATAGTCTTCAGATTCCCGCCGATCGGCGAGAATCATCTCCCTGATTCTCGCCGATCGACGAGGATCGTCGAGAATCAATCAAGAATCAATGATTGATTCTCAACGATCGACTACTTCGACGATTGTCATCGACCGCGGCTCGACGATCGTCGAGTATCATTATGTGTCGTCGAGCCTGGCTCGACGATCGGCGAGAATCGTCGAGTATTGTACTCTGATTCTCGCCGATCCAATGTGATACTCGTCGAATGATTCTCACCGAACCTGCTCAGTGATTCTCGCCGATTGTCGCCGATTCTCACCGATTCATACTCGCCGATTCTGAACCCTAGTTCTGGGTGGTCTGCGGATAGCGATTTTCCTGGGTTTATTTATACCTCTAGTATAAATAGAACACTTAGGTTTTATCTGGTATATAGATCCTTTTGGCTACTGTGCGAATCGAACCCGACGGAAAGGTTCCGCTCGATCGTTCCGCCGATCCCGATCCCGATCCCGCCGCCGGAAAGTGTTCCGCCGCCGCGTTCGCTCCGCTGCCACCTCTTCTCCGGCGACTGTCGCTGGTGCTGCTCTTCCTGACGCGGACCTAGCAGTCCGTGGATTAGCCGAGGTGCGGTCTTCTCCTTCCCGATCTTCCGTGCGATGGAAAGCTCGGCATTCTCCCGCTCGTGTGGACTTCTGTAGAAACGTGGATAATATTCCACATAGAACTCGCCACCAGCAAGCAATCAAAGTTTGGAGCTCCTCCGTTGAGTTGTGACTCGACGCCACCGAGGTAATTTTTGCCTAGTTTTGTTAACTTCTTGATTCAATTGTTCATGGCCCGATCCACACCTCTTTGGGTTTTTCTTGATGTTTTTTTTTTCCGCTGCGTGCACAAGCGTTGTGCCAACCCCATAGAGAAACCCAACAGTGGTATCAGAGGGAGGTTCCGGCCATGACTGTTGTTTTGGAAGTTTGGTCATTCCAGTGCGTGTAAACCTAGAGATTTAGAAGCGTTCTAAATGTCTAGATTTAATCTTGGCACCTCACCAAGAACGATTGGAATTTCGGTGGAATTTCTAAGTGTTAGAAATTGTTGTTTCCTTAGCAGTAACCATCCCTCGAGTATGTTTTGGATTTTGAATCCAACGTAGAGAGATGAGCTTGTCTACTGCTTAAGTTGAGTTGTCTTTGCCTTCTGTCCAATGCATGTAAATCTGAGGATTTGGAAATTTCCGGATGTTCAGATTTAGCCCTTCCTTCTATCAAATGGTTGATGGTGTAAGGATGTGCACATAAGGGATGCATGTGGTTTAGAATTGTTTTTCTTTGGATGTGCACATTGATCAAATGTTGATCATGGTTAACTGTTAACCTAAAATTGAAATCCCTTCTTTTAATATTAAGTGTTCGGATGCCTTCCGATGGATGACACTCTTCCTGCCTCGATCGATGAAATGTGGGCTTGCCAAAGCAAGGTGCATTAATCTATCTTGGTAAGGGTGCGAGCGGATAATTGTGATATCCCACTGTCGATATCGGGTCCAGCTTAACTAGGTGACCTCAAAGGTTGAGTGCCTAGAGGCATAGGGTTGGCATGCACCATATGATGGATGCGAATAAGGAGTTATTCACCAACCATACAAGAATTGCATGAGGATGCAATTGGCAAGCGTTGCCTACCTAAATAACCACATCGTGAGAGGAACGCCAAAGCGGACTCATTGTGTTGGTGAAATACGGATCTTGTCCACTAAGAGAGTAGCTCGCATGAACTCTCTGAATTGTTAGTGAGGGCTATCATTTCGAATAAAATAGTGGGAGTATTTTAATTGAAGTCCTAATTAGAATAAATTGTAATTGAAATTTAGGTACTGATTTTATTCTGCATAAATTCTTGTAGAATTCCATGGCAAGCGTTTCACACTCCACGCTGTCTCTGAGAGCCATCCTTGAGAAGATAAGCTCAGCGGGACAAACTATATGGACTGGTATAGGAACCTGAGAATTGTTCTCAGGCAAGAGCGAAAGCTCTATGTCTTGGAAGAAGAAGCCCCCGAGGTGCCGACCGGGAACTCTTCCCGTGCTGAGAAGGATACTTATAAGAAGTATACTGATGATGCTTTGGATGTCGAGTGCCTTATGCTTGCCACCATGAACTCTGAGCTTCAGAAGCAACATGAGAACATGGGGTGCAAGGAGATTGACGAGCATCTCAAGAAAATGTTTCAGGGGCAGGCTCGTCAAGAGAGGTTCGACATCACGAAAGCGTTATTTCAGTGCAAGATGGGAGTTCGAGACTCAGTAGGGACTCACGTACTCAAGATGATTGGGTATATCGAGAACCTTGAAAGGCTGGGTTTTCCTCTTGGTCAAGAGTTGGCCACGGATCTGATCCTGCAATCGTTGCCAGACAGTTATGAGCAGCTTGTCTTGAACTACAATATGAATGAGATAGACAAGACACTGCCCGAACTCCTAGGCATGTTAAGAACTGCCGAGATCAACATGAAGAAGGCCAAGCCTGCCATCCCCATACTGATGGTGCATAAGGGCAAGGGCAAAGCCAAGGGCTCCAAGAAGACAAAGGTGGGACCTAAGTCATATTTTGAGCCCAAGTCTTCAGCACTGATGAAGAAGAAGAGCACGGTGAAGGAAGGGAAATGCCACCACTGTGGCAAGGCTGGTCATTGGCGGAGGAACTGTCCTGCGTATATTGAGGGTCTGCAGAAGTTGAAGGGAGGTATGACTTCCGCTTCTAATGTTTACGTTATAGAGATAAACCTTTCTGCTCCTTCATCTTGGGTATTGGATACCGGATGTGGTTCTCACATTTGTACAAATGTGCAGGAACTGGGAAGGAGAAGATTGCTGAGTAAAGGGGAGGTGGACCTCCGCGTCGGTAATGGAGCAAGAGTTGCTGCTGTAGCCGTAGGAGTTTACCGTCTTTCTTTGCCCAGTGGGCTTGTAATAGAATTAGATAACAGTTATTTTGTTCCGGCGATAACTAGAAACATTATATCTATTTCATGTTTGGACATGATTGGATTTTCTTTTATAATTAAGAACAATTGTTGTTCTATATTTAAGAATGATGTTTGTTATGCTGTAGCCCAATTGTTTAATGGTCTTTACGTTTTGAACTTGGACCATCTGATCTATAATGTAGAAAATAATAAAAGACTAAGAACAAATCACTCGAACCCTACGTTTCTCTGGCATTGTCGTTTGGGCCATATCAACGAGAAGCGCATATCCAAGCTCCATAGAGATGGACTTTTGGACTCATTTGATTATGAATCATTTGAGCGATGCGAATCTTGTTTGTTAGGCAAGATGACTAAAGCTCCTTTCACTGGTTATACTGAGAGGGCTGAGGATCTCTTGGGTGTTGTACTTAGTGATGTATGCGGACTGATGAGTTCCATAGCTAGAGGTGGGTATTTCTACTTTGTTACGTTTACTGATGATTTCAGTAGATACGGATATGTGTATCTTATGAAGTGCAAATCCGAGACCTTTGAAAAGTTCAAAGAGTTCAAGAATGAAGTAGAAAACCAGTTGGGTAAGAGGGTTAAAGCACTCCGATCTGATCGGGGTGGCGAATACCTGAGTCATGAGTTCCGTGATCATCTGAAAGAGTGTGGTATTGTATCACAGCTCACTCCACCTAGAACACCACAACATAATGGTGTGTCTGAGAGGAGAAATCGTACTCTGTTAGACATGGTACGTTCGATGATGAGTCATGCAGACTTGCCTGTTTCCTTTTGGGGTTTTGCTTTAGAGACTGCTGCAATGACATTGAATCGCGCTCCAACTAAAACGGTTCTGAACACACCATATGAGATATGGACTGGGAAGCGTCCTAGTATGTTGTTCATTAAAATTTGGGGCTGTGAGGCATACGTAAGACTTCAAATGCCTGACAAGCTGGAACCCAAGTCGGATAAATGTTATCTGGTGGGATATCCTAAGGAAACGAAAGGGTATTACTTTTACCTACCGTCTGAGGGCAAAGTGTTTGTCGCAAGGACTGGTGTCTTCTTGGAGAAAAAGTTCTTATCAAGAAAGACTGAAAAGGTAGAGCTTGAAGAAGTTCAAGAACCACATGTAGTGAATGAACCGGAATTGGATTCTGAGACAGGACTACAAGATGTTGTAGCTAGAGAACCTGCTCAGGGAACACATGTCCTACGTAGATCTCGTAGACCGAGGTTTGAGCCTGAGAGATATGGATTTCTCGTGTCTCAAATAGGTAATGTGTTGCTTATGGATCATGATGATGAACCAGCAACCTACCAAGAGGCTATGAATGGACCGGACTCCGACAAATGGCTTGAGGCTATGAAATCCGAAATGGACTCCATGTATGCAAACCAAGTTTGGAACTTGGTGGAACCACCTGAAGGGGTACGACCCATAGGGTGCAAGTGGGTCTTCAAGAAGAAGACCGACATGGATGGGAATGTACAGACATTCAAAGGGCGACTCGTGGCTAAAGGTTTCAAGCAAATTCATGGTATTGACTATGATGAGACTTTTTCCCCTGTTGCCATGGTAAAGTCCATTAGGATATTGCTTGCTATTGCTGCGTATTATGACTACGAGATCTGGCAGATGGATGTCAAAACGGCTTTCCTTAATGGAAACCTCCTTGAGGAAGTGCATATGACACAACCCGAGGGTTTTGTATCCCCAGATGAAGCCACTAAAATATGCAAGCTGAATAAGTCCATTTATGGACTGAAACAGGCCTCTCGAAGTTGGAATCTTCGTTTTGATGAGAAAATCAAAGAGTTTGGTTTCATCAAGAATGAAGATGAGCCTTGTGTTTACAAGCGAATCAGTGGGAGCATTGTTGTCTTCCTGATATTGTATGTAGATGACATACTGTTGATTGGGAATGACATTCCTACCCTGAAAGTTGTTAAGAATAACCTAGGGAACTGCTTTTCAATGAAGGATTTCGGTGAAGCGACTTATATACTTGGTATCAAGATCTATAGAGATAGATCGAAGAAGTTGCTGGGTTTGACCCAGAGTACGTACATCGAAAAGGTGTTGAAGCGGTTCAACATGCTTGAGTCCAAGAAAGGATTTTTGCCCATGTCTCATGGTGTGAATCTCTCTAAGGACCAATGTCCAAAGTCTTGTGAAGACAAGGACCGCATGAAGTTGATTCCATATGCTTCGGCAATTGGATCAATCATGTACGCGATGTTATGTACTCGACCCGATGTCTCCTTTGCTTTCAGCATGACTAACAGGTATCAGTCAGACCCCGGTGAGTGTCACTGGATTGCAGTCAAGAATGTCCTGAAGTACTTGAGAAGGACTAAGGACGTGTTCTTGGTGTATGGTGGAGAGGAAGAGCTCGTTGTAAGCGGTTACACGGATGCTAGCTTCCAAACTGATAGAGACGACTCCAAGTCTCAGTCAGGTTTTGTGTTTTGCCTGAATGGAGGAGCTGTGAGCTGGAAGAGTTCCAAGCAAGAGACAGTTGCTGATTCTACGACAGAGGCCGAGTATATCGCAGCAGCTAACGCAGCGAAGGAGGCTGTATGGATTAGGAAATTCATCGCGAGCTTGATGTAGTTCCTAGCATTGTTGGTCCCGTAGTTCTCTACTGTGATAACAATGGTGCAATTGCACAATCTAAGGAACCTAGATCTCATCAGCGCTCCAAGCACATACTTCGGCGGTTTCATCTTATTCGTGAGATTGTCGAACGAGGAGATGTAAACATTTGCAGAGTGCCGACTGAGGAAAATATTGCGGATCCGCTGACAAAGCCTCTCGCGCAGAGAAAGCATGATGGTCATACTAGATTGATGGGTATGCGATACCTAAACGATCAACTCTAGCGAGGATCTTGTGGATTGCATGTAAATATGTATTTTGTTGGCTGTTTGTTCATATGATGAACTGTGTACCTAGTTTTTCTTTTATAATTAATGGCAAATTCTTTTATTGTGAGTTTTTCTATATATGATAGTTAAATGTTAACATAATAGATACCCTTAGAATGTTCGCTTCCATAGGACATCAAGTACGTGACTTGAATGTGAGAGCCTGTGATTTATTTGAAGCTTCATTCTTAAAGGTCCCTGGTCGAGTATCATCATAGAAGCTAAGGGTGATGATGATACATGAAGGCTAGCACGTGTGTTGACTGATGACTGGTTCTCACAGGTCATGATATTATGATATCAAGTCATCACGTGGGTACTTGTTAGTGAACAAGTTGTACTGGACAGACCCAACTTGAGACTACTCTGTGGATTGTCATCCAATTGTGTCACGAGTAGGTCTCATTTGACAATGGTGTTGTGGTCCTTTGACCTGAAGTCACAGCATTCATCAAGTGAGGAAGAGCGTGCTTTGATGCCATCTAAAGTCCTCCTTGAGAAAGGTTGATGATAAGGGTGGTTGTTGGGCATGTTACGAATCATTTGGGTGTTTGTGTGTGAGCAGATATGGAATTTGTCCTCCTGTATGACAGGAGTTGCATCCATGGGCCCCTTGATGGAACTGGACTGAGAAATGCATGGCCATGCTTGGTTGAGTCAATATGTGATATTGGACTCACCATTCTCTAGAAGTCCGTCCTGGATCAAGAAAACTTGGATTGAGCTATTACGAGGGTGACACGGTCCATGCCTCTAGTTCTTTCCGGATGTAAGGGACAAAGGGACAAAGACAACGCTGATATATTGGTCATAAAGGCTTATGAGTTATTAACTCTTATTGCTTGGGGAGCAATGATGCATTGCTAGATGCTGCTCATTGTTTGTGAGGTTTTTGGTTTGATACTTTCGAGATCAAGTGGGAGTCTGTTGGAGTTACCATGATGATCTGGAAGTGGTCAAACATGTAATCTCACTGCCAACGCAATATGAGCCTGCAGGGTCGCACATAAGAGATGTGGAGAAATTGGATGGCTGACAGTGTTGGTAAAAGTTACCAATCACCGACCTGAATAGGGTTATGGGCAAATTGTTGCCTTATAGGATCATCGGGTTGGGCAAAGGTTGCCTTGAAGGGCTGGTTAGGTTCGTCATCCGAGGGTCAAAGACATTAGTCGAGAATAGTCTTCAGATTCCCGCCGATCGGCGAGAATCGTCTCCCTGATTCTCGCCGATCGACGAGAATCGTCGAGAATCAATGATTGATTCTCGACGATCGACTACTTCGATGATTGTCGTCGACCGCGGCTCGACGATCGTCAAGTATCATTATGTGTCGTCGAGCCTGGCTCGATGATCAGCGAGAATCGTCGAGTATTGTACTCTGATTCTCGCCGATCCAATGTGATACTCGTCGAATGATTCTCACCGAACCTGCTCAGTGATTCTCGCCGATTGTCACCGATTCTCACCGATTCATACTCGCCGATTCTGAACCCTAGTTCTGGGTGGTCTGCGGATAGCGATTTTCCTGGGTTTATTTATACCTCTAGTATAAATAGAACACTTAGGTTTTATCGGGTATATAGATCCTTTTGGCTACTGTGCGAATCGACCCCGACGGAAAGGTTCCGCTCGATCGTTCCGCCGATCCCGATCCCGATCCCACCGCCGGAATGTGTTCCGCCGCCGCGTTCGCTCCGCTGCCACCTCTTCTCCGGCGACTGTCGCTGGTGCTGCTCTTCCTGACGCGGACCTAGCAGTCCGTGGATTAGCCGAGGTGCGGTCTTCTCCTTCCCGATCTTCCGTGCGACGGAAAGCTCGGCATTCTCCCGCTCGTGTGGACTTCTGTAGAAACGTGGATAATATTCCACGTAGAACTCGCCACCAGCAAGCAATCAAAGTTTGGAGCTCCTCCGTTGAGTTGTGACTCGACGCCACCGAGGTAATTTTTGCCTAGTTTTGTTAACTTCTTGATTCAATTGTTCATGGCCCGATCCACATCTCTTTGGGTTTTTCTTGATGTTTTTTTTTTCCGCTGCGTGCACAAGCGTTGTGCCAACCCCATAGAGAAACCCAACAATCAGAGTCAGGTTTCTGAGGTTTCGGAGGTTCAGTTGCGTGAGCGGAAGTCAGCAGTGTTGTGACTCAGTGATTGAGTGGTGATCAACCTGTGTTGTTGCTCGGAGCTGCTGAAGGGTACCAACAGGTGTTTGCAATGGAAGGAAGTCTTGCAAGAGGTCTGGGCATTGAACTCTTAACGCCGACTAACTTCAAGAAGTGGAAGTCGTGCATGAAGAGTTATCTTCTTGGCGAGGAGCTGTGGGAAGTCGTCAGTGGTGACGACAGACAGGAAGTTACTGCTGCTTTCGGTACTGCTGAGCAGGTGAGGCTCTGGAGAAGAACCAATGCTAAGGCAGAGTTCATTCTGAAGAGAGCTGTCTCTCCGGAACTGTTTGATCACATCATTGGATGTGAGTCGGCTGCTGATATTTGGACAACCATTGATGAGTTGTTCAATAGGAAGAATGTGGCGCGGCTGCAGTTCCTGGAGAATGAGTTGGCCAGGGCAACTCAGGGAGACCTTTCCATCTCCAAATACTTCTTAAATATGAATAGCTTATGTGCTGAGCTGTCGGTACTGGATCCTGATGAGCCTATCTCTGAGGCAAAGATGAAGAGGCACATTATCCGCGGCTTGCGGAAGGAGTATGTGGCCTTTGTTACATCTGTTCAAGGGTGGGCTACTCAGCCGTCTCTGCTGGAGCTGGAGAATCTGCTTGCCTCGCAGGAGAGCTTAGCAAGGCAGATGGCTGGAGTGAACCTGAATCAGGAAGGCAGCGAGGCTCTCTTCTCAGGCAAGAAGAAGGGATGGGAAGGGAAGAAGAAGAAGAAGGTGCAGGCCGCTGGTGAAAAGGAGACTTCAACTTCGTATCCGCCGGAGAGGAGCAATGCTCCTAAGGACTGGAAGAAGAATCTGAAGTGCTACCGGTGTCATCAGCGTGGGCACTTCAAGTGGGACTGCAAGGTCAAACTGCAGCCTGGGCATGCTGCGGGAAAGGAGGAAGCTTGTTCGAGAAGTGAAGAAGCAGAATGGGGCGGAGCTTTCTTGACGGGCACTTGTGTCCGGGCCTTGTCTGCTGAGGACTTCAACGACGAGTGGACCGTGGACTCCGGGTGTGGTCATCACCTCACCGGAGACCAATCGATGTTCACCTCCATGCAGGCTTACTCAGGTAATGAAGCTATTATCACTGCTGATAATACTGTTTATGCAGTAGAGAAAGAGGGGGTCGTGTCATTGGGTAGTGATCAGGGGCCACTTACGTTAAGGAGTGTGTATCACGTACCGGCCATGAAGAAGAACCTCTTCTCGGTGACTAATGTGGTGGACGCTGGGTATCACGTTCTGTTTGGGCCAACAGACGTGAGGTTCCTTCGCAACGTATCAGCAGTGAAGGCTGATGTTGCTCATGTTGGGAGAAGGGTGAAGAGCTTGTATGTTCTTTCCACCAGTGCTTATGTTGATAGAATGAGGGCCAATGATAGTGCGGCTATCTGGCATGAGAGGCTGGGGCATGTTGGCATGGACAAGCTAAAGGCAATGGCGAGTAGAAGTCTGGTGAGGGGGTTGCCGAAGTTGTCCTCCTTTGGTGATGGGCATGTTTGTGCGGGCTGTCAATACGGTAAGGCACATCGCCTTCCGTTTGATAAATCACAAACAAGGAGCAAGAAACCACTGGAGTGTATTCATGGCGACCTGATGGGACCGACTGTTACTGCCAGCCTTGGTGGAAGCAGATACATGCTTGTCTTGGTTGATGACTACTCAAGGTATACTTGGGTGTACTTCTTAAAGGAGAAGTCGGAAGCCTTCCGTTTGTTCGTGGAGTTCAAGGAGTTGGTAGAAGGTCGGCTTGGCTTGCGGGTTAAGAAGTTTAGAACTGATAACGGGGGGGAGTTTGTCTCTTCCGAGTTTTCTAACTTCTGCAGGAAGCACGGGATCCAACGGGAGCTTACTTGTGCTCACACTCCACAACAAAATGGGGTAGCGGAGCGGAAGATCCGTCATTTGACGGAAACCTGCAAATGTTGGCTGCATGCGAAAGATATCCCAAGGTCCTTTTGGGCGGAGGGAATGTCTTGTGTTGCTTATGTTATCAACCGGATGCCACTCAGCCCTATCAACATGAAGACTCCTATTGAGCTGTTGCTGAAGGAGAAGCCGAGTGTTGAACACCTTAGGGTGTTCGGTTCAACTTGCTACGTGCATGTCCCGGATGCTTCACGGACAAAGCTGGATACGAAGGCAAGGAAACTTGTCTTTGTTGGCTATGATGAGCGGAAGAAGGGATGGAAGTGCATGGACCCTGTGACGAAGAATTTCGTGGTGTCAAGAGACGTTGTCTTCGACGAGCTGACGTCATATGGAGGTGGCTCAGTGGAGCTAACCGGAAGTAGCAAGGATGATGAAGCACCGGTGGAGGCTGCTGAAGGTTTGGAAGAGGAGCTTGCTGTTTCACCAGCAGCTCCTGTTGCTTCGAACTCCGAGGCTGAGCCTTCTGGCTCAGGAATCAGGGGGAGCACTGCTCAATGCTTGCCCCAGGTAGGAGTGGAGCCTGAAGAAGCAACGGAAGCCGTGAGCAAGGAGCCGTGTCTTCGGAGATCGAAGAGGGTGGTTAAGCCACCGTCTCGGTACTGTGATGGGAATGCAGTGAGCTTTGTCTCCTGCTTCTTTGCAGGTCCTCTGGATGAGCGAGAGCCTGCAAACTTCAACGAGGCCACTGGAGTGAAGGAGTGGGAAGGTGTCATGAAGGAAGAGATTGATGCTCTGAAGAAGAATGAAATCTGGGATCTTGTGCCCAAGGTTGATGGCATTACTACGGTTACTTGCAAGTGGGTGTATAAGTTGAAGAAGAAGGCTGATGGGAGTGTTGATAGATTCAAGGCTCGCCTGGTCGCAAGAGGATTCTCACAGCAGTATGGAGAAGACTATGAGGAGACATTCAGTCCAGTTGCGAAGATGACATCTGTAAGAGTGGTGATCGCCTTGGCTGCTAGCAAGGGATGGAGGTTGTGGCAACTCGATGTGAAGAATGCTTTTCTTTACGGAGAGATTGACAAGGACATCTTCATGGATCAGCCGCTTGGTTTTGTCTCTGAGAAGCATCTGGACTATGTCTGCAAACTCAGGAAGGCTCTCTATGGGTTGAAGCAAGCTCCTAGAGCGTGGTATGGGAAGATTGCAGAGTACCTGCAATTCTGTGGATACTTTGCTTCTAACTCGGATTCTAGCTTGTTCGTCAAGAAGAAGGGAGAGCTACGAGTCTTGGTCCTACTGTATGTGGATGACATGATCATCACAGGGAATTCGGAGGAGGAAGTAGCAAGGCTCAGGGCAGAGCTTGCTATACGCTTCGAGATGAAAGACTTGGGAGAGTTGCATCACTTTCTTGGTCTGGAAGTGGAGAGGAAGGAGTGCGGGGTTCTCATTAGCTAGAAAGGGTATGTTGATCGCATTGTGAAGCGGTTTGGCATGGGCGAAGGGAAGAAGTGCTCTACTCCACTGGAATCTGGGCTGAAGCTTCGACGGGATAAAGGAAGGGTTCTTCTTGATCCCTTGGTGTTCAGGGCTCTTGTTGGGAGCTTGATTTACCTGACGATTACAAGGCCGGATATCGCTTATGCTGTTGGCCGAGTAAGTCGGTATATGGCTGAACCAAGGCAATCTCATCTAGTGGCGGCGAAGGGAATTCTGAAGTATGTCAAGGTGACTTCTGAGATGGGACTCCTCTATGGAAGGGATGCGGAGTTTGCGTTGCTTGGGTACACAGATGCTGACTATGGCGGTGATTCGGATGATCGGAGGTCTACTTCAGGTTATGTGTTCACTTGCGGTTCAGCTAGCATCTCGTGGTGTAGCAAGAAGCAGGACTCGGTGTCGGTTTAAACCACGGAGGCAGAGTATAAGGCTTCGGCCTTGGCTGCTCGGGAAGCCGTTTGGTTGAGGAGACTTATAGAGGATGTCCATGAAGAAGTGCAAGGGCCTACTTTACTCCGGGGTGACAATGAGAGTGCTCTCAAACTGGTTAACAATCCAGTGTGTCACGCCAGGACCAAGCATATAGAGATTGATCACCATTTCATCAGGGAGAAGGTGTTGGAAGGATCTCTGCTGGTCGGGCATGTCCGGAGTGAAGATAATTTTGCTAACATCTTCACGAAGCCACTATCGAAGGGGCCCTTTGAACTCTTGCGCAGTTTGCTGGGCTTGGTCACCACTTCTCACTTTAAGGGGGAGTGTTGAAATTTGTGAAGTGGAAGTGGGTGACGGGACAGGCCGCGCGGCCTGTGGCGGACAGCCTTGGCGGACTGGGCGGACTGGGAGGACTGAGGTTTGCGGCCTGGTGAAAAGTCTGGTGGAAGCCGGCTGTGTTCTGAGCGGGTTGTTGCATGGAGTCCGCGGTTTGGTGCGGCCTGGTATCTGCGGATAGAGAGGCTTGCGGACTGGTGCTTTGCTCAGTGGTCGCGGGTGCAAGCTTGTGCTGAAAGGCGGGTTGTCTCTTGTCCGCGGGAAGCTTGCGGACTGATGTGTCCGCGGTATTGGCTGTTGCGGACTAAGCTTAGAGCTTGGCTGAGGCCTTGTCGAGCTCTGGTGGCACAGCAGGGAGTTGCTGTGGGGATCGTTGTGGCGGCCTGGTTTTTGGAGTCCGGGTTTGATCGCTGTGATAGGGCAGGAGTGCGAGGAGCTCGCGGACTGTGGCGGTCTGCACTGTGGTGTTTTGGCGGACTGAAGTTTTGCGTCCGCCAAGCTCGCATTAGCCCCTTATGGTTTTGGGCTTGGTCACACTTGGTGCCAAGTTCAGTGTGTCCGCCGTATCCGCCGAGTTCGCTGTGACCGGGCGGTCTGTCTTTAGCTGCCTTTGGTCGTGGACTTGTGGCGGATTGAGGTGTGTGTCTTGCGGACTGCCTCGGGTTGGTGCGGACAGCCATTGAAGGGGGTTTGCTGTCCTGAAGCGGTTGGAGCTTTGCGGGCTGATGCCTTGTCCGCTTAGCTTAGGTGGACTGGAGAGGGTTCGTCATTGGTTGCCTTGCTCCTGGCGGTTTTCCTTGGTGACCGGCTAAGTCCAGGCGGACTCAGCGGACGGTGGTTTGTATTCGCGCGGGCTGGGGCGGTGTCGCTATCTCTTGGGCGGTGACCACACTCCTCACCCGGCCTATAAATAGGACCCCCTAGCACATCTACAGTAACTTGAGTGAACAGTAAGTTGGGGTGTGGGAAGTGTGCGGTCTGTGTTTGCCAGTCCGCACGGATTGTTTCAGGCTGACGGTTTGCTGTGTGCAGGTCGCGCGGATAAATTCAAGGAGCCAGGAGTTTGGCTGTGACTTCGGTCAAGTGCTTGGAAGTGTGCGGTCTCTGCGGACTCAGCAGGAGGTCGCTCTGCGGCTTGTCAGTTCTGTTTCATCTTTGCCAGCTTCAATAACCTGTCCGCCGGCTTCAGGCGGGTAGGGGTGTTCCTCAGTTCGGGTTCAGCAGAAGGCGAATAACGGTGTGTCTGCGCGGCCTCGCGGCTTCGGCGGACTCCGTGGTATTCGGCGGATTGCAGCATAGTTCGGGCGGCTTCGGCGATCTCGGCGACCTCGCGGTCTCGGCGGACTCGGGTTCTGTCCGCCCGGCTTGTTTTTTTGGTGCTTCTGTCTTTCAGCTGTTATACTAGCGAAATCATGTCTCGCTATGTATGACTCGCATTGTAAAGAAGTGAATGAATAATAGACTTTCTTGTGCTTCCATTGTTTGTTGTGATTTACCTTGGTTCCTCTAGTCCTTGGTTTCCGCTGGTTCAACGTGCGAACTGGGTAGTTCCGAAGATATTAATTTGGCATTTGGGCTATCTTGCTGACCACGTTGAGAAAATTTAACAGGCACACGGCCTGGGACACGGGCGTGTCCCAGGGCATGTCAAGCTTGTGTCGACACTCAGCTGGGAAGTCGACATTTTGATCTCGACATTGTGTCGAGACTGGGCACACGACCTGCGACACGGGCGTGTTGCAGGGCGTGTCGACCCGTGTCGACACTTAGCCCGTAAAGTCGACACTCTGCGTTCGACGAAGTGTCGAGACATGGCACACGGCCTGCGACACGGGCGTGTCGCAGGGCATGTCAACCCGTGTCGACACTAATTCAGGGAAGTCGACACTATGCTCGACGATGTGTCGAGACAAGGCACACGGCCTAGGACACGGGCGTGTCCAAGGTCGTGTCATCAGGTCGACGATCTTCGCTCGACGAAGTGTCGAGTGTCGAGACCGTGTACACGGCCTGAAGCACAGGCATGTTGAGGTGACACGGGCAAGGACACGGGCGTGTCCTAGAACCTGTGCAGTGCTCGGGTTGTTTTCGGGGAAAAATGATGGGGGTACACGGCCGGCCACACGACCGTGTTAGGTGGAACACGGGCGTGTCAGATCGAACACGGGCGTGTTCGATGCCCGTGTGTTGTTCCAGGCGAGCCGATTTTGATGGTGAATGAGGCACACGGCCCTGGACACGGGCGTGTGTCAGGCCGTGTGCGGTCCAGATTGGTCATTTCAGTCCCGAATCAAAGCCGTTCATTTCTTTAATTGATGATCCAACGGCTGGGGGTTGTTCCTGAAGGGATATACCCGGGATTGGACTTAGAAACCCTCACTTTTCATGAGAGGATATCTTTCTAAAAGATTAGAGAGAGAGGAGAGCCAAGGAAGGATGAAGGAGCAAGATCCGGCCATTGGAGGAGCTTCGAAGCTCCAAATCGCGAGACGACTCCGGATACACGGAGGCAAAGCTAGTGCGGTGCTTTTCATCCGCTTACTTTTTCGTGGTGCCAAAGAGGAATGCAAGTGTAACGATTCTCTTCTTGAGTATGAGTAGCTCTCCTTCTTTGCATAGGAAGCCCGCTCTCGCGAGTTTGCGGAGAGTTGGAGGCATTCCTTCGGGTAGATATGTGAAGTCCCCGTTGTTTAGAGTCCGTAAGCGAGAACGGACATAGGCATGATGTGTGAAGCCTACCCGAACATGTTGGTCTGGATCGGTGATGTTGCATTGCATAAATGCCGGAGAAGACTCCGTGCTATTGATTATTTTTCGGGTTTTCTACGTGGTAGATTGCAGCAGGGAGCCTTGGGGATTAACCCAAAGGTGCACCCGGAAAACTGGGCGGATGCGAGATCTTGCCAACTTGGTGGCCTGAGAGCCAACTTGAACATAACCGTGTTATGTGAATTGTGATGGATAAGGGACTCAGTGGAAGTTTGACCCGCGCAAATGGCTTAAATTGTCGTTGCGATGTGAGCATGGGTTAGATGGAACCGTACCCGTTCTATGTCGTTCGGATAAAGAGACCTAAGGGTATGTGACACTTGTCGTTGTCATAGATTAGGGTCTTCGGCGGTCAATAGCTTAAATTGTCGTGACCCAGGCTAGGAAGACAAATTGCACATAGGTTTCGCCGTCAAAGTGGCGGTGGTGAGTCCGGAATGTCTATGGCTTTAATTGACGTGACATCGACCGGTTCACCGAGAATGTGCCCTGAGAGCACGGGGCGTGTGGCCGTGCGAGCCAACGTCTGTGACGAAATGAATATTGTTATATTGCTCGCTTATGCTAATGAAATGAAAGGAAGGAGTATCGCCGCCCCGAGTTGGGGGCGGGATCATTATAATTTGGTCATCATTGGTGACCGTTGTCTTGTTTTGCCACCGTGCAGTGGTTTGTTGCTTACAGGTGCTGCTGGACCAAGCGGTCAATAGCGGGCTAAAGCCCAAGTGGGAAGCCGGCCCTTGAAGGCTTAATTGGAAGTGTTTACTGTTTTATTCATGTATGACCGGCCTGCGTGCCGTGGTTTGTAAATCATGTAATATCAAGTGAAATATTTTGTAAGGCCTTAAGGCTTGTGCTGGTATCTGTATAACATTCCTCTTTTGGATTAGTGGACATTCATGCTTTAGTGCTGGGTTCTTATTTGCAACTTTTATAAACTGCTTCCGCTAGAATGCTCTGTGTAGGACGTTGATTGGTTGGATGATTTCCATGAGTAACCACCCGGTCTATCTGTGGCATACGGCATCGGGCCTCGGCCGGACCTACTGCTATATGCTATGGCACAGATAGGGGGTGTTACACAAGTCCTGTGTGTCGACATAAATACTCGTCTTGACAAAGTTGGTGTCGATATAATTCTGGTGTGTGTCGACACAAGTTCTTTGTGCCGACACAGTCGTTGTCGACAGAATTCTGGAATCTGTCGACAGCTTCTCTGTGTGTCGACACAAATCCTAATGATGTCGACACAATCTGGCCCTTGGTATCGACACAGAATTGTCGACAGATTTTCTATTTGTCGACACAAATTCTGGGTGTCGACACAATCTGGCCCTTGGTGTCGACACAGCCATTCCCAAGTATCGACACTTGTACTTAGAAAATATTTTTTCCATTTACTTAACCTGCACATGATAACTCAACACAACATCAAATACAACTTGATGCATATCATTGAGTTAGGCGAGGCTTCTCCAAATCAGGTACATATTTTCCAATGTACCCAACAATCTTCCCATATTTGGAGAAGTGATAACACTTAGTCAATGATATACATCACTTATAATAAAATAAACAATATAATGTATAGAAGCATTCAATGACAGGGTAACATATAAATAAAACAAGTACATTATATCATCACAGAATATGATACAAACATAATAAGCATGAATCATTGTTTTGTTTAAACATCAAAAAAAGATTTGTTAACAACAGATTACATAGATCTTAAAACTGAAGATTACAATGTTCTAAAATCTAGTCAATCTATCCTAAGGTTGATCAGGCTCCTTGATCACTATGCCTTTGTCATACTGGAC
The DNA here is from genome assembly GCA_039583875.1 of Platanthera guangdongensis. Classification (NCBI taxonomy): domain Eukaryota; kingdom Viridiplantae; phylum Streptophyta; class Magnoliopsida; order Asparagales; family Orchidaceae; genus Platanthera; species Platanthera guangdongensis. The sequence goes on along the minus strand of CM077162.1, from coordinate 108,597,265 downwards.
TCTTGCTTGTACTGGAGCTTCAGTATCTTCAGCTGGCTTCTTGCCTTTGAGATCCTTCTTCTTAAGTTCTTCATCCTTAACATTTTGCCTTTCAAAATAGTGATAAGGCTTGGGAAAGTATTTACTGGGCTCCACAGCTGTAGCAGGTATTTTCCCAGTCTTGTGATCCCTTCTGAACTGATGTATAACATCTTGTCTCTACAGATATTTGTTCCACTCAAGTTCAGAACACCACTTGCCTCTATCATGCATTTTGTCTTTGACAGCTTGCCAGGCAGTGAGTATTATATTTCTGGAAGTGGGACTCCATCTTTCAAAATCAGGCTTCAGTTCAGCCTGCTCTCTAAACCTTTTCTTTGAGAGTTGAGCTTCTTGCTCTTTATTCAATGTTGCCTCTGACATTTCCACTTTCTCAATTATAACATTCTTAGTAGCCTTTGGAGGGCTATACATCTGGTGAACCAGTTGTTGAATTCCCTCAAAGTTAGAAGGTGGGTATATGATTTGAGCTACCTCCTGCTGACCCCATTCAATTCCTACAGCTGGAATTCCTGAATGAGCTGTATTATCATCATCACACAAGGGAGGATAACCATGAGTTGCTCTAACAGCATTTGTTATCCATTTAGCAAGCTCTTAGCTAGCATTGAATAACAACCTCTCCCCTTTATGACTTCTCTCTCAATATGATCTCTTAAGTCATCTTTCTGAAATCTTACTTGTTCAGCCAGATAATTGGTGCCTTCCTTATAAAAAGATATGAATTTCTGTAGCTAGTCAGAGAGGAGTTTCTGTGAGGCTTGTATAGCTGTTTGAACAGCAGCCAATTGTTCTTGAAGTTGTTCATCAAACTCAGACTTGTCTTTAGCCTTTTCCTCAGTTAATGCAGTTGTAGTATTCTTTAACTCTGTAACAATCATATTACGTGATTCAGTAAGATTATCATTCATCCTGAGCTGATTTTCCAGAACATATCTTTGCTTAACTACTATGTCATCAATTTGAGTCCTGACCTCTTGTTGCTTCTTGGCCAGATAAACTACAACATTACCTCCTTTATGGAAGCAATCTGTCATCTCCTTCTTATACTGATTGACTTCAAATCTTATTGATTTAATGTCTTGAGCCAAGGTGAACTGGAGTTCCTTATGGCTTTCATCCACATATTTTTCAAGAGCTTGTCTTTGCTCATCCATTTTAACTTACAGAGCAACCAACAGTGAACTGAAGTCAACTGCTGGAGCTGAGGGTTGTGAGGCAGTCTGTAAAGCTTTCTTATAGCTTGAGATTTTCTTCCTGTAAACCATCAGTTTTCTCTTCTTTTCTCTGAGTGCTTGTCCATCATCAGATTCAGAAGAACTTTCAAGGTTCACAATGTCCTTTGGACTAGAGGGTAACTCCTTGTTAGTCCTTGGCAACTCCCCCTTAGTCCCTGACTCCTCCCCCTCAGTCCTTGGCACTACTTCCTCAGTCCTTACTTCTTATAAGTCAGGAAACAATTCCTCAAGAGTGAATTCTTGTTGAAGTTGAACTGGAGGAACATCTGTATCTTGTACAGTTAATGGAGCATCCTCTGATACAGATGTATCATCCATCGATATATCATGTACAGGGATGTTGTCATGGTGTGTATGTTCAACATCAGTTAGAAGCACAGTTGGTGTACCTAGCTCAGTATCTAGTGTAGTTTGATTAATATCATCTATTACCTCAAGAATAGTTTGAGTGGCTGTTTCACTCTCTAATACAGCTTGCTCTTTCTCATGAGCAACTTCTGGAGGCAAGGCCTCTTATTGAGCTGGAGAAAGCTCATTGGCTCCCCCTAGATAAAGCACATCCTAAACTTGATCCAGTTGGATGGTGCTTTCTGGAATATGCTCCCCTGCATCTGACTATCATGTACATTCTTAGGGGCAGATGATTTCCTTGCAGATTCTTGTTGTTCTTCATCTGAACTGAAGATCACTTGTTCTTCTGAATCACTAGAAGATTCAGGTTTCCTGGGGGTTGTCTTTTTCTTTTTCAGTTATGGTTGTTTTTGTGGTGTAGAACCATCCTTTGTCAGAACTCTTTCCCACCTGGATAGTATTTTCATATCCATCCTTCTCATGTGGTTTATTCTATATCCTGTTGTGTGGTTCATCACTTCAGGAATATTCATTGCCAGATACAGACTAAGTATTCTTCCTAGATTAGGTTTCTTCAAACTTTCCTTGATCTTGTCAAAGAATACAGCAGACCAGTTAGTTTTTATTCTGAAAATAACTCTGGTCATTATGCTGAATATATAGGCTGAGATCCTATCATGTCCTCCTGGTTCGCAGAGAATTACTTTTCCCATAATCTCTGAAAGAAACTTTCCTTGGGAGTTCATCCCCTTCCTCTGCATTGATGATTCAATCTTAGTGGTGGGATCCAGTCCACACCATTGAAGTGCTTCATTTGTCATTAAAGATGTGACTTCATCATCTCCTGAGTCCTAGGCAGCTGTAGTGTCTTCCTCAGACGCTTCTGGGTAAGTTTCACCTTACTTCCTTGAATTGATGACCTACTCTTCAATCCAGTTGAATCCAGGGTTGCTGTTGTATAGAATTCAAGAACCTCCATCTTCCAGGTCTTGGTAGGTTCTGAAACTAGATATTCCAAACCACTTTCTTGGATTAGGGATATCACATCTCTGATCTCAGTCACATCACTTTCAAAAGCATCGCGAACTAATTCATAGCCTTCGTTGATGTTGTTCTCCAACTTTGGCCCCATTAGTGACGAGAAATTTGAGGAGAAGAGAGATGAAGGTTTGTCGACTCAAAGATTTATTCTAGAAAATGTTGAGAGCGTAGTCGACAAAGTTGTTCTGTGACCTATTTATATGTTTGTCAACACAAAAGGTCAAAAGGTGGGGTAATAGACACTTAATGTGTCGACACTGTAGATATTGTGTCGACACAGACTTCTAATGTCTTGACAGAGTCAGACAACACTATGTGTCGACACAGTTTGCGATGTGTAGACACAAACTTCTTAATAGTCGACTCTAATATTTGTGTGTCGACACAGACGACTGTATGTGTCGACACTACTATCTAAATGATTGAACTTCTATGTGTTGACACCAAACTCTGAGTGTCGACACCACTATCTGACCACTATTTACTTGTGTCGACACAACTTTCCTTATGTGTCGACACCAACTACTATATGTTAACACAGATTTCCTTTTGTGTCGATATTAACTACTATATGTCGACATTGAATTACTTAGTCAGATTTACCAAGTTACTCTATGTTTAACATGCCTAATTCAATTTTGAAATAATTGAATGTAGTTTCATCTAGTGGTTTAGTAAACATGTCAGCAATTTGATTATTTGTGGTGATAAATTCCAAACAAATATCTTCTTTTTCAATATGCTCTATAATGAAGTGAAATCTAATTTCTATATGCTTTGTTCTGCTATGTGATACAAGATTTTTAATAATAGAAATAGTACTTGTAGAATCACAAAATAGTGGAGTTCTACTTACCTTGCGACAATAGTCTTCAAGTTGATGTTGAATCCATAAAAGCTGAGCACAACAGCTTCCTGCAGCAACATACTCAGACTCTGCAGTGGAAATTGCCACACTTGTCTGCTTCTTACTGCTCCATGACACCAATCTACCACCTAGAAACCGACATGTGCCAGTGGTGCTCTTTCTATCTTCTTTGCAACCAGCAATGTCTGCAATTGAAAAACAAGTCAGTACAAAGTCTCTATTCTTAGGGTACCAAAGACCAAGATTAGGTGTGCCCTTAAGATATCTCAAAATTCTTTTAACTGCAGTATAATGAGATTTTTTAGGACTTGATTGGTACCTAGTACAGACACATGTAGCATACATAATGTCTGGTCTACTGGCAGTTAAGTATAGAAGGGAGCCAATTATCCTTCTATACAAAGACTCATCTATAGGTTTTCCTGCATCATCTTTTCCTAAAGGCATACTTGTCCCCATTGAAGTTCTCATGGTGGTGGATGACTCCATACTATATTTCTTAATTAACTCCTTGGTGAACTTAGACTGTGATATGGACAAACCATCAGTAGTTTGTCTTACTTGGAGTCACAAGAAGAATTTTAGATCACCCATAGTGCTCATCTCAAACTTCCCTTGCATAAGTTTTGCAAACTTCCTACAAAGGTTGTTTTCTATAGATCCAAAGATTATGTTATCAACATAAATCTGGACTATGATCATCTTGCCCTTTGACTCCCTAAGAAATAGAGTCTTGTCTATTTTTCCCCTCGAAAATGTATTCTCAAGGAGGAAGGTAGACAATGTTTCATACCAAGCCCTAGGGGCTTATTTTAAACTATATAAGTATTTCTTAAGCCTATAAACATAATCAGGATAAAGTGGATCAACAAAACCTGAGGGCTGTTCAACATAGACTTCTTCTTTCAAATTACCATTTAGGAATGCTGACTTGACATCCATTTTGTATACTTTGAACCTCTGGAAAGCATCAAAAGCAAGGAATAGCCTTATTGCTTCCAACCTTGCCACTGGGGCAAATGTCGGATCAAAGTCAATGCCCTCTTCCTGTCTATAACCTTTAGCAACCAGTCTTGCTGTGTTCTTCACTATGATGCCATTTTCATCTAGTTTGTTCCTGTATATCTACTTTGTCTCAATAATATTAGGATCCTTTGCTTTTGGAACCAGCTCCCATACTTTATACCTTCTGAATTGATTCAGCTCCTCCTGCATTGCATCAATCCTGTTGGATTCTTGTACGGCTTCTTCAAATCTCTTTGGTTCCATCTATGACAGGAAACTTGAGCAAAGCACTGTGTTCATGTGTTTGCTTCTGGTTTGCACACCATGTCTGGGATCACCAATAATTTGGTGTGCTGGATGATCCTTTTGATTCCTTATTGCTGGAGGCATTATATCAGCAATTTGAACTTCTTCAATTTCTCCACCATGCTGAACTTCATTGTCTTCAATATCAGCTTGTGGACCTTGTACTCCCCCTGGACAGCAACCATCATTTTCCTCATCCTGCCTTACACTTTGGTCTTCATTAATGGTCAGCATGTCCAACTTTTCTTTTAAACCTATTGAGCTACAAGAATTGCTAGACAACTCACAGTTAATTAGCTCAGATTCGTTAAACACTACATGAACAGATTCTTCTACAACTTGTGTAGTCAAGTTTTAGACCCTATATGCCTTACTGTTATTGTTGTACCCAACAAATATCCCATCTTGGGATTTGGCAGAAAATATTGTTAGGTGAGACTTGCCAGTGTTAAGCACATAACACCTGCTACCAAAGATCCTAAAGTAGGATATGTTTGGTTTTCTGCCCTTCATAATCTCATAGGGTGTCTTTTTGTGGTTCTTAGTTATGGATGCTCTATTGAGAACATGACAAGCAGTATTTACTGCCTCAGCCCAGAAATATTCTGGGAGAGAAGTGACACTTAGTAGAGTTCTACCAGCTTCAATAAGAGTCCTATTCTTTCTTTCATCAATTCCATTTTGCTGAGGTGTTCTAGGTGAGGAGAATTCCTAATGAATCACTAGTTCTTCACAAAACCTTTTCATACATTCAAACTGAAATTCAGTTCCATGGTCACTTTTGATTTTAACCACTGAATTGTTAAGTTCATTCTGAATTTGTTTAACAAAGTTATGAATGACAGTAGGGGTTTCAAATTTCTGCCTCAAAAAGAAAACCCATGTAAATCTTGAATAGTCATCTACTACCACAAAAGTATAGACTTTCCTACCTAGACTATGAACTAGCATAGGACCAAATAGATCCATATGCAAGAGATACAAAAACCTCACAGAGTCTTCAGTATCAAGACTATGAAAAGAAAATTTCGTATGCTTGCCTTTTTGACAAGCTGAACATATACCCTCTTTTATGCACTTAAACTGAGGACCATTCCTCAATAACTCTAAACTATAGAGTTGGCCTATAGTCTTATAGTTTAGATGAGCTAGCCTCTTATGCCATTGTACATATCGAGATATTTTCTCATCTGCAACTAAACATATAGGAGAGTTCATGTTTTCATAATCAAAATTTAAACAATAAACATTCCATTTTCTATAACCAGACAAGATCACCTTCTAATAACTTGTCCTTTTAATCTGACAACCATTCTTAATAAATGAAGTTTCATACCCAAGATCAATCAGCTGACTTATGCTTATCAAGTTATGTTTCAAACCTTTTATATAAGCCACTTGAGTGATTGTTATAGAACTAGTACAAATGTTACCAAACCCTTTTATGACCCTTTTTCTAATCCACCAAAAATCACTTTGGGTCCACTCTCTATGGGAGTATAGTCCTTTAATATTCTTCTTGTTCCAGTCATGTTCCTGGAACATCCACTATCGAAGTACCATATAGGGGTATGGCAACTTGGACCCACCTGCAGCAAATAAAATTAATTTACCTTAGGACCCCAATGTTTATTGGGTTCTAGGCTCAAGTTAGATTGAAACTTGATATTCTTACCAGCAAACTTCCTCACAAGTAAGCTGGCATTCTTCCTGATACTGGTATTGTGCCAGTAATCCTTGGCATAATGCCCTATCTTACCATGGTACCAGCACTCATATCTATTATACCTCTTTTTAGGTACAGTTTTAACAGCATTGCTGTCAGCTGTTCTTAACACTGTTGGTACAGTGGTTCTTTGCTTGAGTGCTGGAGCTACACCCTTGTCATTCAGAATATCAGGCTTACCATAACCATGTATGAAATCATGATCATATCTATTAGTTGGCTGCCACACTTTTCTGAAGGAAATGGGGGGTTTGAAGGCTAGTGGCTGTACTGGGGCTTTGCCTTTTCTTTTGGAATTGGCAGCCCTTGTATTTCCCTTAAAGCCCAATCTTGTCTTACCCTTTTTGGGAATAAAGTCATCAATTAAAGGTAAGACTGATTTTGGCTTATAGAATTTAGCCACCAGATCCTTTTCCCTCTGAAGTTTGACTTCCAGACTTTTGATTTGATCATTCTTGAATATAATAGTACCCATCTGAATAACAATTATGTTTTTCCAGTTTGACTACTTTATTCATCTTTAGATCTAGTATTTTTTCTGAATCTAATGCAGCCAGGTTAAGAGCAGCAATTTCCTTGGCCTGTGCTTTGTTAAGGATTTTGCTTTTCTTAAGTGCTTGTATCAGATTATCATATTCATCAATAAGTTGATGAACATCAACTTCAGATTCAGATTCATCCACATCTCTTGATGCAGATGCTTCTGATTCTAATCCAGTATATTAATCAGAAACTATTAAAGAATTGTTTACCTTACTAGGACCAGGCTAGGTCCTGGAACTGATCTTCTTCTGTCAAGGCCATCATCCCTTTACAATAATGTTCTACAATTCCATTTACTGAGTCCAACAATTTCAAGAACTTAGCCTCTTCTGCATCCTCCTCAGTTGTCAACAGTCCTATGTTTGCTTCAGCTTCAGCTTCATCCTCAGAATCTGATGATGAAAAATCTGACCAGCTTTTTGGCTTCTTTGCAACAAAGGATTTCTACTTTTGCCCTTATTTTTTAGTTTCTTCTTGTCATTAGATTCTTTCCTTTTGTCCGGACAATCACCTACCACATGTGCAGGAATGTTGCAACAATAGCAAACAATCTTAGTAGAAGATAATTTACTAGGTTTAGAATCATACATGTCCTTCCTAGAGGATTTCTTTTTCTGATAGTAATGATTCTTGGATTGTGAGGAGGATTGCTTGGATCTCCACTGTTTCTTCTTGAATAACCTTTGAAATTTTTTGAGAAAGCAGCTAAGTCTTCATCAGAATTTGGACTATCTGATGTGTGACTGTCAAAACTTTTTGAAACTACTTCTATAGCTTTCTTAGGAGGAGATGGAGACATCCTCCTGTCCTTTCTTATGGCTTCAATTTTGAAAGCCACTGACTTATCTTTGTAATCAACTTTATTACTTTTCTCCTACTCCTTTTTGACCATCAGCTGCATTTCATATGAAAGCAGTTTGCCAAATAATGTAGGAGGTGAGATTTCTGCTAGTCTGGCCACTTCCCTAATGGCACATATCTTGGTGTCCCAGTACTTAGTTAATGATCTTAGAAACCTATCATTTAACTCATATGTGCTGAATACTCTTCCATATATCATCAATTTATTAACTATTCTGAAGAACTTCTTGTAACACTAAGTTATGCTGTCTATTTTAGATTGTCTAAAACTTTCATACTCCTGATTCAGCATAGACTTTCTATCTTCTCTCACTTCTTCTGAACCCTCCATGTAGACGATTAGAGTGTCCCACATTTCTTTGGAGGTATTGCAGTGAATCAAATTTTGGAATGTTGAATCATCTATAGCACTGAATATTATATTTTGTGCTCTCTTATCCATAGTAGACAAGATGATCTCACCTTTGTCATTTCAGAATACTCCTTTGGTGTCCTGAGATTTGCATCAAGAACTGAGACTTTCATTGGGATGAATGTCCCTTCTTTGACTGTCATATAGATTCTTGGATCTGAAGCTTCCATAAACAGTCTAACTCTTTCTTTCCATATGTCAAAAATCTCTTTCCTGCATATAGGTAACTTCATGAAACCAAACTCCTTATGATTCTCAATGGAACCCACTTTGCCTAACAGATTTCTGACTTGGAGATCTACTCAGACTGTTAAGTATATTCTTTGAGTAACCTCCCTCTGATACCACTTAAAAGAATTGGTTTCAATATGTTCTAAACACCTAGAGGGGGAGGTGAACAGGTTCAATACTTTTTCTTACTTAGGCAGACAAATCTATCTAGTTTAGCAATTTATTCAGCAGAAAACACAGTACAACATTCACATTCACACAACATTCCACAGATTTCACACCAGATTTATAGTGGTTCCCCAAATTATGGGTATATCCACTTTCCCCCTTCGCCTATCTAGCAGTGTACGAGATTTGGCCTAACTTCCTTCTTTCTTCTTAGATGCACAGATCTTACAGCTCAGAACCAAGACTGGTTCTTATAACTCATAGTGAATCCCGACTCCTACAACTCAGGCACAAGCCCTACCTCAGCCTCTTCCACAGGCCTACAACTCAGAGCAACACCCCACTCCTACAACTCAGGCAAAAGCCCTACCTCAACCTCTTTCACAGGCATACAACTCAGGGAACAGATTCCCCTACCTCAAGCACTCAGCCCTACCTCAGCCTTTATAATTTAGGCTTACAACTCAGATAAGTAAATCTCCTACACTCAGATCTATTACAGATCCTACAAAAGTTATTGATGAAAAGATAATAATATCTTCAACCAGATGGAGAGAGAATTGGTTGAAGGCTTCTTGATCAGTTCTTGATAGAACTGATTACTTAAGGATCAACCTGTCTTAGCTTCTTCAAAGCTTCTTGAATCTGAAGAAAGTAAGGTTGATCTTTTGGTGTTGGAGTTGATCTTCAATCAGCTTCCTTCAGAAATTAATCTGAATTCTTCTTCAGAATTGATCTGAATTCTTCTGGCAGACAGTTCAGGATCTGCCTTCACTGGATGAGGACTTCTCTCCTTCTTGTTTTTCTCTCTCTACAATATGTTGAATGTTTCTTCTTTCTCTTCTTCTGGATCCTCAATCCTTCAGAGATTATTCTTTATTCACTGATCGTGTTCACGATCACTTCTTCACAATCAATAATTGATTAGCTATTTATTGTTGAGAGAGCATATCTATATATAGGCTTTATCCATGGTTACCGGCTATTCCGGTTCCAAATGGTCTTTTGGCACCTCTGACAGCAATGTTAGTAATGACAACTATCAAGTCTCCAGTTGTATTACTTCAACCTTCATTGAACTTTGACTCAGCAGCAGAGAATGTCGAGTGAATACTTCACATGTGTCGACACATATAGTCCATGTGTCGACAAAAGTCTTGATGACGTCGACATAGCTTCACATTTACTTTTCCACACAGCTTCTGTGGAATGTGTCGACAGAAGTCCTGTGTGTCGACACAAACACTCCTTGTCTTGACAAAGTTCCTGTCGACAGAATTATGGTGTGTGTCGACACAAGTTCTGTGTGTCGAGACAGTCGTTGTCGACAGAATTCTGGAGTGTGTCGATAGCTTCTCTGTGTGTCGACACAAATCCTGATGATGTCGACACAATCTGGCCCTTGGTGTCGACACAACGTTGTCGACAGATTTTCTATGTGTCGACACAATCTGGCCTTGGAGAGGCTTCTCCAAATCAAATACAACTTGATGCATATCATTAAGTTAGGTGAGGCTTCTCCAAATCAGGTACACATTTTCCAATGTACCCAACAGTATTGCCATGGAGAACGAATTCCAAAGGCTGACGTAAGGTGAAGGCAGTGTTGAAGATTACCTGCATGAGTTCACAAGGTTGGGACGGTATGCGGGTTCGATCTTTGCTGATGAGTAGATGAAGACGAATAGGTTCTATGAAGGATTGCAGGATGAGCTGTGATTCCTGCTCTCTAGTTCTATGAACCAAGTGTTCCAGGCATTTGTTGGCACTGCGTGCGCGCTGGAAAAGGACACAAAAAGGGTGCAAGGGAAGCGGGCCTTGGCTGTGAAAAAGCCAGAATTCAAGGTGCCCCGACCTCGAAAATCTTACTATAAGAAGAAGTGGGGCAAGAGGTCCAAGTCTGCTGGACAAGCTCCTTCTTCGGTTGCATCGGGAGCAACATCGGGGACCACGTTAAGGTCAGAGACTCGTACGTGCTTTTTGTGTGGACGGGTGGGCAAATAGCCCGTGATTGTCAGGTGGTACCGCCAAAGATTGAAAAGAAGGCGGGAGCGTCGTATGCTGAGAAGGGAAAGGCGGTGGTGGAGTCCTCTGCCTCCCAGGCATAGCCCCGAGTCTACAATCTTGGCCTGCAGGAGGCCATTAATCAGAGTGACGTTGTCACAGGTACGAGTTAAGTTATTGCATTGTTTTGTTTATCGCTGGCTTTGTTTAGTGTCTACTTGTATGCGGCTTGTGTGTGTGACATGATTGTCACAGACTTTGTGATGATTCGGAACACGCTGGCGCGAGCACTGTTTGATACGGGTGCTTTACATTCTTTTCAGTCTAAAGAGTTTATAGCGCGGCTTGGGATACCTAGTCGTGTGAAGACAGATAGCTTTATGTTGGTGTTGCCGAATGGTTGTTTGATGCACGCAGATCGAGCTTACGATGTGGCGGTTCAAATACGAAGTCGGGATTTCTGTTTGACTGTAACTGTATTGCCGATATTAGAATTTGATGTGATATTTTGTCTGGATTGGCACGCGGAGCTGCATGCCTTGATTGATTATAATGCCAAAAAGAACACGTTGGGCTAGAATACCGAGCAAGAGACTAAGTTCGCGTGAATGCGAGTGTGGGCGGGACGTTGATGTCTGCACTCCAAGTAGTCAGGGATGTTTGGAACGGCGCAAAGTGCTACTTTACGCTGATACAGGCTGTTGAACTCAGGGCCGGTGTGAGCGATCTTCCGGTGGTTGTTGGGTATTGTATCCACGATCACCTAGATTTGAGGAAGCCACCTGTCAAGCTAAGATGAATTCACAATGTATTTGATAAACTCTTTCAAGTTGTACTTGCAGTTTCTCCACGTTAAGTGCACACCAATGTCAGGGTGCAGTATGTCAATATACACGGGTCTGCACGACATAATCCCTCGTTGAGCAGATCAGTGTGTTGGCCTATGTGTACTCTCTCTATTGGAGTGCACTTGCTTTCAAGTACAGGGCCGTTCATATGCAAGCAAAAACAAGGAGCATGGAGGATCAAGGAGCAGCTCCTAGGTGGAAGACGAAAAATCGTCCAAGGCAAATTCGACGAGAATCACCAAGTGATTCTTGCCGAATCGGCGAGAATCACTAGTGATTCTCGCCGAATCGACGAGAATCATCAGTGATTCTCGCCGACTCCTTCTGGCCATCTCAAAATGGTGCCAAGTAAGATTCGGCGAGAATTACTTGTAATTCCCGCCGAACCAGTGGTCAAGCAGCCCATGAATACAAAGTCAAATTCGTTGAGAATCGACAAGTGATTCGACGAGAATCACAAACGATTCTCGACGAATCGTCGAGAATCACTTGGTGATTCTCGCCGATTCGTCGAGAATCGTCTGCGATTCTCGCCGATTTTCACTTGGCGTTTTCTCAGGATGCTGCTGAACCGGATTCTGCTTCTGGACTAATTTGAACCGGAATTTGGGGATTTCTTTTGTGGGTCCCACAACGGTCAAATTTATTGTATCTACAGGGTATAAATACATGGGTATTTTGAACAGTAAAATTACGGATAAGAGAGAAAGAAAACCGAGCCGCGACGTAACCCTAAATTCGCGAAATCGCTCCGCTCCGCCGCCGCCGCTCGCGTCAAGTGGTCGCCGCTGCTGATCGGTATTCTTCCCGATCTCCGGTGACAGAAGCTTAGCAAAGCTTGAGTCTCACGCGTCTATCCGGAGATCTCTTGTCTCTCGATTTGTTGACCGGGAAAAACTCCCCCGTCCGAATCGATCGAGACGACTGATCCTAGAGTGACCGTTGGTAGACCTAGCTTGCTTCGCTACGAAGTTTAGATCTCCAAGTTCAGCAGCCGCTCTTCATCGTAGCCGCCGATCCCGAAGCTAGCCGCCGCTCGTGTGCCGCCGCCGGTTCCGGGGAGATCTTCTCCAAGAGAGACTGAGGTTGTAGACTCTTCATCGACTTCAAGAACACGTCGTCGAACGAAGAGGAACACCGTAGTCTCCAAAAGAAGTTTGTATCTCGTGTACATTCTATATTTTCTTTTGTTGTAAAGGAACTTTTGTTCCGTGTTGTAAGGGTTGGGTGCAACCCGTTTTGTGGGAGTGTTGACTCTCACGTGTGGAAGGGCTCCTTCCGTTAGTGAAGGGATTGGATTTCAATCCCGTTGGAGAAGTGACCGAGTCGTCCCTTGTTGGGGAGATAGGTCGAAGGGGGAAAGTGGATGTACCCAAGTCGGGGAACCACTATAAATTTGCTGTGTATTCTGTGTGCTGTGCTTGTTGTTTTTATTGTGCAGGTACATCCGTAAATTCCGCAAAAGAACCACACGTCACCTATTCCCCCCCCCCATAGGTGCACATAGCTGACACAAGGTGGACTTTCAAGTGGTATCAGAGGGAGGTTGCTCTTCAAAAAGGTTAACACCTTGAGTAGAATCCTGCCACCAGTGTCAGAAGCATGGATCTGGATTATGACGTATTGCCACTCAAACTCCCTGCATGCACAAAGGATTATTATCCCATCTGGAGGATGAGAGTGTTATTTCACCTGGATGCCATCGATCCACGAGCATCCCTCATCCTGGAAGAGGGTCCGTTTATCCCCATGAAGACCTCCGACTCTGGGATCCAAGTGCCCATGGGCATTGCTGAGATATCTGAGATGGAACTATCTCTATTTCACTTGGACGAGAGGATTCGACAAATTATCATGGATGTCTGGTCTGGAGCCTCTCGCTCTAGATTGGAAAAATGTACAACGGCTAAATCTCTGTGGATGATGATCTTAGAGCTGATGGGGGGGTCATAGAAGGCTGAAATATGCTGCCAATCAGAGGATGAGGCGTATGTGGGGGTCCTCACTTCTGAAGATGAATGCAAGGATCCTTCGGATTGCATCAGAGCTCCAGTATCCTTGTCAGAGACTGAAGAAGATAGTGAGGAAAGCAGCTCCAACGAGGACGAAACATTGGTCACTGATTCTAATGACAATAACTCAGATGAGAAGGTATCATCTTCATCCTGCCCCATATCTTTCGACTTTTCTGAAGACAGAAACTGCTCTCCTCCAGAAAATACTGATTCCCTGAAGAGAGCCCTTCAGGAAAGCAATCTACTTGCTGAGGAGCAAGCTCGAGAGATTGCTCGACTGAAGATCTTGTTGGTTCTCCAATTGGCGTCCAACAAGGTCAAGGACTCTAAGATCTCAGCTCTAGAGAATAGTCTAGATAATGAGAAACGTATAGTATCTAACTTTTCCAAAGTTGATGCTATAAAGAGAAAACAAGAAACCGGGTGGATCTCCCGGATTATCCAGGGATGGAGAAATGGGGAAACAGTATTCCGACCCCCCACTCCAAGCAGGAAGGCAACTCATCATGCCTTCAGGTATGACCACAGGAATAGTCGTGGTCACTGCAAGGATGATCTGTCCCCATGTGGAGACACCCGGCGTGCAAGGGCCGGCATGGCCACCCACGAGAGAATACCTAAGGCTCATTCTGAGCCCTTTGTATTCACAGCCACTGCCACAACAAAGTGTGGATCTGCATGTCCCAGCTCACAGGAGACCTCTCACCATTCGAGGACACGGGATAGGGAGGATAGAAGTCATGATGTCAGGCTTCATGGGGCCTCAGCAAGGGAGATGCCTGAAAGAATGGCACCACCTTCTCGGCCTCATAACGCTCACATCATGCATTCGTTCCACCCTTCCTCATGCCTCGATGGAAGAGGAATTTGTGCGACAAGAACATGCCCTATCCCTTTTAGACCTAGGACCGTGACTACATCAGTCACTAGATCAGGTCGAAAACGGCGATACAACATTCACCTTTGTTGGTGCTGCGGCAAAGTGGGACACTTTGCCATTGACTGTTGGCACAACCTCTCTGTGCCCACAGCAAGGGCTTATCCACATTATAGGGACAGAGGCAGTCTTCCAGACAGGCTTTCTGAAGGAAGGCAGTTGCGTGATTATGCTAATAGAAACCTAGGACCCAATATGATTTGGGTTCCTAAGGTAAAGTAATTCTGTCTTGCAGGGTAGTCTAGATCCCCGTAAATACGATGGGATCTGGACAGTAGGTGGCTCAAGGCTAACGTGGAACAAGCATCTGCAATAACAGATGTGCTACCTGTTTGAGCATACTCACATTGAGCTTCTGATGTGTTCTACCTGTGGGACTAAGCCAATCACTCTCAAAATCCCAGGTAATTTTGATCAGTTCAAGGACTTGTGTCATGATGGATCCTCATTCAAAATATATATATACTTATATATATCATCATATACAGATCCTTCTTTGTATATTAGTGTATGTATGCATGTCTAAGGATTGGTTAACTCGATGCATGCAAACCTTTACACCTCAATAAAGGGTTAACGAAGACATGTCATTGTAAATCTCGACACCACACAATTGACATTAAGAAGACTTTTGAAAAACCTCAGTAAAATTCAAATAGATTGACTTTAGAATATACGTGTATTTATCATTTTTGTTTATTTGACATCGGAAAATTTCTAAATTATTGCAAGCTTCTCAAATGTGAAAATCCCTAGTCAAGAGACCCCTCAATTTCGAATCAGATAAATTGTATCAGAAGCCGAATTAACCAAATCTCCTGAATCCCGCCGAATTTGACAAAGCCGAATCAGTCAAATACCGCAAGACCCTTCGCATTCCTGACAAATCTCGCCGAATCGTTTAAATCCCGCAAAACTCTTCGCCTTCCTCACGACTCCCGCCTCACGCTGCAGCAAGTACCCCGACACCCACAAGATTTCTCCCGCAAGAATTCTCCGCAACCCGCAGGAGTTCTTCCGCCGATTCGCAGCAGCTCGTGAGGTCTCCTCCTAAGCTCCCGCTAGGGTCTCGCGACGTTCTCTTCGAAAGGCTTCCGACGACTCCCGCCGAAACCCGCAGCCCTCCGACGCTCTCGTCGACGCCAAGAGAGTTCCAGCAAGGCCGAACCCCAAGTGATACTTTCTTTTTGAATGTTCACTAATGCTTAGAGTCGGGCTTCTCTCTAGATCTTCAATGGCTCCAAGGACGACTGCAGGCTTGATTTCTGGTTGCGAGCTGGTTCGCACTGGATTTTCTCATGCCTCGGACGAGTTCCGAAATATCATTCTAATGCTAGAAGAGGCTGGGCTAACCTTCGTCTTGGAGCACCCTTGCAAAGTCCTGGATAAAGAAGTGCTGGAGTTCTTCTCTACCGCAAGACTCCGAGATAGAGACTCCATCATCAAAAGCAAGGTGGCTGGGACAAAAGTAAAGATGTCTGCCAGTAAGCTAACTCGCTACCTGCAGCTTTCCAGTTCAGAGGAGGAGGACTATCTGGAGGACGAGGACAAAGCCAGAACTCTCCTGTTCTGCGGTCTTCCAAGAGGCACTCGATCAGTAAAGAGAAAAGAGATGAATGAAGAAGGGAAGCTCCTATCTGACGTCATTGGAAAAGTGCTCATCTGTAAGCCAGGCTCCCATGATCATATCTCCGGAGATATGTTCAAAATCCTCATCGCTGTGGTCTGCCGCAAGAGGTTCAACTGGGGGGAGTTGCTGTTTCAAAAGATCAAGGACACTCTGGGCACTCCAAGTTTCGGCCGCATCATCAGTCTATATCTCAACCAGCTCAACGGCGACAAGTTCGACATGAGCAAAGGAGTTCCTCTCCAGTACTTGAAAAAGATGGATGCTACTGTGTTTGATCGATGGGAGAGGCGTATCGGGCAGCCTGCTGTGGAAGAGCTAGAGGAAGTATCTCCTGCAGCCTCCCCCCATGACATTCCTGATACCCTGACTGCAGGAATCGAGGGGGAGACTCTACCCCCTCATACAGATGCAATATCTGAAATCGCCCAGGTGGCCAGGGATGCTGTGGCCGATATTCAAGAAGAATGTGACCGTGTGCTGGAGACTGCTGACCAAGAAGTGGAAGAACCTGCTGACATAGATGAATTCTTGAATGAGGACGGAGAGGACGATGAAAATGAGGGACATGAAGTACTTGAGTCTCCAGATGCTGTTGAACCTCCTTCTGATAAGTCTGCACCAGTGGAGGGGGAGTTAAATAAATCTACAGAGGCCACCCACACTCCTCCGATAGAGACTGTGATGGTATCCAGCTCCACCGATGCGTCTGCTGACGAGCAAGAGCAAGGCCAAGAAGTGCCTCCAGCTATTCCATTACGAGATGACCTAGCCATTCACACTGTACATATAATTCAGGGCATCGTGAATGAGCTTAAAACCTCTTTTGATAAAGCTCAGAAAACAATGTTGCAAGAGATTAAGACTTCTGAAGATCTCATGCTGAAGAATATGGTGGAAATCAACCATAAGCTGGACATGATGGAGAAGAAATTTGAGGAGAAGTACACCGCGGCCGGCGAAGCTGTCACACTCTTAATGGCCGGTTTGAAAAAGAATATTGATACCCTGGCTGTCGTAAATCAGAACGCACACGTTGTAGCCAACAACATTCAGCTGTTTGATGGTAATATGGTCACTTTAAATGCCAATCAGCAGGCCCTGATCACTGAATTCACCAAGACAACGAAGCATATTGATGACTCCCTGCACTCATATGCTAATTGCATAGCTGACGAAGCCAAAAAGGGGGGAGAAAGAGTATATCGCTAAGTTGGCCGAGCTTCAAGAAAGCATGGATGCAAACTTCGCACAATCAAGCAAATACGTCTATGAAAGCTGCTGGTGGATGCTCCAACAGGCGCTAGGTACGTTAGGCGTCGTCCTACCTGACAACCCTGCCGGTATTCATGTCCCTGAGACATCTAAGGCTGCTGAGGAAGCAAGTGTTGCTGAGGATGTTAGTGCAAGTGTTGCTGCAGATATTCCCACACATGAAGCTGATGCTAGGGCTCTCTCCAAAGCTAAATTGAGGAGCATGTTTGACCAAGAGGCCTTAGCAAAAGCCAGGGGAAAGAGAAAAGTTCAGGAAGGGACCTCCAAGGAGACTCCAACTAAGAAGCGAATCAGAATGAGTGAGGAGGATGTACGAAACGAAAGGTGGAGTCCAGTTTCAAGGAACATCATCTTAGACACCTTCCGGCTGTACGAAAGAGGAGAGATCAATCGAAATGAAGCATATAGCCAGTACGAATGGGAAACGCACAAAGCATTTGAAGCGAAACGCAACATCATTTTCAGAAACAACAAGGATCCAGACAAAGTTGCTCCTCCTAGGTACTACCCGAAGCCCAAGGAATACATGGAAAGGCAAAGCAAAAAGTACTTGGCTCAAACTCTTAAGGGTGACGTAGCTAAGGACAAATAGTCATCATTTTATAGCTGGTCACTGTGTCTTAAGAACATTTAATGATTATTACTGTCGTATGAACGATTCTGGATTATATGTGAATATATTTCTCTTGGTATATATATATTTGAATGTGTGAATGACTCAAGTCCTGTTCTGATTGCATATATTCTCTTGTGTGGCATGATTAATTTTTGAATGCTATGTTATTATTTGATAGGTGTTATTCATCTTAGCTAGTAGGGTTTTGGCTTCGTCAAATAGGGGGAGATTGTTGGGTATTGTATCCACGATCACCTAGATTTGAGGAAGCCACCTGTCAAGCTAAGATGAATTCACAATGTATTTGATAAACTCTTTCAAGTTGTACTTGCAGTTTCTCCACGCTAAGTGCACACCAATGTCAGGGTGCAGTAGGTCAATATACACGGGTCTGCACGACGTAATCCCTCGTTGAGCAGATCAGTGTGTTGGCCTATGTGTACTCTCTCTATTGGAGTGCACTTGCTTTCAAGTACAGGGCTGTTCATATGCAAGCAAAAACAAGGAGCATGGAGGATCAAGGAGCAGCTCCTAGGTGGAAGACGAAAAATCGTCCAAGGCAAATTCGACGAGAATCACCAAGTGATTCTCGCCGAATCGACGAGAATCATCAGTGATTCTCGCCGACTCCTTCTGGCCATCTCAAAATGGTGCCAAGTAAGATTCGGCGAGAATTACTTGTAATTCCCGCCGAACCAGTGGTCAAGCAGCCCATGAATACAAAGTCAAATTCGTTGAGAATCGACAAGTGATTCGACAAGAATCACAAACGATTCTCGACGAATCGTCGAGAATCACTTGGTGATTCTCGCCGATTCGTCGAGAATCGTCTGCGATTCTCGCCGATTTTCACTTGGCGTTTTCTCAGGATGCTGCTGAACCGGATTCTGCTTCTGGACTAATTTGAACCGGAATTTGGGGATTTCTTTTGTGGGTCCCACAACGGTCAAATTTATTGAATCTACAGGGTATAAATACATGAGTATTTTGAACAGTAAAATTACGGATAAGAGAGAAAGAAAACCGAGCCGCGACGTAACCCTAAATTTGCGAAATCGCTCCGCTCCGCCGCCGCCGCTCGCGTCAAGTGGTCGCCGCTGCTGATCGCTATTCTTCCCGATCTCCGGTGACAGAAGCTTAGCAAAGCTTGAGTCTCACGCGTCTATCCGGAGATCTCTTGTCTCTCGATTTGTTGACCGGGAAAAACTCCCCCGTCCGAATCGATCGAGACGACTGATCCTAGAGTGACCGTTGGTAGACCTAGCTTGCTTCGCTATGAAGTTTAGATCTCCAAGTTCAGCAGCCGCTCTTCATCGTAGCCGCCGATCCCGAAGCTAGCCGCCGCTCGTGTGCCGCCGCCGGTTCCGGGGAGATCTTCTCCAAGAGAGACTGAGGTTGTAGACTCTTCATCGACTTCAAGAACACGTCGTCGAACGAAGAGGAACACCGTAGTCTCCAAAAGAAGTTTGTATCTCGTGTACATTCTATATTTTCTTTTGTTGTAAAGGAACTTTTGTTCCGTGTTGTAAGGGTTGGGTGCAACCCGTTTTGTGGGAGTGTTGACTCTCACGTGTGGAAGGGCTCCTTCCGTTAGTGAAGGGATTGGATTTCAATCCCGTTGGAGAAGTGACCGAGTCGTCCCTTGTTGGGGAGATAGGTCGAAGGGGGAAAGTGGATGTACCCAAGTCGGGGAACCACTATAAATTTGCTGTGTATTCTGTGTGCTGTGCTTGTTGTTTTTATTGTGAAGGTACATCCGTAAATTCCGCAAAAGAACCACACGTCACCTATTCCCCCACCCCCCATAGGTGCACATAGCTGACACAAGGTGGACTTTCAGTGGTATCGAAATTTGTTGATGTGCTTCCCAAGGATCTCCCTAGGCTACCACCCTAGCAAGAGATTAACTTTGTTGGATCCCTAGTTTGATTTGGGCTAGGTTCACTAAGTTAGGATGTTCTGACCCATCTTGTATAGCGAGGGTCATAATTGTGTCCTAGAGTCGAGGCCAAGTCCTTAGTTTCAACATCTCATGGACCAGCCATCATCAGACTGCTAGAGACTCAAAACTTAGAAAATTTCCAAAGACTTAGTAAAATGAGTTCGACGTTCGTCGAACTCAGGTCGACGATTGTCGTGCTCAGCTCGACGATCTCAGAGAAAATTCTCTGAGTTGAGCTCAACAAAATTGATTCTCAGTTCGATGATATTTGGACTCTACCTTCAGCATTCCAAGTCCAGATTTTATTCTCTAGACTCCAGTCGACGAACTTAGTTCTCTGGTCGATGATTTGGGGATTCTCTACTTAACCTTATTAATCCTGAATCCTCCCAGTTTCCTAAGTCTAGAATCATCTCCAGTCGACGAATTCAAGATTCTCAGCATGATGAACTTTGACCACTTTGGAAAGAGTTATGAAGCAGCAGTTAGTGGTCCTCAGCTCGACGAAAAAAATTCTCAGGTCGATGATTTCTGGACACTTCACTTCAACACTTCATTTCAGAAGAATCTAAAATATTCTAAGTCAAAAAATACTTTGTTGAACTTCAGTCGACGAAACCAGTTATCAGCTCGATGAACTCCATACACAGAATTGTCAAAGTTTCTAAGCAATGCAGTTCTATTCTCTGCTCGATGATCTTGGAACTCAGCTCGATGAACAGAAGCCATCTGGTCGACGAACACAGCTTCTCAGCTTGACGAACTGTGGACTCTGCTTGACAATTTCTGTTCTCTGTTCGACGAATCCAGACTTAGTTATTTCCTTCATTCTGTCCCCTTCCTATTGCAATAATTCCTAAGTAATCAATGCTAAAATATTCTCTGATTATAACTGTTAGATAGAGCATTGATTATGGTCTTCTCCGGGATTATTGCTTGCCGTTTTTCAATGGGACAGTTGGGGAAATAAATCAATGCAGTTTATTCTCAAGGCCGTCAGCAATTAATGCAGAGGAATTCAAATTTCGAAAGAAAATTTCTTGACAAGAAATTTAAAAGAAATTTTCTCTCCTTTTCCTGTAGATAGAGATAACATAGAAAAGATATACAGAGATAGACAGACAACACAAAGACACAGTTACTCTGATATAGAAAAGAAGACCTAGATCAGAAGAATATCAGCTATCTGAAGAAGAAGAACAACAAATCAAGATCAAGAGTCTTCCTTCTTCAACACTTCAGGACACTTTAAGGACAACAACAACTCCATCTGTCAAGAAGTTCCTGAATACTTTCTGGTCAAGGCTGATAAAGACTGAAGACCTATCACCCTGAAGCAAAACTCTAGTTTTTCCTGAAACATGCTAATATCATTTCCACTTAAGTCTTCTCAGTTGTATATTGAGAAAGAGAAGACAATATCATCTCTCATCCCCCACTGTATAAAGGGTTATAAATCCCTTCAAAAGTTATTCGTGGTTGCAATTCACCTGACCAAAAGACTTGAGGTTTGGTTTTTGAGCACCTGATCAAAAGCTCATTGGTGTCAGGAACCTGATCAAAAATCTGATTGGATTCCTACCAGGGTGGTAGATGAGTGGATGTACCCAGGTTCGGGAACCACTATAATTTCTTGTGTTGTCTGGTTGCCCTTTCTTTTTGTTCTTGCTGTGCTTGTGCCTTTTTAGGATTGCTGTGTTTATGCTTTATTAATTTTATTCTGCAGTTTTTATTTACAGCAAAAGCTGTAAATGATTTAAGAATACTCTATTCACCCCCCCTCTAGAGTATTTCAGATCTAGCACCTCACTTCAATTGTTATCAGAGTAGGATTCCCTTGGTTGTACAAGCTAACCCTTGAACCAAAGATCCTGAATTAGATCTGTCTTTTTATTTCCATTAGATTTATTCTCACACAGAATGGCATAGAACAAAGATTATGCAAGCACCAGACCTCCAGTATGCAATCTAAATAAGTTTGCCATCTGGAAGGCAAGAATCTAATTGTACATGAACTCTATTGATGAGGATATCTTTATTTCTATTTTGACAGGTCCTCCTCAAGCCACTTCCTCTACATCTACAGCAGCTTCAAGCACAAATGCAGTTCCACCACCTGAGTGGACTGAAGCCCAGAAGAAGGCAAAAATTGTTGATGCCAAGGCCTTGAATATTCTGGCTCAAACCATGTCTGATGATATTTTTCAAAAGGTGGCTGAATGCACATCAACCCAGGCCATCTTGGACTCTCTAAATCAAATGGTGGCTGGATCTGCAGATGAAAAGAAGGACAGGAGATCCAATCTCATATCCCTATATGAGAATTTCAAGAAGAGGAAGCTGAGACAGTAGCTGATATGTACAACAGGTTAAGCTCAATCATCAATGAGCTAAAAACCTTTGACAAGGACATCACCCTCATAGAGGTGAATGATAAGATCCTTACGTTCTTCCCAAGCTCATGGGATTTAAGGAGCTGGCCCATCAAGGAGGCCAGAAGACTAAATGAGATTTCCACTGAGTCTCTTTTAGGAAATCTTAAGTCATATGAACAGCTGATCAAATCCAGAGATGCAGCTGAGCAGAGAACACCTCCTCCAACAAGAAAAGAGCACAGCATTGCTGTAACACCCCCTATCTATCGCATAGCATATAGCAGTAGGTCCGGCCGGGGCCCAACGCCATATACCACAGACAGACCGGGTGGTTACTCAATGGAAACCATCCTACCAATCACAACGTCCTACACAGAGCATTCTAGCGGAAGCTGTTTTATAAGTTGCAATTAAAAGAACTCAGCATAAAAAGCATGAATGTCCTGTAATAAGCCAAAAAGGAATGAAGTACATACACCAGTACTGGCCTTAAGGCCTTACAAATGGTTTACTCATATTACATGTTTTCCATACCATGGCACGCAGGCCGGTCATATATGAACAAAAGCAAGTAATACACTCCAATTAGGCCTTCGAGGGCCGGCTTCGCAATTTGGGCTTTAGCCCGCTATTGATCGCTTGGTCCAGCAACACCTGCAAGCACAATCCATCACACGGTGGCAAACAAAAGCAACGGTCAGCAATGCTGACCAAATTATAACGATCCTGACCCCAACTCGGGGCGGTGATGCTCCCTATATTTTATTAGCACAACTAAGCATTATAAAAATACATTGCATCACAGGCGTTGGCACGCACGACCACACGCCTCGTGCTCTCAGGGAACATATATTCTCGGTGATCACGGTCTAAGTCCGCCGACACACCACCATCCCCAGGACGACAATCTCTCGTGAGCATTTGGTCTTTCTGGCCACTGCCTAAGACCCTCAATCTATGCCAACGGTAAGTGCCAAGTAACTTTAGGTCTCTTTAAACGAACGACATAGAGCGGGTACGGTTCCGCCTGACCCGTTGCTCACACCGCAACGTTAATTTAAAACATATGCGCGTGTCAAACTTTCACGAGGCCCAAATCATTTACACACAACACATAACCCAGTTATGTTCAAGTTGGCTCCCAGACCCACATGTTTGGCAGAATCACGCATTTGCCTAGTTTTCCGGGTGCACCTTTGGGTTAATCCCCAAGGCTCCCTGTTGCAATCTACCACGTAGGAAAACCCGAAAACAAACATTCGCACGGAGTCTTTTCCGGCCATTTATGCAATGCAACATCACCGATCCAGACCAACATGTCCGAATAGGCTTTACACATCATGCCTATATCCGTTCTCGATTACGGACTCTACACAATGGGGACTTTACATATCTAACCGAAGGAATGCCTCCAACTCACCGCAAACTTGCGAGAGCGGGCTTCCTATGCAAAAAAAGTAGATCTTCACAGGCTCAAGTAGAGAATCATTACCCTAGCGTTCTTCCTCGGCGCCATGGAAATGTACGCAGATGTAAAGCACTACAATCTCTTTGCCTTCGTAGATCCGAAGTCGACTAGCGATTTGGAGCTCTGAAACTCCTCCAATGATTGGATCTAGACTTCTTCTTCCTCCTTTTCTCTCCCCTCTCTCTAAGATTTAGGCAGAGAATCACGACAGAAAATGAGGGTTTTGAAACCCAGTACTCGGGTATAACCCCATCGGGAAATAACCACAGCTGTCGGATCCCACAAAAAGGGATTCACGGACACGATACAGGTCTGACCTGGACAAATGGGGCTAAACACCGCATGGTACGCCAATAGGAGTAGGACACGTCTGCGACAAAACAGTATCGGATCATTAGTCAACTCCCGCCAAAACTCGTGCATCAACACTCCGCGTCGACAGAATCAAACACGCCACAAACACCCCACGCTCGACGATCGTCGAACCAAGATCGTCGACCGCTGCCAGATCGTCGAACCTAAAACTCTGGCCAAATCGTCGAACGCACGGCCCGATCGTTGAATGGAGATCGCTGGGCCGATCGTCGAACCCACGACCCGATCATCAAACCGCCGGCCCGATCGCCAAACCCACGACCCAATCGTCGACCATAGAACGTCGACCAAATCGTTGACCGCAGAATTGTCACCAGATCGTCGAGCATTGCTCGCCAATCGTCGAACCCAGATACTGCCTGATCGTTTTGCCAAAACTTTGAACTAAATCGTCGAACCCCTCTCGACATGCCCTAGGACACGCCCATGTCCCAGGCCGTGTTATCTGTTCGACGATCGTCGAACCCAAAATCGTCGAACACTCGACAAAATCGTCGAACCAGCTCGACATGCCCTGGGACACGCCCGTTTCCCAGGTCGTGTGCCTCCTACTAAATTCCAAATTTAGCCCGGGATGCCTCTCGTCGCTCTTTTGAGTTTCAGGGCGTTACAACTCTCTCCCTCTTAAAAGAATTTCGTCCATGAAATTTCATAAAGGAAAGATAAGCACAAAACTAAAATTGTACCTGAGCGGAACAACTATGGGTACTCGTCAAGCATAGTCTGCTCTCGCTACCAAGAGAGCTCCTCTCGACCGCAATTGTCCCATCGAACCTTGACCATCCTGATCTCTTTATTGCGTAACCTCTTGAATTCCGAGTCCTCAATTCGTACAGGCTTGACCTTTGTCATCAACCAACTATTAATCGGCACTTGATCGACTGCAATCACTTGCGTAGGCTCTTGCACCGCCTTCCGTAGCACCGATATATGGAATACATCATGTAGACCACTAAGCTCCACTGATAGCTTCAACCGATAGGCTACTTCACCAACCCGCTCTAGAACCTCAAATGGCCCAACGTACCCCGGGCTTAGCTTTTTCAATCGCCGCACCCGCGAGACGCCCTTGAACGGCTTGATCTTCAAGTACACACAATCGCCCACAGCGAACTCCACGTTCCTGTGCTTGGCATTATAGTACTTCGCCTGATGGTCCTGAGTGACTAGGAACCTCTCCCGAATTGTACGAACCAAAGACGTAGCATCTTCCACCTCTTGACGCTTGTACAACTTTGACTAACCCATTTTGACTCACCCATTTCCAACCAGGACAACGACGTACGACATCTTCTACCATAAAGGGCCTCGAAGGGCGTCATTTGAATACTCGCCTGGTAGCTATTATTGTACGCAAATTCCACCAAATAAAGATGGTCTTCCTATTGCTTTCCAAAGTCCAAGACACAAATGCGGAGCATGTCTTCCATAGTTCTATTGACCCTCTCGGTCTGCCCATCCGTCTGTGGATGGAAGGCTGTGATAAAACTCAGCTTTGTTCCCAACATTTGCTGCACAAGCCTCCAATCATTGGACATGAACCGCCCATCTCGGTCACTCACGATGCTGCGGGGCACACCGTGGAGCCGCACTATGTTATCCACATATAACTTTGCCAACTTATCCACCGGATCATACTTCTTATGCGGAATGAAATATGACACCTTCGTTAGCCGATCTACGACCACCGAGATGGCGTCGTTCCCCTTTTGTGACCTTGGCAAACCGTGCACAAAGTCCATAGTGATGTCGTCGAATTTCCACTTCGGAATAGGCAAGGACTTCAGAAATCCTCCTGGCTTTTGGCACTCCACCTTCACCAAGGCGCAATTTTGGCACTTCGTCACGTAGAGTGCCACATCCTTCTTCAAACCCGGCCACCAAAACAGTTTCTTAACGTCACGGTACATCTTTGTGCTCCCCGAGTGAATCGAGTACTTGGTATGGTGCGCCTCGTACAACAAATCCACCCGCAAACTGCCCACGCTTGGGACGCAAAGACGACCGTCTTTCCAAAGCAATCCATCCACAACTTCATATTGGGAATTTGACTCATCCAGAGCCTCTATCAAGAGTTGATTCATGTGGCCATCCAAATCCAAAGTATGTCAAATCCAATCAGCCAGGTCATATTGAACTTCTGTCCAATTCAAGAGTGCTTCAACACTTGACTGCTTATCTATGCAAGAAATCTCCAACGCCTCCAACTCCCAAACCAACTGCTCGTCATGGATCGACAGCCAATTGGATTGTGCTGGGGCCCGATGACTCAACGCGTCCCCAACAGCATTACCTTTACTAGGCACGTAGTGGATCTTGAATGTATAGTCCCCCAGGAACTCCATCCATCTACACTGTCGCATATTCAAATCTTTCTGATCAATCGAATACTTCAGGCTCTTGTGATCGGTGTACATATCAATCTTTACACCGTACATATTATGTCTCCATAGCTTCAAGGCAAAAATCACGGCCGCTAACTCCAAGTCATGGACCGGAT
The DNA here is from genome assembly GCA_039583875.1 of Platanthera guangdongensis. NCBI lineage: Eukaryota > Viridiplantae > Streptophyta > Magnoliopsida > Asparagales > Orchidaceae > Platanthera > Platanthera guangdongensis. The sequence goes on along the minus strand of CM077162.1, from coordinate 108,570,494 downwards.
AATTCCTCTCGTGCACTTTCAGCTGTCTCGAGCCATAAGCTATCACACTTCCATGTTGCAGTAGCACGCAACCCAAAACGCTGCCCGAAGCATCGCTATAAATCTCATAACCTTCGGTCCCACTCGGCGAACTCAGCACAGGCGCCGTGGTCAACCGACATTTCAACTCCTAAAAAGATCGCGCGCACTCCGGAGTCCAAACGAACTTCTGCTCCTTCCTCGTCAAAGTAGTGAGAGGTAACGCTATCCGCCAGAAGTTCTCTACGAAGCGCCTGTAATAGCCGGCAAGCCCAAGAACGCTCCGGACTTCCGCTACCGTAGAAAGCTCGGTCCACTCACGTATCACAACAATCTTCGTCGGATCCACTGCAATACCTTCCCCACTCACTATATGACCGAGTAACGCCACTGAGGACAACCAAAACTTGCGCTTCGAGAACTTGGAGTACAATTGATTCCTCCTTAACGTCTCTAAAACCAAATGAAGATGCTTGAAGTGATCTTCCTCACTCTACAAGTACACCAAAAATGTCATCGATGAACATGATAACAAAATGGTCAAGTACTCCCTGAAGGTCCCGTTCATCAAATCCATGAATACTGACGGCGCATTAGTCAGCCCAAACGACATGACCGTAAACTCATAATGCCCGTATCTTGTACTGAACGTTATCTTAGGGATACCCGTCTCCCTTATCCTCAGCTGATAATAACCAGACTTGAGATCCAACTTAGAGTACACCGTCGACCCGACCAACTGATCAAAAAGCTCATCGATCCTTGGGATTGGGTACTTGTTCTTTTCCGTTAGCTTGTTCAGTTCTCGGTATACAATACATAGCCTCAAGCTTCCGTCCTTCTTCTTAACAAAGAGGACCGGAGCGCTCCAAGGTAAAGAACTTGGATGCACATACCCTTGCTCCAATAACTCTTGAAGTTGCACCTTCAGCTCCGCCATTTCCTTAGGCGCTAGCCGATACGGAGATCGTGACATAGGCTTTGCACCTGGCACTAGCTCAATCTATCTCCCGTTGAGGCGGGGCTCCAGGAAGATCTGCGAGGAACACATCAGGGTACTCAGTTACCACTGATATACTATCCAACGTAGGCTTTGTCTTTGCAACCTCCACTAGTGTAAAGAACAGCTCCGCAGCAGCATGAACCGCCTTCACCACCTGAAGAGCAGACATCAACGTCTTGCTCGACCCTTTCAAGACCGCAAAATTCGTCTCACGACTTGCTCCCAACTTGACTTACTTGCGACCGCGATTAATATAGGCTTGCTGCTCTGAGAGCCAGTCCATGCCAAATATCACGTCGAGCTCGCCTAGCGGTAGTAATGACACTTGTAAGTCAAAGTCTTGGCTCCCTGACCACACCTAAGCGCAACAGATTCTACCCGCGCGCATTGAGCACCATTGGACCATAGTGCATTCAATTTATCTCTACCATCGAAGGAGGTACTCCGACGCGTAATATAATTCCTAAATAAAGGAATGCGAAGCTTCGTTTACATGAATGGTGCTCTCGCCGTATAAACGAAAATCAGAACAAAGCTTAGCAAAAATAGTTATAAGCTAACATGCACATGGGCGACAAGTATTTAAGGATAAATTGTTATAACTTTAAACTATACCTATCTGCACGGCGGCGTGCTTTCTCTCGGACTTTAGGCACCCACGGGCATAATTCCCTGACTCCCCACAGTTGTAACATGCGCCCGGGGTTTGGCCTGTAGATGCCCCCGAAGCACCGAGAGGAGGGACGAGACCCAAGGTCCTAGTCTTCTTATACCACCTACGATAACCAGACTTTGAGGTGTTCCGCATTTTGAACTCCGTTTCTTTTGCACTAATGTCCTCAGCTGCTCCTGACATAGCTTTCTTAGTCTTCTGAGCATCATTCCAACAGTCTCAGGCAAAGTGCCCTTTCTTTTCACAAGTATGACAAGTGTAAGTAGCTTTGCTAGTCGATGTCGTAGCCCCTTTCTCCAGCATTCTGCCGGTGTAGCTCTTATGGGGCTTGCATAGTTCGATATCATGGTCGCTAGCATCGGGTGAGTCTTCCTCATGTCTGCCTCCAAAGATCTAGTTGATTCCACCAAGGCTCGGAATCCCAATAACTTTGGTCCTAGCAGTAAAACTCGTACCTCGGCGCGCATGCCATTATAAAATCTATCGACTGTAGCTTGCTCATTATCTAACTCGAAGCATGGGTAGCAGCTTATCATAAGAAATGCTTTCAAATATTCATCAATTGATTGCGCTCCCTGCAATAAACACATATTCAGTTGCTGCCCCGATGGTCTACCAAAAGTCATCTACTCCATCACGCCACCTGTTGGGTACATTGGAATAAATGTACCTGATTTGAATAAGCCTCACCCTACTCAATGATATACATCAAAATGAATTTGATGTGTTTTGAGTTTAGTTGTGCAGGTTAAGTATTTGCAGGGAAAGCTGAAAAGTTTCGAAGTCCATGTGTCGACACCCAGAAGAAAAGTGTCGACACTTAAGAAGACTTGTGTCGACACCCAGAGAAGCAGTGTCGACACTTGGAGTAATTGTGTCAACACTAGGGATGCAGAGTCTACACCAGAAAGAAAGTGTCGACACATAAAGAATGTGTCGACACTCAATGAAGAAATGTCCAGAGAAGCAGTGTCGACACTTAGAAGAAGTGTCGACACCCAGAGGAACTTTGTCGACATCAGAAAGTGTCGACACTTGGAGGCTGTGTCGACACTCAGCAAACTTCAACAGAGTTCAAGTACAAGTGTCGACATAATGAAGAATGTGTCGACACACAGCAGAAGACTCAACACATGAAGAAAGTGTCGACACTAGGAGGCTGTGTAGACACTCAGCAAAGTTCAACAAATTCTAAGTACAAGTGTCGACACAAAGGAGATGTGTCGACACTCAGCCAAAGTCTCAACACAAGAAGAATGTGTCGACACAAGGAGCTGTGTCGACACTCAGCAAAAGTATCAACACAGAAGACATGTGTCGACACCAAGAAGATGTGTCGACACTGAACAAGTTCAACACAAGAAGATGTGTCGACACAAAGGAGGTGTGTTGACACTTAGCAGAATTCAAATAAATAATGAAGAACAAGGAGTTGTATCGACACACAATTTCAGTGTCGACACATGTTGAAGAGGCAGTGTCGCGAAGCAAATTCTACAACACAAGGAGTTTTGTCGACACCATGAAGGCTTGTGTCGACACTTAGTCTACTTGTGTCGATAGTTAGTCTATCTGTGTCGACACTTAGAGATAGACTGTCTCGACACTTTCAGACAGTTATAGAAAATTCAAGAAGTGACTGGATGACATGACAGCTGCCAATCCATCCGGTCTACTGCAACTGTCAGAGATGTCAGAAAGTCGTTTAAAACCGGGTCAACCGGTCACCATGAAGAAGGCATGTACATAGGCTCATTCTGTCAAGAGAAGAAGATGATCAAAAAACAATTGAGAAGACGATCAAGGTATTCATTGAAGAATCAACTCTAGTAAAGATCTAAGTAGTTGGAGAGAGATAGCTCCTTCTAAGAAGACAGCTGTTGAATCAGGCTTTGAAGAAGGTTTCAGATTGAGATCTGAAACTTAAGTTGCAGTGATTGAAGATCAGCTGCAGAGAGACTCAACCCTATTGTGTTCTACATTCAAGAAGCTTTGAAGAAAGCCAAGTGAGGATGATCTCAGCAGAGTTCTTTCAAGAACTCATCAAGAAACCTGTCAACTCTTCTCTCTTATTCTGAGTTGAGGTTATATACATTGTATTTTTAATTTCTTGTAGGATCCTTAGGGATCTGAGTTGTAAGCCTGAAATTATAAAGGCTGAGTGGTAGGGCCTGCGTGCCTAAGTGTAGGAGATTCATATCTCTGAGTGTAGGCCTTGTGGCTGAGTGTAGGTCTTTGTGAAGACTGAGTGGTAGGGTTGTTGAGCCTGAGTTGTAGGAGTGGGATCACTTTGAGCTGTAGGAACCTGGTTGGGGTTCTGAGTGTAAGATCTGAGGATCTGAGGAATAGTGGAGGAGTTTGGCCGAATCTAGTACACTACTAGATAGGCGAAGGGGGAAAGTGGATGTACCCAAACCTTGGGTAACCACTATAAAACTGTGTGTACTCTGTGTATGTGATTGATGCCGTGTATGTTGTGTATAGTTCTGTGAAATCTGTGATATAATCTGCCTAAAAGTTTAAAAAGATTAAGTCACATATTCACCCCCCCCCCCCTCTAGGTGATTAGGTACAATTTCTTTCAAGTGGTATCAGAGGGAGATTACTAAAAAAGGACATAACTGTCTGAGTACAAGATCCTGTTGGCAGATTCACTATAATCAAGTGCAGAATCAAGAAAATCAAGAAAATGGGATCCACAGAGAATCACAAATAACTTGGATCCATGAAGTTGCCAATATGTAGAAAGGAGATTTTTAGCATCTGGAAAGAAAGGGTTAGACTATTTATGGAAGCCTCTGACCCTAGAATCTATATCACAGTTAAAGAAGGGTCATATGTGCCTATGAAAGTATCTGTGTTAGATGCAAATCAGAGAACTCCAAAAGACTTTTCTGAAATGACCAAGGATGAGATTATTCTGGCCACCATGGACAAAAGGGCCCAGAATATTATAGTAAGTGCAATAGATGATGCTACATTTCAGAACTTGATACACTGTAAAACATCAAAGGAGATGTGGGATACCCTATTAGTGTACATGGAGGGTTCTGAAGAAGTTAGACAGGACAGAAAGTCTTTATTAAACCAAGAGTATGAGAGCTTCAGACAAGGAAGGTCTGATAGTATAACTGAGTGCTACAATAAATTCTATAGGATAGTTAATGAGTTAATGTCCTATGGAAGAGAATTCAGCAATTATGAGCTGAATGATAAGTTCTTGAGGTCCCTAACAAAGGACTGGGACACCATGATTTGTGCCATAAGGGAAATGACCAAGTTAGCAGATATTCCTCCTCCAACATTGTTTGGAAAGCTGTTATCCTATGAAATGCAGCTAATGGTTAGGAAAGAGGAGAAGAAGACTACCAGATTTGAGCATAAAGAGTGGAATTCAAGGCAGAAGCCACCAAGAAATATAAAAGTAAGTCTCCATCTCCACCTCCAAAAGTGGCTGAGACTGGGTCAGATGAATCAGAAAGCAGGAATTCTGAAAGCAGTGAGAGTGATGAGGACTTTGCAGCTTTCACAAGACATTTTCAGAAGTTTCTAAAGAATAAATAGTGGAGGTCTAAGCCATCCACTTCACAGAATTCTTCAAATAATGACAGGAGAAAGCCAAAGTCAAGTAGAACTACATCTTCAAAGATAGTCTATTATTGCTGTAACAAACAAGGACATGTTGTTGCTGACTGTCCTGAGAAGAGGAAAGAGTCAACTGATAAGAAGAAGACTCAATCAAAGGGAAGAAGGAAAAGTCCTTTGTGGCAAAGAAGGACAAAAGTCTGTCAGATTTGTCTTCTTCAGAAACTTATTCAGAAGCTGAAGCTTACATTGGACTGTTTGCTGAAGAAGCAGAAGAGGAGTTCATCCAGTTAATGAACTCTATATATGAGCAAGAGGACAATCAGTGTCAGGGACTGATGGCCTTATCTGAAGGTGATAAAATCCAGGATCAGCCTGGACCTAGTCAGGTACAAAATTGTTCTTCAAGTTCAGTTTCTTGTGCTGGTACAGAATCAGATTCATCAGCATCAAGTGATGAGAGTGAATCTAAAGGAGATATTCATCAATTGATTGATGAATATAGAGTAGTGTTGCATGCTTTGAAGAAAAGCAAATCCTTGACCAAGAGTCAGGCTAAGGAGATTGCTAATCTCAAAGTGGCTGCAACAGATTTTGAAAAGTTGATTGATCAAAAACTAAATGAAATAGCCAGGCTGAAGAACATAACTGTTATTCAGATGGGGACTATAACATTCAAGAATGATCAAATCAGAAATCTGGAGATTAGTATTCAGAAGCAGAGAGATATAGTTGCAAGGTTTTGTAAACCAAAATCTATTTTACCTCTGATGGATGAATTTGTACATTAAAAGGGAAAAACTGGATTAGGATTTACATAACCTGCTAGGACTGTAAAGTCCAAGTCTAAGGGCAAAGCCCCAGCACTCAATAAGCCTGCTGTAGATAAAACAGCTAGGGTTGTACCTAAGCAAAGGTACAATAGATTTGAGTGCTGGTGTTGTGGCAAGGTGCGCCACTTTGCCATGGACTGTTGGCACAATTCAAGTGCCAAAGTGAGTAGCAATCTGCCTGTTAGAAAAGCTACAGGTAATTTTGTTAAGAGGCAAACTAACCAGCACCAAGGACCCAAGAATTCTTTGGGTTCTAAGGTTAACTAATCTGTTTTGCAGGTGAGTCTAAGTGACCATGCCCTAATATGGTACTTGGACAGTGGATGTTCCAGGCACATGACTGGAACTAGGGGATTGCTAAAGGACTACACACCAATCATGGATGGTCCTAAAGTCACCTTTGGTGGTTCTGAAAAAGGAATCATCAAAGGTTTTGGTAACATTTCTAGCAACCTTATAACAATACTCAAGTGGCTTATGTTAAAGGTTTGAAACATAACCTTATTAGTATACGTCAGCTGAGTGATTTAGGATATGACATCTCATTTGTCAAAGATATTTGTCATATCAGGAGATCAAATGATCAAGAGATCATTCTAACTGGTTATAGAAAGAGAAATGTCTATTGTCTAGACATTATGTGTGAGAACAATGTTTCTCTAGTGTTTCTTGTAGCTGATGAGAAAGTCTCTCATTGTGTAAAATGGCACAAGAGACTAGCCCATCTCAACTACAAGACAATTGACCAACTCTATAGTAAAGAGTTAGTGAGGAATGGTCCTCAGGTTAAGTGTATTAAAGATGGGATATGCTCAGCTTGTCAAAAGGGCAAGCAGACTAGATCCACCTTTAATAGCATTGAAAACAAAGATGCTGTGAGGTGCTTATACCTCTTGCATATGGATCTCTTTGGTCCTATGCCAGTTCACAGCCTAGGTAAGAAGGTCTACATATTTATGGTTGTAGATGACTACTCAAGGTTTTCCAGGGTGTTCTTCCTTAGACAGAAATCTGAAACACTTAGTATCTTTTATAGTTTTGTCAAACAAATTCAGAATAAGTTAGACAGTACAGTGGTCAAAATAAGAAGTGACCATGGTACTGAATTCCAGTCTGATAGTATGACAAAACTATGTGAAGAATTTGGGATATTTCAGGAATTTTCTTCACCAAGAACACCTCAGCAAAATGGCATTGCTGAAAGGAAAAAATAGAACCTAGATTGAGGCTGGTAGAACCCTATTAAGTGACATATCTCTCCCAGAATATTTCTGGGCTGAGGCAGTAAACACTGCATGCCATGTAATTAATAGGGCTACTGTCACCAAGATCTACCTATGAGATTGTGAAAGGTAGAAAACCAAATCTATCCTATTTCAGGATCTTTGGTTGTAAAAGCTATATACTTAACAATGGAAAGTCTTACTTGACCAAGTTTGCTGCCAAAGCCCAAGAAGGGATCTTTGTTTTGTACAACAACAATAGTAAGGCTTATAGGGTCTACAGCTTGAATACTCAAGTTGTAGAAGAATCAGTACATGTAGTATTTGATGAAGCTAGACTTATTAACAATAAATTGTCTAAAAGTATTTTCAGCTCCACAGGTGTGACTAAGAAGATGGACAAGCTCACTATTGAAGAAGGATCTACTGCAAGTCAGCATGTAGATGATAGTGGCTGTTGTCCAGGGGGAGTACTAGATGCACCTGATGCAGAAGAAGACCAAGGAGTGCAGCAAGTTGAAGAAGCTGAAGGAGTTTAACCTGAAAACAGGCTGCCTCCAGCAAATAGACATCTAAAAGATCATCCAGCAATTCAAATTATTGGTGATCTAAGTCAAGGAGTACAAACAAGGAGCAGAAATCTAAGTTCAGTACTCTACTCCAGTTTTCTATCCCAAATAGAGCCAAAGAAATTTGAAGAAGCTATCCTAGACCCTCATTGGATTGAGGCAATGCAAGAGGAGCTGAATCAGTTCAAAAGATGCAAAGTCTGGGAGCTTGTTCATAAACCAAAAGACCACAATATAATTGGAACTAAGTGGATCGTCAGGAACAAGATGGATGAACATGGAGTCATTATAAAGAACAAAGCAATATTGGTTGCTAAGGGATATAGGCAGGAAGAAGGTATTGACTTTGATCAGACCTTTGCTCCAGTAGCCAGACTGGAGGCCATAAGGATGTTCCTGGCCTATACAACCTATCAAGGGTTTAAAGTATACCAAATGGATGTTAAGTCATCTTTTCTAAATGGAAATCTGAAGGAAGAAGTCTATGTGGAACAGCCATCAGGTTTTGTTGATTCAACTCAACCTAATTATGTTTATAGACTTAGGAAGACTTTGTATGGGTTAAAACAAGCCCCTAGGGCTTGGTATGAAACCCTGTCTAGTTTCCTCATTGAGAATAAATTCACAAGGGGGAAAATAGACAAGACTCTATTCCTTAGGGAATCCAGAGGCAAGATCATACTAGTACAAATATATGTAGATGACATCATATTTGGGTCTACTGAAAATAGTCTTTGCAGAAAGTTTGCAAAACTTATGCAAGGACAATTTGAAATGAGCAGTATGGGGGAACTTAAGTTCTTCTTGGGTCTCCAAGTTAGACAGACTGATAATGGTTTATCCATATGCCAGTCTAAGTTCACTCTAGAATTGATCAGGAAGTATGGTATGGAATCATCCAGTACCATGAAAACTCCTATGGGGTCAAGTATGTCTCTTAGCAAAGATGATGCAGGGAAACCTGTAGATGAGACTTTGTATAGAGGGATAGTTGGCTCCCTATTGTATTTGACTGCAAGTAGACCAGATATCATGTATGCTACATGTGTCTGTGCTAGGTACCAAGCTTGCCCTAAAGAGTCTCATTTGACAGCAGTCAAAAGAATTCTGAGATATCTTAAGGGCACTCCTTATCTAGGCCTTTGGTACCCTAGGAATGGAGACTTTGAATTGACAGGTTATTTAGATGCAGATTTTGCAGGCTGCAAAGAAGATAGGAAAAGTACAACTGGTACCTGTCAATTCCTAGGTGGAAGACTGATATCATGGAGTAGCAAGAAACAAACAAGTGTGGCTATCTCCACAGTAGAATCAGAATATGTTGCTGCAGGAAGTTGCTGTGCTCAACTTCTATGGATTCAACATCAGCTAGAAGACTATGGTATACAAGTAAGTAGAACACCTCTATTTTGTTATTCTACTATTGTTATTTCTATTGCAAACAATCCTGTCTCACATAGTAGGATTAAGCATATAGAAATCAAATACCATTTTCTAAGAGAACATGTGGAAAAGGATATATTTCCCTAGAGTATGTTAATACAGATAATCAGCTAGCTGACATGTACACTAAGCCCTTAGATAAAACCAAATTCAATAGGTTCAAAATTGAATTAGGGATGATAAACTTAGAATAAGTTTACAAAAGAAAATTGGCTAAGTAAAAAGGTGTCGACACACAAAGTTGTTTGTGTCGACACAGAAAAGTGGTGTCGACATTTCAGAGAAATGGTGTCGACACATCTAGACAGTCAGTGTCGACACTTCAGAGAATTTGTGTCGACACATAAATAGTAGGTGTCGACACATCCAAGGTGGTGTCGATACTTAAGATTTATATAGAATCAGTCTAGTAAAGTCTCGACTAAGTGTCGAGCTAAGCGGTGTCGACACATAAACAAGTGTCGACACATATACTTGTGTCGACACATGGTTGTCGAGACATTATAAGTCTGTGTCGACACTTATCAACAGTGTCGACACAATTTAAGTATTTTGACGCGCCCTTTCATCTTCGATTCTAGAAAGGTATAAATAGGTTTTCTCTATTGTCTGTCGATACGCTCACCAAAGTTTCGAGACCAAACTTGTGTGTTGACACCTCTCTTCTCTACATTCAAATTTCTTCAAACCCTAATGGCGCCCAAGCTCGAAGAGAATGTGAATGAAGGTTATGAACTCATGCGGCATGCATTTGATGACGCGGAACCTGATATCAAAGGCGTGATAACCCTAATCGCAGAGACTGGGTTAGAGTTTTTGGTTCAGAGCCGATGAAGATTTGGAAGAAGGAGGTCCTGGAGTTTCTGAATGGAGCAACATTAGATGACTCAGGCCTCAAAATTAAGTCAAGAGTTCATGGGGCAAAGATAAAGGTCTCACCTAAAAGTCTGAGAAAGATACTTCAGTTACCAAGGACAAAAGAAGAAGATGATGTTTCTGCATCCAAGTCTAGAGAATCACTAACTTGGTGTGGTTTGGACTCAAACATGAAAATTGGATCAGTATTCAACAGAAAAGGAATGAATTTGCAAGGCAAATTCTTATCTGAAATTGTTGGTAAAGTTATCCTGTGCAAGTATGGAGGACATGACAGGATTTCAGCTTATATGTTCAGTCTAATGACAAGGTTAATCTTCCAACTAAATACTGATTGGTCTGAAGTATTGTTTGATAAGATTAAAGAGAGTATGAAGAAACCCAATTTGGGTAGAATACTAAGTCTATACCTAGCTGGTAGTATACCAGAGGTGATGAGTCAAGCAGCTGGATCTAAGATCAACCACATGAGGAAGATGGATATAATAATCTTCTCTAGGTGGGATAGAGTGTTAACCAAGGAAATGCCAACTCCTGAGAAGGTAACACCTCTGAAGAAGAAGAAAAAGACAGCCCCTGTAGCTCAAGAATCATCAAGCAGCTCAGAAGAGCAGGTAGTGTTCACACCAGATGAAGAAGAAACTGGAAATGCTGGACAATCTCCAGCTAGACAAGAAGATGCCCCAAGGCAGGGGGAGCTACCCACATCAAGCTCAATACACCAGGATTCCATCCAGGGGGAGCCTCTATTGGTGGATGAGCCAACTCCACTAGAGAGTGAACAAGCTACCCACACAATACTTGAGGTAATAACTGAAAATAACGAATTAAATTTCCCTATTGAGGATGATGTTATGTCTGATTCCTTACCTAATGTTAATCAGCAAACACAAACACATAGCGAACCCCAAGATGTTGTCATGGAGGACACATCTATTGTTGATCAAGTTGTTGATGAGATAAGAGTTTCTCCACCCCATCCTCAACAAGAATTTACCCTAGAAGAGCTATTCCCAGACCTTCTACAAACAGACTTTGAGACAGAAAGTGCTGCTGCTGAGAGGGAGAAAGTCACTGTTGAGGGGGATCGTGTGGATATTATAGAAGAAAATACAAGCAAAGAACCTGAAGTGCCAAAGGATGCTGAGCAGGTTCCTAGGACTTATAATGATTTACCTTCAAGCCCGAAGGACAGGGTTGATATTGCAAGCACATCTGCTTCTGAAGATGAAGAGGCTGTAAGAGCCAAGAAGAGAAAATTTCAAGTTTTCAAGAGGAGTCAGAATTATAAGAAAGCTTTACAAACAATAGCACCACAGCCTGCACCACAGCCAACCCCATCAACAGAATAGTTCATTGATGGTGGCTTTACAAATTAAGCTTGATGAGCAAAGGCAAGCTCTGGAAAAATATGTAGATGAAGGGAATAAATCTCTACAATTTGATCTTGCACAAGATGTTAAGTCCATCAGATTTGAAATGAATCTGAATAAGAAAGAGATGACTGACAGCTTTCATAAGGGAGGAAATGCAGTAGTCTATCTAGCTACTCATCAAGAAAATATCAAGAAACAAATTGAAGACCTGGCAGTGAAGCAAGGCTATGTCCTAGAAAACCAGATTAGAATGAATGACAATTTGACTGAGTCACACAATGTGATAGTCACTGAGATGCAGAATCTGGCTGCTGCTCAAACTACAGCAAGGACTACTCCCCAGGAAGAGTTTGATAAGAAGTTCCAAGAGCACATCACTGCTGTTAAAACTGTTATAGAAGCCTCTCAAAAAGCTATAACTGACAAGCTCCAAAGGTTGAAACCTTTCTATAAAGATGGTGTACATTATCTGAATGCACAGATAAGATTTTAGAAAGATGATCTAAGAGATCACATTGAAAGAGAAGTCATAAAGGGGGAGAGGGTATTAGTCAAAGCAGGATCTGATCATGCAAAGTGGATTTCAAATTCCATCAGAGCCACCCTTGGATATCCTCCATTATGTGATGATGACAATGTTGCAAAGTCTGGGATTAATCCTGCATATCTTGGAGGGGAGCAAGCTGAAGTGGCTCAAGTGATCTATCCTTCACCAGACTTTGATATGATACATGCAGATATACAGTCAATGTATAACCCACCTGAGGGAAATCAGAAGGTCATCATAGAGAAAGTGGTTCAGCCAGTATCTGAGGCTATATTGAAAGAATAAGAGGCTTTGCAGAAAGAACAAGAAGCCCAATTGTCTAAGAAGAGATTCAGAGAGCAAGCTGAACTCAGGCCTGACTTTGAACAATGGAGCCCCACTTCCAGGAATATTATCTTGACTGCATGGAAGGCTGCCAAAGACAATATCCAGGATAGAAACAAGTGGTATTCTGAACTGGAGTGGAGGAAGAATGAGTCCAGGCAAGAGGCCATTGTGCAATATAGAAGAAAGGCTAAGATGAGAAAGCTACCTCCTACTGCCCAGGAGCCTAGCAAGTACATTCCAAAGCCTTATCATTATTTTGAAAGATCAAGGCTGAAGAGCCGAAAAAGAAGGATCTAAAAGGAAAGAAGCCTGCTGTTGGTGAAGATGCTAAAGCCCCAGTCCAAGCAAAGATATAATCAGGAAAGGGCATTGTGATCAAGGAGACTGAGCAGCAATAGGATAGAATTTATCTTTAGTTTACTGTGTGTAATCACTTGTATTAAAATTTTCTGCAAATTTTTGGATAATGAAAATATTGAAGTTGTTAGAACAATGTGATATATGTTCAACTATTACATTAATTGTTCTAAGATATTTGTGTATACATGTTTTGCTTATACATGTTTATGTACTTACCCAGTTATATAATCCTGCTTTACATCATATTGTGATTTTGTTATGTATGGTGTATATCATTGACTAAGGGTTATGACTTCTCCAAATAGGGGGAGATTGTTGGGTACATTGGAATAAATGTACCTGATTTGAAGAATCCTCACCCTACTCAACGATATACATCAAAATGTATTTGATGTGTTTTGAGTTTAGTTGTGCAGGTTAAGTATTTGCAGGGAAAGCTGAAAAGTTTCTAAGTCCATGTATCGACACCCAGAAGAAAAGTGTCGACACTTAAGAAGACTTGTGTCGACACCCAGAGAAGCAGTGTCAACACTTGGAGTAATTGTGTCGACACCAGGGATGCAGAGTCGACACCAGAAGGAAAGTGTCGACACATAAAGAATGTGTCGACACTCAATGAAGAAATGTCCAGAGAAGCAGTGTCGACACTTAGAAGCAGTGTCGACACCCAGAGGAACTTTGTCGACATCAGAAAGTGTCGACACATGGAGGCTGTGTCGACACTCAGCAAACTTCAACAGAGTTCAAGTACAAGTGTCGATATAATGAAGAATGTGTCGACACACAGCAGAAGACTCAACACATGAAGAAAGTGTCGACACTAGGAGGCTGTGTCGACACTCAGCAAAGTTCAACAAATTCTAAGTACAAGTGTCGACACAAAGGAGATGTGTCGACACTCAGCCAAAGTCTCAACACAAGAAGAATGTGTCGACACAAGGAGCTGTGTCGACACTCAGCAAAAGTATCAACACAGAAGGCATGTGTCGACACCAAGAAGATGTGTCGACACTGAACAAGTTCAACACAAGAAGATGTGTCGACACAAAGGAGGTGTGTTGACACTTATCAGAATTCAACTAAATACTGAAGAACAAGGAGTTGTGTCGACACACAATTTCAGTGTCGACACATGTTGAAGAGGCAATGTCGAGAAGCAAATTCTACAACACAAGGAGTTGTGTCGACACCATAAATGCTAGTGTCGACACTTAGTCTACTTATGTCGACACTTAGTTTATCTGTGTCGACAATTAAAGACATACTGTCTCGACACTTTCAGAGAGTTACAGAAAATTCAAGAAGTGACTGGATGACATGACAGCTACTAATCCAGCCGGTCTACTGCAACTGTCAGAGATGTCAGAAAGTCGTTAGAAACCGGATCAGCCGGTCACCATGAAGAAGGCCTATATATAGGCTCATTCTGTCAACAGAATAAGATGATCAAAAAACAATTGAGAAGAAGATCAAGCTATTCATTGAAGAATCAACTCAAGTGAAGATCTAAGTAGTTGGAGAGAGAGAGCTCCTTCCAAGAAGACAGCTGTTGAACCAGGCTGTGAAGAAGGTTTCAGATTGAGATCTGAAACTTAAGTTGCAGTGATTGAAGATCAGCTGCAGAGAGACTCAACCCTATTGTGTTCTACGTTCAAGAAGCTTTGAAGAAAGCCAAGTGAGGTTGATCTCAGCAGAGTTCTTTCAAGAACTATCAAGAAACCTGTCAACTCTTCTCTCTTATTCTGAGTTGAGGTTATATACATTGTATTTTTAATTTCTTGTAGGATCCTTAAGGATCTGAGTTGTAAGCCTGAAATTATAAAGGCTGAGTGGTAGGGCCTGTGTGCCTGAGTGTAGGAGATTCATATCTCCGAGTGTAGGCCTTGTGGCTGAGTGTAGGTCTTTGTGAAGACTGACTGGTAGGGCTGTTGAGCCTGAGTTGTAGGAGTGGGATCACTCTGAGCTGTAGGAACTGGTTGGGGTTCTGAGTGTAAGATCTGAGGATCTGAGGAATAGTGGAGGAATTTGGCCGAATCTAGTACACTACTAGATAGGCGAAGGGGGAAAGTGGATGTACCCAAACCTTAGAGAACCACTATAAAACTGTGTGTACTCTGTGTATGTGATTGATGCTGTGTATGCTGTTTATAGTTCTGTGAAATCTGTGATATAATCTGCCTAAAAGTTTTAAAAGATTAAGTCACCTATTCACCCCCCCCCCCGCCCCTCTAGGTGATTAGGTACAATTTCTTTCACCACCCGGCGTTGAAACCACACCAGCGGCACAGGGTTGTACATTTCTTCCATGCTGTGCACTCGTCACAGCGAACACCGCTTCAACGATCCTTCTTACGGTTTCATACGAAGGAGGGGTCTCAAACACCTCACCGGGCACACTATACTCCTCAGAAACCGGACATTCTGGCGGTCCAGCACCGCCTCTAGTCACCTATAGTTGTACAAAATAGCGTTAAGCGACCAAATAAAATTACAAAATGCAATTATAGGAACACGTAGGTTCCTCAAACACGTGTATTTTCATTCTTAAGTGGACCTTCATGGGTTCTATTGTTGTTATAACGATGACGCACACACATGTGCTCACCACTCCTTAAAAAGAATTCGTCCACGAATTCATTTTAAGCCTGACCGAAAACAGTAGTCTGATACCAAATTGTAACATCCCCTATCCGTCGCATAGCATATAGTAGTAGGTCCGGCCGGGGCCCGAGGCCATATACCACAGACAGACCGGGTGGTTACTCAATGGAAACCATCCAACCTATCATAACGTCCTACACAGAGTATTCTAGCTGAAGCAGTTTTATAAGTTGCAATTAAAAGAACCAAGCATAAAAAGCAAGAATGTCCACTAATAAGCCAAAAAGGAATGAAGTACATACACCAATACCGGCCTTAAGGCCTTACAAATGGTTTACTCATATTACATGTTTTCCATACCACGGCACGCAGGCCGGTCATATATGAACAGAAGCAAGTAAAACACTCCAATTAGGCCTTCGATGGCCGGCTTCGCAATTTGGGCTTTAGCCCGCTATTGACCGCTTGGTCCAGCAACATTTGTAAGCACAATCCATCGCACGGTGGCAAACAAAAGCAACGGTCAGCAATGCTGACCAAATTATAACGATCCCGCCCCCAACTCGGGGTGGCGATGCTCCTTCCCTGCATTTTATTAGCACAACCAAGCAGTATAAAAATACATTGCATCTCAGGCATTGCCACGCACGGCCACACGCCCCGTGCTCTCAGGGCACATTCTCGGTGATCTCGATCTAAGTCCACCGACTCACCACCATCCCCAGGACGACAATCTCTCGTGAGAATTTGGTCTTTCTGGCCACTGCCTAAGACCCTCAATCTATGTCAACGGTAAGTGCCAAGTAACTTTAGGTCTCTTTAACTGAACGACATAGAGCGGGTACGGTTCCGCCTGACCCGTTGCTCACACCGCAACGTTAATTTAAAACATATGCGCGGGTCAAACATTCCCGAGGCCCAAATCATTTACACACAACACATAACCCAGTTATGTTCAAGTTGGCTCCCAGGCCCACATGTTTGGCATAATCAAGCATCTGCCCAGTTTTCTGGGTGCACCTTTGGGTTAATCCCCAAGGCTCCCTGCTGCAATCTACCATGTAGAAAAACCCGAAAACAAACATTCGCACGGAGTCTTCTCCGGCCATTTATGCAATGCAACATCACCGATCCAGACTGACATGTCCGGATAGGCTTCACACATCATGCCTATATCCGTTCTCAATTACGGACTCTACACAACGGCGACTTTATCCGTGACTTCGCCGCCTATTTTATGGTATATACTGTGGGGCCCCGGACTGACCTTCTAGTATATACCTATGAACGGATGGAGTCGTTACAGGACACCTGAGCAAAAACCTGTTGGTGACAGGGCACCTGATCAAAAACCTGTAGTGGATTCCTACAAGGGTGGTAGAAGAGTGGATGTACCCAAGTTTAGGGTAACCACTGTAAATTTTTTGTGTCGTCTGGATTGCTTCCTGTTTTCTTATTGTTGTGTGTTGTGTTAGTTGGTTTTTTCTTTCATGCACTTTCTTAAGATATATATATATATCACTATTTTTAACTCTACTATAAAAACCTATTAAGTTTTTAAAATACTCTATTCCCCCCTCTAGAGTTATATAAATCTATCCCTCTATTGGTATCAGAGCATATCTGATATCTCTTTCACATTTAACTTTGTGTACTTTTCCATTCTGTAATTTCAGGAAGAAATTCTTTTAAGGGGGGAAGAATTGTAACGCCCCAAAACTCGAATATGAATGGGTAGTGTTTTTGAGAGCTTTAGAGCCATTATGGTTTCACACGGCCTGTGACACGGGTGTGTCCAGAGCCGTATCATTTTCTGGAATTAGCGGAGTTTTATCGAGTGTTAAATACGGCCTGGGACACGGGCGTGTCTAGGGTCGACACGGGCGTGTCCAGGGCAAATACTGGCGTTTCCAAAGACATGTCCTGCTTCTGTGTTTGCAGGGCTGTGTTGAGTGAGCAACACGCTCTGGGACACGGGCATGTTCAAAGTTGTGTCCTGTTCGGGCGTGACGGTTTCAGCGTCGATTGAGGTACGTGGCCTGTAATATACGCATGTCCGGGGTTGACACGACTGTGTCCAGTGTTAACACGGGCATGTCAGAGGCCATGTCCTGATTCGAAGATCGACGAATTCTTGTACAAATGTGAGACACGGCCTGTGACACGGGCATGTCATAGGCCATCTACGGTCCCAGCAAGACGATTTTAAAGGTGAATCATGGCCTTTCATTTCATTTAAGAGGAATCCGATGACCCGGGATTCTCCCTGGTGGTATAAGGTCGGGAAATGAGGGTTTAAACCTCATTTCCTTTAGCCCTCTCTCTTTCTAAGAGGTAGAGAGAGGGGAGAGCATATGCTGAAGAAGGAGGAGGAGTTCCGACCATTGTTGGATCTTCGGAGCTCCGAATTATGGGATGAGCCTAGATCCGCGTAGGAGAGTCCGTTGCGGTGGTTTTCATCTGGCTAGTTTTCCATGGCGCCGAAGAGAATCTCTAGGGTAATGATTCTCTACTTGGACATGTGAAGTCCTCTTCCTTTTGCATAGGAATCTCTCTCCCTTGAGTGGGCAGCGAGTGTGAGATATTCCTTCGGGTAGATATGGTTTATCCCCGTAATCTTGCATATAGAGTCCGGAATCGAAGTATGGGCATAGACATGGTGTGTGAAGCCTATCCGGACATGTTGGTCTGGATCGGTGATGTTTTCATTATGCATGTATTGCCGGAGAAGACTCTGTGTCGTTCTGTTTTTCAAGTTTTTATGCGGTAGATTACAGCTGGGATCCTTGGGGACTAATCCCATGGAGCACCCGGAAAACTGGGCAGAAACGTATTTCTGCCAGGCACCGCGTTGCATTAGTAATTGATGCTAAAGATCAAGGCAGTGTACCGGTCGCACAAGTAATACAAAATGGGCGAGTTTTCCCAAGTATCGATCTCTCATGGAACACAGTAAGGTGGAGTTAATTTCGAGGAGGAATTGAGATTGAAGTCCTTAGGTCGGAGTTAACTAAGGGGGGTTTTGATATTTGCGGAAAAAGAAAATAAAAGGCTAACAACTACTCCTATTCAATGCCTCTATGTGATACTTTGCAAGGCAGGATAGAAGACTAGTCGGGTCGTTATGCACCGAATCGATGGGCGGATGGACGAGTAGGCTTGTGGATGAGGTGGTCAGAACGGCGGATTGAGGGTCGAAAGCACCTCTTCGCTATACACGCCACTAGCAATTGATAGTGCGGCAAGGGTGGATGGTGGTGGATGGAATATGGCGCACACCAAGCAAATATAATGAAAATACAAACCACAAAGACATGATTTAATTTAAGCGTTTTACAACTAAGCGCATATAATCTATATATAAAGTTTATAACAGCACATAAACAACAATAAAGGAAGAACAAGGCAAGAGATCGACTGAATCCGAAGTCTTGCTGAGGATTCATGGTTGGAATCGTCGGGTTGCAATCCGCGTCCAAGCTCGGTCCTCAACTGCTTCCGGGGTAGAGAAGGGCTATCACCACATTCCAATGGCTCGTCTTCTTTGTGTCACGATAGCGGACACAAAGTTGAAAGCTTCCCTTTGCTTGTCGGCTATGGCGTTGAAGCTTCAAATGAGCCCAAGAGATGATGGAGGAGGCTTAGAGGAAGCTCCGGCTTGGATTTGGCGGTGAAAGCTTGCCCGGAGCACCTCCCTAGGGTGGAGATTTAAGGAGGACGGCGGAATCTCTCCTCGGAGATGAAAACGGCGGAGGAAAAATGAGCGATTTGGAATTAGGGCGGCACCTGCATATTTATAGAAAGCAGAATTGAACAATGCGCACGACCAGTGGTCGTTGGCACTATGTACAGTGATCGTGCGCACTGGCATGGCAGATTAGGAAAATAACTGGGGTACTGCGCACGAGTAATGGTGCACGACCGGTGGTCATGCGCACTATGTCCAATGGTCGTGCGATTACCCCAGATAAAACTCCAGGAAAAGAGGAATCAATGCACACGATCAGTGGCGTATGACCTGTGGTCATGCGCACTGTGTCCAGTGGTCGTGCGTATGCCCAGGAAAAACTTAGAAAAGGAAGGCAAGTGCGCACGATCATCGACGCAGACCAGTGGTCGTGCGCAGTAGATCCGATGATCGTGCTCAGTATTCCTGTTTCCAAACACTCCCGGAACACGTACACAACCCCTGTACCAATAGGAAAAACAAATCACTGATATGTGCAGACATTCCAAGCAATCACAATAAGGAGTACAAACAATAAAAGTACAAAAATACACAACACAGGCCATAGTGTGCACTTCCTATGGAAATATAGATAAGAATAAATATGAATGATATAGAAGTAAAAGTGAAGTGCAACCGCGTGAAAACTAGCACAGATGAGTCCGAAAAACCGTATATAAATCGGACTCATCACACCCCCCAGACTTAACTGTTTGCACGTCCCGAGCAAACAAAATCTATGCAGATAGGGAAAATGATTTAGCTAATAAGGAAATTGTGATTCGGAGTACCATGCGAAGTTGCATGCTCGCACATGTAAAAATATAATAGAAGAAATTTCTAAGTATACAAAATAGTTTAAACTTCTCACAATGCGTATCAACATTTTATTATTACTCAAAAAAGGAATCACGGTGAATCAGCCGGTCACTCATTGGGAGAAAGTAGACTAATCGCTGGGTGAGAATTGCCAAAGATCGGGACTCGGGATAACCTCCAATGGAATCCACCAATGTCGGTGACCATATGCTTGCCCTTTCGCATTCTCTCCACAGCACTAGTTTGGTTCACATACGAATCTGTAGGACTTTAGGTGAAGAGATGGGGCTTAGGTTTCTGTGAGGTAAACAAAGATATACAGGAAGGCTAAACACCTAACCCAAATGAGCTATCATAAAAAGAATCCCTCTGCTAAGCAAAATACACGCGGGTACACCACACCCCCAGACTTAATTTTTCAAATATGGGTGTGTGTACCGCCTACTCCAAATACAATCTCATCTCAAATAGAATTTTCAATCAAACTTTTTCTTCTTTTCACTTTTCTTTTTCACAATTAATTTTTTTGAATCCTATTTTATTTTAACAATTTCAACAAATAAAACTTTGGGGCACATCCACATATTCACATGTAATATCACCACATCACATCCCAAAATGAAAATGTAAAACTCTAAAGCTCAACTTGGGTGTGTGACTAGGATTGGCTATGTGGTTTTGGTGAAATCATGGTGGAGCTGAATCAAAAGGAGGGGTAGGCACAACGGGGCTAGCGAGGATAAGACGTTAGGAATGGTACACAGCTCAACCGGGCCAAAAATGATGGCCTACATCACGCTCATGCGAGTGAAGTAACCTATACCCATGCTTCAAGAATAGCTTGGGGCAAGTTATTAGCCAACGAGAAAGACTATCCATCCTCCCTACTAGAGCAATACGAACCTAACGAACATCTACACACATCCCTAAGCTACCATCAGATTCACACCGGATTCACCAATTTTTGAGTAGAATAAAAAGTATTTACGCAATTAGAACAATATAAAACTATAAGCATAGAGAAAAATTAAATCTACTCTAATTTCTACACGAGATGAGAGCACTCGACTAGGAGCACAGCAGGGTCAACATTTTACTCTGTATCTCAATCCTATGTCAGCACCATAATTTTCCCAAATCATACAAAAGAAACGAGTTTAACTCACAACACGCAAAAAGCAAAGCACTCGCTCATGTGGGTGTAGTGGTGTGTGATTCAATGAACTAATCATATAAATCTATAAAAGCTTCTAGTATGCACAAGAAATGTGCGCGTGCAATAGGTAACAAATAATGGCTCTCCCCGTACTTAACTAAGCAACACAGTATATGATATAGAAATTAAAATCAGATAGAAACAAGGGGAGGAGGTTACCCAATGCTCAGCTAGTGAGCATACCAGAAGACGCATTAAAAACCGAAGCAGGCCCGCCATACGAAGAATCACAACCCCGCCAATGCGATTTGCCATGAATACCTGCAGGGGTGAGCTCCGCAAAAACAAAAGAAAAATATACAAAAAGAAATGCTAAAACTAAAATAGACATGAAAATAAAAGCACAGAAAGTGAAAGATAAGTACTGGGGTTATTGTCATCCCAACACGACTTATTAAATCCTATATAGTTCTAGCTAATGGGTCTATGAAAAGAAAAATGCACAGGAAACTGTTCCATTATCCGTTACAGTAATGGGTACCGATACAGTGATAAAACAGTTACCCCTCTGCCTAAATAATCATACCTGCTCCTCGCAGGAAGAGGAAATAGGAAGTAGGATGAGGAGGAGGCCTGGTCCTCACTCATCTCACTACAAAACAAATCCTTGCCTAGCAAGGTTTCGCCCACCACAAATTCGCTCGGGGCGAAGGTGACGGCAGGGGCTTCCACTGTGAAGGAGGTAGTAACCTCCTCACACAAGAGGATGCACTTGTCGACAGCTTGAACACAAGGCTCAACGTCAACCCAACTTACCCGTGGAGATTCAACCTACACAGGCTCAGATAAGGAGGGGGGGTCAAGAAATAAAAGAGATGAAGAACATAAAGAAATAATTGGGGGAGTGATCCCGGTTTCACACCACAAAGGCTGAGGTAGAAAAATATCGTCAACAATGTCTACAATACTACAAGGCTCGGACGGATCCATAGAGGCCTCCACCAAGACTTCGACTTCCACCTTTGGTATCGAGGGAGAATCCTCGACACCAGGAAGGTTGTCCTCCTCCATGGGAGTGGAAACAATCCATGTATCACAAGCCTCAACTTGTGTTGCATCGTCAAAAATGTCGTTCGAGACGATTGAAGTAGAATGCACAAAAGGCGGAAGAACTTTGCTTGGATAACGGTCAAGTGCAGGTTCCTCACAAAGAATCGGCTCCATGCTTGGAGATGTATGCACAGGATAGATGGGCTCAGCCACGTCGAAGTCTAGATCAGCCACACATCTTGTGGTTGTGTCCACATCATTCCCTTCAACAAATGAAGATGACAAGGACACATAACCAGATGATGAAGGTGTACCACCGAGGGTAGGAGTCGGGATGATCCGGATGTCCGGCTCATCATCCTCTTCCATAATACGGAGGTAATCGGCACAATCCTTCAGGACTTAATCTGTTATACGACAATACAAACACTTTCTCTCATTACACTATGGTCCTTGTGGGGCCGGAGAGGAATAAGAGAACGGTGTATGTAGCGAGGTCGATTGACCATAAGCTCGGGGCACTGTGTTTGAAGGGTTGTACGAATACAGCATCTCATACATTGTGCGCTGAGGCTTATGCTCAATATCTCTCGTAGGGCATTCATGAATAGCGTGGGAAGGCTTTCCACACCAACGACATTGGGCATATGAATATCCCTACATGGTGTCGAAATAGCAGATTCAAAATAAATTGTGCAAATTACTAAATCCAACAATATATTACTACAATTGCCTAAACAAACAAGAAGAAGGCAGGCAAAGCAGAAATAGAACAAAATAAAAGCGATTTACAAAGGAAAAGGAAAGCAATCTCACATCTCCCTCTCCAGAAACTCACACGACTGTGTTCCCCGGCAACGGCGCCAAAAACTTGATGCTAAAGATCACGACAGTGAAGTGGTCGCACAAGTAATATAAATGGGAGAGTTTTCCAAAGTATCAATCTCTCAAGGAACACAGTAAGGTGGAGTTAATTTCGACGAGGACTTGAGATTGAAGTCCATAAGTTGGATTAACTAAGGGGGGTTTTGATATTTGTGGAAAAAGAAAATAAAAGGCTAACAACTACTCCTATGCAACGCCGATATGTGATGCTTCGCCAGGCGGGATGGAAGACTAGTCGTGCCGCTATGCACCGAATCGCTGGGCGGATGGACGAGTAGGCTTGCGGATGAGGTGGTCAGAACGGCAGAATGAGGGACGAAAGCACTTCTTTGCGACGACACCACTAGCAATTACTAGTGCGGTAAGGGTGAATGGTGTTGGATTGAATATGGCGCACCCCAAGCAAATATAACGAAAATACAAATCACAAAGACATGATTTAATATAAGTGTTTTACAACTAAACACACATCATATATAAATAAAGTTTACAACAACACATAAACAACAATAAAGGAAGAACAATGCAAGAGATCGACCGAATCCGAAGTCTTGCTGAGGATTCACGGTTGGAATTGTCGGGTTATCAATCTGCATCCTAGCTTGGTCCTCAACTGCGTCCGGTAGAGAAGGGCTGTCACCACCTTCCAATGGCCCGTCTTCTTCATGTCACGATAGCGGACAAAAGTTGTAAGCTTCCATTTGCTTGATGACTAAGGCATTGAAGCTTGAAATGAGGCTAAGAGATGATGGAGGAGGCCAAGAGGAAGCTCTGGCTTGGATTTGGCGGTGAAAGCTTGCCAGGAGCACCTCCCTAGGGTGGAGATTTAAGGAGGACGGCAGAATCCCTCCTTGGAGACGAAAATGGCGAAGGAAAAATGAGCGATTTGGAATTAGGGCATCACCTGCATATTTATAGAAAGCAGTATTGAATAATGCGCACGATCACGGGTGCATGACCAGTGGTCATGTGCACTATGTCCAGTGATCGTGTGAACTAGCATGCCAGATTAGGAAGAAGAACCGGGGTACTGCACACGAGCAATGGCGCACGACTAGTGGTCATGCGCACTTTGTCCAATGGTCGTGCGATTACCCCACACAGAACTCCAGGAAGAGAGGAATCAATGCACACGATCATCGGCGCACGACTTGTGGTCATGCGCACTGTGTCCAGTGGTCGTGCGTATACCCAGGCAGAACTTGGAAATGGAAGTCAAGTGCGCACGATCATCGACGCATGACTAGTGGTCTTGCGTAGTAGATCCGATGATCATGCGCAGTATTCCTGTTTCCAAACACTCACGAAACACGTACACGACCCCTGTACCAATAGGAAAAACAAATCACTTATATGTGCAGACATTCCAGGCAATCACAATTAGGAGTACAAACAATAAAAGTACAAAAATACATAACACTGGCCAAAGTGTGCACTTCTTATGGAAATATAGATAAGAAGAAATATGAACGATATAGAACTAAAACTGAAGTGCAACCGCGTGAAAACTAGCCCAGATGAGTCCGAAAAAACCCTATATAAATCGGACTCATCAGTAATACCGCCGGAGGTAGCTCCGTTATTGTGAGGCCTGTCTCTTTGAGATATGGGGGCCAGTTTTGTGAGGTTGTGTGCTCTGGGAACCCAGTTTGTTTGGTCTGCGAGCCAACCTTGTGCATAACCGGGTTATGTACTGTTGTATAATCGATACTTCGGATTCAGAAAGCTTGGCATACGCCGATGACTTAAATTGACATGGCGATGTTTAGCAACGGGTGAGTGGAACCGTACCCACTCTATGTGGTTCGGATAAAGAGACTTAATGTACGCTGCACGTACGATGGCATAGAGGAGGGTCTTAGGCTTTCGCTGGAAAGACTAAAATTCACAATGTTTGGCATCCTAGGGGCAGTGGTGAAGCCTCAGAATGAAATAGATTCACCGAGAATGTGCCCCGGAGTGCATGGGGTGTGTTGTCGTGTATGTCTATGCCTGTGGTGAAGTGTGCTTAAATTGTACTTTCACTATCATGTTTGATTATACTAATGAAAGGGCAGGAGCGCACGCCCCGCCCCGCCCCGATTAGGGTGGGGCCGGACCTTTTGTTATATTCCATGTGATGGATGGGATGTTACATGTATCCTACAAAATCTGTATCTGAATAGCCTATTAGTTCAATATCCCCATTCCTAGGGTACCATAGGCCAAGATCTGAAGTGCCTAAGATACCTCAAGATTCTCTAGTTGTAGAGAGTGAGATTCTTTAGAGCAAGCCTGATATCTAGCACAAACACATGTAGCATACATTATGTCTAGCCTACGTGCAGTCAGATATAGAATGGAGCCAATTATCCCTATATACAAAGTTTCATCAACTGGTTTCCCTGCCTCATCTTTGCCTACAGGCATACTTGACCCCATATGAGTTCTCATGGTGGAGGAGTTCTCCATGACAAATTTCTTATCAACTCCTAATGAACTTAGACTGGGAAAAGGACAAACCATCATCAGTCTGTCTTACTTGAAGGCCTAAGAAGAACTTAAGTTCACCCATACTGTCATCTCAAACTTCACTTGCATAAGTTTAGCAAATATTTTGTAGAGGTTGTCATCAGTAGATCCAAAGATGATGTCATCTACATAGATCTTAACTAGGAAGATTTTACCCTTAGATTCCCTTAGGAATAGGGTCTTGTCTATCTTCCTCCTTGAGAATTTGTTCTCAATTAGGAAGCTAGACAAAGTCTCATACCATGTTATAGGAGCTTTCTTCAGCGCATATAGAGCTTTCTTAAGTCTATAAACATAATTAGGTGAGTTAGGAACTACAAGACCTGGTGGCTGCTCAACATAGACTTCCTCTCTTAAGTCACCATTCAGTAAGGCTGACTTAATATCCATCTGTAGACCTTTAATCCTTGTGTGCAACATATGCAAGGAATAATCCGATGACCTCCAATCTTGCAACAGTGGCAAAGGTTTGATCAAAGTCAATGCCTTCTTCTTGCCTGTACCCCTTAGCACTAGACGGGCTTTATTCTTTATTATAATGCCACTTTTATCAGCGTGTTTCTGTAGATCCACTTGACTCCAATGACAATATGTCCTTGTGGTCTAGGAACTAGCTTCCAGACCTTGCACCTCTTGAACTGGTTCAGTTCCTCCTGCATAGCTCCAATCTAATGCTGGTCATTGTTGGCTTCTTCAAACTTCTTGGGCTCCACTTTGTGATAGAAAGATTGAATACATGGCAGTATTCTGACAATGCTCCTTTTTGTGACACCTTGCTTGCCTCACCATTATCTGGTGTGTTGAATGATCTCTCATATGTCTGACTGTTTGTGGTAGTCTTCTTTCAACAGTAACTTCAGGTGCGCTTCAGGTTGATCTTCATCCATTCCAAGTGTGCTCAGTAGATCTTCTTGAATATCTACTTCTTCTTACATATGGTGATACTTCCTTGATGGTCAGCTTGTCCATCATTTGTTCTGTACCTACATTAATATATGAGGAGCTAGTCAGCCCACTATTAATCATAGTACACCCGTCAAAGACTACTTGAACTGATTCTTCTACAACATGGCTTTTCAGTTGTAGATCCTATAGTATTTGCTATGATTGTTATACCCAACAAATATTCCACCGAAGGACTTGACAGCAAACTTAGTCACATAAGACTTGTCATTGTGAAGTACAAAGCACTTACTACCAAGATTTTGATATAGCCCAAATTTCGTTTTTCTGCCCTTCACGATCTCATAGGGAGTCTTCTTATGGCTTTTGATGATAGAGGCCCATTGAGGAATGACATGTAGTATTTACTACCTCAGCCCAGAAATAGTCTGCTAGAGATGTATCTCTCAATAGTGTTCTACCAGCCTATATGAGAGTCCTATTTTTCCTCTCAACAATCCATTTTGCTGGGGTGTCCTAGGTGAATAGAATTCTTGATGAATCCCATGTTCTCCACAGAATCTTATCATGCTATCAGATTGGAATTCAGTCCCATGGTCACTTCTGAATTTGACTACAGAGCTATTTAACTTGTTCTAAATTTGCTTGACAAACTTAGTGAACATATCAAAGGTTCATTCTTCTCTTTAAGAAGAATACCCAAGCAAACCTGGAAAAGTCATCACCACTATATGGGTGTAGACCGTCCTACCAAGATTATGAACTAGTATAGGACTAAACAAGTCCATATGTAGTAGGTATATGCATCTCACAGAATCTTTGGCCCCAATGCTCTTGAAGGAGGCTTTTGTCTGCTTGCACTTTTGGCAAGCTGAGTAAATGCCCTCTTTGGAGCACTTCATATTGGGACCATTCCTATCTAGCTCTTGAGTAAAGAGCTTACCAATAGTCTTGTAATTCAAATGGGCTGCCTCTTGTGCCACTGGACACAGTAGGAGACATTCTTATTTGCCACTAGACAGATAAGAAGTGTATCTAGACATAGAAAGTTTAAGCAATAAACATTCCCACTCCTAGTGCCTGTCAAGATGACCTCTTGGTCACCTGACCTCCTAATTAGGCACTCTTCTTGTGGAAGACATAACATAGCCAAGATCAGAAAGTTGGCTTATGCTTTTAAGGTTGTGTTGCAACCCTTCAACATAAGCCACCTTGGTGATGGTGACTATGCCATTAGTAATCTTACTATATCCTCTGGTTACACGTCTATTTAAACCACCAAAGATGACTTTGCGTCCATCTTTTACTAGAGTAAACTACTTTAAGTTGCTCATTATTCCATCCATGTGCCTGAACAACCACTGTCCAGTACCATATAGGGTATGGCAACTTGGACTAACCTGCAATGCACAATTTACTTTACCTTAGGACCCCAATATCTATTGGGTCCTTGACGCAAGTTAATATCAAACCGAACATGTCTACCAGCAGAATTTCTGACTGCTGGACTGACCCTAGCTCTGGTTGCATTGGGATTGTGCCAAAACTCAATGGCAAAATGCCTATCATACCACATCACCAACAATCATGTATGTTATGCCTTCTCTTATGTGTAGGCCATGCAGCTTGGTTAGCAGCGGTCCTAACAGGAGGAAGATGTGATGTATCCCTTTTCTGATTTTTTTCTGCTAGAATTTGACTGAAGGTAAATCTTCTAGCTGGCTTGTTTGGTCTACTCTGAGAGCTATCAGTAGCAAGCCTCTTTTCAGGGAGCTTGCTTTTGATGGCATCAGAAATGCCTAAATCAGACTGACTGTTAGACATGCCCTTAGTTTGACCCTTTGTTGTCTGATTCAGAGCTTTGGCTGTAGAAACATTCTTGAGTGTTGGTGCTGAAGAACCAAAACAAATGGTCCTAGTTAGGCCATCTGAAATTTTTCATGGGTAGCCTCAAAGGCACTCACCCGAATAGAGCTTTCACCATGGCAGTGAACATCTTTGTTCACCCTTGATCAACAACCCTTCTCCCAGTGACCACAAGAGCTTTCCTGGTCATACCTGTTAGAAGATAACAATACTTTTCTAAAAATAATGGGAGGCTTGGAGGCAATAAGCTGAGGTGGAGCTGGATCTTTGTCCTTCCTTTTGGAAGGAGCAACTCTTATGCTTCCCTTGAATCTCAACCCCTTCTTACCATTTTTAGAGGAGAAGGTGTTTATCAAGGGTAGTACTATATGAAAGTGCAGGTTAGATCTGAAATACTCTAAGGGGGGGGGGGGTGAATAGAGTATTGTGCTTTCTTAAAACTTTTTACAACTTTTGTTGTATTCCTAAGTGAACAGGGAAGCAAACAAAATAAATAAACACAACAACCTAAACAATCACAGAACAACACGGAACAATCACAGAGCACAGCCAGAAAACATAATAAAAGAGCAACATGACGACACAAGAATTTTATAGTGGTTCCCTAACCTGGGTACATCCACTCTTCTACCACCCTGGTAGGAATCCACTCAGGTTTTTGATCAGGTGCCTGATACCAATGAGCTTTGTTCAGGTGCTCGAAAACCAAATCTCAATTTTTTGGAAGGAGACAAGCAACCAGAATAATTTTGAAAGGATTTAAAACCCTGTACAGAATTGGAAAGAAGGTGATAGTGTCTTCTCTGTCAACAATCAGAGAGAAGAGTTGTGGATTGATTGTAGCAGATCTAGCTCCCCCTGGGATCTTGAATTGGTCAGGAAAGCTATAGCACTGCTTCAGGATGATAGGTCTTCAATGACCTAGAATGCCTGAACCAGAAATGCTTCAGGAACTTCTTTTGACAGATAAAGTTTTGTTGTAAGACCCCCGCTCCCCGGATACCAAAACACGGCACGAAGAGGGAGTCTTATGCCCGGAACAGCCGCCTTGCGGTAGCATTAGCACACGGGCTAACCTGTACCACAAGACGCCTATTCCGCCGGCTGAAACCATATCAATATATCATGCCAACCCAACCAAATAAATAAGCAAGAGAAGTCAAAATCCACACTAAGTATATAAAGTCCAAAACATCAATAATGAGAAGCTAAAACATGCTTCTACAAAATATCAGAGTACAGCTAATCATTGCCCAAACGGGCTACATCAGAGTAATAAAAATACTAACATCAGTAACAGACGGTATCGACGGTACTGTCACATCAGGCCCTGTCGTCCTGGCCTGGCTGTCCTGCTGCGTAGTCTGCGGCTGCTCTACCTGCGGCGTGACCTCCTAAAAAGGAAGACGTAGCAACCGTTAGTCGAAACGACTAAGTGGTTTCACATCCGCTCCCCCGGCGACTCCTCGGCACCGGCGGAGAAAGAGAAACAAGGGTACAATATTTATAAGTGTATGACAGGTACAAACATGTGGCAGTAGAGTAAGAGAAATAGTATCACTATCAGCATTTATATAAGAGCTACAAGTAAACTAGCAAGTATAAGTAAGAGCAGGAAGTAACTTAACTTATAAGAATGCCCATACAAACTTATAAGTTAAGGATCGGGTTACATAAAAGTAACTCATCGTATAAGAGTGCCCATACAAACTTATACGATGAGGATCTTGTTGTGCAATGTTATGAATGCTATGAATGCTATGCAATGACTCACCCATGCACACCCATGCAACTGCTATGTCGACACAGACTATAGTTCCCACTTTTCGAGCAGGTAGCTAACCTCTCAGGCATCAGCCGTCGTGGCCAGGCGGTGACAGTAGAACGGGCACTTCTACTACTAGGCGGGTATCACACTACTTCACCTAGGCCTCCGTACGCCTCAACGCTAAGAACACAACAGCGGAGCCCATGCGTACTATGGCCCAGCGGGGTCTTGGGTAGATGTGCACCAAGAACACAGCCCGAACTGGCCTTGCGTGACCCGGAAGGGGCCTCGGAAGAAAGCACGAGGACACAGCCCAACCGTTCACATGGCCGGAGGGGCCTCGGGACGTGAACACCGAGGACACAGCCCAACCCGACCAAGTCTAACTGCCAACTCCCGTCGGTGTGACGACTGGCGAGCCCGTAGACCTGCCACACTATCCTTAACCCAGGATTACGACACCGCGTGTCGACTCACACCACATGCACATACCACATCAACATATCATGGAAGGGGCCTCGGAAGTAAACACGAGGACACAGCCCAACCATCCATCCATACCTTACCTCAACACAACCAAAACAAGTGACGGTCAACCCCGCACTTACATCCCTTCATAATACTACACGTAGGGAGACGACGCTCTAAGTATTGGACTAATGAATTTCATTTCACCAATCAACATACACATGGCCATAGTTTAATCTGCTATATGTCATTCCATATGAACTCTACATAAGACTTATATGATGCGCATATGTTATAATCTATCAACATCTTATCAATTCGATTCGATTAAACATAAAGGGAACCATCCAAACCTCAAGACATCTTGCAATAAGAAATCAGTTGTATGCATTCCAAATAATAAACACCATCATTCACAATTCTTCGGTGATTAGCACAAATTATTTAATCTTGACAGAATTCCACCGACTCTAATTGCACTTTATATAAAACCAGAATTCTAAGTGTATCACTAATCTGGACAGCAACTTCGACCGGAGATTTCCGAAGCTACAGGAATCCGGTGGAGGCGTGTAACCCCTCGTTGGAAAGATCTTTTCATGATCTACAAGTTTCATATTCAGGTCACAACCCAGATCTGACAATAACGTACTCGAAATCGGCTTCGAAGTTCGCTGCGCACAGAACACGATTTCTGTGTACAGGAATTGCCGGACAGCAAACTCGATTAGGTTTTCCCGGGGCCACAGACATCACCTGAAGTCGTGCAACCACTCGTTGGAAAGGCATTTCCAAGGGCTACAACTGTCGTGTTTAGAGAAAAGCCCAGATCTGCCCCTATCCTACATGAAAATGGCATAGAAGATCGCTGCGCGCAGAATACAGATTCTGCGCGCATCTTAAAGGAAAATGAACGGCATCGGTTCGTCTTCCTCCTCAAGGCGATCGTCCCTAAATTTTCCAGAAATATTCTCCTCCCTTATTCAACCTCAAAGGCCATAAACTCCTCACGAGACCATCCACCCATCGTCATATTGAAGAAAAGGGGAAGGGTTGAAGAGATCTAAAGTCTAGAACACAAGTTCTAACATGGCCTAACCTAGAGATCTTCTCCTCTCCATCAAGACTCTCTTGAGTCGATGTCTCTCCTAAGGCATAACTATAGATCTAGCACCAAGGGAGAGGGTAGGAAACTCACGTTGACTCCAGCGGTACCACCATTTCCGACCATGGATCGCGTAGTTCTCCTTGGCGGCATCTTCTCTTTCGCGGCGATGGCGGAACTCCTCCGGTAGAACTTGCTCCAGCGGTTTTCCTCTCACCAGGAGTTCTCACAGGAGTTAGGGGAAGGAAATGAGAATGAAAAACGGCTAGGGTTTCTCTGCCCCTTTTATGCAAAATGTGACACGGGTAGGGACACGGCCGTGTCCTTACCCGTATCCTGCCTGGCGAAACGGGAACGACAGTTTCCATGTCGGTTCAGTGTCTGACACGGGTAGGGACACGCCCGTGTCCCGACCCGTGTCCACATGACACGCCCGTGTGCCTGGCCGTGTCATTGGCCGTGTACACGCACACGGGTAGGGACACGCCCGTGTCACTACCCGTGTCACTTAGTGTCGACCCCGCTCGACGATCTCGACACGCCTCGTCGAGATCATCTCGACGCACACGGGTAGGGACACGGCCGTGTCACTACCCGTGTCACGATCTCGACGACTCTCGACGATCTCGACACGGCTCGTCGAGATCATCTCGACACACACGGGTAGGGACACGGCCGTGTCACTACCCGTGTCACTTGATCTCGACGACTCTCGATGATCTCGACACGGCTCGTCGAGATCATCTCGACGCACACGGGTAGGGACACGGCCGTGTCACTACCCGTGTCACTTCTCTCTGCACTGTTTTTCTCCCCTTCTCCACAAGTGCAGCCCAATTCCCTGCACTTCTCAGGACTCGAGTCAACCCTCCTGACTCAAAACACACACACTAGGGGCCTAGAGCGATTCGGGACGTTACAAATCCTATAAACAAAATAAAAGATTTCGTCCCCGAAATCAGGCTTAGGCTGTGTGGAGAAAAACCTAACAGGAAGTTTATCATATGTTTTTTAAATAAGATTACCTTGGGCAAACAACTCCGGGTAGCGTTGCTGCATCAAATCCATTGGCTCCCAGGTGTACTCCTCCTTCCCATGATTCATCCATAGCACCTTCACTAAGGGACACTTTTGCGGCGTAATGTTCTTGTCTCGCTGTCATGATTCGTACCGGCTCTAGTCGCACAGACCTATCTGACGCCACCGCACCATCAGTAGTGGGAATAAATTGGTCGGGCCGCAATAGTGCTTTTTGAAGCGACGATACATGGAACACGTCGTGAAGATTTTCTAGTTCCGGTGGTAACTCCAACCGATAGGCCAACGGGCCAATCCATTCCAATATAGTATAAGGCCCAACATACCTTGGGCTGAGCTTTTTCACTCCACGCACCCGCGAAACTCCATGCATCGGCCGAATCTTAAGGAACACCTTTTCGCCCACTTGGAATTCCACCATCCGGTGCTTTTTATTGTAATATTTTGCCTGTCTACTTTGAGCCTCCAACATGCGATCCCGTATCAATCTGACCGCCGCATCAGTATCATCTATGTATTCGTTTCCCAATGCCTTCGGATCTTCATCTTGCACCCAAGACAAGGGAGTCCTACACCTTCTTCCGTAAAGGGCTTCATGGGGCGCCATACCGATGCTCGCTTGATGACTATTATTGTAGGAGAATTCTACCAGGGGCAAGAGTCTTTCCCACGGCTCTCCTCTGTCCAACACACATAACCTTAATAAATCCTCCAGCGTTCTGATGGTCCGCTCTGACTGTCCGTCAGTCTGAGGATGAACTGCGGTACTAAAGGTTAGGCGTGAGCCCAAATACGCCTGTACCGCCTTCCACTCATTGGATGTAAACCGACCATCCCGATCTGATACAATTGTCTTGGGCACGCCATGATACCGTACAAATTGCTCCACAAAAAGGCGTACCAAAACATCCACGCGTGCTTCCTTCTTCATTGGAATGAACCGGGCCACCTTTGTCAGTCGATCCACTATAACCCACACTGAATCATTCCCGGAGCGTGAGCGAGGTAGCCCATGGACAAAGTCCATGGAGATATCCTCAAACTTCCATTCGGGAATTGGCAAAGACTGCAACAAACCACCGGGACTCCTGCATTCAGCCTTCACCCTTTGGCAAGCTTCGCAATGTGTAACATAGTAGCGAACATCCTTCTTCATTCCCGGCCAACACATGGTCTTCCGCAGTCCGGCGTACATCTTAGCATACCCGGGTGCACTGAATATTGAGAGGAATGCGCCTCTCTCAATATATCCTCCCGAATTTTGCCGCCCTTGGGAATATAAAGTCGGCCACGAAAATAAACGAGACCGTCTTTTAGTGTGTACTCATCGGTGGTCCCATCTTCAATTGCCTTGATTGCCGGGGCCAAGTCCGCATCCATTCCTTGCTCCACCCGAATCCGGTCTCGGATATCACAAATTATGCTCATGTTGGCCAAATACTCCACATGCTCTGCCGAGGGAGCCTTGAATACTAGAGTAATTTCCATCTCCTCGATCATCCGAGCCAGCTCCATGCTCATCAGCCGAGACTCTGGGCTAGAGCCTGGCACTTTTCTACTCAAGGCATCGGCTACCGAGTTCGCTTTCCCGGTGGTAGTTCATGGTGAACTCATAGTCGCATAGAAATTCCAACCACCGCCGTTGTCTCAGGTTCAACTCCTTCTGAGTGTGAACATACTTCAGTTTTTATGATCGGAAAAGATCTCGCAGTGCACGCCATATAAATAATGCCTCCAGACTTTCAAAGCGAACACCACTGCTCCCAACTCGAAATCATGAACCGGGTAATTGATTTCATGTTTCTTTAACTGCCTTGAAACATAAGCGATCACATGCCCGTGCTGCATCAGCACCGCTCCCATCCCTTGATATGATGCGTCCGTGTAAACATGGAATCCTTCCTTCCCCGACGGAAGTGCAAGGATGGGGGCGGAGGTAAGCCTATCTTTCAATTCTTGAAATGCCGCTTCACATTGAGGTGTCCACTCAAATGGCACACCCTTCTTCGTCAAGGAGGTAAGAGGAAGGGCAATCTTGGAAAATCCTTTCACGAACTTGCGGTAGTAGCCAGCAAGTCCAAGAAAGCTTCGTACATCGGCCGCCGACTTCAAGGGCGACCACTCCTTCACGGCCCGCACCTTAGCTGGATCCACAGCTAATCCTGCTCCACTGATCACATGCCCCAAGAAGGCAACCTCCTTAAGCCAGAATTCACACTTGCTAAACTTGGCATACAAGGCGTGCTCCTTCAATTTCTTCAAAACCAAGGTCAGGTGCTCGACATGCTCCTCCTCCGTCTTTGAGTAGACCAAGATGTCGTCGATGAAAACAATGATGAAGATGTCCAAATACGGTTCAAACACCTTGTTCATCAAACTCATGAAGGCCGAAGGGCATTTGTGAGCCCAAACGGCATTACTGTGAACTCATACAAACCATATCTCGAACTGAATGCTGTTTTCTGAATATCCCCCTCATGTATCCTCAACTGATAGTATCCGGAGCGCAAATCCAATTTAGAAAACCAATGTGCTCCCACTAGTTGATCGAACAACTCATCGATCCGCGGTAGCGGATAAGTGTTCCGCACCGTCAACCGATTGAGTTCCCGATAATCTATACACAATCGCAGTGTTCCATCCTTCTTCTTCACGAACAGCACAGGGCTCCCCATGGTGATGAACTGGGGCGAACGAACCCTGAATCCACCAGTTCTTGCAATTGAACTCTAAACTCCGCGAGTTCTTTCGGAGCCATTCTGTACGGAGCCTTGGATACAGGCTTGGCACCTGGTACTAGATTGATCTGGAAGTCAACCTCTCTATGCGGAGGTAATCCTGGTAGCTTCTCAGGAAATACCTCAGGAAAAACCCGCACTACCCGTACATCCTTTAACTCCAACGCTTCCTCCTTCAACTCGAACCAGATCATGAAGACCTCGTCTCCCTTCATATGAGCTTTTACAGCCTGAATAGAAGATAATATCATACGTGGCGCGAAGCCAATACCTTGGAAGATGACGTCAGAGTCTCCATGCCTCAAATAGATCTGCTTCTCTGCGCAGTCGATCCTCGCGAAGTGCCAGTCCAGCCATGCCATGCCCAAATGATGTCAAACTCCGGCATTCTCAGAACCGTGGCCGGCGTATCAAAGGCCTTCCCATCAATAAATAACTCCAACTCGCACTTGGCAGTTGCGATCATCTCCGAGCCATCCGGAAGGCGTACACGTCGGGCTATTCCCGTGAAGTACTGAACATCCCCCACGTCTTTTATGAAATCCTCGGACACAAAAGAGTGTGAGGCACCGGTATCGAACAGCGCATAGGCCGTCTTCCCGCCAATAATCACGGAGCCTAAGTGCCAACGACCAAAACTTATTGCTAGTGTCTAATAAGTTCTAAGCAATTCATGTTAAACCATGCAAGTATGTAAACTAATTAAATCATACCTGCAATCACATCTTGTGGGTTCCGTTCCTGCGCCATGTCAAGCGCGTACACCTGATCCCTAGCAGGGCCGGGGTTACCTCTTGGCGGTCCTCGTCCTCGACCACGCATGTATCCCCGCCCTCGTGGAGCTGCTGGAGGGAGAGCAGGAGGGAGAGCAAGAGGGCGTTCCCATATAGCTGCGGGCAGAAACGCCGGATGTGGCCCGGCTGGTTGCATTCGAAGCACACCAGACCACGACGCCCTTCAGGTTGTTGAAATCGCTGAGGCTGTGGGGGTGGAGGCAACGCAGGCGGCTGCGGAACTGGATGCTCCACCCTATAGTTTCGGTGGACACGCCCTCCACCTCTTTGATAACCTCTTCCTCCTCTGAAGTCCCGTCTCCTTCTATTACTTGGGCCGGCTTCCATTACGTCCTCCGCAGGCCTCTTACTACATCCCAGGTGGTCCGCCTCCAATCTTTTCGCCATATCAATGATCTCCGCCAAGCTACCATCCGCTATAAACAAAAGGGACTGCCTTAGGGGATCTCGCAGCCCTTTATAGAAGCGCTTGGCATAACCTCTGTCATCCAACTCATAAGAGTCCGCAAACCTTGCGAGATGCTGGAATTCCCGCTGGTATTCTGTAACCGACTTTGATCCCTGCTTTAGTAGAAGGAACCTCTGCTCAAGCTCATCTCGGGCCGATGTAGGGATAAAGTGCTCCAAGAAAACCTCCGAGAATTCACTCCAACTTATCTCAGTGTAGATCCGGCCTTGGAAGGTAGAGCCCATGAGGGACTTCCACCACCTCTTCGCATGTAAGTCCAAGACGGACAATGCCAATGTTACTACTGCCATGTTGGCCGGGCAACGGATACCAGCCAACAACTCTTGTATCGTGTCTAGCCATTCCTCTGTACGTACGGCTGACTCCGTCCCAAGGTAGACGGGAGGGGAGAGAGCTCGGAAGGTGCTCAGCCAGTTGGAGCTCGGGGCCTGTTGTTGCACCGGAGCCTGCTGTGCCTTAAAAGCATCAAGAATGGCGGTGAGTGTTTGCCCCAACTCAGACTGTTGGAACTGAGTGGGTATGGGAGGAGTAGGAGTACCCCTCATCGGCTCAACATGCAGTGGAACCTACACGTACACGACAAATTTGTGGTCAGGTTGGCTAAACTTAATGTCAAAGTTGGACAAACTTAATGTGAATTACATATGGGCACACCACTGCTTCCGCTAAGTCAGTTTGTCCCCAACTGACTAATCAAACGGGGGTGGCACCATTGTTGAATGACTTCTTAGTTGAGGATCGTGGCAAACTGATACCATTTGTAAGACCCCCGCTCCCCGGATCCCAAAACACGGCACGAAGAGGGAGTCTTATGCCCGGAACAGCCGCCTTGCGGTAGCATTAGCACACGGGCTAACCTGTACCACAAGACGCCTATTCCGCCGGCTGGAACCATATCAATATATCATGCCAACCCAACCAAATAAATAAGCAAGAGAAGTCAAAATCCACACTAAGTATATAAAGTCCAAAACATCAATAATGAGAAGCTAAAACATGCTTCTACAAAATATCAGAGTACAGCTAATCATTGCCCAAACGGGCTACATCAGAGTAATAAAAATACTAACATCAGTAACAGACGGTATCGACGGCACCGTCACATCAGGCCCTGTCGTCCTGGCCTGGCTGTCCTGCTGCGTAGTCTGCGGCTGCTCTACCTACGGCGTGACCTCCTAAAAAGGAAGACGTACCAACCGTTAGTCGAAACGACTAAGTGGTTTCACATCCGCTCCCCCGGCGACTCCTCGGCACCGGGCGGAGAAAGAGAAACAAGGGTACAATATTTATAAGTGTATGACAGGTACAAACAGGTGGCAGTAGAGTAAGAGAAACAGTATCACTATCAGCATTTATATAGAGCTACAAGTAAACTAGCAAGTATAAGTAAGAGCAGGAAGTAACTTAACTTATAAGAATGCCCATACAAACTTATAAGTTAAGGATCGGGTTACATAAAAGTAACTCATCGTATAAGAGTGCCCATACAAACTTATACGATGAGGATCTTGTTGTGCAATGTTATGAATGCTATGAATGCTATGCAATGACTCACCCATGCACACCCATGCAACTGCTATGTCGACACAG
This sequence comes from Platanthera guangdongensis, assembly GCA_039583875.1. Lineage (NCBI taxonomy): Eukaryota > Viridiplantae > Streptophyta > Magnoliopsida > Asparagales > Orchidaceae > Platanthera > Platanthera guangdongensis. The sequence continues at coordinate 108,532,173 of CM077162.1, read as the reverse complement.
ACTATAGTTCCCACTTTTCGAGCAGGTAGCTAACCTCTCAGGCATCAGCCGCCGTGGCCAGGCGGTGACAGTAGAATGGGCACTTCTACTACTAGGCGGGTATCACACTACTTCACCTAGGCCTCCGTACGCCTCAACGCTAAGAACACAACAGCGGAGCCCATGCGTACTATGGCCCAGCGGCGTCTTGGGTAGATGTGCACCAAGAACACAGCCCGAACTGGCCTTGCGTGACCCGGAAGGGGCCTCGGAAGAAAGCACGAGGACACAGCCCAACCGTTCACATGGCCGGAGGGGCCTCGGGACGTGAACACCGAGGACACAGCCCAACCCGACCAAGTCTAACTGCCAACTCCCGTCGGTGTGACGACTGGCGAGCCCGTAGACCTGCCACACTATCCTTAACCCAGGATTACGACACCGCGTGTCGACTCACACCACATGCACATACCACATCAACATATCATGGAAGGGGCCTCGGAAGTAAACACGAGGACACAGCCCAACCATCCATCCATACCTTACCTCAACAAACCAAAACAAGTGGCGGTCAACCCCGCACTTACATCCCTTCATAATACTACCCGTAGGGAGACGACGCTCTAAGTATTGGACTAACGAATTTCATTTCACCAATCAACATACACATGGCCATAGTTTAATCTGCTATTTGTCATTCCATATGAACTCTACATAAGACTTATATGATGCGCATATGTTATAATCTATCAACATCTTATCAATTCGATTCGATTAAACATAAAGGGAACCATCCAAACCTCAAGACATCTTGCAATAAGAAATCAGTTGTATGCGTTCCAAATAATAAACACCATCATTCACAGTTCTTCGGTGATTAGCACAAATTATTTAATCTTGACAGAATTCCACCGACTCTAATTGCACTTTATATAAAACCAGAATTCTAAGTGTATCACTAATCTGGACAGCAACTTCGACCGGAGATTCCCGAAGCTACAGGAATCCGGTGGAGGCGTGTAACCCCTCGTTGGAAAGATCTTTTCATGATCTACAACTTTCATATTCAGGTCACAACCCAGATCTGACAATAACGTACTCGAAATCGGATTCGAAGTTCGCTGCGCACAGAACACGATTTCTGTGTACAGGAAATTGCCGGACAGCAAACTCGATTAGGTTTTCCCGGGGCCACAGACATCACCTGAAGTCGTGCAACCACTCGTTGGAAAGGTATTTCCAAGGGCTACAACTTTCGTGTTTAGCGAAAAGCCCAGATCTGCCCCTATCCTACATGAAAATGACATAGAAGATCGCTGCGCGCAGAATACAGATTCTGCGCGCATCTTAAAGGAAAATGAACGGCATCGGTTCGTCTTCCTCCTCAAGGCGATCGTCCCTAAATTTTCCAGAAATATTCTCCTCCCTTATTCAACCTCAAAGGCCATAAACTGCTCACGAGACCATCCACCCATCGTCATATTGAAGAAAAGGGGAAGGGTTGAAGAGATCTAAAGTCTAGAACACAAGTTCTAACATGGCCTAACCTAGAGATCTTCTCCTCTCCATCAAGACTCTCTTGAGTCGATGTCTCTCCTAAGGCATAACTATAGATCTAGCACCAAGGGAAAGGGTAGGAAACTCACGTTGACTCCAGCGGTACCACCATTTCCGGCCATGGATCGCGTAGTTCTCCTTGGCGGCATCTTCTCTTTCGCGGCGATGGCGGAACTCCTCCGGTAGAACTTGCTCCAGCGGTTTTCCTCTCACCAAGAGTTCTCACAGGAGTTAGGGGAAGGAAATGAGAATGAAAAACGGCTAGGGTTTCTCTGCCCCTTTTATGCAAAATGTGACACGGGTAGGGACACGGCCGTGTCCTTACCCGTGTCCTGCCTGGTGAAACGGGAACGACAGTTTCCATGTCGGTTCAGTGTCTGACACGGGTAGGGACACGCCCGTGTCCCGACCCGTGTCCACATGACACGGCCGTGTGCCTGGCCGTGTCATTGGCCGTGTACACGCACACGGGTAGGGACACGCCCGTGTCACTACCCGTGTCACTTAGTGTCGACCCCGCTCGACGATCTCGACACGCCTCGTCGAGATCATCTCGACGCACACGGGTAGGGACACGGCCGTGTCACTACCCGTGTCACGATCTCGACGACTCTCGACGATCTCGACACGGCTCGTCGAGATCATCTCGACACACACGGGTAGGGACACGGCCGTGTCACTACCCGTGTCACTTGATCTCGACGACTCTCGACGATCTCGACACGGCTCGTCGAGATCATCTCGACGCACATGGGTAGGGACACGGCCGTGTCACTACCCGTGTCACTTCTCTCTGCACTGTTTTCTCCCCTTCTCCACAAGTGCAGCCCAATTCCCTGCACTTCTCAGGACTCGAGTCAACCCTCCTGACTCAAAACACACACACTAGGGGCCTAGAGCGATTCGGGACGTTACATTTGTTGTCCTTTGAAGTTGTCCTGAGAATAGAGAGAAGAAGACTCTTGATTGAATTTGATTGTTCTTCTTCTTCTTGAAAATGTTCTCTGGTCAAGGCTGATTGCAGTCAAGAACTTTTGATTTGAGAATGATTGTTCTTCTCTGTAACCTCAGAGTGTCTGTCTGATTGTGTGTATTGCTTGTTGTACTATGTTTTGTTACTCTATCACTGCTTGATCCTTTTCTCTCTTACTGTGTGTCCTCTTCTGACTGAGGAACATTCAAACTTTTGAATGTCGAGCAATAATTGCAGTCGGATTTGGAAAAAAGCGGCAATCAATAATTTCCCTAACTGTCCCATGGAAAAACGGCATGTAATCGTACATAGTCAATGCGCGTTCTAACGGTATTATTCCGAGAAGATCTGGAATTAAATGTTCAGGAATGAGCACCAAGAAACGGGACGGGAAACTTAAAGAAAACTTAGTCTGCATTCGTTGAACGAAAAACACAATTCGTCGAGCTGCACTTGTGTTCGTCGAGCTGAGCTTGAGAGAGTTCGTCGACCAGACAATCTTCATTCATCAAACAGACAGTCTTCATTCGTGGAGATGAGAATCAAATTTGTCGAGATGAGAAAAGTTCTGGACTTGGGCAAAATATTTTGCATCTGGTGAAACGTTGTGTTGACATAAGTTGGTGTCGACAGATTGATCTTGGCGTCGACACAAATCCTCTGGTGTCTACATAAGCTGGTGTCGACACAAATTGTCTGGTGTCGACACAACCCTAAGTGTCGACACAAATTCTCTGAGTCCAGAAATCGTCAAGTAGAGTACAACATTCATCGACCTGAGAAGCTGACTTCGTCGACCTAAGAAATTGACAACTTGAGGTCCAAGTTCGTCGAGCTCAGAATATAATTTGTCGACCGAAGCTTGAAGTTGGACTTAGAAAAATTTGAAGTTCTCTTAACTTTGGCTTGATGTAGAAACCGAGTATTCGTCGAATAGAGAACACAGATCGTCGAGGTCAGCACTAAGAATTATCTCACGATCGTCGAGCGCAGAACTCCTTTCATCGAGCTGAGTTCGACGAACGTCGAACTCACTTTACTTTGTCTTGAAAACTTGTTAGACTGGAGTCTCTGATGGTCTTGTTGAAAGCTGGTCCATCTGGAGTTGAACCTAAGGACTTGACCTAGACACTAGGACACAACTTGACCCTGGCTATACATGATGGGTCACATCCTAAGTCAGTGAACCTAGCCCAAATCAACTAGGGATCCAACAATATCCCCCTATTTGGGTGAGGTCACTAACAGAGACTCAAATCAGAAAAACAAAGCAAGAAAAGAGATATATCAGGAAGAGAGTTATAACACATGCAACAGATATATATATACACAGCTTTGTTTAAACAGATAACATGGTTTGAAAAACAAAAACAGACAGAAAATGAAATAACACAAAATATTACTTCTTTGGCTTCTTCTGCATAGATTTGTCTTATGATTTCTTTTCTACTAGCTTCTGGAAGATAATTTCTCTCTTAGGATCCAGAGCCTGAGCCCTTGCAATAGTCATATCAGCTTCCCCAATAATATTCAATGATGTTGCTCTGGGGACAACTGCTTCTGGATGAAGTTTCATATAATCATCAACATTAAACAATTTGTTGCCTTTGTCAAACCTTTTCAGCTCTTCCTTTCTATACTTTGACATGGTTGTAAGTCCTGATGTATCTTTGCCTTCAGACTTGGCTTTATTTATCAAAGATAGTCCAATCAATTCCTGGTATCTAGCCATTCTTGTTGTATTTGCAGTTTCAGGATCTTCAAAATGGATTGGAGGAGAGAGAGGTCTCTTTGGACTTTCAGCTTTTTGAACTTCAGAACTTTGTTGCTGCTGCTGTTGCTTATGCTGTTGACTTTGACTTCCTGAGGAGGATGGCCGCTGCTGGCTGCTTCCAGAAGATCTCCCTGACTGTCTCTGATAAGTTTGCATTGGGGAAGATCTCTGGGAGCTAGAGCCACTGACACCAGCTACTAGAGGAGGAGGAGGAGGATCCTTCTTGTATCTGTGCACTGGAGGAGGGGAATATCTCATGCTTCTCTTTCTTTCCTTTTGTTGGTTCTTGGATAGCCACATCCATGTTGGCATTCCCTTATATGGAGCAACATTGTGCAGATATAATAAGGAGTGTCTGTAGTGGGATTTGGCTGGGGAGCTGGAGGAGGAGGATTCTTTCTCTTCTTTGACAACAATCTCTTTTTCTTACTTGCAGCATCTTCATCAGAATCATCATCATCATCTTCTTCAGAATCAGAACCTTGAGGGATGTCATAAAGAGCATCCAAAGCTTTCAAAGATTTATCAGAAATAACTGCCTTTTCTGGAGTAGGGTCAGAAGGTTCAGGAATTAGAATATCAGCAATAGAAGAGGAGGGAGCTACACAGGAAACAGAAACAATAGGGATAGAGCTTTCAGCTGCTATCCTGTTTTCTTCTTCAATGTCAGCCTGAATAAGCTCATCCAAATCTGGCAGGGGAGAGTCATCCATAACAAAGTCTGGTGCTGAAACTGGCACTGAAGTATCTTCTGGAATGACCTCTGGGCTAGAAGCTGAGATGGAGGCTGAAGCTGAGAGAGCAAAATTGTCACAGAGTTGCTTAGCAACTACTGGACTAGCTGGAGAGGTATAAGGAACAATAGCCAAACTTGGCTTAGAAAAATCTGCTGGAAAGAATTGTATATGTGCAGTATCAAAATTACTCAACAAAATAGATAAATTCACCGTGGGATTTAAATAGAAATCACCAACAAATGTTATTTGTTCAACTAACTCATCTAGATCAATGTCAGTATCCATAAATTGAATTAACTCAAACATTTCAGAATCAAAATATGTCAAAATTGTTGTATCCTCATTTGAATCTGCATCTGCTGGAGAGGGAACTGCTGCTACTGCTGCAACTGCATCTACTGCAACTTCATCACTGAGCATCTCCCCCTGCCTGGGTTCAGGAATACCTGGAGCCAGGCCCCTGAATGAAGAGGGGTCAGCAGATAGGATAGAGATCTGGGCAGATAAGGAATTGATGGAGGTCACAAGAGGTGTAATGGCCTCTTGGATGAGAGATTTGATGAGAGGAGTGAGCAAGGAGATGATGGTAGATGGATCAAATGGGGAAGGGGAAGAGAATGGAATGGGAGGAGGAATAACAGATGGAGTGGGGGCATCTGGCATGATTGTGTCTGAGGTTATGTTGTAAGATGGAATGGTGGATAAGTGTTGGGGAAGAGGAGACTGAGGAGGTGTAGGAATTTGTGAATGAGGTGAAGCTGGAGGAGTGGGTTGATGATGAACTTGTTAGAGGGGATGATGGAGGTGGAGAGAGATTTGAATGTGGAGATGGAATGTTTGTAATGTCAAGAGGTGGAGATGAAGGAGGGGTAGGCACATGAGGAGGCTTCTTTGGAGGAAGGGGTGCTGGAAGAGAGAGATGAGATGGAGGGACCTCTTCAGCCGGGAGGGGAGTGGCCTTCACAGCCCTTGTGCTCTCAGAAGGTGGGATGGAAGAGGAAGAACCCTTGGAGGGTTTGGAGATAGTGCTCTCCCACCTGCCAAACAGAGCGCATTTGAGGCGCTTGCTGGCATTTATGGAGATGGTCGGGGAGACCATACAGTCAGCAACCTTCTCTTAAAGAAAAATTCACAAAATTCTGCCAAAGTAGACTTCCTTCTTGTTGTTCTTCTTCTTGATCAACTCAAAGAAAACCTTACTCCAATTTACAGAGCGCTTGTTCACCAATGCGCACATGATCAGAAATTGATGCTGGGTTATGTAGTCATGCGCTGAGTGCTTTCCCATTAGCACTTTCCCTACAATGTCTGCCAGAAATTGGTACGCGACAGACAGTTGCTTCTTCAGCAGTTTATTAGGGTTGCTACCTGAAAAACCCATTAGTTTCAGCATATCACCAAACTCTTCAGAATTCATTTCTATATTGTCTTCTCCATTCACCAAACCAAAAATCTCAGACAGAATTGCGGGAGAGAGGGAAACAGAAGTATTCCCGATATTGCCTGTCAAAACATCATCCTTAGAAACAGTAGATGTATATACCCATTCTCTTATTTCAGTTCCATGTAGTTTAATGTGTCTGGTCATGAAATCCTTCAGATTAAGTTCTTCCAGTAATTCCAAGATATACAGAAAGATGGGGTCAGAATGTTGAAAAGACTCAAAATCCATGTCGAATACAGTATCAAACTTCATCGCAACCAAAGCTCCTGTGGGAATCGCTATTGATGACCTGCAAGAAAAACACAGACAGAAATGGCGATCAAGAGCAAAGGAACTTAAAATGCGGGACGGAGGTCGAAAAAAACCTAGATATAAGATTTTCAGAATATGAATCGACAAACTCCGTTCCACGAAAAAGAGAAATTCTTCGAACTGAGCTCGACGAAATAAATTATAGACAGATAATTCGTCGATCTCATCGAGAAGAATCGAAAATAGTTCGTCGAACGCCGTTCGACGAAATGTCTTCTGAAGCAAAGTTCATCGATCTCCGGTCGACGAAAATTGTTTCCACACACAGAGAATTCGTCGATCTCCGTTCGACGAGAATCTCTCAAACTTTCCCTATGTCATTGAACTCCGTTCGACGAACTCTGGAAAATTCATCGAATGTAGACAGAAACTAGTTTAACTCTTCTCCATTAATAATTCCCAGTTTATTTATAAAGAACAGATGGGTTTTCTCATCCAATGGCTTGGTGAAAATGTCTGCTCTCTGTAGATCAGTAGGAATATGGATCAAGTTAATTTTCTTTTTCTCCACATTCTCTCTAATGAAATGATGTCTTATTTCAATATGTTTAGTCCTAGAATGGTGAACTGGATTCTGTGCTATAGCAATAGCACTAGTATTATCACAAAATAGTGTTGAATTATTTAAGTTGACAACATAGTCTAAGAGTTGGTTTTGTATCCATAACATCTATGAACAGCAGCTGCCAGCAGCCATGTATTCTGCTTCTGCAGTTGATGTAGACACAGATGTCTGCTTTTTAAAAAACCAGGAGACAAGTCTCATACCAAGGAACTGGTAAGTTCCAGAGATACTTTTCCTGTCCACTCTACATCCAGCATAGTTAGCATCTGAGTATCCAGTTAACTCAAACTCTGACTCTGCAGGATACCAGAGTCGTAGACTAGGGCAACTCTTTATATATCTCAAAATTCTTTTTAGGAAAATAAGATGAGATTCTTTAGGGTTCACTTGGAACCTAGCCCAAAGGCATGTGTCAAACATTATATCAGGTCTGCTAGCCGTTAGGTATAATAGGGATCCAACAATTGCCCTATAATTTTTCTGATCCACAGGTTTCCCTACTGCATCAGAATCCACAACAGCATTTGTAGCCATAGGGGTTTTCATCCCTGAAGCATCACCCATCCCAAACTTTTTGATAAGCTCTTTAGCATACTTAGCTTGGGAGAGGAAGATACCATCTGGGAGCTTCTTCACTTGGAGACCAAGGAAGTAGGAAAGCTCACCCATGCTACTCATCTCAAATTTAGAATGCATGAGGTCAGCAAACCTCTTGCACAATTTGGGATCAGTAGACCCAAAAATAATGTCATCCACATATATTTGTACTAACAATATTTGGTCCTTATGATGTCTAGTGAAAAGTGTTTTATCTATGGTTCCTCTTGTAAATTTATGCTGTAAAAGAAAGCTTGCTAGGGTCTCATACCAAGCTCTTGGAGCTTGCTTTAAACCATAGAGAGCTTTATGCAATTTAAAAACAAAAGAGGGTTGAGTTGGAGAGATAAAACCTGGAGGTTATTCTACATAAACCTCTTCTTGAAGTACTCCATTCAGAAATGCACTCTTGACATCCATTTGGTAGACCTTGAATCTCTTATGAGCTGCATAGGCAAGGAATATCCTAATGGCCTCTAACCTTGCAACAGGGGCAAAGGTTTGGTCATAGTCTATTCCTTCATCTTGTCTGTAGCCTTGAGCAACAAGCCTAGCCTTGTTCCTCACTATGTTGCCTTGAGCATCCAACTTGTTCCTGTAGACCCATTTGGTTTCAATAACTGGGTAGTTATGGGGTCTTGGAACCAAATCCCAAACTCTACATCTATCAAACTGATTTAGTTCCTCTTGCATTGCAATGATCCAGTGGGGATCTTGCTCTGCCTCATAAATGGTGAGAGGTTCAATTTGAGAGAGAAAACAGACATGCGTCAAGTCTTGGTTGAGTTGATGCCTTGTCTGTACACCTGCTGAAATGTCTCCAATCACTTGAGATCTGGGATGATCTATAAGTGTGACAAGATCAGTTGGTGGAGTTGGTTGGGCAACAACTTCTGTGTTTAATTCCTCTTGGGGAATGATACTAGCTGTTGAGGGAAGTTCAGCCACCTCCTCATGACTTTCCTCTTCACTATCTTCAGCAACCTATGGAGTAGGATGGTTTGATACCTCTTGAGTACGGTTCAGTCCATCCATAAACTCACACAGTGGTGGTACCTGCAAAGAGCTTATGGTAGAAATCTCTTTATCCTTGTATGACATGTTAGCCTCATCAAAAGATACATGAATAGATTCTTCAATTTTAAGAGTTGATTTATTGAACACCCTATAGGCCTTGCTTACTTAGGAATATCCTAGAAAAATCCCTTCTTCATCCTTGGTCTCAAACTTTCTAATGTATCTCTTGTTATTTGTGTGAATGTAACAAATGCAACCAAAAACTTCAAAATATGTGATTTTAGGTTTCTTTCCTTTAAGTAATTCATAGGGGGTCTTGTTCTTCAGTTTATGTATAAGGCTTCTATTCAGGACATAATTAGCAGTGTTTACAGCTTCTTCCCAAAAGGATAGAGGCATGTAAACATCTGCCAATAATGTGCCTGCAGATTTAATGAGTGTCCTATTTTTCCTTTCAGCAACCTCATTTTGTTGGGGAGTTCTAGGAGCTGAGAAGTACTACCTGATACCTTCCTTCTCATAGAACTCATGCATAAGAAGAGACTCAAACTCTGTGTCATGCTCACTTCTGATCAATGCAACATGAGTAGAGAACTCAATCTGTATAGTCCTGAGAAAATTTGTAAGAACCTTGAATGTATCTGACTTAGCTCTCAGAAAGGCTACCCAACTCAATCTAGAGAAGTCATCAAAATCACTAAAGTATAAGACTTCCCTCCTAGGCTTTGTACTGCAATGGGTCCAAATAGATCCACATGAAGCAAGTACAATATCCTAGGTGAATCACTTTTATTAATGGATTTAAAGCTAGTTTTGGTTTGCTTGCCTAATTGACAAGCCCTGCATAGTCTTTCCTTCTTGTAGGGGCCAGAAGGTAAGCCTCTAACAAGGTTGTCTTTAGATAACCTAGATATATTCTTAAGGTTTACATGTCCTAATCTTTTATGCCATAACTCATTTTGATTACTAGTAACATTCAGTAAGCAGATATCAGTTGTGGCAGAAATAAAATCTACTAAATATATGTTACCTTGTCTAAGTCCAATTTGAAAGATATTGTACCTAAACACCTAGAGGGGGGGGGGGTGAATAGGTGACTTGAATCTTTTTAACTTTTATGGCAGCAATCAGTTTCTAACACAGATTTATATCTACTTTTGCACATCAATCATACAGCAATCACAGCAAACCACATCACACAGTAGACACACAATTTTATAGTGGTTCCCCAAGGTTTGGGTACATCCACTTTCCCCCTTCGCCTATCTAGCAGTGTACTAGATTCGGCCAAACTCCTCCAGTATCTCAGAACCCAAAACAGGCTCCTACACCTCAGGCCCAAAGCACTACAACTCAGCTTCTTCACAAAGCCTACACTCAGCCACAAAGTCCTACACTCAGCCACCAAGGCCTACACTCATCCACCAAGGCCTACACTCAGCCACCAAGGCCTACACTCAGCCAGCAAGACCTACACTCAGCCACCAAGGCCTACACTCAGCCACCAAGGCCTACACTCAGCCACCAAGGCCTACACTTAGCCTTTATAATTACAGGCTTACAAGACTCAGATCCAAAGGATCCTACAAGAAAATATGAATACAATAATGTTAAGTCAGCAACTCAGTGAATAGAGAGATGAGATGTGAGTTTCTTGATGAGTTCTTGGAAGAACTCAGCTGGAATCAATCTGACTTGCTTTCTTCAAAGCTTCTTGAATGTAGAACACAATAAGACTGATTCATCTGCAGTTGATCCTTGATCTCTGCTACTTAAGATTCAGAATAAATCTGAACCCTTCTTCTCAGCTGGGTTCCAACAGCTGATTTCTTGGATGTAGCTCTCTCTCTCCAATTTCTTAGATCTGCACTTGATTCTTCAAGTAATAGCTAGATCTTCTTTGTTAATTACTTGATCAATAATCTGAACAACTTCAACAACAACTTCTGTAGACTGTATAAGCCTATTTATAGGCCTTCTTCATAGTAACCGGCTGGTTCGGTTCATAACTGTCTTCTGACAACTCTGATAGGTGCAGTAGACCGGCTGGAATGGCAGCTGTCAAGTCATCCAGTCAGTTCTTGAAATAACTGTAACTGTCTGTAAGTGTCGAGACTTTCTGTCTTTAAGTATCGACACTTATAGACCAAGTGTCGACACAAGTTGTCTAAGTGTCGACAGTAGTCTACAAGGTGTCGACACAACTCCTTGTGCTGTAGTTTTTATATCTCGACATTGCTTCTTCTTTATGTGTCGACATTGATAATGTGTGTCGACACAAGTCCTTGTAATTCAGTATTTTGCTGAATTCTTCTAAGTGTCGACACATCTCCTTTATGTCGACACATCTTCATGTGTTGAATCTGTTAAGTGTCGACACAGCTTCTTGGTGTCGACACATGTCTTCAGTGTTGATACTTGTTGAGTGTCGACACAGCTCCTTGTGTCGACACATTCTTCTTCTGTCGAGACTTCAGGTGAGTGTCGACACATCCCCTTAGTGTCGACACTTGTACTTAGAATATTCTTGAGCTTTGTTAATCTTTGCTAAGTGTCGACACAGCTCCTTGTGTCGACACTTTCTTCAAGTGTTGAGTCTTCAGTTGAGTGTCGACACATTCTTTCTTGTGTCGACACTTTCTTCAAGTGTTGACTCTTCTGTTATGTGTCGACACATTGCTCTGGGTGTCGACACTTGTACTTAGTCTCTGCTAGCTTTTGCTGAGTGTCGACACAGCCTCCAAGTGTCGACACTTTCTGATGTAGACACAGTTTCACTGGGTGTCGACACAACTGCTATGTATCGACACTGCTTCACTGGCTTTTCTTCATTGAGTGTCGACATAGCTCCTTGTGTCGACACTTTTCTGTCTGGTGTCGACTCAGCATCCCTGGTGTCGACACAAATACTCCAAGTGTCGACACTGCTTGCCTGGGTGTCGACACAAGTCTTCTTAAGTGTCGACACTTTCCCTCTGGGTGTCGACACATGGACTTAGAAACTTTTTCTTCTTTCCTGTAAATACTTAACCTGCACAAATAACTCAAAACACATCAAATACATTTTGATGTATATCATTGAGTTGGGTGAGGCTTCTTCAAATCAGGTACTTTAGAACCAATGTACCCAACAATCTCCCCCTATTTGGAGAAGTCATAACCCTTAGTCAATGATATACACCATACATAATAAAAATACAAAATGATGTAAAACAGGATTATGTAAACAGGAAAGTACATCACATGTATTAAACAAACATGCATATACAGATAACATCTCAGAACAATTATGAAATAAATTTAACACATAGCAAAATTTATCACACAATACATTGTTCCAATACTTTGTCATACACATATTTCAAAAGTTTACAGATTGTTTATCATCAAAAGATTACATAGTAAACTTAAGAAAATTTCTATGCTATTCTTGATCAGCATCTTTGATCACTATCCCTTTTCCAGATTTTATCCTTGCTTGCACAGGGGCTTCAGCATCTTCTGTTTCAGCAGGCTTCTTCCCTTTCAGCTCCTTCTTCTTAAGTTCCTCAGCCTTAATCTTTTGCATCTCAAAGTAGTGATAAGGCTTGGGAAAGTACTTGCTAGGCTCCTGGGCAGTAGGAGGTAGCTTTCCCATCTTGGCCTTTCTTCTATATTGGACTATTGCTTCTTGCCTAGTCTCATGCTTTCTCCATTCAGCCTCAGAAAACCACTTGTTCCTGTCTTGAATATTATCTTTTGCAGCTTTCCATGCAGTTAAAATAATGTTTCTTGAGGTGGGGCTCCACTGCTCAAAGTCAGGTCTTTGTTCAGCTTGCTCCCTGAACCTCTTCTTAGACAATCTAGTCTCTTCTTCTTTCTGCAGTGCCTCTTGCATGGCTTCAGATATTGGTTGAACAACTTTCTCAATAATGACATTGTCCTTACCCCCAGGTGGGCTATACATGGACTGTATGTCAGCATGAACCATATCAAATCTGGAGGAGGATAGATAACTTGAGCCACTTCAGGTTGCTCCCCTCCTAGATATGCAGGATGAATACCAGATTCTGCCACATTATCATCATCACAAAGAGGAGGATATCCAAGAGTAGCTCTGATAGAATTGGATATCCACTTAGCATGATCAGAGCTGGCCTTGACTAACACTCTCTCCCCCTTTATGACTTCTCTTTCTATATGATCTCTGACATCATCTTTCTCAAATCTCACTTGATTATCCAAATAATTAACTCCATCTTTAAAGAAAGGTTTTAACCTTTGGAGCTTGTCAGTTATCAACTTTTGAGAATCTTGGATGGCAGTCTTAACAGCAGTTATTTCTTCTTGGAAGACTTTGTCAAAATCTGCTTTTGCTGTAGCTGGTGTATGCCCTGCATCTAGATTCTTCAGCTCTGTGACTATAGCATTGTGAGATGCAGTCAAATTATCATTCATCCTAATTTGATTTTCAAGTACATACCCCTGCTTCAGTGCTATGTCATCTACTTGAGCCTTAATCTTTTCCTGGTGTGTAGCTAAGTACACCACTGCATTCCCCCCTTTGTGGAAGCAGTCTGTCATCTACTTCTTATTAAGATTCATCTCAAATCTTATTGACTTGATATCCTGGGCAAGATCAAATTGCAATGATTTCTGCCCTTCATCCACATACTTCTCAATGGCTTGCCTGTGCTCATCAAGTTTAATTTGCATTGCAACCATTAAAGCACTATAATCAACAGTTGGAGCTGGCTGTGATATAGACTGTGGAGCAACAGTTTGCAAAGCCCTCTTATAACTCTGGCTTCTTCTTCTGAATACTTGAAATTTCTTTTGCTTAGCCCTTGTAGCCTCCTCATCTTCAGAAGCTGAGGAGCTGGCTATATCTACCCTTTCCTTTGGTAGTTCCTCAACAGCTTGGGGCTTTTCAGTCTCTTGCCTAGCAGGCTCTTCAACATATACTACTTGCTCCCCCTCAAGTGGAGCATTCTCTCCTTCAGCAGCTATTTCTTTGTCAAAATCAGTTTGATCCAGGTTAAGGAACAGATCTTCCATTGTGTATTCTTGTGGAGAATGGGCAGGAGAAATTCTTTGCTCATCTACCACTAAATCAGATACTATTGGAGCTGCAACAGATGTGTCTTGCATTACAACATCTGGGACTTGACTATCAGTCTGTGGTTGCTGATAAATATCAGACAAATCAGTATCCTCTAAAGGAAAAACTAAAGTATTAAGCTCAGTGATTACCTCAAGGATGATGGTTGTAGCTTGCTCACTGTCCAGTGGAGTGGACTCTTCCACAACTAGAGGCTCCCCCTGGACTTCAGCAACATTTTGAGGAGCTGGAGACTTCACAACTGTCTCTTCTTCATTCTCATCAGGTGAGAAGACAACTTGTTCTTCACTATCAGAGCTGCTAGAGGACACTTGAGTCACTGGGGCAGTTTTCTTCTTCTTCTTTAGTGGAATTTCCTTCTCAGAAGTGATCTTCTCACGTGTTGGCATCTCTTTAGACAACACCCTGTCCCATCTAGAGAATATTTTCATATCCATTTTCCTCACATGATTTATTTTACTTCCAGCAGCTTGACCCATAACTTCTGGTATAACACCAGCAAGGTATAGACTTAAGATTCTGCCCAGGTTGGGCTTCTTCAGGCTTTCCTTGATCTTCTCAAAGATCACCACAGACCAATCTGTTCTCAAAGTGAAGATGATCCTAGTCATAATGCTGAACATATGGGCAGATACCCTATCATGCCCTCCAGGTTTGCTTAATATTACCTTTCCAACAATTTCAGAAAGGAATTTCCCTTGGCTGTTCATGCCCTTTCTAAGAAACACTGATCCAATCTTCATCTTAGAATCCAGATCACACCAGTTTAGAGCTTCTCTGGTCTTTGAAGCAGTAACCTCATCTTCTTCTTTAGTTCTTGGCAACCAAAGTACCTTTCTCAGACTTTTTGGTGAAACCTTAACCTTTGCACCATAAACTCTGGATTTGATCTTGTATCCAGATTCGTCCACTTCAGCTCCATTGAGGAATTCCAGTACCTCTTTCTTCCATATTTTAGTAGGTTCAGAAATAAGGAATTCTAACCCCGAGTCTGCAACTAGGGTTATCACAGTCTGGATTTCTTGGTCGGCATCACCAAATGCGTCGCGCACCAGTTCATACCCTTCGTTGACGTTCTCCTCAAGCTTTGGCGCCATTAGGGTTTGAAGAATTTGAACTGAGAGAAGAGAGGTGTCGACACACAAGTTTTGGTCTCGAAACTTTTGAAAGCGTGTCGACAAACTAAGGCAAAATCCTATTTATACCTTTCTAGGTTTGAAGATGAAAAGGCGGGCAGCTAACTTAAATTGTGTCGACACTGGCGATAAGTGTCGACACAGACTTATAATGTCTCGACACATATGTGTCGACACAAATTTTAGTCAACAGATATATGTGTCGACACTTGTTTATGTGTCAACACCACCTAACTCGACATTTAGTCGAGACTGTACTTAGATAATACTGAGTAAAGCCTAAGTGTCGACACCACCTTGGATGTGTCGACACCTACTTACCATGTGTCGACACTAATTTTCTGAAGTGTCGACACCAACTTCCTAGATGTGTCGACACCTTTTTCCTGAAGTGTCGACACCTTTATTCTCTGTCGACACAGAGATCTCTATGTGTCGACACCTTTTGACTTAGTCATTTCCAATTCTATAAACTTACTCTAAGTTTTTTTTCCTAGTTCAATTTTGAACCTATTGAACTTAGTTTCCTCTAAGGGCTTAGTGTACATATCAGCTAGTTGATCATTTGTTCTAACATATTCCAGTAAAATATCTTCTTTCTCTACATGCTCCCTAAGAAAATGATATTTTATCTCTATATGTTTAGTTCTACTATGGGAAATAGGATTATGTGCAATTGAAATAGCACTAGTAGAATCACAGAAGAGTGGAGTTCTACTTACCTGAAATCCATAGTCCTCAAGCTGATGTTGTATCCATAGAAGTTGAGCGCAGCAACTTCCTGCAGCCACATATTCTGATTTTGCAGTGGAGATAGCCACACTTGTTTGCTTTTTGCTACTCCATGAAATCAGTCTTCCACCTAGGAATTGGCAGATTCCAGTAGTGCTTTTTCTGTCTTCTTTGCATCCTGCAAAATTTGCATTTGAATAACCTGTTAGTTCAAAATTCCCATTCCTAGGGTACCAGAGGCCTAGATAAGGAGTGCCCTTTAGATATCTCAAGATCCTTTTGACTGTTGTCAAATGAGACTCTTTAGGGCAGGCTTGATACCTTGCACAGACACATGTAGCATACATGATATCTGGTCTACTTGCAGTCAAATATAATAGGGAGCCAACTATCTCTCTATACAAGGTTTCATCTACAGGTTTCCCTGCATTATCCTTGCTAAGAGACATACTTGACCCCATAGGAGTCTTCATGGTACTGGATGAATCCATACCATACTTCCTTATGAGTTCTAAGGTGAACTTGGACTGGCAAATGGATAAACCATTCTCAGTTTGTCTTACTTGGAGACCCAAGAAGAACTTTAGCTCTCCCATACTACTCATCTCAAATTGACTTTGCATTAGTTTTGCAAACTTTTTGCAAAGGCTACTTTCAGTAGACCCAAATATTATGTCATCTACATATATTTGGACTAGTATTACTTTGCCTCTAGATTCCCTAAGGAATAGAGTCTTGTCTATTTTCCCCCTTGTGAACTTATTCTCAATGAGGAAACTAGACAGGGTTTCATACCAAGCCCTTGGGGCTTGCTTTAACCCATATAAAGCTTTCCTAAGTCTATAGACATGATTAGGTAGAGTTGAATCAACAAAACCTGATGGCTGTTCCACATAGATTTCCTCTTTAAGATTACCATTCAGAAATGCTGACTTGACATCCATTTGGTAAACTTTAAATCCTTGAAAGGTTGCATAGGCCAGGAACATCCTTATGGCTTCCAGTCTGGCTACTGGAGCAAAGGTTTGATCAAAGTCAATACCTTCTTCCTGCCTATATCCTTTAGCAACCAATCTTGCTTTGTTCTTAATGATGACTCCTTGTTCATCCATCTTGT
The DNA here is from genome assembly GCA_039583875.1 of Platanthera guangdongensis. Classification (NCBI taxonomy): domain Eukaryota; kingdom Viridiplantae; phylum Streptophyta; class Magnoliopsida; order Asparagales; family Orchidaceae; genus Platanthera; species Platanthera guangdongensis. Next base: position 108,515,132 of record CM077162.1, on the reverse strand, counting down.
TCCTATAGATCCACTTGGTTCCTATTATATTGTGGTCTTTGGGTTTAGGAACAAGTTTCCAGACCTTGCACCTCTTGGACTGATTCAGCTCTTCTTGCATTGCTTCAATCCAATATGGATCAAGGATGGCTTCTTCAAACTTCTTTGGTTCAACTTGGGATAGAAAACTGGAGTAGATTGCTGCATTCAGATTTCTGCTCCTTGTTTGTACCCCTTGTCTTGGATCACCAATGATTTGCTCAACTGGATGATCTCTAAGATGCCTATTGGCTGGAGGCATCCTGACTTCTGGTTGAACCTCTTCAGTTTTATCATCTTGCTGTACTCCTTGAACTTCATCTGCATTAGGTACATGTAGTACTCCCCCTGGACCACAGCCACTGTCTTCTACCTGCTGTCTTGCAGTAGGTTCTTCTTTTATAGTGAGCTTGTCCATCTTCTTTGTTATACCTGTGGGGCTGCATACACTACTAGACAACTCATTGTTAACAAGTCTAGTTTCATCAAATACTACATGCACAGACTCTTCTACAACTTGAGTAGATAAGTTGTAGACTCTATAAGCCTTACTATTGTTGCTGTACCCAACAACAATTCCCTCTTGGGACTTGACAGCAAACTTAGTCAAGTAAGACTTTCCATTGTTAAGTATGAAACACTTACAACCAAAGATCCTGAAATAGGATAAGTTTGGTTTTCTGCCTTTCACAACCGCATAGGGGGTCTTGTTGAGGCCTTTAGTAATGGTAGCCCTATTAATAACATGGCATGCAGTATTAACTGCTTCAGCCCAAAATATTCTGGTAGTGATGTATCACTTAATAGGGTTCTACCTGCCTCAATCAAGGTTCTATTCTTCCTCTCAGCAATGTCATTTTGCTGAGGTGTTCTAGGTGAAGAAAACTCTTGAAATATCCCAAATTCTTCACATAGTTTTGTCATGCTATCAGACTGAAATTCAGTACCATGGTCACTTCTAATCTTGACCACTGTACTGTCTAGTTCATTCTGAATTTGCTTGACAAAGCTATAAAAGACACTAGGTGTTTCAGATTTCTGTCTTAGAAAGAACACCCAGGAAAACCTTGAGTAGTCATCTACAACTACAAAGGTATAGACCTTCCTACCTAGGCTGTGAACTGGCATTGGACCAAAGAGATCCATATGCAAGAGGTATAAACACCTCACAGCATCTTTGTTGTTAATGCTACTAAAGGTGGATCTTGTCTGCTTGCCCTTTTGACAAGCTTAGCATATTCCATCTTTAACACACTTAACTTGAGGACCATTCCTCACTAGCTCTTTACTAAAGAGTTTGTCAATTGTCTTGTAATTTAGATGAGCTAGCCTCTTGTGCCATTTGACACAATGAGAGACTTTCTCATCTGCTACAAGACACACTTGAGAACCATTGGTCTCACACATAATGTCCAAGCAGTAGACATTCCTCTTTCTATAACCTGTCAAAATGATCTTTTGATCACTTGACCTCTTGATATGACAACCATCCTTAACAAATGAGATGTCATACCCTACATCACTTAATTGACTTATACTTATTAGGTTGTGTTTCAACCCTTTAACATAAGCCACTTGAGTAATGGTAACCAAGTTACTAGAAATGTTACCAAACCCTTTGATGATTCCTTTTTCAGAATCACCAAAGGTGACTTTTGGACCATCCTTTATTGATGTGTAGTCCTTTAGTAATTCCCTTGTTCCAGTCATATGTCTGGAACATCCACTGTCCAAGTACCATATAGGGGCATGGCCACTTGGACTCTCCTGCAAAACAGATTAATGAACCTTAAAACCCAAAGAATTCTTGGGTCCTTGGTACTTGTTAGTTTGCATCTTGACAAGACTACCTGCTGGTTTTCCAACAGGAAGTTTGCTACTCACTTTGGCACTAGCATTGTGCCAACAGTCCATTGCAAAGTGGCCAACCTTGCCACAGCACCAACACTCAAACTTATTGTACCTTTGCTTAGGTACTATCTTTGTTGTTTTATCTACAACTGACTTGTTGAGAGTTGGGGCTTTGCCCTTGGACTTGGACTTGGACTGAACAGTCCTAGCTGGTTTAGTAAATCCCAGTCCAGCTTTGCCTTTTTGATGAACAAATTCATCAATTAAGGGTAGAACTGACTTAGGTTTAGAAAACCTAGCAACTAAGTCTTTCTTCTTCTGAAGATTAATATCCAGACTCTTGATTTGATCATTCTTATATGTTATAGTCCCCATCTGAATCACTGTTATGTGTTTCAGTCTGGCTATCTCATTAAGTTTTTGATCAAATATTTTCTCAAAATCAGTTGCAGCAGCTTTGAGATTTGCAATTTCCTTTGCCTGACTTTTGGCTAGGGACTTGCTCTTCTTATAAGCTTGCAACAGAACTTTATATTCATCTATTAACTGATGAATATCCTCTTCAAACTCAGATGCACTCTCATCATTTGATGATGATGAATCTGATTCTGTACTGGCACAAGAAATTAAACTTAAAGTTGAACTTTGTACCTTACTAGGTCCTGGCTGCTCTAGGATTTTTGTCACTTGCTATCAATGCCATTAGTCCTTGGCACTGACTGTACTCTTGTTCATATATAGAATTCATAATCTGCATGAACTCTTCCTCTTCTTCCTCAGCAAACAGTCCAATATATGCCTCAGCATCTGACTCAGTTTCTGATGAAGAAATATCTGACAGGCTCTTGTCCTTTTTGGCAACAAAAGACTTTTCCTTCTTGCCCTTATATTGAGTCCTTTTCTTGTCACTAGACTCCTTCCTTTTTTCTGGACAATCTGCAACAACATGGGCTTGTCTATTACAACAATAGCAAACTATTTTTGAAAGAGTTGTCTTGCTAGACTTAGTCTTTTTCCTGTCTTTCTTTGAAGACTTTTTATTCTGATAAAAGCCTTCTTTTCCCTGTGAAGTAGATGGCCTTGTCCTCCACTATTTCTTCTTTAAGAACTTCTGGAAATGTCTTGTAAAGGCAGCAAAGTCCTCATCACTTTCTCTGCTTTCAGACTTTATACTTGCTGACTCATCTGATTCTGTTTCAACAACTTTTGGAGGTGGAGTTGGTGACTTACTCCTATACTTTCTGGGGGCTTCTGATTTGAAGGCAACTGTTCTTTCTTTGTGTTCACTTCTTGTTGATTTCTCCTCTTCTTTCCTCACCATTAACTGCATTTCATAGGACAGCAGTTTGCCAAACAGTGTAGGTGGAGGAATTTCTGCCAACTTTGCCATTTCTCTAATGGCACAGATCTTGGTGTCCCAATCTTTTGTAAGGGACCTTAGAAACTTATCATTGAGTTCATAATTACTGAACTCTTTGCCATAGGACATGAGTTCATTCACAATCCTGTAGAACTTCTTATAGCACTCAGTTATGCTATCAGCCTTACCTTGTCTAAAACTTTCATATTCTTGATTTAGCAAGGATTTTCTGTCTTGCCTAACTTCTTCAGAACCCTCCATATACACAATAAGAGTATCCCACATCTCTTTAGCGGTCTTACAGTGTATCAGATTCTGAAAATTTGCATCATCTATGGCACTTATAATGATGTTCTGAGCCCTTTTGTCCATGGTGGCTAGAACAATTTCATCCTTTGTCATTTCAGAGAAATCCTTAGGTGTTCTCTGATTTGCATCTAAGACTGACACCTTCATGGGCACATAAGGCCCTTCTTTTACTGTGATATAAATCCTAGGGTCTGAGGCTTCCATAAAAGTCTCACCCTTTCCTTCCATATACCAAAGATCTCTTTTTGCATATAGGTAACTTCATGGATCCCAATTCCTTGTGATTCTCAGTGGAACCCATGGTTCTTGATTTTCTTGAGTCTGTAATTGACTTAGACTGAATCTGCCAACAGGATCTACTCAGACTGTTAGTCCTTTTTGAGGAACCTCCCTCTGATACCACTTGAAAGATATTGTACCTAAACACCTAGAGGGGGGGGGGGGGTGAATAGGTGACTTGAATCTTTTTAACTTTTATGGCAGCAATCAGTTTCTAACACAGATTTATATCTACTTTTGCACATCAATCACACAGCAATCACAGCAAACCACATCACACAATAGACACACAGTTTTATAGTGGTTCCCCAAGGTTTGGGTACATCCACTTTCCCCCTTCGCCTATCTAGCAGTGTACTAGATTCGGCCAAACTCCTCCACTATCTCAGAACCCAAAACAGGCTCCTACACCTCAGGCCCAAAGCCCTACAACTCAGCTTCTTCACAAAGCCTACACTTCAGCCACAAAGGCCTACACTCAGCCACCAAGGCCTACACTCAGCCACCAAGGCCTACACTCAGCCACCAAGGCCTGCACTCAGCCACCAAGGCCTACACTCAGCCACCAAGGCCTACACTCAGCCACCAAGGCCTACACTCAGCCTTTATAATTACAGGCTTACAAGACTCAGATCCAAAGGATCCTACAAGAAAATATGAATACAATAATGTTAACTCAGTAACTCAGTGAATAGAGAGATGAGATGTGAGTTTCTTGATGAGTTCTTGGAAGAACTCAGCTGGAATCAATCTGACTTGGCTTTCTTCAAAGCTTCTTGAATGTAGAACACAATAAGACTGATTCCTCTGCAGTTGATCCTTGATCTCTGCTACTTAAGATTCAGAATTGATCTGAACCCTTCTTCTCAGCTGGGTTCCAACAGCTGATTTCTTGGATGGAGCTCTCTCTCTCCAACTTCTTAGATCTGCATTTGATTCTTCAAGGAATAGCTAGATCTTCTTTGTTAATTACTTGATCAATAATCTGAACAACTTCAACAACAACTTCTGTAGACTGTATAAGCCTATTTATAGGCCTTCTTCATAGTAACCGGCTGGTCCGGTTCATAACTATCTTCTGATAACTCTGACAGGTGCAGTAGACCGGCTGGAATGGCAGCTGTCAAGTCATCCAGTCAGTTCTTGAAATAACTGTAACTGTCTATAAGTGTTGAGACTTTCTGTCTTTAAGTGTCGACACTTATAGACCAACTGTCGACACAAGTTGTCTAAGTGTCGACACTAGTCTACAAGGTGTCGACACAACTCCTTGTGTTGTAGTTTTTATATCTCGACACTGCTTCTTCTTTATGTGTCGACACTGATAATGTGTGTCGACACAAGTCCTTGTAATTCAGTATTTTGCTGAATTCTTCTAAGTGTCGACACATCTCCTTTATGTCGACACATCTTCATGTGTTGAATCTGTTAAGTGTCGACACAGCTTATTGGTGTCGACACATGTCTTCAGTGTTGATACTTGTTGAGTGTCGACACAGCTCCTTGTGTCGACACATTCTTCTTCTGTCGAGACTTCAGCTGAGTGTCGACACATCCCCTTAGTGTCGACACTTGTACTTAGAATATTCTTGAGCTTTGCTAATCTTTGCTAAGTCTCAACACAGCTCCTTGTGTCGATACTTTCTTCAAGTGTTGAGTCTTCAGTTGAGTGTCGACACATTCTTTCTTGTGTCGACACTTTCTTCAAGTGTTGACTCTTTTGTTGTGTGTCGACACATTGCTCTGGGTGTCGACACTTGTACTTAGTCTCTGCTAGCTTTTGCTGAGTGTCGACACAGCCTCCAAGTGTCGACACTTTCTGATGTAGACACAGTTTCACTGGGTGTCGACACAACTGCTATGTGTCGACACTGCTTCACTGGCTTTTCTTCATTAAGTGTCGACACAGCTCCTTGTGTCGACACTTTCTGTCTGGTGTCGACTCAGCATCCCTGGTGTCGACACAAATACTCCAAGTGTCGACACTGCTTGCCTGGGTGTCGACACAAGTCTTCTTAAGTGTCGACACTTTCCCTCTGGGTGTCGACACATGGACTTAGAAACTTTTTCTTCTTTCCTGTAAATACTTAACCTGCACAAGTAAACTCAAAACACATCAAATACATTTTGATGTATATCATTGAGTTGGGTGAGGCTTCTTCAAATCAGGTACATTAGAACCAATGTACCCAACACAATTAAAATAGTTTTGTTTTTATTATCAATAATAGAACAGGAAGTAGAGTTAAATTGTACCTGATAACCTTCATCACATAATTGACTTATTGATATAAGGTTATGTTTAAGTCCTCTTACATAAGTTACTTTCCTGAAGGTCACTGCTCCAATCTTCACTGTCCCATATCCTTCTGATTGACCACTGTTGGAATCTCCAAAATCACCTTTGGTCCTAGCTTGGGCTTGTAGTTGGATAAATTGCCCTTGCTGCCTGTCATGTGTTTGGAGCACCCACTGTCCAAGTACCAGGTCTGACTCACCCTTGGACAACTCTTCACTTGTACCTGCAAAGAAAAACAAACATCAATTGTTCTTGACCCAGGTTACCTTGGGTCCTTGATTTGGTTGGAATGAAAAACTAGATGTAATTGATAAAGCAGGTTGTGATTTATACCCTAAGGGGTGATATCTCCTAGGTGGAATTACCCAATCAGCTACTGGATTAAATGTCTTATTAGTTGCCTTAAGATTTCTGTAAGAGAAATGATTTGAGTTTGTTCTTTCTGGGTTCGACGAATTGTTGTAAGTTCGTCGACCAGAGTTCGACGAATAGGGCTGAGATCGTCGATCTCTGCTCAGAGAATGACAATAGTCATTGTCTGCGCCCCAAGTTCGCCGACCTCTGCTCGACGAACCATACACAGTTCGTCGGTCGCAGTTATACGAATTATTATATCTGAAGTTTGCGTTCAGTATTCGTCGATCTAGGTTCGACGAACTGGCCACATTTCGTCGATCTGCGTTCGACGAATGCTGCTGAACTTTGTTTTTATTTGCTGTTTTCAGATTTTTCTTTCTCTTGTCTATAGGTTTAGGAGTGTTTTCATACAATGATTTGTTCATAATTTTTTCCTTTCCCTTAGTAGAGATAAATTTGATGGGGGTTGATAGAATATTTTTCTTTATTATGGGGGGTAAACTTGATGAAGCATCCAAGCCCAGCTTGCCATTTAATCTGGCATTCACTGTGCTTGTGATGTCCATCAGCTTGAGGCTTCTCCCATTGAGAGATTGCTCAAGTTGTTTGGCCTCACATAATTCAGATTTTAATTTAATTATTTGTTCATTTGCTAGGGTTAATTGGCCTGTTAGCTTAATGTTTTCTGAATTAACTGATTCTAGACTTCCTAATCTCTCTCTAAGAGTTTTTATTTCTTTTTCTGAGTTGATTAAGTCTAAGAACATTGTTTTTAATTCAATTTTAAATAAATCAGAACTAAAGTCAAAGCTAGAAATAACCTGATCTGCCTCTGAGTCTGAGGCTGCTTCATCTTCTGATCTTCTTCTGATCCAAATTGCTCCGGGAGGCATCAATTTCCACAAGGCACACCTCCTTGGATCTGACTTCTTCCTCTTCTTCACTTGAACTGGAAGAGGATGTTTCTTCTTCAGTGTCACTCTAAGTCTCAGCAACAAATCCCTTGTCTTTCTTTTTGTATTTGCTGGAAGTGGGTCTGCTGCTATGTCTTCTCCTGGAGTCCTTTTCTCTGGTCTTGTCCTTCTTCTAGTTTTTTAGACATTCTGAAATGTAGTGTCCAGGTTTTCTGCACCCAAAGCACACCACCTCCTTGGTTGGTGTCTTGTCAAACTTGGGCTTATCATCCTGTCTGGATGATTTCCTTATGAAATCCTTCCTTGCCATCTTGTAGAACCTTTTGGCAAAGAGGCTCATGAGCTCTTCATTGGAAGTTGATGTCTCACTTTCTTCAGATGCTTTGAAGGCTATTATGTGCTCCTTTCTAACTGGATTTGTTGCATTCTGTTCTGCTGCTTCTCTTGATTTGATCAGCTGCTCATAGGATTTCAATTTGCCTAACAAAGACTCAGTTGATATCTCATTGAAGCTTCTGGCTTCTTTGATTGTCCAGATTCTGGAATCCCAAGATCTAGGGAAGTACATCAGAATCTTATCATTAACCTCTGTCAAGGTTATGTCCTTATCCAGAGTTTTGAGCTCATTGATGATTGTGCTCAGCCTGTTGTACATGTATGCCACTGATTCATTCTCATCCTTTTTAAAGTTCTCATACATGGATATGAGATTGGATCTTCTGTCCTTTCTTTCATCTGCCGAGCCAGCTACCATTTGGTTGAGGGAGTCCCAAATGGCCTTGGCTGAGGTGCACTCAGCCACCTTCTGGAATATGTCATCTGACATAGTCTGGGCTAAGATATTCATTGCCTTACCATCTGCCATCTTGGCTTTCTTGTACGCATCATTATTTTATAGAGGAGGCACTACAGTCATGTTGGTAGAAGTGCTGGTAGGAGCTGCAGGTGCTGGAGGTACACCTGTCAAAATAACAGAAAAGATACCCTCATCAATAGAGTTCATGTATAATCTGATTCTTGCCTTCCAGATGGCAAACTTGTTAAGATTGTACACTAGAGGTCTGATGCTTGCATAGTCTTTGATTTGGGCCATGTCTGTGAAGAAATAAATCTAATAACAAACTTAAAACAAACAGATCTAACTAGAGGGATCTGTGGGTTCAGGTGTTAGCCTGTACAACTACTAAGGTGTGGTATTTTAACTAACCTCGCTTTGATACCAATTAAAAGTGCAGGTTAGATCTGAAATACTCTAGAGGGGTGGGTGGGGTAAATAGAGTATTGTGCTTTCTTAAAACTTTTTACAACTTTTGTTGTATTCCTAAGTTAACAGGGAAGTAAAAAACATAAATAAACACAGCAACCTAAACAATCACAGAACAACACAGAACAATCACAGAGCACAGCCAGAAAACAGAAGAAAAGAGCAACCAGACGACACAACAATTTTATAGTGGTTCCCCAACCTGGGTACATCCACTCTTCTACCACCCTGGTAGGAATCCACTAAGGTTTTTGATCAGGTGCCTGACACCAATGAGCTTTTGTTCAGGTGCTCAAAAACCAAACCTCAAGTCTTTTGGAAGGAGACTTGCAACCAGAATAATTTTGAAGCGATTTAAAACCCTGTACAGGAATTGGAAAGAAGGTGATAGTGTTTTCTCTGTCAACAATAAGAGAGAAGACTTGCGGATTGATTGTAGCAGATCTTGCTCCCCCTAGGATCTTGAATTGGTCAGGAAAGCTGGAGCACTACTTCAGGGTGATAGGTCTTCAATGACCTAGAATGTCTGGACCAGAAATGCTTCAGGAACTTCTTTTGATAGATAAAGTTTTGTTGTCCTTTGAAGTTATCCTGAGAATAGAGAGAAGAAGACTCTTGATTGAATTTGATTGTTCTTCTTCTTCTCATTGAAAATGTTCTCTGGTCAAGGCTGATTGCAGTCAAGAACTTTTGATTTGAGAATGATTGTTCTTCTCTGCAACCTCAGAGTGTCTGTCTGATTGTGTGTATTTCTTGTTGTACTGTGTTTTTGTTACTTTATCATTGCTTGATCCTTTTCTCTCTTACTGTGTGTCCTCTTCTGACTGAGGAACATTCAAACTTTTGAATGTCGAGCAGTAATTGCAGTCAGCTTTGGAAAGAAGCGACAATCAATAATTTCCCTAACTGTCCCATGGAAAAACGGCATGTAATCGTCCATAGTTAATGCGCGTTCTAACGGTAACATTCCAAGAAGATCTGGCAATAAATATTCAGGAATGAGCGCCAAGAAACGGGACGGGAAACTTAAAGAAAACCTAGTCTGCATTCATCAAATGAAGAAAACAATTCGTCGAGCTGCACTTGTGTTCGTCGAGCTGAGCTTGAGAGAGTTCGTCGACCAAACAATCTTCATTCGTCAAATAGACAGTCTTCATTCGTCGAGCTGATAATGAAATTCATCGAGATGAGAAAAGTTCGGGACTTGGGCAAAATATTCTGCATCTGCTGAAATGCTGTGTCGACATAAGTTGGTGTCCACAGATTGATCTTGGTGTCGACACAAATCATCTGGTGTTGATATAAGCTGGTGTCGACTGATATCCTGGTGTCGATACAAATCCTCTGGTGTCGACATAAGCTGGTGTCGACACAAATTGTCTGGTATCGACACAAACCCTAAGTTCGACACAAATTATCTGAGTCCAGAAATCGTCGAGTAGAGTATAGCATTCATCGACCTGAGAAGCTGACTTCGTCGACCTGAGAAATAAAATTTGAAGTTCTCCTGACTTTGGCTTGATGTAGAAACTGAGTCTTCGTCGAATAAAGAACACATATCGTCGAGCTCAGCACTAAGAATTATCTCACGATCGTCGAGCGCAGAACTTCTTTCGTCGAGCTGAGTTTGACGAACATCGAACTCACTTTACTTGGTCTTGAAAACTTGTTAGACTGGAGTTTCTGATGGACTTGTTGAAAGCTGGTCCATCTGGAGTTGAGCCTAAGGACTTGACCTAGACTCTAGGACACAACTTGACCCTGGCTATACATGATGGGTCACATCCTAAGTCAGTGAACCTAGCCCAAATCAACTAGGGATCCAACACTATACTTGGATTAGAATAGCCAACTACTATTATTTTCTCCTTCTCAAGCTTATCTTCAAGCTCCCTAATGAGACAGTTCTTGCTCTTGATGGAGGATATCTGGATGTCCAAGAGGGACTTCAGTTGGCTTATTTACCTAGCTTTCTGGTCTAGTAGATTTGCTGTTATAGTTTGCTGGGCAACTGTAAGCTTAAGAGATGAAATCTCTTTAGCTTGCTTCTTAGACAAGTTCTTGACCTTCTTGAAGGCATTTAGAAGTTCTCCATACTTGTCAGTCAGTTGATTGACATCTTCTTCAGATTTAGAATCTTCTTCACCACTGGGTGAAAAGGTTTTTGAGTAAGGAATGGTCTCATACTCAGACAGAGAAGCAGAATTAGGTAAAGAATGTACCTTGCTTTGACCAGGCTGATCCTGGATGCCCTCTTCATCTATCATTGCCATCAACCCTCTGTAGATATGGGCATCTTCATGCACCTCTGAGTCACTATCTGATAGTGTCAGAGGGGCACTGATTCCTACAATCATTGGAGGATTAACATCTCTTGATGCAACATCTTTATCATTAGCAACAACAACTAACCCAATATAGGCTTCCTCTTCTTCAGACTCAGATGATGAAGAGTCTGTCCAGCTCTTGTCCTTCTTGGCAATGAAGGGCTTCTCCTTCTTTCCTTTATATTGATGCTGTTTCTTTTCCTCAGCCTCCTTCCTCTTCTCTGGATAGTCAGCTATTATATGCCCATGCTTGCTGCAACAGTAGAAAACTACTTTAGAAGAGTTATATTTATTAGGTTTGTAACCATATCTGTCAGTCTTGGACTGATTCTTCCAGTGATGAGTGGAATTGGAAGACCTCTTCTTCCAATGCCTCTTCTTCTTCAACCTCTTGAGTTGCCTGGAGAATGCTGCAAAGTCTTCATCAGACATGCTGCTATCTGATGCCTCTGATTCTGAGCTATCTGACTCTGCTGGTCTTCTTGGTGGAGAAGGAATCCTCTCTTTGCCCTTCCTTGTGCTTTCTGCTCTGAAGGCCAAGGACTTTTCCTTGGCCAAGGATTTGCTGGTGGCCTCCTCCTCCTTCTTGGCAGCTAGTTGCATCTCATAGGAGAGCAGCTTTCCAAACAATATTTGGGGAGGTGTTTCAGCAAGCTTAGTAACCACTCTTTTGAAACAGTTCTTAGTATCCCAATCTCTAGTTAGATATCTGAGAAACTTTTCATTTATTTCATAATTATTGAAGACCCTGTCATAGGTCTTCAACTCATTTATGTTCCTGAAGAATCTTTCATAACAAGCAATTATGTTCTCCTTCAGGTTTTTCTTAAAAGCCTCATACTCTTGGTTGAGCATAGACTTCATATTATCCCTTACCTCTTCAGTCCCCTCTATGTAGACGACAAGTGTGTCATACATCTCTTTGGAGGTCTTGTAGTGAACTATATTTTGAAAGGTTGAGTCATCAAAAACACTGGAAATAATATTTTGTGCTCTCTTGTCCAGTCTAGCAAGGGTGACTTCATCCTTGGCCATCTCAGAGTATGTCTTAGGAGTCTGGTCATTAGAATTCAGAAAAGAGACCTTCATAGGGATGAAAGGTCACTCCTTGACTGTTACAAAAATCCTTGGATCGTAGTGTTCCATGAATATCCTCACCCTCACTTTCCATATTCCAAAATACTCCTTCCTACAGATGGGGAGTTTCATGGAGCTCTGCTCTCTCTGGCTCTCTGCAGAGCACATGATCACTTAACTGTAGCTACCTTTGGAGATCACTCAGATTGTTAAATCCTTTTTAAGGAACCTCCCTCTGATACCACATGAAAGTTCTTGTTTTAAAGGTAATTAGTAACCTAGAGGGGGTGTGAATAAGTTTATCTAGGTGCTTTGAATTTCTTTTTGTTTCTTCTTGAGTTACTATGTGATTGAGAGCTTTTTATGAAACTGCAAATAGAAAACACACACAAAAAAGTACACATGTATTTTTATAGTGGTTCGGCAAAATTATGGGTACATCCACTCTCCTCCCACCTTGCTAACTTCTCTAAAACAATTCTTAAAGGAGCTTGCACCTCAGATCCCTCAAGATATATCAGTCTCCTCCATCACTTACTCCTCAGCCACAAGGGCCTGCACTCAGTGATATAAGTATCACCTACCTCAGAAAATTAATCCCTACCACTCAGGCTTTGGAGGATAGCGCTACCTCATAACAAACTTGCTCCTACAACTCAAAGAGATACACTCTCCTACAGCTCAGATAAATTTACCCTACCTCAGGCCCAAGTCCCTACAGCTCAGATCCACAAGGATCATACAACAATAAATAATTCAATTAACTTTGACACAGGGAAATTTCTCTTTATCAACAACTAGAGCAGAGAAATTTCGGCTCTAACTCTACTCACAGCAGAGAAACATATTGTTGGAGGTACTCATAAGTTGACTTCTGAACTTGCTGAAGATGGCTAAAGATCTGTTGATCTTGAGTCTTCAAGCAACTAACTAAACCTGAACAAGGCTGAAGGTTCTTCTTTCTTTAGAATAATTTCTAATTCTGTTGTGGTTGATGGCGATTCCACAGCTATCTAAACTTTTTCTTGCAGGATAGCTTCAAGCTTTTTGCATGCACCAATAGCGAGAAAGATGAAGTCGACTAGTAACTTTTGATGTTGATGAAGCCATAAAAAGTTATCTTGTATCTTGGCCCATCTCATCCATTTTAAGTTCGCTAATCAATGACTCTTAGAGATCAGTGGGCCCTACCTGCAGCTTCCAGCTACACCTTGCTTTAACGGAAGAAGACGTACAGTAGCTTTGTGGCAGAATTTGTCGTGTTCTATAGCTTCTCCGTACCTTATTTTAACTTAGTTGACTTTGTCGATTTTGCTAACATCAACACCTATGGTCTTTGGCAAAATCCAGCACCAGTAGTATAGGCATTGATTGAGGGTCCTTCACTCAATGCCAAATCACTTTGACAGATTTACTGTCTCTTTGTGTTGAGTGAGTTACCTTCACTCAACGCTAAACTACTTAGAATAAAAATCTGTTTTTAGGCGTTGAGTGATTTAGCTTCACTCAATGCCAACCTTTTTTCTCAACTTTCAGCTGCTTACCGTTGAGTGAGTGAGCATCACTCAACGCCGAACACCTTAGACAAAATTCTAACTTCACTGGGTATTGAGAGCGTTGAGTGTGTCTTCATCACTCAATGCTTTTTACCTTAACACTTTATGCAGCCTCTTCTACATGCATGGCATTGAGTGCATTGAGTGAGCACGCCTCACTAAACGCTTTTTGTCCTAGATAATTTTTGTGTTTACAAACACTAGCTTTGACTAACTGAGTGTTACTTAACATTTATGAGGATATAGCGTAGAGTGAATGACCTTCACTCAATGCCTGTGGACTTAGCCACTTTTCTTCATGTTACACCTTAGGCATTAACTGTCTCAGCCAGCCACACACGACACTGAACTGAGTTCAATGAATGCTGAACTGAGTTCGACGAACAGTGTGCTCAGCTCGACGAACTCTAAACTCAGTTCGACGAATTTGGACTTTGCCAAATTTTTCAACCTCTGGGATTTATTCGACGAACGATTAGCTCGGCTTGATGAACTCTGAACAGAGTTCGACGAATTTGTACTTAGCCATATTTCTCAAACCATATCTTAGGTAAGAGTTTACCTGACTTAGCCACTTAAGCTACCTATCCCATCATTGTCATCTACTGATATATGTGTATCATTGACAACATTGACTTCCTCAAATCTAGGACATTGTGGGTAATGGACCCAACAACTTCCTAAGAGGATCCATATACAAACACATATTATGCATCCCATACTACATAATATGCCACATGTACTTCTTAGCATGCTTATGAGTGTAATGTTCATGCTTCAGCCAAGAAGTACTGATGACACATCAGTGTGTGTATGAAATGGAGCAAGACCACTAAAACTACACCTCTGATACTGTTGGGTACATTGGTCAAATGTACCTGATTTGAAGAAGCCTCACCTAACTCAATGATATACATCATAATGTATTTGATGTGTGTTTGAGTTACTTGTGCAGGTTAGGTATTTACTAGACTGAAGCTAAAAGTTTCTAAGTCCATGTGTCGACACCCAGAGGGAAAGTGTCGACACTTGAGAAAGCTTGTGTCGACACCCAGACAAGCAGTGTCGACACTTGGAGTCATTGTGTCGACACCTGGGATGAAGAGTCGACACCAGACAGAAAGTGTCGACACTTGGAGCTGTGTCGACACTCAGTGAAGAAGTATGCAGAAAAGCTGTGTCGACACTTAGCAGAAGTGTCGACACCTAGAAGAGCTAAGTCTACACCAGAAAGTGTCGACACTTGGAGATGTGTCGACACTCAGCAAAAGTCTGCAGAGTCTAAGTACAAGTGTCGACACTCAACACAATGTGTCGACACTATGCAGAAGAGTCAGCATTTGAGGAATGTGTCGACACTCAGCACAATGTGTCGACACACAACCAGAAGAGTCAACACTTGAAGTAAGTGTCGACACTCAGCACAATGTGTCGACACTTAGCTAAAGACTCTACATTTGAAGAAGAAGTGTCGACACAAGGAGCTGTGTCGACACTTAGCAAAGAACAGAGAAAGTTTACAAAATATTCTAAGTACAAGTGTCGACACTAAGGGAATGTGTCGACACTCAGCTGAAGAAACAAAATTGAAGACTTGTGTCGACACCAAGAAGCAGTGTCGACACTTGACAGTTTCGACACTTAGAAGAATACAGTTAAAGAATGAAGTACAAGTACTTGTGTCGACACTCAATTTCAGTGTCGACACATGCAGAAGAATCTGTGTCGAGACATACAAGGAATTGTGTCGACACCTTGTAGACTTGTGTCGACACTTACACAACATGTGTCGACACTTAGTCTATAAGTGTCGACACTTAAGAACAGAAAGTCTCGACACTATCTGACAGTTAGAGAATTTCAAGAAGTGACTGGTTGACATGACAGCTGCCGATCCAGCCGGTCTACATCAACTGTCAGAGAAATCAGAAGTCTGTTATGAACCGGACCAGCCGGTTACCATGAAGGAAGCCTATAAATAGGCACTCATAGTTTACAGAAAGAGATTGATTGTTGTTGTTACAACTTGTGAGAATATTCAAAGTGGTTGATCAGATTAAATCAAGAAGTGATACACAGAGGATCAACACAAGAAGATCTGTCAGTTCAACTGCAGATCTAAGAAGTTGGAGAGAGAGAGCTCCAATCAAGAATTCAGTCTTTGGAACTAAGGCTGAGAAGAAGGATTCAGAATCATCTGGATCTCAAGAAGCAGAGGTCAAGGATCAACTGCAGAGGATTCAGACTAATTCAGTTCTAACTCAAGAAGCTTTGAAGGAAGCTAAGTCAGTTTGGATCTAACTGAGTTCTTCCAAGAACTCTTCAAAAACTCTCAACTCCTCTCCTATTTTCTGAGTTGTAGAGTTAGCTATTGTATTTCTATTTTAACTTGTAGGATCCATTGGATCTGAGAGAATTGTAAGCCTATATTATAAAGGCTGAGGGTAGGGCTTGGTTGCCTGAGTGTAGGAGTTGAAGAACTCTGAGTGTAGGCCTTAATTGGCTGAGTGTAGGCCTGGGTGGCTGAGTGTAGGCCTTAGTGGCTGAGTGTAAGGCTTTGGGCCTGAGGTGTAGGAACCTAGTTGGGTTCTGAGATAGTGGAGAAGTTGGCCGAATCTAGTACACTGCTAGATAGGCGAAGGGGGAAAGTGGATGTACCCAAAGATTGGGGAACCACTATAAATTAGTGTGTCTGTTGTGCTGTGCTGTGCTGTGGATTAACTGTTTATATTCTGTAATTGCTGTTAGCTGTAGAATTCTGTGAAATAACTGTTGTGCTGCCAACAAAGTTTCAAAAAGGTTTAGGTCACCTATTCACCCCCCCCCCTCTAGGTGTTTAGGTACCATATCTTTCAAGTGGTATCAGAGCCAGGTTCCTCAAAAAGGACTAACTGTCTGAGGAGATCCAGTTTGGCAGATTCAGGATAAGTCAGAACACAGTTTCAAGAAAATCAAGAAACATGGGTTCTTCAGAGAATCACAAGGAATTGGGTTCAATGAAACTGCCCATATGCAGAAAAGAGATTTTTGGAATCTGGAAAGAAAGGGTAAGGCTGTTCATGGAAGCCTCTGACCCTAGGATCTACATCACAGTCAAAGAGGGGCCCTATGTGCCCATGAAGATCTTAGTATTGGATGCAAATCAGAGGACTCCAAAGGATTTCTCTGAGATGACCAAGGATGAAATTGTCCTAGCCACTATGGACAAAAGGGCACAAAACATAATAGTAAGTGCCATTGATGATGCAACTTTTCAGAACCTAATTCACTGTAAAACAGCAAAAGAAATGTGGGATACCCTCATTGTCTATATGGAAGGTTCTGAAGAAGTTAGGCAAGATAGAAAGTCCTTGCTTAATCAAGAGTATGAGAGCTTTAGGCAAGGAAGAGGAGATAGCATCACTGAATGCTACAAAAAGTTTTATAGAATTGTTAATGAACTCATGTCCTATGGAAGAGAGTTCACTAACTATGAATTGAATGATAAGTTCTTAAGGTCCCTAACCAAAGATTGGGACACCAAGATCTGTGCCATCAGAGAAATGGCAAAGTTGGGAGAAATTCCTCCTCCCACACTGTTTGGCAAGTTGTTGTCTTATGAGATGCAGCTGTCAGTGAGAAAAGAGGAGGAAAAATCAACAAGGACTGAGCACAGGGAAAGGACTGTTGCCTTCAAGTCAGAAGTACCTAGAAAGGGCAGGACTAAGTCATCAACTCCTCCTCCAGAGGTAGTTGAATCAGAATCTGATGAGTCTGTTAGCACAAAGTCTACAAGCAGTGAAAGTGATGAAGACTTTGCTGCATTCACCAGACATTTTCAGAAATTCCTGAAGAAGAAACAGTGGAGGTCCAGACCTTCATTTTCCAAAGGGAAAGAAGTTCAGTATCAGGAGAAGAAGCCTTCAAAGAAGGACAAGAAAAAGACAAAGACTAGCAAGGCAACTGGGTCTAAGATAGTGTGTTACTGCTGCAATAGACAGGGTCATGTTATTGCAGATTGTCCTGAGAGAAGAAAAGAATCCAGTGACAAAAAGAAGACTCACTTCAAAGGAAAGAAGGAGAAGTCCTTTGTTGCAAAGAATGAGAAGACTCTTTCAGACATTTCTTCTTCAGACACTGAGACAGATGCTGAAGCCTACATAGGGCTATTTGCTGAAGAAGAAGAGGAGTTTATGCAGATCATGGAATCAATCTATGAACAAGAAGAGTGTCAGTGCCAAGGACTGATGGCATTGACTGAAAGTACCAAAATCCTGGAGCAGCCAGGACCTAGTCAGGTACAAAGTCCAACTCAAAGTTCAGATTTCAGTTCTAGTTCAGAGTCAGATTCATCTTCATCAAGTGATGGAAGTGTTTCTGAATCTGAGGGAGATATTCATCAGCTCTTAGATGAATATAAAGTACTGTTGCAAGCCTATAAGAAAAGCAAGTCCCTTGCCAAAAGTCAGGCAAAGGAAATTGCTGATCTAAAGGCAGCTGCAACAGACTTTGAGAAGGAATTTGATCAAAAGCTCAATGAGGTAGCCAGGCTGAAACACATTACTGTGATTCAGATGGGAACTATCACTTATAAAAATGATCAAATTAAGTTACTGGAGATCAATCTCCAGAAGGAAAGAGAGCTAGTTGCTAGGTTTTCAAAACCTAAATCAGTGCTACCCTTGATTGATGAATTTGTTCATCATAAAGGAAAGGCTGGATTGGGTTTTATTAAACCAGCTAGGACTGTTCAGGATCAGTCCAAGTCCAAGGGCAAAGCCCCAACATTCAACAAGCCTGCTGTAGTCAAAACAGCAAAGGTTGTACCTAAGCAAAGGTACAACAAGTTTGAATGCTGGTGTTGTGGCAAGGTTGGCCACTTTGCCTTGGATTGTTGGCACAATGCCAGTGCCAAGTTGAGTAGCAAGTTACCTGGTGGAAAGCCAGCAGGTAGCTATGTCAAATTGCAAACTAACAATCACCAAGGACCCAAGTTTACTTTGGGTTCTAAGGTTCATTAATTTGTTTTGCAGGTGAATCCAAGTGGCCATACCCCAACATGGTACTTGGATAGTGGATGTTCCAGACACATGACTGGAACTAGGGGACTACTGAAGGACTACATTCCAATCAAAAATGGTCCAAAGGTGACCTTTGGTGGTTCTGAAAAAGGAATCATCAAAGGGTTTGGTAACATTTCTTCAAACCTTGTTACCATTACTCAAGTGGCTTATGTTAAAGGGTTGAAACACAACCTCATTAGTATAAGTCAGTTAAGTGATGTAGGGTATGACATCTCATTTGTTAAAAATGGTTGTCATATCAAGAGGTCAAGTGATCAAGAGATCATTTTGACAGGATATAGAAAGAGGAATGTCTACTGCTTAGACATTATGATTGAGAACAATGGTTCTCCTGTGTGTCTTGTAGCTGATGAGACAGTCTCTCAATGTGTCAAATGGCACAAGAGGCTTGCCCATCTTAACTACAAGACTATTAGCAAACTCTTTAGCAAAGAGTTAGTGAGGAATGGTCCTCAAGTTAAGTGTGTTAAAGATGGCATTTGCTCAGCTTGTCAAAAGGGCAAGCAGACTAAATCCACCTTTAGAAGCTTAGACAACAAAGATGCTGTGAGGTGTTTATACCTCTTGCATATGGATCTATTTGGTCCAATGCCAGTTCACAGCTTAGGTAGGAAGGTCTATACCTTTGTAGTTGTTGATGACTACTCAAGGTTTTCCTGGGTGTTCTTCTTAAAGCAGAAATCTGAAACACCTAGTGTCTTCTATAGTTTTGTTAAGCAAATTCAGAATGAATTGAACTGTACAGTGGTCAAAATTAGAAGTGACCATGGTACTGAGTTTCAGTCTGAAAGCATGACAAAGCTGTGTGAAGACTATGGGATATTTCAAGAATTCTCTTCACCTAGAACACCTCAGCAAAATGGCATTGCTGAAAGGAAAAATAGGACCTTGATAGAGGCTGGTAGAACCCTATTAAGTGATTCATCACTGCCAGAGTATTTCTGGGCTGAAGCAGTTAACACTGCATGCCATGTGATAAATAGGGCTACCATCACTAAAAGGTTAAACAAGACCCCCTATGAAGTTGTGAAAGGCAGGAAACCAAACCTATCCTATTTCAGGATTTTTGGTTGCAAATGCTTCATACTTAACAATGGAAAGTCTTACTTAACTAAGTTTGCTGCCAAGTCCCAAGAGGGAGTGTTTGTTGGGTACAGCAATAATAGTAAGGCTTATAGAGTCTACAACTTGACTACACAAGTTGTAGAGGAGTCTGTGCATGTAGTTTTTGATGAGACAAAACTAATTAACAATGAGTTGTCTAGCAATGTATGCAGCCCCACAGGTCTTACTAAGAAGATGGACAAGCTAACCATAGAAGATGTACCTGCTGCAAGACAGCAAGTAGAAGAAGATGGCTTATGTCCAGGGGGAGAACTACATGTACAAGGAGCTGAAGAAGTACAAGGAACTCAGCTTGATGAAGATGCTGAAGAAGTTCAACCAGAAGTAAGGATGCCTCCAGCCAACAGGCATCTAAGAGATCATCCAGTAGAGCTGATAATTGGAGATCCAAGACAAGGTGTTCAGACAAGGAGCAGAAATCAGAATGCTGTAGTATATTCAAGTTTTCTGTCTCAAATAGAACCAAAGAAATTTGAAGAAGCTATACAAGATCCACAGTGGACTGAAGCAATGCAGGAAGAGCTTAATCAGTTCAAAAGGTGCAAGGTTTGGGACTTGGTTCCTAAACCTAAAGATCACAATGTGATAGGAACAAAGTGGATCTACAGGAATAAGTTAGATGAACAAGGAGTCATCATTAAGAATAAAGCAAGACTGGTTGCAAAAGGATATAGGCAAGAAGAAGGTATTGATTTTGATCAAACCTTTGCTCCAGTAGCCAGACTGGAAGCCATAAGGATGTTCTTGGCCTATGCAACCTATCAAGGATTCAAGGTATACCAAATGGATGTGAAGTCAGCATTCCTAAATGGTAATTGAAAGAAGAAGTCTATGTGGAGCAGCCTGCAGGTTTTGTTGATCCAACTCTACCTCATTATGTCTATAGACTTAGGAAAGCATTATATGGGTTAAAACAAGCACCTAGAGCTTGGTATGAAACCCTATCTAGTTTCCTCATTGAGAACAAGTTCTCAAGGGGGAAAATAGATAAGACTCTATTCCTTAGGGAATCTAGAGGCAAAGTCATACTTGTCCAAATATATGTAGATGACATTATATTTGGGTCTACTGAAAGTAGCCTTTGCAAAAAGTTTGCAAAGCTTATGCAAAGTCAATTTGAGATGAGTAGTATGGGAGAACTGAAGTTTTTCTTGGGTCTCCAAGTTAAACAGACTGGAAGTGGTCTATCCATATGTCAGTCCAAGTTCACCCTAGAACTCATAAGGAAGTATGGTATGGATTCATCCAGTACCATGAAGACTCCTATGGGGTCAAGTATGTCTCTAAGCAAGGATGATGCAGGGAAACCTGTAGATGAAACCTTGTATAGAGGGATAGTTGGCTCCCTACTATACTTGACTGCAAGTAGGCCTGACATTATGTATGCTACATGTGTTTGTGCCAGGTATCAAGCCTGCCCTAAAGAGTCTCACTTGACTGCAGTCAAGAGAATCTTGAGATATCTAAAGGGCACACCTTATCTAGGCCTCTGGTACCCTAGGAATGGAGATTTTGATCTAACAGGCTATTCAGATGCAGACTTTGCAGGATGCAAAGAAGATAGAAAGAGCACTACTGGATCCTGTCAATTCCTAGGTGGAAGACTCATTTCATGGAGCAGTAAGAAGCAAACCAGTGTGGCTATTTCCACAGCTGAGTCAGAATATGTAGCTGCAGGAAGTTGCTGTGCTCAACTTCTGTGGATTCAACATCAGTTAGAAGACTATGGATTTCAGGTAAGTAGAACTCCACTTTACTGTGATTCTACTAGTGCTATTTCAATAGCTAACAATCCTGTATCACATAGTAGAACTAAACATATTGAGATTAAATATCACTTTCTTAGGGAGCATGTAGAAAGAAATGATATTGCACTTGAATATGTTAGAAACTGATAATCAGATAGCTGATATGTTCACTAAGCCCTTAGAAGAAGCTAAGTTCAATAGGTTCAAAATTGAACTAGGTATGATAAACTTAGACTAAGTTTACAGAACTAAAAATTGGCTAAGTAAAAAGGTGTCGACACATAGACAAGTCTATGTCGACACAGAATAGTAAGTGTCGACACTTCAGGAAAATGGTGTCGACACATCTAGGAAGCTGGTGTCGACACTTCAGAATGTTAGTGTCGACACATGTCGAGTAGGTGTCGACACATCCAATAAGGTGTCGACACTTAGTTTTACTCAGAATTTTCTAAGTAAAGTCTCGACTACATGTCGAGTAGGTGTCGACACATCCAATAAGGTGTCGACACTTAAGTTTTACTCAGAATTTTCTAAGTAAAGTCTCGACTACATGTCGAGTAGTGTGGTGTCGACACTTAACCAAGTGTCGACACATAAAATCTGTTGACTACAACTTGTGTCGACACATGAGTGTCGAGACATTATAAGTCAGTGTCGACACTTATTGACAGTGTCGACACATCTTTAGAAATCCATCCCGCCTGTTCGTCTTCAAACAAGAAAGGTATAAATAGGGTTCTGTCTTTGTTTGTCGACACGCTTTCAAAGTTTCGAGACCAAAACTCTTGTGTCGACATTTCTCTTCTCTAAAGACTAATTCTCCAAACCCTAATGGCTCCCAAGCTGGAAGAGAACGTTAACGAAGGCTATGAACTGGTGCGTGGCGCATTCGACGACGGTGATCAAGAAATCAAATCGGTGATAACCCTAGTCACCAATTCAGGATTGGAGTTCTTGGTTTCAGAACCAACCAAGATATGGAAGAAGGAAGTTATTGAATTTCTTACTGGAGCGTCTGTAGATGACTCAGGCTACAGAATCAAATCAAGGGTGCATGGCACCAAGGTCAAGATTTCACCCAAGTCTCTGAGAAAGGTACTTCAGCTACCTAAAGTTCAGGAAGAAGAGGAAGTAACAACATCTAAGACCAAAGAAGCACTTACCTGGTGTGGTCTAGATTCTAAGATGAAAATAGGTTCTGTCTTCAACAGGGAAGGAATGAATACCCAAGGAAAATTTCTGTCAGAAATTGTGGGTAAAGTACTACTCAGCAAGACTGGAGGGCATGACAGGGTGTCAGCCTCCATGTTCAGTGTTATGACCAGAATCATCTTCAACCTCAAAACAGACTGGTCCATGGTTGTGTTTGAGAAAGTAAAGGAAAGTCTGAAGAAGCCCAATCTGGGCAGGATACTTAGTCTCTACCTGGCTGGTACAATACCAGAGGTAATGAGCAATGCTGCTGGTGCTAAAATCAACCATATGAGAAGGATGGACATGAGGATCTTCTCCAGGTGGGAAAGGGTGCTGTCGAAGGAACTGACCACCCCTGAGAAACGAGTTTCTAAGAAGGATTCCCCTCCAAAGAAGAAGAGGAAAATAGCTGCTGTGACTCAGGAGTCCTCCAGCAGCTCAGGTAGTGAAGAACATGTGGTTTTCACTCCTGATAGTCAAATAGATGTGGCTGCAGAGAAGTCACCTGCTCCTCAAAAGCCAGCTGAAATCCAGGGGGAGCCTCCAGCTGTAGATCAACCCTCTACACTGGAGAGTGAGCAAGCTTCACTCATTATCCAAGAGGTACTTTCTGACCTCAATACTTTAGATTTTTCTGTAATAGATTCTGATTTGTCTGCTGTCCATCAACAAACTCAGCAAGCAAACCAAGAACCAGATGTTGTTCTTCCAGACACATCTGTAGTGATTCCTGATAAAGTGGTTGATGAACCCAGTACATCTCCTGCACAGTCTCCTCCTGAATACACAATGGAAGATCTATTTCTGAATCTAGATCAAGAGGATTTTGACATGAACAAGACTGCTGCTGATGCAGAGAAGGGTGCTGCTGTTGAGGGGGAGAACTTGGATGTTCAGGAAGAGCCTATAAGGCTAAACACTGAGAAGGCACAAGATGTGCAAGCTGAAAAACCATCAAGCCCTAAGGATAGGGTGAATATAGCAAGTACATCAGAGTCTGAGGATGATGAAACTGAGCAAGCTAAGAAAAAGCAATTCTTTGTTTTCAAAAGAAGGAGTCAGAGCTACAAGAAGGCTCTACAAACTGTTGCTCAACACTCTCTAGTCCAACAAGCTCCATCAACTGATTATAGTGCTCTACTGATTGCACTGCAAATCAAGCTGGATGAACAAAGGAAGGCTATAGAAACTTATGTTGATGAAGGGCACAAGGCCCTACAATCTGATCTGGCACAGGAAATCAAGTCAATAAGGTTTGAAATGAACCTTAATAAAAAGGAGATGACTGACTGTTTTACAAAGGGTGCTAATGCAGTGGTTTATCTGGCAACCCACCAAGAGAAAATAAAGTCTCAAGTAGATGATATAGCACTGAAGCAAGGCTATGTGCTGGAGAATCAATTGAGGATGAATGATAATTTGACTGCATCCCACAATGCAATAGTCACTGAACTAAAGAATAAGTCTGATGAACCTTCAACCTCCTCTGCTGCTGCCAAGGCTGAATTTGATAAAGTATTTCAGGAAGAAATTGCTGCTGTAAAGACTGCAATTAAAGATTCACAGAAGGTCATTTCTGAACAGCTTACAAAGCTTAGACCTTTCTTTAAGGATGGCATAAGGTATTTGGACAGTCAGATCAGATTCCAAAAGATGATGTAAGAGATCATGTTGAACAAGAAGTCATAAAGGGGGAGAGGGTGTTAGTCAAAGCCAGTTCTGAACATGCAAAATGGATATCAAATTCCATCAGGGCTACACTTGGATATCCTCCCCTGTGTGATGATAATGAAGTTGCTGAATCTGGACTGAACCCTGCCTATTTTGGAGGTGAGCCACAAGAAGTAGCTCAAGTCATTTATCCACCTCCCGATTTTGAAATGATTCATGCAGAGGTGAGCACTATGTATAGCCCATCTGGGGGCAAGGACAATGTCCATTTAGAAAAGGTTGTTCAACCTATTACAGCAGCTATGCAAGAGGCTATGGACAAAGAAGAAGAGACAAGGCTGTCAAAGAAGAAGTTCAGGGAACTGGCTGAGCAAAAACCAGATTTTGAACAATGGAGCCCTACTTCTAGGAACATCATTCTCACAGCCTGGAAAGCAGCCAAGGACAATGCTCATGAAAGGAATAAATGGTTCTCAGAAGCAGAATGGAGGAAGCATGAGATCAGGCAGGAAGCCATTGTCCAGTATAGAAGGAAGGCTAAGATGGGAAAGCTACCTCCTACAGCTGTGGAGCCTAGCAAGTACTTTCCTAAGCCCTATCATTATTTTGAGAGACAAAAAATCAAGGCTGAAGAACTAAAGAAGAAGGACTCCAAAGGCAAGAAGCCTGCTGATGCTGAGCCTGCTACTACTGCTGCTGTCAAAGCTCAAGTTAAAGCTGGAAAGGGAATAGTTATCAAAGAACCTGATCAGAAATAGATTAGGAATTTAACTTGAAGCTTGTTGTAAACTTTTAAATGAAAAACATTTTTGTACAACATTGAAAATGTATAAGGAACTATGTTAGAACAATATATGATAAATATATTATGATTGTTCTGAAATATGTCTGTTTCTTATTTGTTCTGGAATGTTGAATGTGTATATGTGTGAAGTTTTACATGTTCATGTTAACCCTGCTGATTATAATTTGCTTTTCATCATTTTATAATTTTTTAATTATGAATGGTGTATATCATTGACTAAGGGTTATGACTTCTCCAAATAGGGGGAGATTGTTGGGTACATTGGTCAAATGTACCTGATTTGAAGAAGCCTCACCTAACTCAATGATATACATCATAATGTATTTGATGTGTGTTTGAGTTACTTGTGCAGGTTAGGTATTCACTAGACTGAAGCTAAAAGTTTCTAAGTCCATGTGTCGACACCCAGAGGGAAAGTGTCGACACTTGAGAAAGCTTGTGTCGACACCCAGACAAGCAGTGTCGACACTTGGAGTCATTGTGTCGACACCTGGGATGAAGAGTCGACACCAGACAGAAAGTGTCGACACTTGGAGCTGTGTCGACACTCAGTGAAGAAGTATGCAGAAAAGCTGTGTCGACACTTAGCAGAAGTGTCGACACCTAGAAGAGCTAAGTCTACACCAGAAAGTGTCGACACTTGGAGATGTGTCGACACTCAGCAAAAGTCTGCAGAGTCTAAGTACAAGTGTCGACACTCAACACAATGTGTCGACACTATGCAGAAGAGTCAGCATTTGAGGAATGTGTCGACACTCAGCACAATGTGTCGACACACAACCAGAAGAGTCAACACTTGAAGTAAGTGTCGACACTCAGCACAATGTGTCGACACTTAGCTAAAGACTCTACACTTGAAGAAGAGTGTCGACACAAGGAGCTGTGTCGACACTTGGCAAAGAACAGAGAAAGTTTACAAAATATTCTAAGTACAAGTGTCGACACTAAGGGAATGTGTCGACACTCAGCTGAAGAAACAAAATTGAAGACTTGTGTCGACACCAAGAAGCAGTGTCGACACTTGACAGTTTCGACACTTAGAAGAATACAGTTAAAGAATGAAGTACAAGTACTTGTGTCGACACTCAATTTCAGTGTCGACACATGCAGAAGAATCTGTGTCGAGACATACAAGGAATTGTGTCGACACCTTGTAGACTTGTGTCGACACTTACACAACATGTGTCGACACTTAGTCTATAAGTGTCGACACTTAAGAACAGAAAGTCTCGACACTATCTGACAGTTAGAGAATTTCAAGAAGTGACTGGTTGACATGACAGCTGCCGATCCAGCCGGTCTACATCAACTGTCAGAGAAATCAGAAGTCTGTTATGAACCGGACCAGCCGGTTACCATGAAGGAAGCCTATAAATAGGCACTCATAGTTTACAGAAAGAGATTGATTGTTATTGTTACAACTTGTGAGAATATTCAAAGTGGTTGATCAGATTAAATCAAGAAGTGATACACAGAGGATCAACACAAGAAGATCTGTCAGTCAACTGCAGATCTAAGAAGTTGGAGAGAGAGAGCTCCAATCAAGAATTCAGTCTTTGGAACTAAGGCTGAGAAGAAGGATTCAGAATCATCTGGATCTCAAGAAGCAGAGGTCAAGGATCAACTGCAGAGGATT
The DNA here is from genome assembly GCA_039583875.1 of Platanthera guangdongensis. Taxonomy (NCBI): domain Eukaryota; kingdom Viridiplantae; phylum Streptophyta; class Magnoliopsida; order Asparagales; family Orchidaceae; genus Platanthera; species Platanthera guangdongensis. Next base: position 108,488,276 of record CM077162.1, on the reverse strand, counting down.
CAGACTAATTCAGTTCTAACTCAAGAAGCTTTGAAGGAAGCTAAGTCAGTTTGGATCTAACTGAGTTCTTCCAAGAACTCTTCAAAAACTCTCAACTCCTCTCCTATTTTCTGAGTTGTAGAGTTAGCTATTGTATTTCTATTTTAACTTGTAGGATCCATTGGATCTGAGAGAATTGTAAGCCTATATTATAAAGGCTGAGGGTAGGGCTTGGTTGCCTGAGTGTAGGAGTTGAAGAACTCTGAGTGTAGGCCTTAATTGGCTGAGTGTAGGCCTGGGTGGCTGAGTGTAGGCCTTAGTGGCTGAGTGTAAGGCTTTGGGCCTGAGGTGTAGGAACCTTGTTGGGTTCTGAGATAGTGGAGAAGTTTGGCCGAATCTAGTACACTGCTAGATAGGCGAAGGGGGAAAGTGGATGTACCCAAAGATTGGGGAACCACTATAAATTAGTGTGTCTGCTGTGCTGTGCTGTGCTGTGGATTAACTGTTTATATTCTGTAATTGCTGTTAGCTGTAGAATTCTTTAAAATAACTGTTGTGCTGCCAACAAAGTCTCAAAAAGGTTTAGGTCACCTATTCACCCCCCCTCTAGGTGTTTAGGTACCATATCTTTCAGATACCAATTGTCATAACCCGTATTTTCTCAACATAAAACATTATATCAGAGTAAGAGAAAACACGTGTCGTGAAGCCTGCCATACAGGGGATAACTGCAGACACTCAGGCAATGACCTACTCCTAATATTCTTTATGAAATTATCAAGTTTTTTACAGCAAAAAATTAGATTAAATTTGGATGGCCATATCCCTTGGTGCGGTGGATCAACTGGTCTACGGATGAAAATATAACATACGCTGTGGAAAATACTTTATTTATTCGATTATTATCCTACACGAGCACAAACATCCAATAGGATAACTCATGGTATGCATATCTATAGATTTAGTATAAGTATAGAAAGAGTCATTATGATCGTTAAAATATATTGACTTTGGATTTAAAATGATGTCATGAATGAGATTGGCATAATGATACTTTATACTTTGAAAATAACTACCATGCTATCCTAGCATAAATCCTTCCTAGAGAGCAAGTTGATCCAACAAATCATTCAGAAAATGGCCTAACATCTAGCAAGTAACTCAATATTCTGCAATAAACTCCACTGGGCATCAACAACCTAACACGAACCCACCAAATATTATGCATGTCTGAACAAAAAGACAAATAACAAAACTACCTCACAACGGTGAGGAGAGAATCACTGCAACAACTGCAGAACAACAACTACCAACTCTAACTGCTCGAACGGATATTGATCTGAGCCTGAGGCATTAAAAAAAAAGAATACCTCGATAAGAATATATAAGTGGCGATGAAAGATCAACAGTAAAAATGATCAAGAGGAGTTAAAGGGTTACCTACCGAGGACAAGAATAGCTGTCAAGACACAACAAATAAGTCAAACTATATAATAAATGAAGAATTCTCAAAAGTGTATGTGTGAGAAGTTGCACCAAGTTCGATATGAAGCCATGCTTCGATAACATCTATAAGAGTAAGCATAAAAACATATGTCTATATAATAATAAGGAAGATACTGAACAACTCTAAACATGTGAATCATTCACACTTCGTAAAAAAATGGCACTGAGTAGGTGGCCCCATTGTCCAACACAAACTATCAGACGCAAACATCTCAACAAGGTACTGTGGTGGTGGCCATATAAGAACCCCCTCAGAACACAAGACACGGCACGAGAGCAGTCTTATGCCTAGAACAGCCACCTTGCGGTAGCGTTAGCACGCAGACTAACCTATTCTACAAGACTCCTATCCCGCTGGCTAGTCGTTTCATTCATGCCAACCCAACATAAAGATTACAAATCAGAAGTCAAAATTACACACTAGTATATAAGTCAACAAGTACAATAGAAATAAGAAGCATCCAAGGCTTCTATAATATCAGAGTACATGCCCAAAAGGCAACAAAAGAGTCTCTCTAAAAAAACTCACATCAGTCACCAACAGTAACGAAGGAACCGTCACATCAGGCCCTGTCATCCTGGCCTGGCTGCCCTCCTGCGTAACCTGCTGCTGCTCTATCTACGAGGTTCCGTAGATAGAGCAGGCCCTGTCATCCTGGCCTGGCTACCCTCCTAAAAGGAAGACATAAAAACCGTTAGTCATAAAGACTAAGTGGCTATAACATCCGCTCATGCGGTGAATCATCCACATCTGGCAGAGAAAGGAACAAGGGTACAATATATGTAAAAAAGAGTAGTACAAACATGTGGTATAGGAGTAAACAATATCAGTGTATATCAATAATTGCAAAAAATGAGTATATCAATCAACTTTAGCAGTTCGAGCATATACAACAGTATATAATATGAAAGTATGGCAGAAAGTAACTTAACTTATATGAATGCCCATATAGACATATAAGTTAAGGACCAGTTCAATAGTAAAGTAACTCATCGTATAAGAGTGCCTATACAAACATATACAAAAAGGATCTTTTGTATGTAATGTACTGTAATGATATGAATTCAATGCAATGACTCACGCATGTTCATGCACATGCAACTAATATGTCGACACAGACTTATAGTTCCCATTTTTTAAGCAGGTGGCTAACCTCTCAGGCTCCATCTGTCGTGGCCAGACGGTGTCAGTGGAATGGGTTTTTCCACTGCTAGACGGGCATCCATACTATGAATACTAGGACTCTGTATGCCTCAATGCTAAGAACACAACAATGGAGCTCATATGCGTACTACGGTTCAGAGGGGACTCGGGTAGATGTGCACTAAGATCACATCCCAAACTGGCCTATCATCGTGGCACAGAAGGTGCCTCTATGATCATATCACCAAAGGATCAAGGCCAACTGTCCACTAGTATGGATGGTGCCTCTGGAAGTAAACACAGAGGACCAAGGACCTACCGTGCAAGTCTATCTGTCAACTCCCGTCAGTCTGATGACTGGCGAACCCGTACACCTGGCACACTATTCTTAACCCTGGATTATGACACCGCATGTCAACACACACCACATGTATTTCACATGTGTGGGCTCCATACTGAGTCCCTTATAAGATTTCACATCTCGTGCTCAACAACACACTAGGACTCTATATGAGTCCCTTACCAATCATGTCGTTTCAGTGTGACAACAACCTCGCACTTCCATTCACATCCTGTACTCAACAACATGCTAGGACTCCATATGAGTCCCTCACCAACATGTCATTTTAGTACGGCAAAACCCTCGCACCTCCAGGCCTTCCACTTTTCCAGACCCATCAAGGGTTTATTGTTTACACGGGTGGCAAGCCACCTTACACAACTCTCCAATCTCGCACTGCCACCAAAGGGAGGCACGACTCTAAGTAGTGGAGCACTTTACACCTTCCTTATTTAACACATCTTACGGCCATGCATCAACCTCTTCTGATTTCCTTTAAGGATCAAGTATCCATAAACCATTATGCTTCCATCACAGTAATCTTATCAGCATAAAGATAGTTCACCCCTAGCATTAAATGAATTCACGGTTTACTTGTTCAAATATCGAGCATCACATCTTCTTCCAAAACTATTCCATTTCAAAAACTACATTCACGCCAAATTATGATTCCCAGCCATATGTTTATCACATTCATTAGGACCAAGTTCACTAAAACCTCAACATTTGTTCTTAAAACGTTTTTTACTCAAACCAAGCCCAATACCTCATTAACCCGAGAATATAAAGTACACGAGACTTGACTGTACTTCCACTTTTAGTAGAAGTTCACAAGTCTATAGGACTCATATAAAGGTGTGTAACCATCCATTGGAAAGGTATTTCCAAGTACTTCAACTTTTTTATTTTGTCCATCACCTAGATCAGATCATAAGGTACTTGAAATCGGCCTCGAAGTCCGCTGCATACAAAAAAAGATTCTTGCATGTATAACCTATCAGTCCAGCAAGTTCGATTGGAATTTCCTAAGGCTACAGACTTCGTGTGAAGATGTGTGACCATCCGTTGGAAAGGTATTTCCAAGGGCTATGATTTTGTGTTTAGTTGAATTCCCAGGTCTGGCCGTATCATTCTTGAAAATGGACTCGAAGTTCGCTACGTGCAGAAAATCAATTTTTGCGCTCATCTTAAAGCGAAACGAATGACATTGGTTCATCTTCCTCCTCTGTCCAATATTTCCAAAATTTCATCCAGCATTCCTCCTACCTTATTCAGCCTCAATAGGCCACTTCTCTTCACGAAACTAGTCCCCATCTTCATTGAATGTCTTTGATTTTAAGGATAGCTAAATCACCTGGGGGTGAATAAGGTTTCTTAGTCCTTAGTGACATATCTTTTATTTTCTTTTCTTTAGGAGCTTTATTATTTGGTTGGATTTTGCTTTCAAGATATGTAATATGCAACAAAACAAACACACAAAACACATAGAAGATTGATAGTGGTTCCCCTAATAAGGGTACATCCACTTTCCCTCCCACCCATCCAACTATCTTGTTGGACTAGGCACTTCTCCAAACCTCTGCTCCAAAGAGCTTACACCTCATATCCCTAAGGATCTGTCAGTCTCCTCCAAGACTTACAACTCAGCCATAAGGTCCTACAATGCAGGGATCATCAAACCACCTACCTCATGCCAAAGGCCTTACACTCAGGCTGGGAGGACAGCCCTACCTCAGATCTACTAGGGATCCTACCTCAGAGATAATGACTCTCCTAGAATCTCAGGCACAAAGGCCCTACCTCAGATCTGCAGCCAAATCCTACCTCAGGCACAAGTGCCCTATAGCTCAGTGAGAATGACTCACCTACCTCACACTTGAAACTAAGTCTGACAGCTCGGATTCTAAATAGAATCCTACCTCAGAGACAAATCTGCTCCTACCACTCAGATCCAAAAGGATCCCATAAGATGGAAGTGGGTTGTGTGGTTGATCATGACACAAGAGATGTTTCTCTGTGTCAGGATCTGGACAGAGATAAATCCAGCCCCACTATAACACTAGGAAAATATATCCTGAGTCTACTTTTACCTGACCTGAGATATACTCAGTCCTAGCTTCTTCTCCACAACACTATAGATATTTCCTGCTAGGATTTAGAAGTAACTGCAGCAAAACTTTCTGCTACATGTGCTGAGAGAATCCCAGCTCAACTTCTTCTCAGCTACAAGGATGTGGATATGACTTGTGCTGGAAGCAGCTTGCAGACAATCGTTCTGCTTTTTCTTTCTTTCCTGGGATGATGAGATTCAGCCGTAACATCTTCTTCACAGCCTCCAGTAGATATTCTTCAGAGTTGTATAGCTGGATCTATGAAGAACTTGCTGGTGTAGATGGAAAATGGCACCAGCTATCCTGCTTTCTTCCTTCAGAGATTTGCTCAGATCTTGCTGATGTCGATGGAGAAGACACTCAGCTAACTTAATAAGTCTTCAGACTTGCTATCTTGAGCTTCTTGTTCTTCAGTCACAGCAACAATGGCAATGAAGAAGAACAGCACCAGCGGTTTCTTTTTCTGTAAAAGGCATATCCTTTTATTGATTGTAACCCAACAACTCTTTTTGCAGTGGGTCCCACACCATTAATGTCAAGCTGTAACCTTGCTTTAACGCCAACTGTCGTATAGTAGCTATGCAGCGTTTCCTAGTACCTATACATACTTATGTACATGTTTCATAAAACATAGTTCTTTATCACACTTGATGCAAATTTTCTTAGTCTTGGAGTTGGTAAGTTAGATTTTACCCTTGTTGATTTCTTATTCAGCTGAGGTTGTCAGCTTTTCATTATAGTAGGGTTTGCTAAAACCCTTTTTCTTTTTTACTTGATTGCTATCTAATTGAATCCTTTTGCCACTTTTATTTTCTTGCTGAGGCGTTCTTCTTTTGAATGCCTCAGGTTCAAAGCTGTAGCCAGTGGAGCGGCTGAGTTGGGTTATAGCTTATGGACTGCAGTGTTGTAGTAGGTTTCCTTACCGTCATGAGGTAGTTTGTTATTTCCTTTTTGGTACCGATAATACATACTTTCAGTATGTTCGTGTCAGGTTGTTGTCGTGCACTGGTGATTTTCTTTTGGATTATTAAGTGTCTTGCTAAGCTGCTAAGTTTGCCCTTTTGTGGTTGTCTATACTTGCTCTCTTGGAAGGCTTCATGTTAAGTTGCATGTTAGATATTTTAACTTATAAAAGTAATACTACTAGTATTTCATACATGCCATCTGTCTAAAAATAAAATACTATTTTTCTAGCTAACGTAAAGACCTTTTTCCATACCTATAATAAATCTAGAGTCATGTATACATGTGTTGACCTCCGGGGATGTTTATATTCATGTAGGATGTCTAACCTTGTAAATAAAGTATTTTCCACAGCGTTCAACTATCTTTTCTTGTGAAGTAGATGAGCCACTGAGCCGAGCGATACGGCTAACCGCTTAACTTAAACTAGATTTTTATTAAATAACAAATAAATCTTTCGTAAAGGTGTTTAGTTGGACTGTAGCCCGAGCGTTTGTAGTTATCCCCTGCTGACGTGGTATCATGACGCGTATTTTCCCTTACTCTGATATTTTGTTAAATGCGGAGAAAATGTTGGTTGTGACAAAACCTGACAACCTTTGTCAAGCGATCTACTATCACCCAAACTGAATCATTCCCGGAGCAAGATCGGGGAAGGTCGTGAACAAAGTTTATGGAAATATCCTTGAACTTCTACACAGGAATGGGAAACGACTACAATAATCCTCCAAGGCTCCTGCAATCTACCTTCACCTTCTGACAAACCTCGCAGTGCTTAATATAGTACGTGATATCTTTCTTCATTCCTGGCCAAAGCATGGTCATCCATAAGTTAGTGTACATCTTAGCAATTACAAGATGCACCGAATACTTTGTGCAATGGGTGTAAAGCCCAAAATTTCCTGAAAACAACAGGAAGTTAGTCACTGGACGTTACCACCAGGTGGTATAGCTAGCACTGGTGGTATCCAGGTTTCTTAAAAGACCAGCATCTGTAGAATGTACCGCTCGGTGGTAGTGTGATACCATGCGGTGGTAGCCAGCAAATTAATTTCGACCATTGTCTTTGGACGGTACCATACATAGGTAGTAGTAATGCTAACGGTAGTGTGCCATGTGTTGGATAAGATTGAGGCAGTCTTTGAGCGGTAGAGTGCACCTTTTGGGCCAAACAGCCACTGCCTAAGCTACTGCATGGCGGTAGTAAGTTACAGCGCGATGGTAGTTTTTTGATACAATCATGAGTTGAGAGATATTCCTCATTTCTCTCTTTCTATCTTTCTCTCTTGGATCTTGGAAGAAGGAGAAGGATAGGAGAGCAAGGGCAAGGTTGATATAGCCCTGAAGGGAAGCTATGAAGACATTCTTATGGTCATATTTGCGAGCTGTAGCCAGATCCATGAAGTGGAAAGTGTTGTTGTAACACCCCAAACCTCAAGTGGGTTTCAGGTTGGGTGACACGACCAGGGACACGGGTGTGTACCAGGGCGTGTCATGCTCGGGTCGACGAACTGCGCTCGACAATTATCGAGCGACAAGCAAAGGGGAGTACACGGCCTGTGACACGGGCGTGTCACAGGGTGTGTCCTTTGTGGATTTCAGCCAGGGTTTCGCATGTTGAGAGACACGGGTGTGTCTTGGGGTACACGGCCTTGGACACGGGCGTGTCCCATGGCCGTGTCCCGCTCGAGTGAGTTGATGTTGTGCTGGGTAAGGTACACGGCTACCAGACATGGGCGTGTTGACCATGACACGGGCGTGTAGGGTGTGACATGGGCGTGTCACACGGCCATCTACTGTTTGAATTTGAGTCGATTGTGTGCTGCTTAAGGGACACGACCTGTGATACGGGTTTGTCACCGGGCATGTCAGGCCGTGTTTAGCCTATTTTTGGGCAAATCAGAGACGTTCGTTTCCCTATCCTGGATCCAAGGGTCAAGGCATCTTCCCTGTGGATAAAAGTCCGAGAAATGGGGGATAAACTCCTTCATTTCATCCTTCTTCTCATTCTCAAAAAGAGAGAGAGAGAGAGAGAGAGAGAGAAGCCAAAGGAAGGAAAGGAGGAAGGTGAAAGCCCGCTGCTGGAGGAGCTATGGAGTGCAGAATCAAGAGCCGAGTTCAGATTCGTGAAGGCAAAGCCGAGGCGGTGATTTCCATCAGTCTAGTTCATGGCTCCAAAGCGGTCTTCAAGGGTAACGATCTCCTTCTTGGACATCGAAGTCCTTTCTTTATACATATGCATTGAATCCTCCACCAAGAGGTGGATATCGTAATTGATTCCTTGGTTGAGTCTGCATCTAGAGCCAGAAGTGTGTAGTACAACATAGGCATGCTGTGTGAAGCCTATCTCGATGGTTAGTCTGTATTGGTGATGGTTATGGGTAAACGGTAGAAGACTCCGTGGATTTGATGATTTGTAAGATATATGTATGTAGCCTCTGTTGTATGAATGTATGGACATATGGATGTTGATCTTGGATGCTTTGCGAAAGCTCCTGGTTGTTGTGAGAGGTCAATTGGTAGTAACGCCTGGAGAGCGCGAGATAAACTCGGCTTGCTACACCACTCGGGTGGATTGATCTATATTAGTGGATGGGTCGATTGGTGGCAATGCCTGGGGAGCTGATTTACACCCGGCTTGCTACTCCACTAGGGTGGGTCGATCTGTATTAGGATGCGAGGTCGATTGGAGGTAATGCCTGGGGAGCATAGATAAACCCGGCGTGTTACACCACTAGGGTGGGTCGATCTGCTCATGTTTGCTGTGAGGTTAGTACCTCTGAGTGGGATGGACGGAATGTCGCCAGCCTGCGGGATTGGTGGACGAGGACTGGCCAACCAACAAGTTAAAAACCTCTGATCGTGGTGGACGATGGATATATCTGGTACACTAATAAGGTGCCCTGAGTTCACGGAGCGTTAGGTGGATACCGGTGTTTGTGACATGTTTGTGATTGGTATCTTGATAGATATAATGATGACAATGCATACAGGGAAGGAACCACTGACCCGGGTAAGGGGTAAGGTCGTTATAATTGGTTAGCTAATGCAGACCATTGCTTTGTTTACCGCTCTTGGGGTGGATGATTATTTGCAAGTGCTAGTGGATCGAATTGACTTGAGTGGAATAGAGGCTTCCTGCGAAGGCCCTTGAAGGCCGTTCGAAGAATGTTTGGATTTCATGTGTGGCTGGCCTGCGTGCCGATATATGATGTTGTAAATTTGTAAAGAGTAACCTGTAAGGCCTTAAGGCCGTGAGTGTATGTGTGTTATAAACATTCCTGATATATGTATAATTATGGAATTTATATATTAGTGGACATTCGATGCGCTGAGTTCCTTTAACAGAAAATGCTGCGCTAGAATGCTTTGAGTTAGGCTACGAGTAGAAAAGATTTTGATATCCCCACATGACTCCGATGTTTGTCTATAAAATATGGCTTAGGGCCCGGCCGAACCCACTGTTATATTCCACGTGATGAATGGATGCGTTACAAAGTGGTATTAGAGCCAGGTTTGAGATCTATGGGAGGGAGAACATAATGAAACTCATGAATGTCCACTAGGAATGTTATACATGCATGTGAGGAGCGTGAATATGACGTCAATGTATTGCCATTATGACATGGATGATTAATGGTGTTTTTGTACATTGATAGGTGGCGAGGAGTGGTGCTGGGCAATCTGAGCCTCAGCGTTCGGACGAGAGTGCGACACCAGTTGAAGCGCCCACACCTCCCTCAACGGAGACCATATGTGTGGTGACTGAGACGGTGCTCGCAGTGTTACAAGCACAGCCTACTGGGCAGGCAAGTCTTGCAGGGGTGCCAGAATGGCCCAATGCAAGGTAAGAGAATGCTGAAGTTGGGGTGGACGCACAAGCAACAGATGAGCAGTTGAAAAGGTTTATGGAGTTTCATCCACCTACGTTTGGTGGGGCGATTTCCCCAACGCGGGCGGAGATTTGGCTTGCAAGAGTGAAGAGGATCCTGACTGCAATCAGGACTTCAGAGACTGTGGTGGGATGACGTGGAAGTGCATCACTTGGCTGGTCGAGGATTACAGGAGATTTCCATTGATGAATTCTCACGATTGTTTCTAGCCAAGTATTTGTCAGTGTCGCAGCGAATTGCAATGGAGAACGAATTTCAGCATCTAGTGCAGGGTGAGACTGATATTGACACGTACCTGCATGAGTTTACCCGACTGGGATGTTATACGGGATCTACGTTCACTGAGGAGGCTCGGAAGACAAATCAATTTTATGAGGGACTGCGTGACGAGTTAACGTTGGCACTTCCGAGTTCGGTGAACCAAGGCTTCCAAGCTTTAGTAGATACAGCCCGTGTGCTGGAGAAGGATTTGAAACGGGTACCAGAGAAGAGGAGCCTGGCTGTGGCGAAGTCGGAATTTAAAGTTCTGCAATCAGAACAGTCAGAGTTTAGGAAAGGAGATAAGAAAAGGTTCAGGCCTGATGAATCAACCTCGTTGACTGTTTATTTGGGGCAACCTATGGGCAAGGACGTGTTGATACACACACATGTTTTAACTGTGAGAAGCAAGGACATATAGCCCATTATTATTGGAATGCCCAATCAAGGAGTGAGAAAAGAACATGTGCGTCTTATGAAGAAAAGGGCAAAGCAGTGGTCGAGTCCTCTACATCCCGGACGTAACCTTGACTGCATAATTTTGAAGTACAAGAGCAACAAAGCTCAATTGGTGAAGTTCAGCCTCGTGTGTTTAATTTGGAACTTCAAGAGCCTATGAAACGATATCTGTAAAATCCGGTGGCTGAGCGGAAGTAAACAGAGAATAGTGACCTGTATCACTTTGGTGATGTGAACATTGTTGTATATAAGGCACAAATAATGAGATGGTTGTACATATATGTTATATGTTGTATTGAATAATGAAATTGTGGATGAATGTGCACATGTGAGAGAGATGTATGTGTGGATGATCTGATTGTGCTGTTTGTGTTGTCTGATGTCTTGCTATGGCCTCTGCGTTTTAACCCGGCTCGTTTTATTCGGGTGATCGGTTGCATATGGTGCAACGAAGAGTGGTTCAGTCAATGTTTGTAGTCGAGCCAAATTTCAGGATGAAATTTTTTTGGAGGGGAAGATTGTAACACCCCAAACCTCAAGTTGGATTCAGGTTGGGAGATACGGCCTGAGACACGGGCGTGTCCCAGGGCTTGTCGTGCTCGGGTTGACGAACTGTGCTCGATAATCGTCGAGCGGCAAGCAAAGGGGAGTACACGGCCTGTGACACGGGCATGTCACAGGCCGTGTCCTTTGAGGGTTTTATCTAGGGTTGCCCGTGTTGCGAGATACGGGTGTGTCTTGGGGTACCCGGCCTGGGACACAGGCGTATCCCATAGTCGTGTCCGGTGAGTTGATGTTGTGCAGGGTGAAATACACGGTTGCAAGACACGGGCTTGTCGACCATGACACGGGCATGTAGGGTGTGATACGGGTGTGTCACACGACCGTGTACTGTTTTGATTTGAGTTGGTGGTGTGCCGCTTAAGGGACACGGCCCATGACACGGGTGTGTCATTGGGCGTGTCAGGCCGTGTTCAGCATATTTTTGGGCAAATCATAGTCGTTCGTCTCCCTATCCTGGATCCGGTGTCCAGGCCTCTTCCCTGTGGATAAAAGGCCGAGAAATGAGGGATAAACTCCTTCATTTCATCCTTCTTCTCATTTTGAGAAAGAGAGAGAGTGGCCAAGGGAAGGAAAGGAGGAAGGAGAAAGCCAGCTGCTGTATGAGTTGTGGGGTGTGGAATCGAGAGCCGAGTTTGGATTCGTGAAGGCAAAGCTGAGGCGGTGGTTTCCATCCGGCTAGTTCATGGATCCAAAGCGATCTTCAAGGGTTACAATATCCTTCTTGTGTAACACCCCAAAGACCAATTTGGGTTTAGGTTGGGTGACATGGCCTATGACACGGGCGTCTCCCAGGGCGTGTCGTGCTCGGGTCGACGAACTGCGCTAGACAATCGTCGAGAAGCAAGCAAAGGGGTTACACGACCTGTGACACGGGCTTGTCACAGGGCATGTACTTTGCGGGTTTCAGCCAGGAGTGTGAGTGTTGAGAGACACGGGTGTGTCTTGGGCACATGGCCTGGAATACGGGCATGTCCCATGGCCGTGTCCCGCTCGGGTGAGCTGATATTATGCTAGGTGAAGTACACGGCTGATAGACACGAGCATGTCAGCCCTGACACGGGCGTGTAATGTGTGACATGAGCGTGTCAGACAGCCGTGTACTGGTTGGGTTTGAGTCGGTTGTGTGCCACTTAAGGGACACGTGCATGTCATAGGATGTGTCAGGCCATGTTCAGCCTATTTTTGGGCAAATCAAAGTCGTTTGTTTCCCTACCCTGGATCCAAGGGTCCAAGCCACTTCTCTATGGATAAAAGGCAGATTATGAGGGATTAATTTATTCATTGCATCCTTCTTCTTCTTCTCCAAGAGAGAGAGAGAGAGAGAGAGAGAGAGAGAAGGGCCAAGGGAAGGAAAGGAGGAGGGAGAAAGCCAGCTGCTGGAGGAGCTTCGGAGTGCGGAATCAAGATCCGAGTTTGGATTCGTGAAGGCAAAGCCAAGGTGGTGTTTTCTATCCGGGTAGGTAAGGGCTCCAAAGCGATCTTCAAGGGTAACAATCTCTTTCTTGTACATCGAAGTCCTTTATTTATGCATATGCATGGAGTCATCCACCATGAGGTGGATATCATAAGTCATTCCTAGGTTGAGTCTGCATCTATAGCCGGAAGTGTGGACTACGGCGTAGGCATGTTGTGTGAAGCCAATCTCGACGGTTAGTATGGATTAGTGATGGTTATGGGTAAACCGGAGGAGACTCCGTGTATTTGATGTTGTGTAAGATATATGCATATAGGCTCTGTTGTATGAATGTTTGGATGAATGGATGTATGGATGTTCGATGCTTTGCGAAATCTCCTGGTTGTTGTGAGAGGTCAATTGGTAGCAATTCCTGGGGAGCGCGAGTTAAACCCGGCTTGCTACACCACTAGGGTGGGTTAATCTGTATTAGTATGAGGGTCGATTGGTGGCAATGCCTGGGGAGCTGAGTTAAACGCGGCTTGCTACTCCACTAGGGTGGGTCGATCTATATTAGGATGGGAGGTCGATTGGTGGTAATGCCTGGGGAGCACAGATAAACCCGGCATGCTATACCACTAGGGTGGGTCGATCTACTCATGTTTGTTGTGAGGTTAGTGCCTCTAGTGGATGGACGAAATATCTCCAGCCTGCGGGATTGGTGAACTAGGACCGGCCAACCAACAAGTTAAAAACCTCTGATCGGCGGTGGACGACGGGTATATCCGGTACACCAATAAGGTTCCCTGAGTGCTTGGAGCGTCAGGTGGATACCGGCATTTGTGACATGGTTATGAATGGTAGCTTGATAAATATGATGATGGCAATGTATATAGGGAAGGAACCACTGCCCCGGGTAAGGGGTAGGGTCGTTATAATTGGTCAGCTAATGCCAATCGTTGCTTTGTTTACCGTTCTTAGGTGGATGATTATTTGCAGGTGCTGGTGGATTGAATTGACTTGATCAGAATAACGACTTGCTATGAAGGCCCTCGAAGGTCGTGCGAAGAATGTTTGGATTTCATGTGTGCCCGGCATGCGTGCCGATTTATGAAGCTGTAAATTTGTAAAGAGTAACCTGTAAGGCCTTAAGCCCGTGAGCGTGTGTGTGTGTTGTAAACATTCCTGATATATATATATATAAATATATAAATGTGGAATTCATATATTAGTGGACATTCACTGTGCTGAGTTCATCTAACATAAAATGCTGCACTAGAATGCTTTGAGTTAGGCTACGAGTAGAAAAGATTTTAATATCCCCACATCACTCTGCCATTTGTCTGTGAAATATGGCGTGGGGCCCCGGCCAGATACACTGTTATGTTTCACGTGATCAGTGGAGGCGTTACAAAGTGGTATCAGAGGTAGGTTTGAGATTTTTGGGACGGAGAACATAATGGAACACACAAATGTCCACTAGGAATGTTATACATGCATGTGAGGAGCGTGAATGTGACGTTAATGTATAGTGGCCATTATGAAATGGATGCATAGTGGTGTTTTGTCCATTGATAGGTGGCGAGGAGTGGTTCTGTGTAGTCTGAGCCCCAGCATTCGGATGAGAGCGCGGCACCAGTTGATGCGCCTACACCTCCCTCGACGGAGACCATAAGTGTGGTGAATGAGATGGTGCTCGCAGTATTACAAGCACAGCCTATTGGGCAGGAAAGGCCTGCAGGGGTGACAGTATGGCCCGGTACAAGGCCAGAGCGCGCTGAAGTTGTGGTGGATGAGCAAGCAACGAATGAGCAGTTGAAAAGGTTTATGGAGTTTCATCCACCTACGTTTGGTGGGGCGTTTTCCGCAATGCAGGCAGAGGATTGGCTTGCAAGAGTGAAGAGGATCCTGACTGAAATCAGGACTGTGGAGGAGCAGAAAGTGACCTTAGCCACTTTTCTGCTAGAAGGAGATGTGAGACTGTGGTGGGATGACATGGAAGTGCATCACTTGGCAGGTCGAGGATTAGAGGTTGTCTCAATTGATGAATTCTCCAGATTGTTTCTGGCCAAGTATTTGCCAGTGTCGCAGAAAATTGTGATGGAGAACGAATTTCATCATCTGGTGTAGGGTGAGACTTATATTGGCATGTACCTGCATGAGTTTTCTATACCGGGGCGCTATGCGGGGTCTACTTTCGCTGAAGAAGCTCGAAAGACGAATCGCTTTTATGAGGGACAGTGTGACGAGTTAAGGTTGGCACTTCCGAGTTCGTGAACTAAGGCTTCCAAGCGTTGGTAGATAAAGCCCGTGCGATGGAGAAGGATTTAAAGCGGGTACAAAAGAAGAGGAGCATGGTGGTGGCGAAGTCGGAATTTAAAGTTCCGCCGTCAGAACAGTCGGAGTTTAAGAAACGAGATAAGAAGAGGTTCGGGCCTGATGAATCAACTCCGTCGACTGTCTTTTCGGGGGCAACCTATGGGCAAGGATGTGTTGATACATGTACATATTTTAACTGTGGGAAGAAAGGACATATCGCCCGTTATTTTTGTAATGCCCCATCATGGAGTGAGAAAAAGACAGGTGCGTCTTTTGAAGAAAAGGGTAAAGCAGTGGCCGAGTCATCTGCATCCCGGACGTAACCTCGACTGCATACTTTGGAAGTGCTAGAGCCGCAAAGCTCAATAGGTGAAGTTCAGCCTCGTGTGTTTAATTTGGAACTTCAAGAGCCTACAAAACGATATCTGCAAAATCAGGCGGCTGAGCGGAAGTAAACAGAGAATAGTGACATGTATCACTTTCGTGGTGGAAACACTGTTGTATATAAGGCAGCAATAATAAGATGGTTGTGTACATATATGTTCTAGGTTGTGTTGAATCATGTGATGGTTGTGTTAGATGAAATTGTGGATGGATGTGCACATGTGAGATAGATGTATGTGTGGGTGATCTGAATGTGTTGTTTGTTTTGCATGATGGCTTGGGGAGAGACAATCTATGGCCTATGAGCTCTAACCCGGCTTGCTTTATTCAGGTGATCGGTTGCTTATGGTGCAACGAGGAGTGAGTCGGTGAATGTTTGTAGTCGAGCAAAATTTCGGGACGAAATTTTTTTGAAGGATGGGAGGATTTTAACACCGCAAAGCCCAATTTGGGTTCAAGTTGGGTGATACGGCCTGGGACACGGGCGTGTCCCCGGCCGTGTCGTGCTCGGGTCAACGAACTGCGCTCGATAATCGTCGAGCGGCAAGCAAAGGTGGTACACGACCTATGACACGGGCACGTCACAGAGTGTGTCCTTTACGGGTTTCAGTCAAGAGTGCACGTGTTGAGAGACACGAGTGTGTCTTGGGGCACACGGCATGGGACATGGGCGTGTCCCATGGTCGTGTCCCGCTCGGGTGAGCCGATATTGTGCTAGGTGAAGTACACGGCTGATAGACACGGGCGTGTCAGCCCTGACATAGGCATGTAAGGTATGACATAGGCATGTCACACGGCCGTATACTGGTTGGGTTTGAGTCGGTTGTGTGTTGCTTAAGGGACACGGCCTGGGACACGGGCGTGTCACAGGGCGTGTCAGGCTGTGTTCAGCGTATTTTTGGACAAATCAGAGCCGTTTGTTTCCATACCCTGGATCCAAGGGTCCAGGCCTCTTCCCTGTGGATAAAAGGCAGAGCATGAGGGATTAATATATTCATTGCATCCTTGTTCTTCTTCTCCAAGAGAGAGAGAGAGAAAGGCCAAGGGAAGGAAAGTAGGAGGGAGAAAGACAGCTGCTGGAGGAGCTGCGGAGTGCGGAATCAAGATTCGAGTTTGGATTCGTGAAGGCAAAGCCGAGGCATTGATTTCCATCCGTCTAGGTCATGGCTCCAAAGAGATCTTCAAGGGTAATGATCTCCTTCTTAGACATCGAAGTCCTTTCTTTTTGCATATGCATGGAGTCCTCCACTAAGAGGTGGATATCGTTAGTGATTCCTTGGTTGAGTCTGCATCTAGAGTCGGAAGTGTGGAGTACGACATAAGCATGTTGTGTGAATCCCATCTCGACAGTTAGTCTAGATTGGTGATGGTTATGGGTAAACCGGAGAAGACTCCGTGGATTTGATGTTGTGTAAGATATATGCATGTAGGATCTGTTGTATGAATGTATGGATGTATGGATGTATGGATGTTGGATGCTTTTTGAAAGCTCCTGGTTGTCGTGAGAGGTCAATTGGTAGCAACGCCTGGGGAGCGCGAGTTAAACCTGACTTGCTACACCACTAGGGTGGGTTGATCTATATTAGTGGGAGGGTCGATTGGTGGCATTGCTTGGGGAGCCAAGTTAAACCCACCTTGCCACTCCACTAGGGTGAGTCGATCTATATTATGATGGGGGTCGAATGGTGGTAATGTCTGGGGAGCACAGATAAACCCGGCATGCTACATCACTTTGGTCGGTCAATCTGCTCATGTTTGTTGTGAGGTTAGTACCTCTGAGTGGGATGGACGAAATGTCACCAACCTGCGGGGTTAGTGGACTAGGACCGGCCAACCAACAAGTTAAAATCCTCTGATCGGCGGGGGACGACGGGTATATTCGGTACACCAATAAGGTGCCCTAAGTGCACAGAGCGTCAGGTGGATACCGACGTTTGTGACATGGTTGTGAGTGGTAGCTTGATAAATATGATGATGGCAATACATACAGGGAAGGAACCACTGCCCCGGGTAAGGGGTAGGGTCGTTATAATTGGTCAGATAATACTGACCATTGCTTTGTTTACCGCTCTTGGGTGGATGATTATTTGCAGGTGCTGGTGGATTAAATTGAGTTGAGCGTAATAACGGCTTGTTGCAAAGGCCCTCGAAGTCCGTGCGAAGAATGTTTGGATTTCATGTGTGGTTGGCCTACATGCCGATGTATGAAGCTGAAAATTTGTAAAGAGAAACATGTAAGGCCTTAAGGTCGTGAGCGTGTCTGTGTTGTAAGCATTTCTGATATATATATTTAAATGTGGAATTTATATATTAGTGGACATTCGTTGTGCTGAGTTCATCTAACATAAAATGCTGCGCTAGAATGCTTTAAATTAGGCTACGAGTTGAAAAGATTTTGATATCCCCACGTGACTCCGCCGTTTGTCTGTGAAATATAGCGTGGGGACCCGGCCGGACCCACTGTTATATTCCATGTGACGAGTGGAGGTATTACATCTTGGACATCGAAGTCCTTTCTTTATGCATATGTATGGAATCCTCCACCAAGAGGTGGATATCATAAGTCATTCTTTGGTTGAGTCTGCATCTAAAGCAAGAAGTATATAGTATGGCATAGGCATGTTGTGTGAAGCCCATCTCGACGGTTAGTCTAGATTGGTGATGGTTATGGGTAAACCGGAGAGGACTCCGTGGATTTGATATTGTGTAAGATATATGTGTGTAGCCTCTGTTGTATGAATGTATGGATGTATGGATGTTGATTTGTGATGCTTTGCGAAAGCTCCTAATTATCTTGAGAAGTCAATTGGTAGAAACTCCTTAGGAGCACGAGATAAACCCGGCTTGCTACACCACAAGGGTGGGATGATCTGTATTAGTGGAGGGGTTGATTGGTGGCAATGTCTGGGGAGCCGAGTTACACTCGGCTTGCTACTCCACTTGGGTGGGTCGATATGTATTAGGATGGGAGGTCGATTGGTGGTAATGTATGGGGAGCACAGATAAACCCAGCATGCTACACCACTAGGGTGGGTTGATCTGCTCATGTTTGTTGTGAGGTTAGTACCTCTGAGTGGGATGGACGGAATGTCGTCAGCCTGCGGGATTGGTGGACTAGGACCGGCCAACCAACAAGTTAAAAACCTCTGATCGGCGGTGGACGACAGGTATATCCAGTAGACCAATAAGGTGCCCAGAGTGCACTGAGCATCAGGTGGATACCAGCGTTTGTGACATGGTTGTGATTGGTAGCTTGATATATATAATGATGGCAATGCATACAGGGAAGGAACCACTGCCCCGGGTAAGGGGTAGGGTCATTATAATTGGTCAGCTAATGCTGACCGTTGCTTTGTTTACCACTCTTGGGGTGGATGATTATTTGTAGGTGATAGTGGATTGAATTGACTTGAGCGAAATAAAGGCTTGTTGCGAAGTCCCTTGAAGGCCGTGCGAAAAATATTTGGATTTCATGTGTGGTCGGCCTGCGTGCTGATGTATGAAGCTGTAAATTTTTAATGAGTAACCTGTAAGGCCTTAAGGCCGTGAGCGTGTATGTGTTGTAAACATTCCTGATATATATATATATATATATATATATATATATATATATATATATATATATATATATAATGTATATTAGTGGACATTCACTGTGTTTGTTCCTTTAACAGAAAATGTTGCGCTAGAATGCTTTTAGGTAGGCTACGAGTAGAAAAGATTTTGAAATCCCCACGTGACTCCGCCGTTTGTCTGTGAGATATGGCGTGGGGCCCCGACCGGACCCACTATTATATTCCACGTGACGAATGGAGGCATTACAGTTGTGACTGTTTCCATCTCGATCAGCTGTGATTTCATGGCTCCTAAGCAATCGATAATGGTAACGATCTTCCTTCTTCGACATGAAGTCTTTATTTTGGAATATGCATGGAAACCCCCACTAATTAGTGGAGAATGCAGAGTTTCCAAGGGGTTGATCGGCGGTATTCCCGGTAATTAAGTTGCATATAGAATTCTGAATCAAATTACGAAATAGGCAATGTTGTGAGAAGCCCATCCGTACAGGTTCGTATGGATTGGTGATGGTTTTCTGGTTGATTTACATGCCGGAGAAGACTCCAGGGTTAAACGTGTAGTTTACGGAGTCATGGGGTATACAGATTACTACAGTGAAAATACTATAGTTGGTATCCAGGAAAACACCAAGTTTTGGGGAAGAAATGGTGTTTTGTTCCCTACTGTGCGGCGGTAGTGCTACCACTAGCGGTAGCTCCCAGAGAGCTATGTTTTGTGAGGCCTGTCTTTTGGATAGTTAAGGCCAATATATTGAGTTATGAGCGTAAATTTCCCATATTTGGTGGTCGTGAATGTCAGCCTTGGAACATAACATGGTTATGTATATATGAATTGGCAAGGGGAGGTCGACCCGCATCGTGGCTTGTGAGCTTGACGACTTGAGAAACATGCAATGGTTGAACTGTACTCACCCTATGGTGATCAACTTGGAGTGAGTCAATAGATTGTATCTTAAGGTAATAGAGCACCTTTGACTTTGTCATAGTATAAGGGGGAGTCTTAGGTGGGGCTTGAATCTCAGCAATCAGAAAGAGAATATACAAATAGGTGGGGCTTGAATCTAAGCACACGAAAGTGAATGCTCAAATGTGGAGCGTCATTGAGTACGGTGGTGGGGCTTGAATCTCAGCACACCGATAATATGCCCTAAGTGCATGGGGCATGTGGTCGTACGTGCCAACATTTATGGTGAATGGTGCTTAAATTGAATATTTTGATGTCATTATGTATACAAGTTGTATACCTGTAGGGAAGGAGCACCGCCGCCTCGAGTGAGGGGTGGAGTCGTTAAAATTTGGTCAGCTAATGCTGGCTGTTGCCTTTTTCTATCACCTTTTGGTAGATTATCTCTATACTGGTGCTGGAGAACCGAGCGGAAACTAGAGAGCTAAAGCTATTTTGAAGGGTTTAGCAGATATTTGCAAGTTCCATGCGGGTACTTGCAACCTACTTTTATTTTGTATCTGCTGCTCACACTTCTTTTTTGCAAAGGTTAGCAGATATTTGCAAATTCCATCCAGGTGCTTACAACCTACTTCTCTTTTATATCTGCTGCTCACTCTTCCTTTTTGCAGATATTAACAGCGACTTGCAAGTTCCTTTCAGGTACTTGCAGCTTACTTTCATATATCATATCTGTTTCTAACTCTTTTCTTAGAGATTAAAAAGTATTTGCAAGTTTCCTCTAGGTACTTGCATCTTAGCTTTACCTTCAAATCAGCTTCTAACTTCTCTTTTGCAGAGATTAGCAGATATTTGCAAGTTCTATCCAGGTACTTGTAACCAACTTTTCTTTTATATCTGCAGCTCACACTTCCTTTTTGCAGATATTAGCAGGTATTTGCAATTTCCCTTCAGGTACTTATAGCTTAATTTCATATATACCATCCTGTCTGCATATAACTTCTCTTTGCAAAAACTAGGAGACGCTTGCAACTCCTCTTCATGTACTTGCAACTTATGTTTCTTTCACGCCTATTACTTAATCTTCCTTTTGTAGAGGAAAACAGGTGCTTGCAAGACTCGATCATGTACTTACAAGTTTTTACTCTTCTGTGCCTTTCTTCTCATTTTTGTTTTGCAGAGCTCAGTGGAAGGCATTAATGTCTTCTTCATTTTGCGAAGGCAATTCAGGTACACAGAAGATGTACCCCCTTCTTTGCCTATAATAATTTTGCCTTTCAAGGAGAAAGATAAGCCTTGTCAAACCCCTTATAAGGAGAGACATCAAGTTCTATCTCTCCTTACCTCTTACTTTTCTAAGGGGTGGATCACGATTTTCGTGGGTCTCCTACTTTTTCGAATTTTCCTTCGGAACTTAAAAAGTGCGGGGATTATGTTAACCCAAAAATCGGTGATCCCTCCAAAGGTAGCCAGCTTTCTAGTCGCGGCCTGCTCCAGGTTCTCCCTGGAGGTCGCGACCAGTCTGAGTGTGGGCAGACAGACTTCTCTATCAACTTAGGTCATACGACAAGGGTAGTCGCCCCGGTTTGACTTCCCAGGTCGCGTAGCATCCGCTTATTCTACAGGCGCTGCAGACTGCTTCCTTAGTCCGCCCCTGCATGCCGCGCAGTTTGATCAGCTAACCGTACCATGATTCTCCATTCTAACAGGTAGACTACCCAACTGTGGCGTACTCGGATTCCTATCCGCCGAGACCGCCATGTAGCCGCATGCTTGGCAGGAGTCACGGTCTTCACCAGCACACTCCTACAAATTGCACAACAAGCAAGGCAAACCGCCACTTCACTTGGAGACTTGCCTCCAGGTCGCTCAACGACATGCGACCTGCCTCCACGTTGCCCAACAATGCAACAACTCTCAAGGTCGCCCACCAGAGGGCAAAAACCTCCAGGCCACCCAGCAGGGGCGACAAGTCTTTCCATCCAAAAGGAGGTGGACTTCAGCAAAGGTGGTGACCTGCTTCTTCAGTTCGCCAGGTTGCCTAGTCGACTAGCTCGTCGTACTACAGTTCGCGGACTCTAGCTCAGTCTGCCCATGGAGCATGGAATTTCTCTAGCTCTCTGTCAAATCGCATAACATTCATCGGATTCATCCCATCCGTCGCAGACTAGACGGACTCGTTATGCTGTTCAATGCTTTAGTCTGCCTGCAGTAGACAAAATTCTTCAATAAGATGTCGACCTGCTCTATTCAGTATGCCAGGTCGCCAACCTCTGACCCAGCGACAAGCCTCTAGCACTGGCGGACTTGTCTTGTCCACCGCGGACTGGGCAGACTCTTCCAGTCCGCCATTGAGACCTATAGCTTTCCACCAGCACTCTTCCCTACAGTAGAGGCGGACTCACTTTGTAGTCCGCCACTTAGCTATCCAACACCCGCATCTTCCCAGTAGCGGGCAGATAACTCCTCAGCCCGCATACCTTGGCGCTGGCTCACTCAGCATAGAAGTGGCGTACTCGTTCCAGTCCGCCAACATTAGAATTAACTTCGGAAGACAAGTCCCAAACCGCACGGCATGGTGCGGACTCGGCGGACTCCCCATTCTACTCGCACAACTTACTAACTCACTGGGGGTGACGTTACCAAAAGCCGTTACCTCCTCGGGCCTATAAATAGCCCCCCCATATCTCTTATTCTGGGGGACACAAACACGAGGGCAACCGACGACAAGGTCAAGGCATCTGACCTTGCGGACTTCACTTCCCAGTCAGTGCGACCTTAGCTGTCCTCTCTGCCTGATCGCGCAGTCCACTCGGCTTACTCCGTGAGCTGTGGGATCAGTTACCCGCAAGGTATGATGACCTCTCTGCTCAGTCCGCGCAGCCTCCTCTGGCAACTTCTTTCCTTAGCCGCCAGCTTCCTACTTTGTACCCTTTATTTTCTTTCCATGTAAAGGTGGAACTCAAGCTGTAACACTGAAATATATTCAAAGGAAAGCCAATCATAAGAGTGGCACTTAAGGCGCAGCGGGCGAAGTCTGCTGTTGCCGCTGCTAGTGGCCCCCTCTTCTTCTCAACTCACTTCTCTCGGCATCAACCTGCAAACCCAACCGTCAAAGTAACCATCTGCTCGACAGTTCCTGATCAACCTTCCATGCCATCTCCACACTCGGATAAGCATCCATCTTTACTCTCAGTTATCCATGCAGCCCTTGATCAAGCGCTTGCACCACTCTCGAACACTCAGAAGCTTTTCCTTGCGTCCTCAACAACCTCTCTGTTATCCCTGCAACCTTCTTATTCAATTATTCTCGCTTGTGAGACGGAACACACCCGTTAGTTGCTGGTGCTTGCGACAACCTCTCCTCTCTATTTCCATGCATCAATAAGTTCCACTACCGTCAGTGGCCCCGCTAGAGTGGCGCCGAAATACAACTGGCAGGTTTGCTGACTGCCGGCGAACTCGTCGGGGGTCTCCGGTCAGCCCGTCGGCGGCTCCACCGCCGCCGGCAGCGATGACCACAATGTGTTTCTTTTGTTTTTAAATTTTTTAAAATTAATAATTAATGAAATTAAAATAAAATATTAATAAATCATTTAAAAAAGGTGCACCGGCGTCGGGGCGGGCGACACTGGGGGAACTGTCGTCAGTGGGCGGGCGGAGCACGCGGGGGGAACTGTCGTTTCGGAGAGGGGGGAGCCTGCCGGGGGCGGGGGGGGGGGGGGGGGGGGGGGGGGGGGGGGGGGGGGGGGGGGGGGGGGGCGAATACCTCTGTGGGGGCGGGCGGAGCACGCTGTCGCCTGCCTGGTACTGTGGCGCGCGGCCATTGTGCCGGAGGCCCTTGCTTGTCACTCGTATACATATATATATATATATATATATATATATATATATATATATATATATATATATATATATATATATATATATATATATACAAACAGTCGTGCACGAGGGACCCCGTGCGTGCAACATTTATCATGGGGGCAACATTTGTCGTGCATGCGATATTTTTCGTGGGGGCGACATTTGTCGTGATGGCAACATTTGTCATGAGGACGATATTTATCGTGGGGGAGACAGTTATTGTTGTGCGACATTGGTCGTGGGTGCGACATTTGTCGTAGTTGGTGCGACATTTGTCGTAGTGGGTGCGACATTTGTCGTGGGTGCGACATTTGATGTGTGGGCGATATATATAATGAGGGCGGCATTAGTTTGGGGAGACATTCACAAACTCAAATTTTTGCACGTTCAAAATAATAAAAAGTAAACATTTGAATGTTTGACTTACGTCGAAATATTACTTCTAAAATATATATAGTGAACCAACACATGCATTTGATGCTAAATTTCCAGCTTAAAATCCATGTTTGCACGGGGTAAAGTAATACCTCTCCAGCCTTAACTGTAAGAACATGTGGTGTAAATTCTTTTCCTGATGATCTTGCATTAAACTCTCTTTATTAGATTAGTTGCATAAAATTATTTACAGAAGGCAAAAAACACAATGAATACAAAAATGTGTGGAAGCACATCAAATTTTTAAGGCAAACATAAAAATGAAGGACTAAAATCAAATAAATCACTTGTATCTGTAAATTGAATGGAAAAAAATTAAATATAAATGTTAATAGAAATGAGAATAAGACAAAAATCTTGTTGCCAAATAAAGAAATGTCTTTGTTGGATGATTCAAAATTATTGAAATAAGAAAATTGAATGGAAAAACTTGTAAGCACAAATCTCTCACATCCACACTTGTATTTTGACTAACCTGAAAGAATCCACACAGAAAAACATTGTTAGACCTTCGTCACAATTTCTTCTAATTCAGATAAATAGATTAAATTGTTCATTCACAATTGTATTTTGCCATAATGATTTGAATATATGTATATCACGAATCAATTTGAAGGGGATGAAATTATTCTTGCCAAATATATGTACCTTTTCTATGCACAACCATTTGTGAGACCTGAACCACCAAATAACAGGGAATTTGGTAGAGGAACTTGTAGAGTTCATAATAATATACAAAAATAATATTAGGTGGTTCGGAAGGAGCACCGCTAGTAGAAGATTTGGTGGAGGATCGTCGTTTCAAAAGGCCTTTGTTGGCGAGGAATAAGCGTTGCTCCGTGACGACGTCCTGGAATATGCATAGATCAGTGATGGCATCCGAGATTTGCCTCTTGGAGATGACAATCAAAAATCTAAAATATAAAAGTAAAAAAATCATAGCAATGGTAGAAAAATATCATGCAAGAAATTGGGTGTATCATTAGTTTGATCAATGAAGAAAAGACTCTCACTTGTGATCAATTGAACAGAATAGATGAATAACCAAGAATTTCATGCATTTAAACTAATCAATTAAAAAAACTAATACCTGTAGAAGAAATACACAATAAAACTAAGTTAGATTTGATAATACGTTGCTGGTAGCTTGTAGTTAGAAGTAGAAGCAGATGAGCAGAGATTTTGCCAGAATGTAGAAGGCAAAAGAATTTGGTCATTTGGAGAAGCAGATGAGCAAGAAAGTTCTGAAGGGTTTGGTCATTTGGAGAATTCTAACTCAGGTGTAATGCAAAAGAATTTTGCTCAAGAAAATTTGATCTATATGGTGCACCTAGCACATAGTGAAAGCATGTCAACCCAAAATTTAGCAAGATTACGGCTTGCTAACTTTAGAGCACGAGCATGGAACACAAATCGTAGCCATAGGATTCTAACCTAAGCCACGTGGATTTAAAAGTTTCAAAGTTTAAGCAAACCTTCCCAAATATAACGAATTAGAGTAAAATATCATGCAATTGATCTAAACAACCAATTGGAGTGGTTTTTGATGGACAATATGAGAAACGATAGGAATTAGGGCATTACACATTGAAACAATAATTCTTAGTTTCTTATCCTATCACAAAGCATTCATTGATAGGAATAAAAACATAGAAGATGAATGGGATGATGTTTCAAACTTGATTGTATTACAATCTCTTACGGGCAATTCATCGGACATGTGATATACAATTTTGGAGATGTTTCTACACCTTCACACAAATCTCAAACATGATAGAAACACAATTAGAGGAGGTGTTGAGAGGGTTTACACAAATGAAAGTACATGAAGTTATTTGAAGTTGATAGAAGATCCTGAAAACACAATTAGTATAGAGCATTCACATATAAGTTAGCTTCATACCACACATTCAATCAACATAGGAGTTCAATTTTTAAATAAATTCAGGATTTTAAAAAAACAGCATCGTGCAAGGAAGAAGATGGGCTAGGAGGATGAAAGCATAGAAGATGAACAACAACTTTATGATTCCAAAGTAAGCCAAACGGGAGGAAGCAGCGGCATGCATAAACAGTAACACCCAAATCAGTTAACTGGATGGACCCGACAGTACATTCATCAAAGGAAACACACAAATTATAACGTCCCGAATCGCACTAGGCCCCTCGTGTGTGTTTTTGAGTTAGGAGAGCTGACTTGGGTTCAGGGGAAGTGCTGACAACTGGGTAACACGTGTGAAAAGGAGGAGAAATCAGTCAAGCATAGGACACAGGTAGAGGCACGGGCGTGTACCTACCCGTGTGGGAGTGGCCAGCTCTCGAGTTGATGACTCGAGTATGTCAAGAGAAGGACACAGGTAGTGTGTCACTACCCGTGTGAAGTGACACGAGTAGAGACACGGGTGTGTCCCTACCCGTGTGCGTATGTGTCAAGTTGAACTCGACACAGCGTGTCGAGATCGACGAATGACATGAGTAGCGACACGGGCGTGTCCCTACCCATGTGTGTCGAGTTAAAATAGACAGAGCATGTCGAGATCGATGAACTACATGTCGAGATCGACGAATTGTATAACACGGGTAGAGACACGAGCGTGTCCCTACCCGTATGCTGTTGTGTTCGTCGAAAGGCATCCAGAGAAGGACACGTCCAGGGAACACGGTCGTGTCATGTGAACGTGGGTTGGGACATGGGTGTGTCCATACTCATGTTGAGTGTTGAACCAACGCTGAAACCACCATTGACGCTTCGCCGAAACAGGACACGAGTAAGGACACAGGTGTGTCCCTACCCGTGTCAATTTTCATATATAAAGGGAAGTGAAACCCTAGACGTTTCCATGCTCATTTCATCCCCGATTTCCTAAGAGAAACTTCTGGAGAGAAGGAAACTGCTGGAGAAAGTCTTGGAGGAGAAGATCTGCCGTTGCCGTGAAGGAGAAGATGCCGCCAAGAAGAGTTACACGATCCATGGCCGAAAATAGTGGAAACGCCGGAAATGAGGTGAGCTTCCTCCCCTCTCCCTTGGTGCTAGATCTGTAGTTATCTAGGCGAGATGTCGACTCAAAAGTGTCTAGACTTGCGAGATGGTGATTTCTCTAGGAAGAGGCCGTCCTAGGGCTTGTGATCTAGGACTAGTTGTGTTTTTAACCTCTCCAACATTCTATGTGAAGATGGGGGATGGTTTCGTGAAGAGTAAAGGCCTTATAAGGGTGAATAAGGGAGGAGGAATTTCTGGTGTGATTTTGGAAGACCGACTAGAGGAGGAAGATGAACCGATGCCGTTCATTCCTCTTAAGATGCGTGCAGAATCGGTGTTCTGCACGCAGTGATCTCCTTGGTCATTTTTTGATGTGATATGGCCAGATCTGGGCTTTTGACTAAAAACGAAAGTTGAAGCACTTGAAAATATCTTTCCAACGAGTGGTTGTACGCCTTCATGCAAAGTCTATATCCACAGGAAAGTCTGGATGAATATGACATCCGATAAATCCTGCATGCAGAAATTGTGTTTTGTACGCAGCTGAGTTCAAGACTGATTTCAAGTATGATACCCTTGAATCTGGGTTGTGGTCTGAACATAAAAGTTGTAGCTCATGAAAAGACATTTCCATCGAGGGATTACATGCCTTCACTAGATTACTGTAGCTCCGGGAATCGCCGGTTGAATTGCTGTCCAGATTTATTCTACACTTAAATTCTGGATTTTTATATAATATGGATTTGTATTCGGTGGAATCGATGTTGCAAACTAACTCAAGATTTTAGTGAACTATTTTATGTTAACCACCATAGTGCTATGAATGATGAAGATTATTAATTGGATTTCATATAACTGAATTGTAAAGCAAGCTTACTTAAATGAAATGACTAGATACAAATTGGTAGATTATTATTTATGCGCATCATGCTTGTAAAATATTGAAATCATTTGGAATGACAAATAGAAGGATAAACTAAGGTCATGAGTATGTATGATGGTTAGAATGAAATATAGTAGTCCAATACTTACAGTGTAGTCTCCATATGGGTAGTATTGTGGAGGGATGTAAGTGCGGCGTTGGCTGTCA
Organism: Platanthera guangdongensis; assembly: GCA_039583875.1. Classification (NCBI taxonomy): domain Eukaryota; kingdom Viridiplantae; phylum Streptophyta; class Magnoliopsida; order Asparagales; family Orchidaceae; genus Platanthera; species Platanthera guangdongensis. The sequence goes on along the minus strand of CM077162.1, from coordinate 108,460,109 downwards.
CTAGTTGAGTTAATGTTGAAATGAGGTATAGATGGACGGTTTGGTTTGGTCCTCGGTGTTCACGTCCCGGGGCTCCTTCCGTGCTGAGTGGATGGTTGGGTTGTGTCCTTGTGCTTACTTCCGAGGCCCCTTCCATGCCACGGTGTTGTGGAATTTAAATGTGGTGTTAGTCGACGTGCGGTGTCGTAATCTTGGTTTAAGGATAGTGTTGCAGGTCTATGGGCTCGCCGATCGTCACACTAACAGGAGTTGATAGATAGAATTTAGACGGTTGGGCTTGGTCCTCGGTGTCTACGTTCCGGGGCTCCTTCCATGCCAGGTGAACAGTTTGGTTTGGTCCTCGTGCTTACTTCCGAGGCTCCTTTCGGGTCACACAAGGTCAGTTCAAGGCTTAGTCCTCGGTGCACATCTACCCGAGGCTCCCGCTGGGCCATAGTACGCATGGGCTCCGCTGTTGTGTTCTTACCGTTGAGGCGTACGGAGGCCTAGGTGAAGTAGTGTGGATACCCGCCTAGTAGTAGAGATGCCCGCTCTATTGTCACCGCCTAGCCACGACGGCTGATGCTTGAGAGGTTAGCTACATGCTCGAATAGTGGGAACTATAGTCTATGTCGGCATAATAATTGCATATGTGTGATAATGGGTGCGTCATTGCATAGCATACATATCATTTCATAACTTTGCACAACAAGATCCTCATCGTATAAGTTTGTATGGGCACTCTTATGCGATGAGTTACTTTTATGTAACCCGATCCTTAACTTATATGCTTGTATGGGCATCCTTATAAGTTAAGTTACTTTCCTGCTGTAGATACTTGTACTGGATAGTTTATTATTGTTTATGTAGAACTGCTAGAATAAATGATATTAATCTTATTGTACCATTACCTCCTGCTTGTACCTGTTATACCATTTATTATACTTGTACCCTTATACCTTTCTCCGCCCGGTGACGAGGAGTCGCCGGGGGAGCGGATGTCAAGCCACTTACTCTTTTCGACTAACGATTGCTACGTCTTCCTATTTAGGAGGTCACCCCGCAGGTAGAGCAGCCGCAGACTTTGCAGCAGGACATCCAGGCAAAGACGACAGGGCCTGATGTGACGGTGTCATCGCTACCTTCGGTTACGGATGTGAGTGTTGTGAGATTTTGATGTAGCCCATTTGGGCAATTTTATAGCTGTACTCTGATATGGTAGAAGCATGTTTTAGCTTCTCTATTTGTTATAATATTTGGACATTATTGCTTGGTGTGGATTTGACTTCTCTCTCTCTCTTTATTTTATGGTTGGGTTGGCATATATATATTGATATTGGTTATAGCCGGCGGAATAGGCGTCTTGTGGTACAGGTTAGCCCGTGTGCTAATGCTACCGCAAGGCGGCTGTTCCGGGCATAAGAAACCCTTCGTGCCGTGTTTTGGGATTCGGGAGTGTGGTCTTACAAATGGTATCAATTTTCCACGATCCTCAACTAAAGAAGTCATTCAACAATGGTACCACCCCGTTCGATTAGTCAGTTTGCGGACAAACTGACTTAGCAGAAGTAGTGGTGTGCCCATATGTAATTCACACTAAGTTTGTCCAACTTTGAAACTACGATTAGCCAACCTGACCTTAGGTACGTACCTTTATACATTGATCTCCTAAAGTTTGGACGACCCTAGGTATGTAAACCTATTGTATAAAGTCTTTCGAGATCCCCTAGGGCAAGCACTTTTGTTTATAGCGGATTTTGATTCTGGCGAAGATAATAGACATGGCAAATTCCCAAAGGCAACCACTTTTGTTTATAGCAGACTCAAGCTTGGTGGAGATAATGGATAGGGTAAAGTGGTTGGAAGCGGGTCTTTTTGGTGTTCAGACAAGCATTAAGAGATTGGCTAAAGGAGTAAATGAAGCATGACCCAACACAAGGACGAGAACTACGAGGAAGAAACTAAGTATTCGTCCTTAGTCTACCTAAGTTGTTCTAGGAATCTGGCTTGAGCCATCACAATTATGACACTTAGGCGTAATTGTTAGTGAGAAACTGGCCTACACTCTATTCGATACCGGTGCCACACACTCATTTGTGTGGCGGACTTCGTTAAAAACTTAGATGGAGTGCAATAATTTACTGGTATTGCTCGAAGAGTATGCCTACCGGATGGCTCTGAGATGATTGCAACCGCTAAGTGCGAGTTCGAGATATTTATTTAAGGAAAGGCCTTTGATACGCTTGCCACGGTCTTGAGAATGTCGGAGTTTGACATCATTATGGGCATGGCGTGGTTGGATTGGCACTTCGCAAGGATCGACTGCGCTGAAAAGCGAATCTATTTGAGACATGGAGACACCGACGTCACCTTCCAAGGTATTAGCTTCGCACCTCGTATGCTGTTATCTTCAGTTCAGGTTGTAAAATCCCATATGAAGGGGGATGAAGTCTTCATGATCTGTTTCTAGGTGAAGGAGATGACATTGGATATGAAAGATGTACGGGTAGTGCGGGATTTCCCCGAGGTATTTCCTGAGAAACTGCAAGGATTACCCCCACACAGAGAGTTGACTTCCAGATTAATCTAGTACCGGGTGCCAAGCCTGTATCCAATGCCCCTTACCGAATGGCCCGAAAGGAACTCGCGGAGTATAGAGTTCAACTGCAAGAACTGGTGGAATCAGGGTTCGTTCTCCCCAGTTCATCACCCTGGGGAGCCCCTATATATTTTCGTGAAGAAAAAGGATGGAACCCTGCGTTTGTGCATAGATTATCGGGAACTCAATCGGCTGACGGTACGGAACACTTATCCGCTATCTCGGATCGATGAGTTGTTCAATCAACTAGTGGGAGCGCATTGGTTTTCTAAGCTAGACTTGCGCTCAGGGTATTATCAGTTGAGAATACAAGAAGGGGACATCCAGAAAATGGCCTTTAGTTTAAGATATGGGTTGTACGAGTTCACTATAATGCTGTTTGGGCTCACAAATGCCCATTCGACCTTCATGAGCCTGATGAACAAGGTGTTTGAACCTTATTTGGATATCTTCGTCATTGTTTTCATCGACGACATCTTGGTCTACTCAAAGACGGAGGAGGAGCATGTTGAACACTTGACCTTGGTATTGAAGAAATTGAAGGAGCACGCCTTATATGCCAAATTCAGCAAGTGCGAATTCTGGCTTAAGGAGGTTGCTTTCTTGGGTCACGTGATCTGTGGAGTTGGGCTAGCGGTGGATCCGGCCAAGGTGCGTGCCATGAAGGAGTGGTCCCCTTGAAGTCGGCGGCCGATGTGTGGAGCTTCCTTGTGCTTGTCGGGTACTACCGCAAGTTCGTAAAAGGATTTTCAAAGATTACTCTTCCTCATACTTCATTGGCGAAGAAAGGTGTGCCATTTGAGTGCACATCCCAGTGCGAAGCGATGTTCCAAGAACTGAAGGATAGTCTTACCTCCGCCCCCATCCTAGCACTTTCGTCTGGGAAAGAAGGATTTCAAGTCTACACCGACACGTCATACCAAGGGATGGGAGCGGTATTAATGCAACACGGACACGTGATTGCCTATGCTTTAAGACAACAGAAGAAACATGAAATCAATTACCCGGTTCATTATTTGGAGCTTGGAGCAGTGGTGTTTGCCTTGAAGGTTTGGAGGCAATATTTATACGGTGTCCAATGTGAGATCTTTTCAGACCACAAAAATTTGAAGTGCGTCCATACTCAGAAGGAGTTGAACTTGAGACAACGGCGGTGGTTAGAATTTCTATGCGACTATGAGTTCACCATGAACTACCACCCTGGAAAGGAGAACTCGGTGGCCGATGCATTGAGTAAAAAGGTACCAGGATCTATCCCGAAGTCTCGGTTGATGAGTATGGAGTTAGCTCGGATGATTGAGGAGATGGATATTACATTGATATTTAAGGCTCCTTTGGTAGAGTATACGGAGAACTTGGCAAGGATGGGCATAGTTTGTGATATCCGGGAATGAATCGGAGTGGAGCAAGGTATGGATGTGGCTCTAGCCCTGGCAATCAAGTCAATCGAAGATGGGACTATAGATGAGTATACGCTAAAAGACGGCCTTGTTTATTTTTGTGGTAGGCTCTACATTCCCAAAGGCGGTAAAATCCGAGAGGATATCTTGAGAGAGGCTCATTGTTCTCAATATTCAGTGCACCCAGGCATTGCTAAGATGTACGCCGGCTTATTGAAGACCATGTGTTGGACGGGAATGAAAAAGGATGTCCGATAGTTTTGTTACACATTGCGAAGCTTGTCAAAGGGTGAAGGCGGAATGCAAGAGTCCCGGTGGTTTGCTACAATCGTTGCCCATCCCCGAGTGGAAGTTTGAGAATATCTCCATAGACTTTGTCCATGGGTTACCTGACTCGCGCTCAGGAAATGATTCGGTGTGGGTGATAGTTGATCGCCTGACGAAAGTTGCCCGGTTTATCCCAATAAAGAAAGAAGCTCATGTGGATGTCTTAGTACGCCTCTTTGTGGAGCAATTCGTATGGTATCATGGCGTGCCTAAGATGATCGTGTCTGATCCTGATAGTCGGTTTACCTCCAAGGAGTGGAAAGCGGAACATGCATATTTGGGCTCGCGCCTTACCTTAAGCACTGCGTTTCATCCTCAGACGGACGGGCAATCTGAAAGGACCATTCGGACATTGGAAGATTTGTTGAGATTATGTGTGTTGGATAGAGAAGAGCCATGGGAAAGACTCTTACCGTTGGTAGAATTCTCCTACAACAACAGCCAGCAGACTAGTATCTGCATGGCTCCACACGAAGCTCTTTATGGAAGAAGGTGTAGAACCCCCTTGACTTGCGTGCAAGATGAAGACTCGAAGGCTTTGGGTGTTGAATATATTGATGATACCGATGTGCCGGTTAGACTGATACGGGTTCGCATGTTGAAGGCTCAAAGTCGGCAGATGAAGTATTATAATGCAAGGCACCAGATGGTGGAGTTTCAAGTGGGTGATAAGGTGTTCCTGAAAATACGACCGATGCATGGAGTGTTACGTGTGCGTGGTGTGAAAAAGCTCAGCCCAAGGTATGTTGGGCCTTATAGTATATTGTAAAGGATTGGCCCACTGGCCTATCGGTTGGAGTTACTGCCCGAGCTAGAGAACCTCCATGACGTGTTCCATGTGTCGTCTCTTCAGAAGGCGCTGTTGTGGCCCGATCAATACATCCCCACAACTGATGGTGCTGTGGCGTCTGATAGGTCTGTGCGACTAGAGCCGGTGCGGATCGCAGATAGCGAGACAAGAAAGTTACGCCGCAAAAGTGTTCACTTGGTGAAGGTGCTATGGTCCAATCATGGGAAGGAGGAATATACATGGGAGTTGATGGATGTGATGCAAAAACACTATCCGCAGTTGTTTGCTCAAGGTAATTTTATTTAAAAGCATATTATATTTTTGTTATGCTTTTCTCCCCAAAGCCTAAGCCTGATTTCGGGGATGAAATCTTTTATTTTGTTTATAGGATTTGTAACGTCCCGAATCGCACTAGGCCCCTCGTGTGTGTTTTTGAGTCAGGAGAGATGACTTGGGTTCAGGGGAAGTGCTGACAACTGGGCAATACGTGTGAAAAAGGACGAAAAATCAATCAAGCATTGGACACGGATAGTGACACGGGCGTGTCCCTACCCGTGTGGGTGTGGCTAGCTCTCGAGTCGATGACTCGAGTATGTCTAGAGAAGGACACGGGTGTGTCACTACACGTGTGAAGTGACATGGTTAGAGACATGGGTGTGTCCCTACCCGTGTGCGTGTGTGTCGAGTTGAACTCGACACAGCGTGTCGAGATCGATGAATGAAACGGGTAGCGACACGGGCATGTCCCTACTCATGTGTGTCGATTTAAACTCGACCGAGCGTGCCGAGATCGACGAACTACGTGTCGAGATCGACGAATTGTAAGATACCGGTAGCGACACTGGCGTGTCCCTACCCATGTGTCGTTGTGTTCATCAAAAGGCATCCAGAGAAGGACACGACTAGGGAACATAGCCATTTCATGTGAATAAAGGTCGGGACACGGTCGTGCCCCTACCCGTGTCGAGTGTTGAACCGATGCTGAAACCAGCATTAACGCTTCGCCCGAAGTAGGACACAGGCGTGTCCCTACCCGTGTCAATTTTCATATATAAAGGGAAGTGAAAACCCTAGCCATTTCCAAGCTCATTTAATCCCCTATTTCTTGAGAGAACCTTCTGGAGAGAAGGAAATGGCTGGAGGAAGTCTTGGAGGAGAAGATCCGCCGTCGCCGTGAAGGAGAAGATGCCGCCACGAAGAGTTACACGATCCATGGCTGAAAATAGTGGAAATGCCGGAAATGAGGTGAGCTTCCTCCCGTCTCCCTTGGTGTTAGATCTATAGTTATCTAGGCGAGATGTCGACTCAAAAGAGTCTAGACTTGCGAGATGGTGATTTCTCTAGGAAGAGGCCGTCCTAGGGCTTGTGCTCTAGGGCTAGTTGTGTCTTCAACCCTCCAACCTACTATGCGAAGATGAGGGATGGTTTTGTGAAGAGTAAAGGCCTCATGAGGGTGAATAAGGGAGGAGGAATTTTTGTTGTGATTTTGGAAGACCGACTCGAGGAGGAAGTTGAACCGATGTCGTTCATTACTCTTTAAGATGCGTGCAGAATCGGTGTTCTGCGTGCAGCGATCTCCTTGGTCATTTTTGATATGATATGGCCAGATCTGGACTTTAGACTAAACACGAACGTTGAAGCCCTTGAAAATACCTTTCCAAAGAGTGGTTGAACGTCTTCATGCGAAGTCTGTAGCCAGAGGATAGTCTGGACGAATATGACGTCCGATAAATCCTGCATGCAGAAATTGTGTTCTGTACGCAGCGGATTTCAAGGCTGATTTCAAGTATGATACCATTGAATATGGGTTGTGGTCTGAACATAAACATTGTAGCTCATGGAAAGACCTTTCCATCAAGGGGTTACATGCCTTCACCAGATTCCAGTAGCTCCAGGAATCGCCGGTTGAAGTTGCTGTCCAGATTTATTCTGCACTTAATTTCTGGATTTTTATATAATATGGATTTGGATTCGGTGGAATCGATGTTGCAAACTAACTCAAGATTTTGGTGAACTATTTTATGTTAACCACCGTAGTGCTATGAATGATGAAGATTATTAATTGGATTTCATATAACTGAATTGTGAAGCAAGCTTCCTTAAATGAAATGACTAGATACTAATTGGTAGATTATTATTTATGCACATCATGCTTGTAATATGTTGAAATCATTTGGAATACGAAATAGAAGGATAAACCATGGTCATGAGTATGTATGATGGTTAGAATGAAATGTAGTTGTCCAATACTTAGATCGTTGTCTCTCTACGGGTAGTATTGTGGAGGGATGCAAGTGCGGCATTGGCCATCACTAGTTGAGTTAATGTTGAAATGATGTATAGATAGACGGTTGGGTTTGTTCCTCGGTGTTCACGTCCCGGGGCTCCTTCAGTGCCGAGTGGATGGTTGGGCTGTGTCCTCGTGCTTACTTCCGAGACCCCTTCCATGCCACGGTGTTGTGGAATTTGCATGTGGTGTGAGTCGACAAGTTGTGTCGTAATCCTGGGTTAAGGATAGTGTGGCAGGTCTACGGGCTCGCCGATCGTCACACCGACGGGAGTTGACAGTTAGACTTTGGGCGGTTGGGCTTGGTCCTCGGTGTCTACGTCCCGAGGCTCCTTCCGTGCCAGGTGAACGGTTGGGCTTGGTCCTCGTGCTTACTTCTGAGGCTCCTTTCGGGTCACACAAGGTCAGTTCGGGGCTTGGTCCTCGGTGTACATCTACCCGAGGCTCCCGCTGGGCCATAGTACGCATGGGCTCCACTGTTGTGTTCTTAGCGTTCAGGCATATGGAGGCCTAGGTGAAGTAGTGCGGATACCCGCCTAGTAGTAGAGATGCCCGCTCTACTGTCACCGCCTGGCCACGGTGGCTGATGCCTAAGAGGTTAGCTACCTGCTCGAATAGTGGGAACTATAGTATATGTCGGCATAGCAATTGCATCTGTGTGATCATGGCTGAGTCATTGCATAGCATACATATCATTTCATAACATTGCACAACAAGATCCTCATCGTATAAGTTTGTATGGGCAATCTTATGCGATGAGTTATTTTTATGTAACCCGATCCTTAACTTATAAGCTTGTATGGGCATCCTTATAAGTTAAGTTACTTTCCTGCTGTAGATACTTGTACTTGATAGTTTATTATTATTTATGTAGAACTGCTAGAATAAATGTTATTAATCTTATTGTACCATTACCACCTGCTTGTACCTGTTATACCATTTATTATACTTGTACCCTTGTTCCTTTCTCCGCCCGGTGCCGAGGAGTCGCCGGGGGAGCGGATGTGAAGCCACTTAGTCTTTTCAACTAATGGTTACTACGTCTTCTTTTTTAGGTCACCCAGCAGGTAGAGCAGCCGCAGACTATGCAGCAAGACAGCCAGGCCAGGACGACAGGGCCTGATGTGATGTTACCATCGCTACCGTCGGTTATGGATGTGAGTATTGTGAGATATTGATGTAGCCTGTTTGGGCAATTTTATAGTTGTACTCTGATATGCTAGAAGCATGTTTTAGCTTCTCTATTTGTTGTACTATTTGAACATTATTGCTTGGTGTTGATTTGACTTCTCTCTCTCTCTTTATATTATGGTTGGGTTGGCATGTATATATTGATATTGGTTGTAGCCGGAGGAATAGGCGTCTTGTGGTACAGGTTAGCCCGTGTGCTAATACTACCGCAAGGCGGCTGTTCCGGGCATAAGACTCCCTTCGTGCCGTGTTTTGGGATCCGGGAGGGGGGGGGGGGGTCTTACACAAATCCTCTCATGGTAAATACAAAGCAAATTACATTATATTTTTTTATACACAAAGAAAAGGAATCAAAATGGATCGAAACTTCCCTAGTTAAGACTGAAAAACTTATTGTATCTATCGCAGGATCATGGACAAGCATTGCTGAAACCGCCGGATTAGGGAGATGCGTGGAGACGCGGACTTGGCCGACGGTTGGAGCTCCGAAGGAAGTGGTGGCGTGTAGTGATGAAACTGGAAATGAGGGTTGGTAGTTGAGCCCTAGCACCCGTGAAGTTCTTCTACGGCTTCAACATTTAGCTGTAATGATGGAGGAGGGATTGTGTTCTGCAGCTCTTAGATGCGGCTGTTCGTGGGTGGGAGATGCGTGGAGACGTGGATGTGGCCGGTGTTTGGAGCTCTGGAGGAAGCTGCGCTGTGCATCGACAAAATCAGAAATGAGGATTGGGACACATGAAGTTCTCCCGCGGCTGCCCTACCTGCTGCGCAGAAGAACGAAGGGGAAGAAGTCGCCTATCGCAATTTCTAGGTGGGTGAACAGTGTCGACCTGTAATAATTAAATCTTGATCCGATAAAAAGACCAAAAGACCCCCAAGTTAACCCCAAAAAAATATTTTTATGAGGGTATTTCGGGATTTAAATTTTACACATGGTGTAACATAACTCATTCCTTATAGTATAAAGATATATATATATATATATATATATATATTGTATACATGTGCGAATATGCCCTATGCGAAGAAGCAAACAACGCATCTCCGTCGTCCCGCTATTTTACCAAGAGATCCAGCCGTTCAACGATTTTGCCGACGTTATCCAGTACAAACCAAGATGCAGCGGTCGGCGGCTGCGGGGTCGCCGGCCACCGGCCGCCCTGGGTTCGGCGGCGGCCACACCGATGAACCCAGGGCGGTCGGGGACCCCGCAACTGCCGGCCGTCGTTGGGTTCATTTTCTTCTTGTTTGCCGACGGCTGCGGTCTCGCCAGCCGAGAAGAAGAAAAAATTATGAAGCTTTACTGCAGCGGCGGCCGGCGGCTGCGAGCTTGCAGGCCACCACCAGCCCGGGTTTCGTCGGTATTCACACCGATGATCTTAGGACGGACGGTGGCCGGCGATCCCGCAGCCACCGACCGCCATTGTGGTGAAGCTTCACAGCCTTGATCATGGCCGCAAACACTGCATCCGTGCCCCGTTCGACAGTTCTCATTTTTGGGTGCTCTCGGCGGGCTCTGCCCGTTCCCGGGCTTTCGTGACAGTACCCGGGCGCCCCGTTCGGGCTGTGCCGACCCCCGACAGGGTAGGATATTTATGTTATATTTATTATTGTATTTAGTTATTTTTAATTATATAATTATATAATTAAATAATTATACAATTATTTATTTGTTTTTAAATTATTTAAAATTTTATAATTTTATAATTACTTAATTATTTATTTTTTTAAAATAATTATTTATGTTATATTTTTTAAGTTATATAAATTTTATATTATTTAATTTATTATAATTATCATTAGTTTTTCTTTAAAATTTTTAAAAACCTAGTTTTTTTTAAAAACCGTCTTCACGGTTTTTGCATTGGGAAAGATCGGCTTGGGAGGGGAGGGGATTTAAGACCCCTGCCCTTACCAAGGAGGCTCCCGGTATTATGCCCAGAACTGCCGTCTTACGGTGGCACTAACGCACGGGTTAGTCGACACCGCAACACGTCGATTCTACCGGCTAGTACGATCATAACCTGTTCGGCCAAAATGAGAAATAGAAGTAATACATATCAGAGTACAACACAGCTAGTCCACAGTCACAGAACAACTCATATATATATACGAATGAAAGAGTACACAGTAAACAATGAGTACAAAAATATGAAGAGTAATAAGGGCTTATGCCCAGTACATCATATGAATAACTCCTCACAAACATCAAATATCGGAAGCTAATCAACTAATCTCGTACTCATCCCACCTGAGGTAGCGGTGTAGTAGTAATAGTAGGTGGTATCAACTCTTCACGCCCTGTCACCTCATCCTGCCGGTCGTGCTAGTGCTCATTCTCCTCGAGCTCCTAAAAATAGTTTGGTCACCGACCATTAGTCAAAAAGACTAAGTCGTTTCCTCCGCACCTCGCCCCGCAACTCCTAGGCACCGTGCGGGAGGACGAAGCGGAGGACAATCAAGGGATAACAAAAGGAAGCAGGTGACAAGGGATACTAGGCTACCAAGTATGAGTGTGAGCAGTAAATCTATACTAGCAGTTCTATGTATATAGCACAAAGTAAAAACATGTATACAGTACAAGTAAGTAAAGAAATGAAAGTAAGAGCTGGAAAGTAAAACTATGCTACAACTACACTACCATCACAAACGTACCTTAACTTATAAAAATGCCCATACAAATTTATAAGTTAAGTTTTCCAGGAAATTTAACTTATCATATAAAAGATCCCATACTAATTTATATGATAAGGATCTATGAAGCGTATGACCTAATATGAATGAATGTTTATGATGCAATTTATGCAACAAGTAGGCGCAACTCACACAGAATGACTCTGTGATCACAGACCTTTAGTTCCCACTTTTGAGAGCTAGCTTCACTCTCGGGTACCACCGTTGTGGCTACGGCAGCAGCGGAGCGGGCATCTCCACTTCTAGGCAGGTATGCACAAACCTTAGACCTCTCTCATACGCCTCTGTACACGTCCAAGGTATACTCTAGAGTCCATGCGTACGTACTTTGTTGACCACCCATCAATCTTGTTAGGTCGGGTGTGCGTTATCGGGGGTCGTCCGCTAGACCGCAGTGTAAAACAACCCACTGGCCCCTCAAACTTCACACCCGCCTGGTTCACCTTACTACCATCGGTGTGACGATCGGCCAGTACCGCATGACCCGCCACTAAATTTGTGCACATGCAAGTATTTCATCTCGAGCCTTCAGCTCGCGGGACCAAACTGTCCTGATTCCCTCAAACACTTTACGGGTGAGCCTGCAACATATATCCCTCCAACCCTATACGGGTGAGAACGCATAATAGTGCCTTTATTCAAAATCCCTCAAACCTATCACGGGTGAGAATGAACCACAATATCTTAACCTATTAGACTACTCTTATCTACGGGCCATTATACTTAGTGATTTAAGGTTAATCCCAGGACTGCCTAGTGTATACCAGGTGAAGGGCTCTCGGGGGCACTAGGAACTACGATGGGATTACGCCAAAAGCTCCCTTTCTCAAGGATATTTATTTTAGTTGATGACTACCTATAATTCACACCCAGCTCTCATTATTACTCTAAAGTGATCCTAATGACTTAAGATGTTCTTAGAAGGGCGACGGTCCTCCGCCGACCTCCACTCTAGTTGTTATCTAAGAGCTTGAACTTTTACTCTCGCCACTAAGACAACATTACCCACCAAGGTTATTCTCCAATCGTAACCTCTAGCTCATCCGTCGATCTATCCCCCGGTGGTCCTTATAGTATAACCTACTTGCATTATGCGCAACCCACGACCTAATACCACCCCGAAATAGAACTTCCAATTCCTTGGTCCATCTGCCCCTAATTATTTATCCTAGGATGGTATGGACTAATGAAGTGAGCATGTTGATTTTCATAATTTTCTTAAGTCAGTAAAGCCTCTAATTAAATCATTTAATTAATCTCCTAGGTCATTTAATACATGAAGTAATACAAATTTTAATCCACCGCCTAAGGAATTTTTCCTGAGTTGCATCTTGGTAAAATATTGTTGTCTACCAAAATTCATAATTTTTCTTGAAATATTTCCATTTATTCCTTAATTAATAGAAATCTCACATAATTGTCATTTTCCAAATGAAGTGTAAGGAGTTTATTACAAAACATTTCAATAACTTTACAGCATATATATATTGGTAAAATAATGCTAAATATAGAATTTCATTAACTTCCATTGTACAAGGGCTACAAAATTCCATTTCTAATTATATTACCAAAATGCAACTATGAGGTTTTAAAAATTACTGAGTCATCCAAAAATGCTGAGATTATTATACAAGGTTATTCATACTCAGATATATCAGCAAGAAATTTTCCAAAATTTTCTACTTAATATTTTCATCAAATTTCTAATTAAGTATAATGAGGGTAAATAGGTAATTTTCACATAACTCCTGTCAAATTTCTTCAAACAAAGACATACAAATTTTCTGGAGTTAAACCTAACATTATATTGACCTTGACAAAAATTGGGGAATTTATCTCAATGAAGCACCTATTTTTAAATTTATTTTTCAAAAGTCCTATTATTTTAAAAATTCCAAATAATGGGATTTTAGCTTCCAAAAATCCCATTATTATAATGTGGGGTATGATTCACCCTAATGAGGCTCTGAAATAAATACCATGATTTTTGGATGTTCTAAATAGGCCTAATACACAACATTTCAAATTTGGTTATTTGCACCCCAAGCCTATACATAACCAACACATGCAAGTGAGTTTACCCAACATGTATTGGTCCGAATGTGCTAAACATTTTACCATGCACATGTATAGTCCTCAAGGACATGCCACCAAAATTTGAGGCCATGTGGAGCCATAACCCTCCAAATATTTCATTTGTTTAATTTTGTGTATTATGAAAAAAACTATAGAAATATTTTCCCTAAAAATTCTGAACTTTTGGCCAGGACTAGATATACCTAAATAATGCATGCACCAAATATTTGGGGTCATTTTGATTAGTGGTCTGGTTTGGGCATCAATTTGAAATTCTACCCTTGCCTACGACCAGTCCTAGGAAAACTGACCTACAACACAATAAACTCTACCAAATTTGATGTTTAAGATTCCAAACTAAAATTAAGACATTAAGCTACAAATTTCATTTAGGCTTCATATCCTGGAAATGGATCTAAGAGGTCTAAACATAGCTTGGAAAAAGGCTGAATATGTGTGACAAATTTATACAAATACTATAGTTTTATTTTATTTAATTTAAAATCGGTTGCACGAATCTTGACGCAATAATGGACGGGATCTGGTCGTCATCCCCAATCAGCCAACGACCCAGATCGATTTCCGTTGGGCCGAATTGTCGGCTATTTCCGGCCAGCCGAGCTGTAACGTCCTGAATCGCTCTAGGCCCCTAGTGTGTGTGTTTTGAGTCAGGAGGGTTGACTCGAGTCCTGAGAAGTGCCGGGAATTGGACTGCACTTGTGGTGACATGGAGAAATCAGTGTAAAAAGACATGGGTAGCGACACGGGTAGCGACACGGGCGTGTCCCTACCCGTGTGCGTCGAGTTGAGCTCGACGAGCCGTGTCGAGACTGACGAGCTGTGTCGACACCAAGTGACACGGGTAGTGACACGGCCGTGTCCCTACCCGTGTGCGTCGAGTTGAGCTCGACGAGCCGTGTCGAGATCGTCGAACTGTGTCGACACCAGGTGACACGGGTAGTGACACGGTCGTGTCCCTACCAGTGTGCGTCGAGATGATCTCGACGAAGCGTGTCGAGATCGTCGAGATGCGTCGAGATAGTCGAGCGGGGGACACGGGTAGTGACACGGGCGTGTCCCTACCCGTGTGCGTCGAGTTGAGCTCGACGAGAAGTGTCGAGATGCAACCCAAGAAGTACACGGCCAATGACACGGCCATGCACACGGCCGTGTCATGGGGACACGGGTCGGGACACGGGCGTGTCCCTACCCGTGTCAAACATGGAACCGACATGGAAACCGCCACGGCCGTTTCGCGGAAGCGGGACACGGGTACGGACACGGCCGTGTCCCTACCCGTGTCATGTTTTGTTTATAAGGGGCAGAGGAAACCCTAGCCGTTTTCACTCTCATTTCACCCCCTATCTCCTGTGAGAACTCCTGGTGAGAGGAAAACCGCTGGAGCAAGTTCTACCGGAGGAGATTCGCCATCGCCGTGAAAGAGAAGATGCCGCCGAGGAGAACTACGCGATCCATGGCAAGAAATGGTGGTACCGCTGGAGCCAATGTGAGTTTCCTACCCTCTCCCTTGGTGCTAGATCTTAGATATATAGGAGAGACATCGGCTCAAGAGAGCTTGATGGAGAGGAGAAGATTTCTAGGTTTGGCCATGCTAGGATTTGAATCCTAGATTTTAGATCTCTTCAACCCTTCCCCTTTTCTTCAATACGACGATGGGTGAATGGTTTCGTGAGGAGTTTTGGCCCCTGAGGTTGAATAAGGGAGGAGGAAATTTCTGGAAAATTTAGGAAGGATCGCTTGAGGAGGAAGACGGACCGATGCCGTTCATTTTTCTTTAAGATGCGCGCAGAATCTGTATTCTGCGCGCAGCGATCTTCTAGACCATTTTCGTGTAGGATATGGGCAGATCTGGGCTTTTGGCTAAACACAAAAGTTGTACCCCTTGGAAATACCTTTCCAACGAGTGGTTGCACGACTTCAGGTGATGTCTGTGGCCCCAGGAAAACCTAATCGAGTTTGCTGTCCGGCAATTCCTGTACACAGAAATCGTGTTCTGTGCGCAGCGAATTTTGAAGCCGATTTCGAGTAAGTTATTGTCAGATCTGGGTTGTGACCTGAATATGAAAGTTGTAGATCATGAAAAGGCCTTTCCAACGAGCGGTTACACGCCTCCACCGGATTCCTGTAACTTCAGGAAACTCCGGTCGAAGTTGCTGTCCAGTGCTAATCCCGCGCTGAAATTCTGGGTCTCTACATACATTGTAGATTTGAAATTGGTGGTCCAATGTCGCAAATAATTCGAGATTTTGGTGAAATAATTTATGTTAACCACCAAAGTGTTATGGATGATAATATTTACTGTTTTAGAAATCAATTTATTATCGCAAGATAGCTTGAGGCCTGTTGATTTCCTTATGTTTAATTGGATTGATTTGATAACACTTCGGTAAGTTGTCGTAAGAGCAAATCTTGTTATATCATGTTGAAATCACTTGGGATGATATATAGATGGGTAACCCATGGCCGTGCATATGTTATATATATCAGATTGAATTTAGGAGTCCAACAATAGTGTGTCATCTCCTATTGGCATTTTATAGTAAATGTGCAAGTGCGGTGTTGACCGCCACTAAGTTTTGGTTGTGTTGAGGAAGGGTGTGGATGGATGGTTGGGTTGTGTACTCATGCTCACTCCGAGGCCCCTTCCATGATAGGTTGATGTGGAATTCGCATGTGGTGTGAGTCGACACGCGGTGTCGTAATCCTGGGTTAAGGATAGTGTGGCAGGTCTACGGGCTCGCCAGTCGTCACACCGACGGGAGTTGACAGTTAGACTTGGTCGGTTTGGGCTGTGTCCTCGGTGTTCACGTCCCGAGGCCCCTCCGGCCATGTGAACGGTTGGGCTGTGTCCTCGTGCTTCTTTCGAGGCCCCTTTCGGGTCACGCAAGGCCAGTTCGGGCTGTGTTCTTGGTGCACATCTACCCAAGACCCCGCTGGGCCATAGTACGCATGGGCTCCGCTGTTGTGTTCTTAGCGTTGAGGCGTACGGAGGCCTAGGTGAAGTAGTGTGATACCCGCCTAGTAGTAGAAGTGCCCGTTCTACTGTCACCGCCTGGCCACGGCGGCTGATGCCTGAGAGGTTAGCTACCTGCTCGAAAAGTAGGAACTATAGTCTGTGTCGACATAGCAATTGCATGGGTGTGCATGGGTGAGTCATTGCATAGCATTCATAGCATTTCATAACATTGCACAACAAGATCCTCATCGTATAAGTTTGTATGGGCACTCTTATACAATGAGTTACTTTTATGTAACCCGATCCTTAACTTATAAGTTTGTATGGGCATTCTTATAAGTTAAGTTACTTTCCTGCTGTTACTTATACTTGCTAGTTTAGTGTAGCTCTTGCATAAACGCTGATTATGATACTGTTACTCTTACACTACTGCCACCTGCTTGTACTTCCTTTACTTGTATGCTTGTTATATACTATACTCTTGTTCTTTTTCTCCGCCCGGTGCCGAGGAGTCGCCGGGGGAGCGGATGTGAAACCACTTAGTCGTTTCGACTAACGGTTGCTACGTCTTCCTTTTTAGGAGGTCACGCCGCAGGTAGAGCAGCCGCAGACTACGCCGCAGGACAGCCAGGCCAGGACGACAGGGCCTGAAGGGACGGTGCCATCGATACCGTCGGTTACCGATGTTAGTTCTATTGATCTGTTGTAGCCCGTTTGGGCAATGTTTAGCTGTACTCTGATATATTGTAGAAGCATGTTTTAGCTTCTCATTATTGATGTATTTGGACATTATAACTTAGTGTGGATTTTGACTTCTCTTACTTATTTATTTGGTTGGGTTGGCATGATATATTGATATTGTTGTAGCCGGCGGAATAGGCGTCTTGTGGTACAGGTTAGCCCGTGTGCTAATGCTACCGCAAGGCGGCTGTTCCGGGCATAAGACTCCCTCTTCGTGCCATGTTTTGGGATCCGGGTAGGGGGAGTTTTACAAATGGTATCAAAGCCACGATCCTCAACTAAGGAAGTCATTCAACAATGGTGCCACCCCCGTTTGGTTAGTCGGTTTGTGGACAAACTGACTTAGCGGAAGCAGTGGTGTGCCCATATGTAATTCACATTAAGTTTGTCCAACTTTGACCTTGAGTTTAGCCAACCTGACCACAAATTTGTCATGTACGTGTAGGTTCCACTGCATGTTGAGCCGTTGGGGGGTACCCCTACCCCTCCCATACCCACTCAGTTCCAACAGTCTGAGCTGGGGCAAACACTCACCGCCATTCTTGATGCTTTTAAGGCACAGCAGGCTCCGGTGCAACAACAAGCCCCGAGCTCCAACTGGCTGAGCACCTTCCGGGCTCTCTCCCCTCCCGTCTATCTTGGGGCAGAGTCGGCTGTGCGCACAGAGGAATGGCTAGACACGATACAGGAGTTGTTGGCTGGTATCCGTTGCCCGGCCAACATGGCAGTGACATTGGCAGTGTCCGTCTTGGACTTCCATGCGAAGAGGTGGTGGAAGTCCCTTATGGGATCTACCTTCCAAGGCCGGATCTACACAGAGATAAGTTGGAGTGAATTCTCGGAGGTTTTCTTGGAGCACTTTATCCCTACGTCAGCCCGAGATGAGCTTGAGCAGAGGTTCCTTCTATTAAAGCAGGGATCAAAGACGGTTACGGAATACCAGCGGGAATTACAGCATCTCGCAAGGTTTGCGGATTCTTACGAGTTGGATGACAGAGGCTATGCCAAGCGCTTCTACAAGGGGCTGCGAGATCCCCTAAGGCAGTCCCTTTTGTTTATAGCGGTTGGTAGCTTGGCAGAGATCATTGATATGGCAAAGAGATTGGAGGCGGACCACATGGGATGTAGTAAGAGGCCTGCGGAAGACGTGATGGAAGCCGGCCAATGGAATAGAAGGAGGCGAGACTTCAGAGGAGGAAGGGGACACCAAGGAGGTGGAGGGCGTGTCCACCAAAACTATAGGGTGGACCATCCAGTTCCGCAGCCGCCTGCGTTGCCTCCACCCCCAGAGCCTCAGCGATTTCAACAACCTGAAGGGCGTCGTGGTCTGGTGTGCTTCGAATGCAACCAGTCGGGCCACATCCGACGTTTTTGCCCGCAGCTATATGGGAACGTCCCTCCTGCTCTCCCTCCTGCTCTCCCTCCACTAGCTCCACGAGGGCGGGGATACATGCATGGTCGAGGACGAGGACCGCCAAGAGGTAACCCCGGCCCTGCTAGGGATCAGGTGTACGCGCTTGACATGGCACAGGAACGGAACCCACAAGATGTGATTGCAGGTATGATTTAATTAGTTTACATATTTGCATGGTTTAACATGAATTGATTGGAACTTATTAGACACTAGCAATAAGTTTTGGTCGTTGGCACTTAGGCACCGTGATTATTGGCGGGAAGACGGCCTATGCGCTGTTCAATACCGGTGCCTCACACTCTTTTGTGTCCGAGGATTTCATAAAAGACGTGGGGGATGTTCAGTACTTCACGGGAATAGCCCGACGTGTACGCCTTCCGGATGGCTCGGAGATGATCGCAACCGCCAAGTGCGAGTTGGAGTTATTTATTGATGGGAAGGCCTTTGATACACCGGCCACGGTTTTGAGAATGTCGGAGTTCGACATCATTTTGGGCATGGCATGGCTGGATTGGCACTTCGCGAGGATCGACTACGCGGAGAAGCGGATCTATTTGAGACATGGAGACTCTGACGTCATCTTCCAAGGTATTGGCTTCGCGCCCCGCATGATGTTATCTTCCGTCCAGGTTGTAAAAGCTCATATGAAGGGGGACGAGGTCTTCATGATCTGGTTCGAGTTGAAGGAGGAAACGTTGGAATTAAAGGATGTACGGGTTGTGCGGGATTTTCCCGAGGTATTTCCTGAGAAGCTGCCAGGATTGCCCCGCATAGAGAGGTTGATTTTCAGATTAATCTAGTACCAGGTGCCAAGCCTGTATCTAAGGCTCCGTACAGAATGGCCCCGAAAGAACTTGCAGAATTTAGAGTTCAACTACAGGAACTAGTGGATTCAGGGTTCGTTCGCCCCAGTTCATCACCATGGGGAGCCCTGTGCTGTTCGTGAAGAAGAAGGATGGAACCCTGCGATTGTGCATAGATTATCGGGAACTCAATCGATTGACGGTGCGGAACACTTATCCGCTACCTCAGGATCGACGAGTTGTTCGATCAATTAGTGGGAGCACATTGGTTCTCTAAACTAGACTTGCGCTCTGGATACTATCAGTTGAGGATACAAGAAGGGGATATTCAGAAAACAGCCTTCAGTTTGAGATATGGTTTGTATGAGTTCACGGTAATGCCGTTTGGGCTCACAAATGCACCTTCGGCCTTCATGAGCCTGATGAACAAGGTGTTTGAACCATACTTGGACATCTTTGTCATTGTTTTCATCGACGACATCTTGGTCTACTCAAAGATGGAGGAGGAGCATGTCGAGCACCTGACCTTGGTTTTGAAGAAATTGAAGGAGCACGCCTTGTATGCCAAGTTTAGCAAGTGTGAATTCTGGCTTAAGGAGGTTGCCTTCTTGGGGCATGTGATCAGTGGAGCAGGATTAGCGGTGGATCCAGCAAAGGTGCGAGCCGTGAAGGAGTGGTCACCCTTGAAGTCGGCGGCCGATGTACGAAGCTTTCTTGGACTTGTCGGGTACTACCGCAAGTTCGTGAAAGGATTTTCCAAGATTGCCCTTCCTCTTACCTCCTTGATGAAGAAGGGTGTGCCATTTGAGTGGACACCTCAATGTGAAGCGGCATTTCAAGAGTTGAAGGATAGGCTTACCTCCGCCCCCATCCTTGCTCTTCCGTCGGGGAAGGAAGGATTTCAGGTTTACACGGACGCATCATATCAAGGGATGGGTGCGGTGCTGATGCAGCACGGGCATGTAATCGTCTATGCTTCAAGGCAGTTAAAGAAACATGAAGTTAATTACCCGGTTCATGATTTGGAGCTGGGAGCAGTGGTGTTCGCTTTGAAGGTCTGGAGGCATTACCTATATGGCGTACACTGCGAGATCTTTTCCGATCACAAGAACTTGAAGTATGTCCACACTCAGAAGGAGTTGAACATGAGACAACGATGGTGGTTGGAATTTCTATGCGACTATGAGTTCAACATGAACTACCACACCGGGAAAGCGAACTCCGTAGCCGATGCCTTGAGTAGGAAAGCGCCAGGCTCTAGCCCAGAGTCTCGGTTGATGAGTATGGAGTTGGCACGGATGGTCGAAGAGATGGAAATTACTCTAGTATTCAAGGCTCCTTCGACAGAGTATGCGGAGTATTTGGCCAACATGAGCATAGTTTGTGATATCCGAGATCGGATTCGGGTGGAGCAAGGTATGGATGCGGCCTTGGCCCCGGCAATCAAGGCAATTGAAGATGGGACCACCGATGAGTACACAATAAAAGACGGCCTCGTTTATCTTCGAGGCCGACTTTATATTCCCAAGGGCGGCAAAATTCGGGAAGATATATTGAGAGAGGCGCATTCCTCTCAATATTCAGTGCATCCGGGTATTGCTAAGATGTACGCCGGACTGCGGAAGACCATGTGTTGGTCGGGAATGAAGAAGGATGTTCGCTACTATGTTACACATTGCGAAGCTTGCCAAAGAGTGAAGGCTGAATGCAGGAGTCCCGGTGGTTTGTTGCAGTCATTGCCCATCCCCGAATGGAAGTTCGAGGACATCTCCATGGACTTTGTCCATGGGCTACCTCGCTCACGCTCCGGGAATGATTCAGTGTGGGTTATTCTGGATCAACTGACAAAGGTGGCCCGGTTCATTCCAATGAAGAAGGAAGCACACGTGGATGTTTTGGTACGCCTTTTTGTGGAGCAATTTGTACGGTATCATGGCGTGCCCAAGACAATTGTTTCGGATCGGGATGGTCGGTTTACATCCAATGAGTGGAAGGCGGTACAGGCGTATTTGGGCTCACGCCTAACCTTTAGTACCGCATTTCATCCTCAGACTGACGGGCAGTCAGAGCGGACCATCAGAACACTGGAGGATTTATTGAGATTATGTGTGCTGGACAGAGGAGAGCCATGGGAAAGGCTCTTGCCACTAGTGGAATTCTCCTATAATAATAGCCATCAGGCAAGCATCGGCATGGCGCCCCATGAAGCCCTTTACGGAAGAAGGTGCAGGACCCACTTGTCTTGGGTGCAGGATGAAGATCCGAAGGCTTTAGGAAATGAATTTATAGATGATACTGATATGGCTGTCAGATTGATAAGAGACCGCATGTTGGAGGCTCAAAGTCGACAGGCAAAATATTACAATAAAAAGCACCGGATGGTGGAGTTCCAAGTGAGCGAAAAAGTGTTCCTTAAGATTCGGCCGATGCATGGAGTGTCGCGGGTGCGGGGAGTGAAAAAGCTCAGCCCAAGGTATGTTGGGCCTTATACTATATTGGAAAGAATTGGCCCGTTGGCCTATCGGTTGGAGTTACCACCGGAACTAGAAAATCTTCACGACGTGTTCCATGTATCGTCGCTTCGAAAAGCACTATTGCGGCCCGACCAATTTACTCCCACTACTGATGGTGCGGTGGCGTCAGATAGGTATGTGCGAATAGAGCCGGTACGGATTGTTGACAGCGAGACAAGAACATTACGCCGCAAAAGTGTTCCCTTAGTGAAGGTGCTATGGTTGAATCATGGGAAGGAGGAGTACACATGGGAGCCAATGGATTTAATGCAGCAACGCTACCCGGAGTTGTTTGCTCAAGGTAATCTTATTTAAAAACGTATGATAAATTTCCTGTTAAGCTTTTTCCACACAGCCTAAGCCTGATTTCGGGGACGAAATCTTTTATTTTGTTTATAGGATTTATAACGTCCCGAATCGCTCTAGGCCCCTAGTGTGTGTGTTTTGAGTCAGGAGGGTTGACTCGAGTCCTGAGAAGTGCCGGGAATTGGACTGCACTTGTGGTGACATGGAGAAATCAGTGTAAAAAGACATGGGTAGCGACACGGGTAGCGACACGGGCGTGTCCCTACCCGTGTGCGTCGAGTTGAGCTCGACGAGCCGTGTCGAGACTGACGAGCTGTGTCGACACCAAGTGACACGGGTAGTGACACGGCCGTGTCCCTACCCGTGTGCGTCGAGTTGAGCTCGACGAGCCGTGTCGAGATCGTCGAACTGTGTCGACACCAGGTGACACGGGTAGTGACACGGCCGTGTCCCTACCCGTGTGTGTCGAGATGATCTCGACGAAGCGTGTCGAGATCGTCGAGATGCGTTGAGATAGTCGAGCGGGGGACACGGGTAGTGACACGGGCGTGTCCCTACCCGTGTGCGTCGAGTTGAGCTCGACGAGAAGTGTCGAGATTCAACCCGAGAAGTACACGGCCAATGACACGGCCATGCACACGGCCGTGTCATGGGGACACGGGTCGGGACACGGGCGTGTCCCTACCCGTGTCAAACATGGAACCGACATGGAAACCGCCACGGCCGTTTCGCCGAAGCGGGACACGGGTACGGACACGGCCGTGTCCCTACCCGTGTCATGTTTTGTTTATAAGGGGCAGAGGAAACCCTAGCCGTTTTCACTCTCATTTCACCCCCTATCTCCTGTGAGAACTCCTGGTGAGAGGAAAACCGCTGGAGCAAGTTCTACCGGAGGAGATTCGCCATCGCCGTGAAAGAGAAGATGCCGCCGAGGAGAACTACGCGATCCATGACAAGAAATGGTGGTACCGCTGGAGCCAATGTGAGTTTCCTACCCTCTCCCTTGGTGCTAGATCTTAGATATATAGGAGAGACATCGGCTCAAGAGAGCTTGATGGAGAGGAGAAGATTTCTAGGTTTGGCCATGCTAGGATTTGAATCCTAGATTTTAGATCTCTTCAACCCTTCCCCTTTTCTTCAATACGACGATGGGTGAATGGTTTCGTGAGGAGTTTTGGCCCTTGATGTTGAATAAGGGAGGAGGACATTTCTGGAAAATTTAGGAAGGATCGCTTGAGGAGGAAGACGGACCGATGCCGTTCATTTTTCTTTAAGATGCGCGCAGAATCTGTATTCTGCGCGCAGCGATCTTCTAGGCCATTTTCGTGTAGGATATGTGCAGATCTGGGCTTTTGGCTAAACACGAAAGTTGTAGCCCTTGGAAATACCTTTCCAACGAGTGGTTGCACGATTTTAGGTGATGTCTGTGGCCCCAGGAAAACCTAATCGAGTTTGCTGTCCGGCAATTCCTGTACACAGAAATCGTGTTCTGTGCGCAGCAAACTTTGAAGCCGATTTCGAGTAAGTTATTGTCAGATCTGGGTTGTGACCTGAATATGAAAGTTGTAGATCATGAAAAGGTCTTTCCAACGAGGGGTTACACGCCTCCACCGGATTCCTGCAACTTCAGGAAACTCCGGTCGAAGTTGCTGTCCAGTGCTAATCCCGCGCTGAAATTCTGGGTCTCTACATACATTGTAGATTTGAAATTGGTGGTCCAATGTCGCAATTAATTCGAGATTTTGGTGAAATAATTTATGTTAACCACCAAAGTGTTATGGATGATAATATTTACTGTTTTAGAAATCAATTTATTATCGCAAGATAGCTTGAGGCATGTTGATTTCCTTATGTTTAATTGGATTGATTTGATAACACTTCGGTAAGTTGTCGTAAGATCAAATCTTGTTATATCATGTTGAAATCACTTGGGATGATATATAGATGGGTAACCCATGGCCGTGCATATGTTATATATATCGGATTGAATTTAGGAGTCCAACAATAGTGTGTCGTCTCCTATTGGCATTTTATAGTAAATGTGCAAGTGCGGTGTTGACCGCCACTAAGTTTTGGTTGTGTTGAGGAAGGGTGTGGATGGATGGTTGGGCTGTGTCCTCGTGCTCACTCTGAGGCCCCTTCCATGATAGGTTGATGTGGAATTCGCATGTGGTGTGAGTCGACACGCGGTGTCGTAATCCTGGGTTAAGGATAGTGTGGCAGGTCTACGGGCTCGCCAGTCGTCACACCGACGGGAGTTGATAGTTAGACTTGGTCGGTTTGGGCTGTGTCCTCGGTGTTCACGTCCTGAGGCCCCTCCGGCCATGTGAACGGTTGGGCTGTGTCCTCGTGCTTCTTCCGTGGCCCCTTCCGGGTCACGCAAGGCCAGTTCGGGCTGTGTTCTTGGTGCACATCACCCAAGACCCCGCTGGGCCATAGTACGCATGGGCTCCGCTGTTGTGTTCTTAGCGTTGAGGCGTACGGAGGCCTAGGTGAAGTAGTGTGATACCCGCCTAGTAGTAGAAGTGTCCGTTCTACTGTCACCGCCTGGCCACGGCGGCTGATGCCTGAGAGGTTAGCTACCTGCTCGAAAAGTGGGAACTATAGTCTGTGTCGACATAGCAATTGCATGGGTGTGCATGGGTGAGTCATTGCATAGCATTCATAGCATTTCATAACATTGCACAACAAGATCCTCATCGTATAAGTTTG
This sequence comes from Platanthera guangdongensis, assembly GCA_039583875.1. Lineage (NCBI taxonomy): Eukaryota > Viridiplantae > Streptophyta > Magnoliopsida > Asparagales > Orchidaceae > Platanthera > Platanthera guangdongensis. The sequence continues at coordinate 108,435,300 of CM077162.1, read as the reverse complement.
TATGGGCACTCTTATACGATGAGTTACTTTTATGTAACCCGATCCTTAACTTATAAGTTTGTATGGGCATTCTTATAAGTTAAGTTACTTTCCTGCTGTTACTTATACTTGCTAGTTTAGTGTAGCTCTTGCATAAACGCTGATTATGATACTGTTACTCTTACACTACTGCCACCTGCTTGTACTTCCTTTACTTGTATGCTTGTTATATACTATACTCTTGTTCTTTTTCTCCGCCCGGTGCCGAGGAGTCGCCGGGGGAGCGGATGTGAAACCACTTAGTCGTTTCGACTAATGGTTGCTACGTCTTCCTTTTTAGGAGGTCACGCCGCAGGTAGAGCAGCCGCAGACTACGCCGCAGGACAGCCAGGCCAGGACGACAGGGCCTGAAGGGACGGTGCCATCGATACCGTCGGTTACCGATGTTAGTTCTATTGCTCTGTTGTAGCCCGTTTGGGCAATGTTTAGCTGTACTCTGATATATTGTAGAAGCATGTTTTAGCTTCTCATTATTGATGTATTTGGACATTATAACTTAGTGTGGATTTTGACTTATCTTGCTTATTTATTTGGTTGGGTTGGCATGATATATTGATATTGTTGTAGCCGGCGGAATAGGCGTCTTGTGGTACAGGTTAGCCCGTGTGCTAATGCTACCGCAAGGCGGCTGTTCCGGGCATAAGACTCCCTCTTCGTGCCGTGTTTTGGGATCCAGGTAGGGGGAGTTTTACACGAGCCGCCACCACCGCCGGCGGATATCGCCACCACCTTCCCTGAGGTGGTGGCTAGTGATTCCAAGCGATGAGGCCGCCGGAATTGGCTACTCCGGTGAACCCGAGCAAGAAGCAAAGCTTGGAAAAATCTCCATTTCCTCACATGGTATCGGGCTCAATTGAGCTCAATGTCTCTCCTAGAGGATCTAGAAAGCTAGTACGGGTAGAAAGGCGGCGAAACAGACCTGAATTAAGCCTTGGCGGCGAGTGTGGTGGCGGTTGGCCATGGTTGAGCTGCTCTGGCGATCTCATGCTCAAAATCTCGTTTCTTCACCAAAAGATCTCCTCTAGACTCGTTCCCCACTCGTTTCCACTCACTGGAGCTGATGGTGTGGTCGGTTTGAGCTAGAAATTGCTGTATATGGAGATACAACCAAGGTGAGCTCGGTTTGGGGCTTTGGAGGCTTCACCCATGGTGCCAGGTGGACACCAAGCTTCCAAAACCTATTGGATTTTCTAAGGAGGCCAGCCAGCACCTTTTGGGGCAGAAGGAGCCAAGGCCAAGTGGCCTCCTCTCCTTGAACTCACCTTCTCTCTCCTCTTTTAGGTTAAACTCACCTTCTCTCTCCTCTTTTAGGTGAATTCCCCAAAATTCCCTTTTGCATGTGACCCACTCTTCAAAACTAGAGGGTAGGGGTGGTCTTTGACCACTTGTGCTGATAATGGGCCAAGTTTGGTGGGCTTGGCCCAAGAAGAGTGGGCTTAGCCCTCATTTTCTTCTTTAGGTCAATTATGTTGACTAGGTTGACTTTGAGTTGACTTGGTCAACCATGATGAGTGGGCTGACCCCAGTTGGTGGTCATGGGTCTAATGGCCCCACCCAACTCGGGTTGGGTCAATGTGGTGCCCTACTTGGGTTAATTGGGCCTATAAGTATAGATTTGACCAACTTATGGCTATGGTTGACTTTGGTCAACTAGGGTCAAAGAGTTGACCTAATAACATGCCCTAGGGTCCACATAGATTATTTTATGGTTAGGGCAATGTGGTGGGGTCATGGTGTGACTAGGGCTCATATTTAGGCATGTTTGACTTAGTTTGACTTGGGCCCTTTAGTCGGCCCCACATTTGTACAACCCACTACCTAAGGTCAAACATAGCTAATTTCCCTAACACCCACCCCATGCCCAACCCAATATAGGTTAAGGGGTCTAGAAGTAACATGGGATGTTACAAATCCCAATAAACAAAAAAATAATTTCGTCCCTGAAATTCAAGTTTGTGTCTACGGAGTTTCTGTGCACAAGAATTTTAAGAAAATTTCAACATAGTAAAAATACACTTGAGGCGAAAAGCTCTGGGTACCGTTCACACATCAAATCCATCAGCTCCCAAGTGTGCTCGTGTAACACTCCAAAGTCAATTTGGGTTTCAGGTGGTGTGACACGGCCTGAGACATGGGCATGTCCCAGGGCGTGTCGTGCCTGGATTGAGGAGTTGGGTGTCTGGTCGACAATATTGGGTCGATGGAAGGAACACGCCAGGTGACACGGGTGTGACCCAACTAACACGGGCGTGTCCCTCTGGGTGACACAATGCGCTTGACGATCGTCGAGTGTCGAGTAAGGTGTACATGGTCTGGGACACGGGCGTGTCCCAGGGCGTATTTGCGGGACACGGGTGTGTCCAGGTGCACACGGCCTGGGACACGAGCGTGTCCCAAGGCCATGTGACTATCGGGTGAGATTATGATGGTGCTGAGTGAAGTACACAGGTGGCCAAAACGGGCATGTCCGGTATGACACGGGCATGAAGGGTGTGACACGGGCGTATCACACGACCATATACTGGTTGGATTTGAGTCGGTTGATGATGACTTGTTTTAGTCATCATTTTTGGGGTAGTTTAGTATGCAAAATTCCTAGTTTAATTATATGTTTTATGTATTTTTATGCATGTTTTGTTTTATTTCTTCTTAAAGTCTTTTTGTGTTAGGATATTATAATTCCTAGTTTTATTTGCTTGTTATGTTGCAATTTTATTTTGTTATGTTTTGATATAAAAATATATAGTTTTAGTATATGTTTTATATCTTATATTTACTTGTGTTTTGTTATGAATATAATTAATTAATAGTATGATATATTATGTTCGTAATGTTTAGTTTCATTTGTATTAACTAATGTTTTGTTTTGTTTTATTTATAGGTTCAAATTCCAAGCATGTGTAGCCCACTTCTTCAACATGGTGCAGCCCACATGATGCAGCCTTCTCCTTGGAGCAGCCCGAGCTTTCAATTTGGTGCAACCCTCAAGCTCAAGTCCAACCCATTACATGTGGAGCCCGAGCCCATGCAGCCCCTAGCCTTTACCCGAGCCCATGCAGCCCCTAGCCTCTACCCGAGCCTATTTAAAAGCCCAAAGCAGCCCACCTAGCCTCTACCCGAGCCCATGCTGCAGCCCCCTCTTTCATATTTTACCATGCATGAATACATCCTACATGGCCGGCCACCTTTTAATGACATACATGCATGTTCTCTCTCTCTCTCTCCCTTCCATTTATTGCATGCATGCATTCATTTTTTTCATGCTTGGCCGGCCCCTCCCCTCTCTCCCCCCTTTTATTATTTTCTCTTCCATTTATTCCTCATGCATCCCCCACTCATCCTTTCTCTCTTATTAATTTCTCTATCCATGCACCTTGCCACCAATACATTGAACCCACCTCCTCTTTCTTCCCCCTAATTAAATAATGTTCATGCACCCTCTCTATCCTACATGGCCGGCCACCCCCCTTGCCCCCTCTTCTTCATTCAATTCTAGAACCTTCTCCCTCATCTATAAAAAGAACCCATATCCCATGCTTTTGAGGAGGGGATTTTGGAGAGCAAGTGAAGTGCTAGTTTAAGTGGAGAGTGCTTGTGAGTGTTAGTTTTATTATTGTATTAGTTTTCTTTTCAATTAGTGCAAGTTTCTTCAATTAGTGCAAGTTTTCTTTATAGCATAGTCTAGTCTTTTTAATATTTTGTGTACTCTTTTTGTTTGCAAGTAATGAAAATATTTCTCTCTTATTTTGTTTTGTCTTCCCTTTCAATTATGCGTAGCTAATTTCCTATAGCATTCGATCGTGAGGATCCATGAAGTGAGATGAGAGTTTATTTTCTTTCTTAGTTTTATTTTTGTTATTTCATGCTCGATCCTTCTTTGATTTATTTTTTTTGTCGACTCCGTATTTCCGGTATACGGTAGTAGGCTTGGGATCTCATATTTGAGTAGCCGAGAGGCTCATGAATGTGAAAGATCACTCAAAGAAGGAAGGAGTTGAACGCAATCCTAGAGATAGGACGACGTAAATCCTCCGGATTGGAGTCAAATCCAATAGTGCGGATCACCTCGATAATGCAACTTTAGGCTTCTTTGGTTTGTAAAGAGATTTCGATCGAAGAGTCTATAAGTTAGGAGACCTAATGCTCTAGCGAGATTTTGTCTTATTTTCGGATCCGTCACGGTCGAGTATGATTTGCAAAATTAAAATTGTCTTTATTTTTATCTCTCTCATCTAATTTCATGGTTAATCATTGATCGAATGCTAGCTTTTTATTATAAGTTTTTTCGTCTCGCAAATTGTCTTTTGTTTTATTCTAAAAAATTCTCAAATCCCTTTAGTTTTCCGGTAGGATAATAGTTATAGCGTGAGTAGAAGTAATTGACAGCCCCGTGTTTAAATACGACCTTGGTACTACGATTCGACAGGTACGCTTGCCTGTTCGGGTTTTGGCCCACCAAGTTTTTGGCGCCGTTGCCGGGGACTTTTCTTTGTCAATATTTTGAAAACGATTGCGCTATTACTTCTCCAAAAATCAAAAAAATTATAATTTATATATTTAAATATTTATAATCAACCCACTTCACCTTATTTCTACCCCACCTAAAATCTCTCGAAAAGGGTAAGGGGCTTTAAGCGCCACCATTTTACCTAGTACCGGGCGAACCCTTCACCGGGTAGTCCTCGGGAAGTTCGACAGCCAAGCCGTCTAAAAAAAAATCTTTTTTTCAAAAAACAAAACAAAAAAAATTTTCCTTTCTTTTCCTCTTTTTCTTTCTTTTCCAAGCTTTCATTCTCATCTTCCCTCGTTTTCTTTACTAGTGCATGACCCGAGCGAATCCGTCGCTACTTGTTGATTTGGACCCAGAAATCGAACGCTCCTTTCGGAGACAACTACGATTCGGGGCTTCCACTTCTCAAACAGCGGTTGAGGATTCCTTCGGGGATTGTAATTATTCTGAAATGGGAGATCCCAACCCAGGAATGGCTCAGCAAAGGACTATGTCTGATTATGCTCGACCCAACCTGGAGGGGACTGACACAAGTATTGTTCGACCTACAATTGCGAACAATAACTTCGAGCTTAAGCCTAGCATCATACAAATGGTGCAGCAATATGTACAGTTCGACGGATTACAAGATGAAAATCCGAACTTGCATATTGCAAATTTTCTTGAAATCTGTGACACCTTCAAAATAAATGGTGTCTCAAATGATGCTATAACGCTAAGACTCTTCCCCTTCTCCTTAAGAACTAAGGCCAAACAGTGGTTGAGTTCTCTTCCAAGAGGCTCAATCACTACTTGGAACATTTTAACTGAAAAATTTCTTGCTAGATATTTCCCTCCCGCCAAAACTGCTAAGTTAAGAAATGATATCACTTCTTATTCTCAAATTGCTTCTGAGACCCTCTATGACACTTGGGAGAGGTTCAAAGAACTTTTGAGAAGATGCCCTCATCATGCTCTGCCTGTATGGTTACAGGTTCAGACATTTTACAATGGGCTAAATCAAGAAACTAAGCAAATGATAGATGCCGCTTCCGCTGGTTCCTTGTACCGCAAAACTCCGGAAGCCGCTCTTGAGCTTATCGAGGACATGGCGATGAACACTTATCAGTGGAATTCGTCTAGGACTCATCCATCTAAACCTGCAGGTATCTATGAAGTGGATTCGGTTTCGCAACTGGCGCTACAAGTGGAAATGTTAAACAAGAAGATTTCGGAGATGACTGCTTCCTCCGCCGCTAAGGTATATGAAAATGTGAATGCTGTTGCTGCCGAGCAGGTGGATTATCTGGGGAACATACCCAGGCCTGCTCAAAATAATTCTGCAAACAATTTTTCTGCTCTTCCGAATTTTTCTTCTCCGCCTGGTTTTTCTTCTTCTTCTAATTCTTATCACCCCGGATGGCATAACCATCCAAATTTCTCGTGGAGTAATAACGCTAACGCCATACGCCCACCGCACGATTTTACACCACCACCACCTCCGCAACAAAAGTTTCAAAAACCTTCCCCTTTGGAAGAGATCCTCGCTAAATATATAAGCTCGAACGATGCCACTATTAGAAATTTAACAGGATCAATGAAAAACTTAGAAAATCAAGTCGGCCAACTCGCTAAGGCCTTTTCCGAGAGACCACCTGGAACTCTTCCCTCGAACACTGAGCCTAACCCAAGGGAACACGCAAATGCGATTTCCCTTCGGAGCGGTAAAGTTGTTAACGAGCCCACCACAAGGGAAGAGCCAAATGTGATTGTCCCTCCTGTTGTGGAAGCAATTACCCCTACGGAAAATGATAAAACAATTTTTGAAAATGAAAAATCTACTTTAGATAAAGAAAAAGATATTTCCATTTTTTCTAATGATGACGTTCAAAATGATGCTCCGCTTATCATAAAGGAATTTCCGCCACCCCCTTATCCGGCCCGACTTAGGAAAGAAAAACTAGATGATCAATACCAACGCTTCCTTGAAATGTTCAAACAAATTCATATTAATTTACCATTTCATGAAGCGATTAGTCAAATGCCTAAGTATGTAAAATATCTTAAGGATTTATTAACAAACAAGACGAAATTGGAAAATTTATCGCATGTAACCTTAAATGAAGAATGCTCGGCGGTCGTTAAAAACTCTAATCTTCCTAAAAAGATAAACGATCCGGGTAGTTTTTCCATTCCGTGCGTTTTTGGTGATCTGTTTGTTAAACATGCGTTAGCGGATCTAGGAGCAAGCATAAATTTGATGCCCTTTTCTTTATTCAAAAAGCTAGGATTGGGCACTCTGAGCCCTACAAGAATGAGTATCCAATTAGCTGATAGGTCTATCAAGTATCCACTAGGTATCGTTGAGGACGTGCTAGTAAAGGTCGACAAATTCATCTTCCTGGTGGATTTTGTCATTCTTGATATTGAAGAGGACGTCGAGGTTCCTCTTATCCTTGGACGACCATTTCTAGCCACCTCTCGAGCGGTTATAGACGTTAGTAACGGAAAGTTGTTTTTGCGTGTGGGAGATGATGAGGTCACATTTTCTATTAATCAATCAAAGAAAAATTCTTTACAAAATGATGACTCATGCTTCTTTATTGATGTTTTAAATGAAGATTCTTCCCTTTCCCTTTCCAACATTTCTTCCAATGAATTTTCCTCTTCGTTTTCTGAAATTTCTTCACATAATTTTAACAACCCGGTGATGTCGATTCAAGAAAATTTTGAAAATAATTTTGTATGTAGTAGAAAAAAGTATGAAAATCTTGTTTTTGAAAAAGAGAAAAACTTAAAAAATTCTTATGACGAACCACCCCAGCTTGATTTAAAACCACTGCCTGACCACCTCAAATATGCCTTTCTTGCAAAAGATTCAAAATTGCCCGTTATAATCTCGGCTTTTCTTTCCCAATCCGAAAACGATCAGTTGATCGAACTACTACAAAAGCATCGCCGAGCTATAGCGTGGCAAATTTCCGACATTTCTGGCATAAGCCCTTCTTTTTGTACTCATAAAATATTTTTTAAAATGATCCTAAGGGTGTAGTCCAACCACAACGGCGTCTCAATCCGAATATGAAAGAGGTTGTGAAGGAAGAGGTGCTTAAGTTATTAGATGCAGGGATAATTTATCCGATTTCCGATAGTCAGTGGGTGAGTCCGGTACAGGTTGTCCCTAAGAAGGATGGGATTACGGTAGTACCAAATGAAAATAACGACTTAATTCCAACTAGGACGATAACGGGATGGAGGATGTGCATCGATTACCGTAAGCTAAATGATGCCACTCGAAAAGATCACTTCCCCCTCCCCTTTATCGATAAAATTCTAGAACGTTTGTCCGGGCACAATTTTTATTGCTTCCTCGACGGTCTCTCGGGATACTTTCAAATCCCTATCGCACCCGAGGACCAAGAGAAGACGACATTCACCTGCCCCTTCGGAACTTTTGCTTATCGTAGAATGCCTTTCGGATTATGCAACGCACCCGCCACCTTTCAGCGGTGTATGCTTGCTATTTTTGATAAATACGTCGAGAATATTATGGAAATATTTATGGACGATTTTTCTGTTTTTGGCGACTCCTTTAATTTATGTTTAGAAAATTTGGAAAAAGTTTTACAACGCTGCGAGGAAACGAATCAAGTTTTAAATTGGGAGAAGTGCCACTTTATGGTACGCGAAGGCTTAGTCCTTGGCCACAACATTTCCGCTAGGGGAATTGAAGTGGACAAGGCAAAAATTAAAGTAATTGAAAAGTTACCGCCGCCTATAAATATTAAATCAATTAGAAGTTTTTTAGGGCATGCGGGTTTTTATCGACGATTCATTAAAAACTTTTCAAAAATTACTAAGCCTCTCACCCACCTTCTCGAAAAAGACACTCCTTTCGTTTTTGATGAATCATGTCTCGCGGCATTTGAATTAATTAAATCAAAACTTATAAATGTTCCTATTTTGATCGCCCCAGTTTGGGATTTACCTTTCGAAATCATGTGTGATGCGAGTAATCATGCGGTAGGTGCGGTTTTAGGTCAACGAATCGCTAAGAACTTTCATCCGATTTTCTACGCTAGTAAAACTCTCACTTCTGCGCAAGAAAATTACAACACGACGGAGAAAGAGCTCTTAGCGGTTATTTTTGCTTTTGATAAATTCCGACCGTATGTTACTCTTTCTAAGGTTATTGTTTTCACGGATCATTCCGCTCTGAAGTACCTCCTTTCTAAACCGGATGCCAAGCCGCGTCTTATCCGTTGGATCCTCATACTTCAAGAATTCGACTTGGAGATTCGGGATAAGAAAGGAGCGGGAAACTTAGCAGCTGATCATCTCTCTCGTCTTGAAAATCCCAATCTAGATCTTTTAAATGAAACTTTTATTAATGATTCTTTTCCGGATGAGCATCTTTTTACTATTTCTTCATCTCCTACCCCCCTGGTTTGCCGATCTGGCCAATTATCTCGTGGCCCGGGTCCTTCCAAAAGAATACTCCACTCACCAAAAGAAGAAATTCTTTTCGGAGTTGAAGTATTATTTTTGGGAAGACCCATTTCTATTTCGCATTTGTGCGGACCAGGTGGTAAGGAGATGTGTTTCACGGGAAGAGGGTCACCAAATTTTAAAACATGTTCATGAAGGTCCGACTGGCGGGCACTATCAAGCTAACCGCACCGCACACAAAGTGCTTAGTGCTGGCTTTTACTGGCCAAGCATATTTAAAGATGCACAAATCTTTGTGGGCGGGTGCGATCGATGCCAGCGGACTGGAAATCTCTCAAATAAAAATGAAATGGAACAAAACTACTTTCTCGAATGCAAAGTTTTTGATCTATAGGGCATAGACTTTGTCGGCCCATTTCCCTCCAGCTTAGGAAATAAATATATTTTAGTCGCAGTCGATTATGTTTCTAGGTGGGCAGAGGCCCAAGCTCTACCAAATAATGATGCTCGCGTTGTTGTCAATTTTCTAAAAAAATTATTTTCTCGCTTTGGTTTTCCTCGAGCGATCGTTAGTGATAGGGGAAGTCATTTTTGCAACGCTCAACTCACTAAGGCTTTAGCCAAATATGGCATTACGCATAAATTATCCACCGCTTATCACCCCCAAACTAACGTTCAGGTCGAGGTAGTCAATCGCGAACTTAAACGAATTTTGGAAAAAAACGTTTCTACTTCTCGTAAGGATTGGTCTTTAAAATTGGACGATGCTCTGTGGGCCTATCGGACAGCGTACAAGACCACCATCGGTTGTACTCCTTTCCGATTAGTCTATGGAAAATCGTGTCATCTTCCGGTAGAAGTAGAACACCGTGCGTACTGGGCGTTAAAGTTTTTCAATTTCGATCCGCACTCGGTCGGCGAGCATAGAAAAAACCAACTAAATGAGCTTGACGAGTGGCGAGCGTACGCATATGAAAATAATAAAATTTATAAAGAACGCACGAAATTGTATCACGATAAGAACCTGCGCCACCCTAAAACTTTTAAACCAGGCGATCAAGTTCTTCTTTTTAATTCGCGTTTACGTCTCTTCCCGGGAAAGCTTAAATCTAGATGGTCCGGACCGTTCACGGTCAAGGATGTTTTTCCTTACGGCACTGTGCTACTTTCACACCCCGATAAGGGGAACTTTAAAGTTAATGTCCATAGACTTAAACTCTATTTCTCTAATGATTCTGTGACTCCTGCAAAGGAGAATCTTCTTTTTGATTCTTAGTTTATTATTTTCTGATGGACTTTTTTATTTTTGGACTGCTATTTTATGAAACTCTTCTATTTGGACTGTTGTAATAAAAAAACATTATCGGGCATCTTCCCATGGACTCTTTTTTTTTCTTTTATTTTGCTCTTTCTACCGGAGGCCAATCAAGTCCATGATCGTGGTCGCCGCTGCGCCGCTTCTGATATCAGATGGATTAAGTCATACCTGCTGACGATCAAGTACTCTACAAAGCAAGCATGGGGGAGCGACATCCGCCTTCATCTCATGAACCCGGGGAAGTCCTGGTCTTATTTATTTATTTTTTCCTGCATTTTTCTTTTTCTCTTCTTCTCAGTCCCCTTCTCTTTTTCTTTATGTTTTCTTCATTGAGGGCAATGAAGAATTTCAGCATGGGGGGGTCTAGTTTCTTTTGGTCTTTTCTTTCTGTTTTTCTTCTTTAAAAAAAACATAATATTATGTTTTATATTAGTATAGTATTTTATGTTATCAAAATCCAAAAATTATAAAATATAAAACCCAAACAAAATTAGAAAAACAAAAATTAAAAAAAATTTGTGCTTAAATCGATTTGAAAAACAAAATCTAAAATTATTTCTATCTTTATTTTCATGTTTCTTCTAGTGAAGTGTAGGCCCGTGCGGTTTTTGTAGTTCTATTTAGATTTCTTTGAATTGGTTTTCTAAATTTATCAGTTTAGCATAGTTTAATTTTACTAGTTTCTTTTTCTTAAATATAGGCATCCAATTTTTACGTTATAAGTTAGCAATTTGTAGTTATGTCTTTTTATTTGGTTAGTTGCTTACGAATGGTTGCTAGGTATCATTAGTTCTTTTTCACTTGCGAGGTAGTCTTTCTTGGTGTCTAGAACTTGTACCAAGCTACACTCGAAGCATTTGCGCCGTTTTTTACGTTTTTTAGAAATGATTTAGGCCACCACTTGAATAGTTTGAGCTTTTCTTGCCCACCAAAAACAAAACCCTTGCAAAACAATTTTGGGCCTTTTTCCCTTTTTTTCCTTGTTTTAGCTCCACCTTTCATTTCATTATATTCACCAAAGCCAAAAAATCTTTCCTATTTTTGCACTATAAATTTGAGCTTAAAAATTATTTTTGTGGGAAGGGTATTATTTTTGAAATGAATAGGAAATTCTCAAGCTCATTTTGTGAGCTTTCTTATCAAATGCTATTCAAAAGAAAAAAATTGAGAAAGAGAAAAAATATATATATCATTACAAAATCAAAAAAAATGAATGCAAAAAGTTTATGTTTGGCCAAGTTTATAAAAGAAAAAATTTCATGGCCTTGTTGTTGTAGTTTCCTATTGGAAAAATGACATACTCGTTATCTCTCATTTTTTATGCTATGTTTATTTTTGAGCTCACCTTGGTTTAGTGCCTAAAACCTTCATGTTTATCTTTGACTCCACTTCCTAATCATTTACCTAAGCCAAGTTTTAATGCCTAGTAGAAGTCCTATTGATCTTAGAACGTAAATTCGCGTAGTGGAGAAAGTGTGAACGTACAAGCCTATGGCCACCATCATTGATGGATTTCTTTGGAGGTTATCTTGGAGTGTTTTAGGGTTAATGTTTATCTAGCAACCGAGTAGTTTGTTAATGCGACGTTTATTTAGAACCTCTACTTTTGTTTTCCTTATTTTCATTTCTTTTGGATGCCTTGTTTTAAGATTTTGAAATGTGTAAATCTTCTTTATGTTCTAATGATATTTTTAGGTCTCCACTTTCAAGTTTTCTATTGTGCACTTCTCACCCCACTAGTTGTTAACATAGGAATTAGGATAGTTTAATTTTTCATGTTTTGTTTTTCTTAATTTTGCAACCTAAATCTTCTTTGTTTTCATTCCCTAGTTCTTTAAGTTTTATTTGCTTGAGGGCAAGCAAATACTCTACCATGGGGGAATTTGATGACTTGTTTTAGTCATCATTTTTGGGGTAGTTTAGTATGCAAAATTCCTAGTTTAATTATATGTTTTATGTATTTTTATGCATGTTTTGTTTTATTTCTTCTTAAAGTCTTTTTGTGTTAGGATATTATAATTCCTAGTTTTATTATAGTTTTATTTGCTTGTTATGTTGCAATTTTATTTTGTTATGTTTTGATATAAAAATATATAGTTTTAGTATATGTTTTATATCTTATATTTACTTGTGTTTTGTTATGAATATAATTAATTAATAGTATGATATATTATGTTCGTAATGTTTAGTTTCATTTGTATTAACTAATGTTTTGTTTTGTTTTATTTATAGGTTCAAATTCCAAGCATGTGTAGCCCACTTCTTCAACATGGTGCAGCCCACATGATGCAGCCTTCTCCTTGGAGCAGCCCGAGCTTTCAATTTGGTGCAGCCCTCAAGCTCAAGTCCAACCCATTACATGTGGAGCCCGAGCCCATGCAGCCCCTAGCCTCTACCCGAGCCCATGCAGCCCCTAGCCTCTACCCGAGCCTATTTAAAAGCCCAAAGCAGCCCACCTAGCCTCTACCCGAGCCCATGCTGCAGCCCCCTCTTTCATATTTTACCATGCATGAATACATCCTACATGGCCGGCCACCTTTTAATGACATACATGCATGTTCTCTCTCTCTCCCTTCCATTTATTGCATGCATGCATTCATTTTTTCATGCTTGGCCGGCCCCTCCCCTCTCTCCCCCCTTTTATTATTTTCTCTTCCATTTATTCCTCATGCATCCCCCACTCATCCTTTCTCTCTTATTAATTTCTCTATCCATGAACCTTGCCACCAATACATTGAACCCACCTCCTCTTTCTTCCCCCTAATTAAATAATGTTCATGCACCCTCTCTATCCTACATGGCCGGCCACCCCCTTGCCCCCTCTTCTTCATTCCATTCTAGAACCTTCTCCATGATCTATAAACAGAACCCATATCCCATGCTTTTGAGGAGGGGATTTTGGAGAGCAAGTGAAGTGCTAGTTTAAGTGGAGAGTGCTTGTGAGTGTTAGTTTTATTATTGTATTAGTTTTCTTTTCAATTAGTGCAAGTTTCTTCAATTAGTGCAAGTTTTCTTTATAGCATAGTCTAGTCTTTTTAATATTTTGTGTACTCTTTTTGTTTGCAAGTAATGAAAATATTTCTCTCTTATTTTGTTTTGTCTTCCCTTTCAATTATGCGTAGCTAATTTTCTATAACATTCGATCGTGAGGATCCATGAAGTGAGATGAGAGTTTATTTTCTTTCTTAGTTTTATTTTTGTTATTTCATGCTCGATCCTTCTTTGATTTATTTTTTTTGTCGACTCTGTATTTCCGGTATACGGTAGTAGGCTTGGGATCTCATATTTGAGTAGCCGAGAGGCTCATGAATGTGAAAGATCACTCAAAGAAGGAAGGAGTTGAACGCAATCCTAGAGATAGGATGACGTAAATCCTCCGGATTGGAGTCAAATCCAATAGTGCGGATCACCTCGATAATGCAACTTTAGGCTTCTTTGGTTTGTAAAGAGATTTCGATCGAAGAGTCTATAAGTTAGGAGACCTAATGCTCTAGCGAGATTTTGTCTTATTTTCGGATCCGTCACGGTCGAGTATGATTTGCAAAATTAAAATTGTCTTTATTTTTATCTCTCTCATCTAATTTCATGGTGAATCATTGATCGAATGCTAGCTTTTTATTATAAGTTTTTTCGTCTCGCAAATTGTCTTTTGTTTTATTCTAAAAAATTCTCAAATCCCTTTAGTTTTCCGGTAGGATAATAGTTAGAGCGTGAGTAGAAGTAATTGACAGCCCCGTGTTTAAATACGACCTTGGTACTACGATTCGACAGGTACGCTTGCCTGTTCGGGTTATGGCCCACCAGTTGACTGCCGCTTAAGTGACACGGCCTGTGACACGGGCGTGTCACAGGGTGTATCAGGCCGTGTTCGGGCTTTTCTGGACAATTCTGAGCCATTTGATTCCCTGGTTACGGACCCAATGGATAGGCTCTGTCCATGTGTTGTTAAGGCCGAAAAAGGAGTTTAAAACCCTTTCTCTTCATCTCCTTCTTCTTCATCTTATTCCAAGAGAGAGAGAGGGATAAAGGCCTAGGGAAATAAGGAAGGGAGGATACTACCAGCTACTGAAGGAGCTGTGGAGTGCGGAGCGAAGATCCGAGAACGGATTCGTGAAGGCAAAGACGAGGCAGTGACTTCCATCTGGCAACTTCATGGCGCCGAAGCAATCATCAAGGGTAACGATCTCCTTCTTGGACATCGAAGTCCTCTTTTTAAGGATGTGCATGGAATCCTCCACCAAGAGGTGGATCGCAGAAGTGATTCCTTAGTTGAGTTTGCATCTAGAGCCGGAAGTGTGGAGTACGGCATATGCATGCTGTATGAAGCACATCTGGATGGATAGTCTGAATTGGTGATGATTCTGGATAAACCGGAGAAGAATCCGTGGATTTGATAACTGTGCATGCTTTATAATTCTGGATGGTGTGTATGAATGTGTGAATGAATGGTTGGATGGATTTGGGGTGATTTGTGTATTCTCCTTGTAGTGTGAGCGCCATGAGCGCTAATGGATCTGGGAGAGCAAAAAGTTGTAGTAATCAGGAAGGAAGGCCGACCCGCGTCTAGTACTGCGCTACAGCGGTTTATGCAACGGGAAAGGCTGACCTGCCCTGGATACAGGAGGTCGATATAGCAAGGTGTGGGAGGAAGTAAGGCAAACCCTACATGCTGCACCGTAATGGTGGATCGATTTGTTAATGCTCAAGTTTGTCGTGAGATTCTCACCTCTGAGTGGTCTGGGCGGAATGTTGCCGGTGTTCGCGCTGGTAGACTAGGATCGTCCAGCCAACACGTTAATAACCTCTAATCGGTGGTGCTGCCACGGAGTCCAGTATACCGTAAGGTTCCCTGAGTACACGGAATGTCTGGTGTATATCAGCGTTTGTGATGTGATTGTGATTGGTAGCTTGATAATTATATGGATGGCAATGCATACAGGGAAGGAACCACTGCCCCTGATAAGGGGTAGGATCGTTATAAGTGGTCAGCTAATTTGCTGACCGTTACTTTGTTTTCCGCTTTGGATTTGATGGCTAATTGCAGGTGTTGATTCTTGAATGGATTGACTTGAGCGGAATGGAAAGATTACTGCTAAAGGCCCTTGAAGGCCGTGTGAAGAAACGTGGTTGGATTTCATATGTGGTCGGCCTGCGTGCCGATGTACGAAATTGTATTTATGTAAAGAGAAACATGTAAGGTCTTATGGCCATTGTGTATGAGTTGTATACATTCCTGGTTTTGATATTTATAAATGTGGCATTTATATAGGAGTGGACATTCTCTGGGCTGAGTTCATGCTAACATAAAAGGCTGCGCTAGAATGTATCGAGTTAGGGTCCGAGTAGATTTTGATTTCCATAAGTAATTCCATCGCCTGTCTGTTACATATGGCGTGGGGCCCCGGCCGGACCCACCGTTATATGCTATGTGACGAGTGGGGGTGTCACAAAGTGGTATCAGAGCCAGGTTTAGATTGTTTGGGAGGAGAGAACATAATTGAACTAGTGAATGTCCACTAGGAATGTATTTCAAGCACATAACGTGCGTGAGTATGTAGTCAACGTATAATTACCGTTATGAAATGGATACTTAATGGTGTGTTGTACTTGGATAGGTGGCGAGGAGTGGTGCGGGGCAGTCTGAGCCCCAGCTGTCCGATGAGAGTGCGGCACCAGTTGAAGCGCCTATGCCTCCTTCGGCGGAGACTATCCGTGTGGTGTCTGAGACAGTGCTCGCAGTGTTACAGGCACAGCCTCCTGGGCATGCAAGGCCTGCAGGGGTGCCAGTATGGCATGGTGCAAGGCAAGGGTGTGCTGAAGTTATAATGGCAGAACAAGGAGCGGATGAGCAGTTGAAGCGGTTTATTGACTTTCATCCACCTATGTTTGGTGGGGCGGTCTCCGCAATGCTGGCGGAGGATTGGCTGGCAAGAGTGAAGCGGATCCTGACGTCACTCAGGACTGCGGAGGCACAGAAAGTGACTTTAACCACATTTCTATTGGAAGGCGATGCACGGCTGTGGTGGGATGAGATAGAGGTGCATTACATGGATACTACGATTGTCAATATAAATAAAAAGATGCACTTGTGAAAGTGAGGTGATCGATTGATCATGGTGTATCGATATGATGTGTTTGGTTATCGATCACTCGATCACTTGATAAATTTTGTGGCTGCATGGGCACAGATGGAAGTTAGGGATGTATGTATGTGCTGAATGTTTGTTTAGATTGTGCGATGCTTTGGCACGAACCCGGCTTGTTTTGTTTGCATACAGGGTCGTGTATGTGTGCAACATCGAGTGGTTATGTGACTGATTGGAGTGAGCCAAATTTCGAGGACGAAATTCTTTGAAGGGGGGAGGATTGTAACACTCCAAAGTCAATTTGGGTTTCAGGTGGGGTGACACGGCCTGGGACACGGGGGTGTTCCTGGGCATGTCGTGCCTGGATTGAGGAGTTGGGTGTCTGGTTGACGAAATTGGGTCGATGGAAGGAACACGCCAGGTGACACGGTCCTGACCCAACTGATACGGGCGTGTCCGTGGGCGTGTCCCTCTGGTCAACACAATGTGCTCGACGATCGTCGAGTGTCGAGTAGGTGTACACGGCCTGGTACACGAGCATGTCCCAGTGCGTGTTTGTGGGACAGGGTGTGTCCAGGTGCACACGGCCTGGGACACGAGTGTGTGCCAAGGTCGTGTGACTCTCGGGTGAGATTGAGATGGTGCTGAGTGAAGTACACGGGTGGACAACACGGGTGTGTCCGGTTTGACACGGGCGTGTAGGGTGTGACACAGGCGTGTCACACGGCCGTGTACTGGTTGGATTTGAGTAAGTTGACTGTCTCTTAAGTGATACGGCCTATGACACGGGCATGTCATATGGCGTGTCAGGTCGTGTTCAGGCTTTTCTGGATAATTCTGAGCTCTTTGATTCCCTGGTTATGGACCCAATGGCTAGGCTCTGTCCATGTGTTGATAAGGCCAGAAAAGGAGTTTAAAACCCTTTCTCTTCATCTCCTTCTTCATCTTATTCCAAGTGAGAGGGAGAAAGGCATAGGGAAAGAAGGAAGGGAGGAGACTACCAGCTACTGGAGGAGCTGCGTAGTGCGGAGTGAAGATCCGAGAATGGATTCGTGAAGGCAAAGTCGAGGCGGTGACTTCAATCCGGCTACTTCATGGCGCCAAAGCGATCTTCAAGGGTAACGATCTTCTTCTTGGACATGGAAGTCCTCTCTTTATGGATGTGCATGGAATCGTCCACCAAGAAGTGGATCGTGGAAGTGATTTCTTGGTTGAGTTTGCATCTAGAGCCAGACGTGTGGAGTACGTCATATGCATGCTGTGTGAAGCCCATCTGGACGGATAGTCTGGAATGGTGATGATTATGGATAAACCGGAGAAGACTCCGTGGATTTGATAACTGTGCCTGCTTTATAATTCTGGATGGTGTGCATGCTTTATAATTCTGGATGGTGCGTATTAATGTGTGAATGAATGGTTGGATGGATTTGGGGTGCTTTGTGTAAGCTCCTTGTGGTGTGAGCATTATGAGCGCTAATGGCTCTAGGAGAGCGAAAAGTTGTTGTAATCAGTAGGGAAGGCCGACCCGCGTCTACTACTACGCTACTGACGGTTTGGGCAACGGGAAAGGCTGACCTGCCCTGGTTACATGAGGTCGATATGGCAAGGTGTGGGAGGAAGTGAGGCAGACCCTACTTCATGCATCGTAATGGTGGATCGATTTGTTAATGCTCATGTTTGTCGTGAGGTTCTCACCTCTGAGTGGTCTGGGCGGAATGTCACCGGTCTACGCCTGGTGGACTATGACCGGCCAGCTAACACGTTAATAACCTCTAATCGGTGGTGTTACCACGGAGTTCGGTACACCGTAAGGTGACTTGAGTGCACGGAATGTCTGGTGGATACCGGCATTTCTGATGTGATTGTGATTGGTAGCTTGATAATTATATGGATGGCAATGCATAAAGGGAAGGAACCACTGCCCCGGGTAAGGGGTAGGGTCGTTATAAGTGGTTAGCTAATTTGCTGACCGTTACTTTGTTTTACGCTTTGGATTGGATGGCTAATTGCAGGTGTTGATGCTTGAATGGATTGACTTGAGCAGAATGGAAAGATGGCTACTAAAGGCCCTTGAAGGCCATGCGAAGAAACATGGTTGGATTTCATGTGTGGCCGGCCTACGTGCCGATGTACGAAATTGTATTTATGTAAAGGGAAACATGAAAGGCCTTAAGACCAGTGTGTGTGAGTTGTTTACATTCCTGGTTTTGATATATATAAATGTGGCATTTATATAGGAGTGGACATTCTCTGGGATGAGTTCATGCTAATGTAAAAGGCTGCGCTAGAATTTATTGAGTTATGGTGCGAGTAGATTTTGATTTCCACAAGTAATTCAGTCGCCTGTCTGTGACATATGGCGTTGGTCCCCAGCCGAACCCACCGTTATATGCCATGTGATGAGTGGGGGTGTTACAGATCGTCCCGTCCGTGGCTGGACCACAATAACTTCACTAGGTGAACCTTCTTCCGCAGAACTCGAATCGTCATATCATCACTCTGGACTGACTCCAAAGCAACTGATCTATCTGGTGCTACCGGTCCTGCTGCAGTGGTAATATGTTGTTATGGTCGAAGTAGAGCTCTTCAATGTGAGGAGACGTGAAAGACGTCGTGCAAATTCCCTAACTATAGCGGCAGCTACAGCCTGTAAGCCAAGGGGCCGATCCGCTGCAGGATCAATTACGACCCCATATATCGAGGGCTAAGCTTCTTGTGACTTTGCACCCGAGAGACACCATGCACCCGACATATCTTCAAGAAACCAATGTTCCCCACATGGAACTCCACCATTTGATATCGTACATCGTAGTACTTGGCCTGCCTATTCTGAGCCTCCAATATCCGATCCCTAATCAGTTGTATCTGAGCACTCATACACTTGGATCTATATATTCCGATCCAAGTGTATTTTAATTATGCTTCATGATATTCATAATCAGGATTACATTTTCATATTTCCAAGTTTTTCAACGCATTATCATTAAATAAACCTTAATCATACGTTGGTTCAGTGTCCCTTACGAGCAATGACCACCAAGTACGTGAGAATCAATACTTTTATGTGTAGAATTGAGCACACAAATCTCAGATTCCTCTTCCAGAATCGCATAATGCATCATGGCTTATACTACATTGATTCTTCAAATGCAATATATCGTGATATTATTTATTACGAAGATCCAACTTATGTATAGTAATTAACCAACCTCCAAAATTAAGATGTGATGAAGAGGTCATTATTTTGTTTCCTCCAGACCCATGAATTATTACACCTCTACATAAACGGTAATACATAATTCATAGAGTGTTCTCCTTTCAAGCATACATCAAGAGATCATTAATGATATTGATATTGATATAAATGACTCCCAATTGTTTTTCATATATAGTCTAATTCATAAATTTATAAACGTATCTGTCTATTAATTGTGAGATCTGACACAAATCAATTTCATCATAAAAGGAATCTTAATAAACATTCATTACTTCTCGTGTAATTTCACTGTATACACCTTAGCAAACCAAAATTGATCTCTCCATAGTCATGAATTTCCTAAGGTGATCATGATGTTATCAACGTATGTGTCTCAGTTCTCGATGTTATCATAATTAAGGGATTATACCTATGCATATGTTTCAAATAATCATCCACCCCATTTGAATTTGTTGAGTCGTTACATTTTCAATGTCATGCCATAGGAGATTAATCTTATTTATCATAACATTACCTTATTTTAATTCTTAATGAAAGTGCAGCTAGATATGATATACTCTAGAGGGGGGGGGGGTGAATAGAGTATATGGTGCTTTAAAACTTTTTACAACAATTGTTGTAATATGAGTGAGCAGGGAAGCAGTAATAAATCTAATCACAGAACTAAATTAATCAAAAACTAATCACAGAATAATCAAGGCCAGAAACAAAAATAAAGACAAGCAAAACCAGAAGACACAAGGAAATATAGTGGTTCCCCTAAACTTGGGTACATCCACTCTTCTACCACCCTAGGTAGAAATCCACTGTAGGATGAGTTGATCAGGTGTCCTGGGCACCAATGAGTTTTTGATAAGGTGCTCAAAAACCAAATCAGATTTTTTGATCAGGTGTCTTGCCAACAATGAGCTTTTGATAAGGTGCTCAAAAACCAAGTTCAAACTTTTGAAGGGAGTTTGAGAAACCCTTTATAGAGAGGGGGTGAGAGAGTGATGGAAGTCTTCTCTTTCTCAGATCAGCTGAGAAGACTATGTGGATTGATGGTGTCAAAGCTCCCCCTGAGTCCTTGAGATCATCACAAAAAGAAGTCTTGCTGTAGGGTGATAGGCCTTCAAAAGTTGAGCTCCAGCAAAAGGTGATTTCAGCAATAACTGAAATGTTGAATGTCTGGAGTCTTGAAATATGTTGGCCTTGAACACTTTAAAACTAGAGAGATCTGAAGATTGATCTCCTTGGATGTGTGTTCTTGAGAATTCTTTGAGATAGAATATTTTGTTTGAAGATTACTGATGTCTGTCTGTGTGTCTTTGTAATTTGTGTGTCTGTGTATCTGTCTATCTGTGAGATTCAAAAATTCTTCTCTTTTATTCTCTGATATTGAACAAAACATTCTCTGAGAAGAATAGTCGTTGGTCTGCATTAATTGTATCCTTAACTGCAAAATCTCTTCTGGAGGAAAGTCCATAGAAATATTCCTTGAAACTTGGTCCAGAAATGAATGAAAACAGCTAGGAAATCTTCAGAATTAATTGCAGAATAACTCCTTAACAGATTTGAATTTGAATCTAGAAACATCCTTGAAGTTATCTGAAAACGTCGAACTGAGCTCTGCTATCGTTGAACTGAGCTCAGCGATATGGAAAAATACAGCAGCAAAATATTGTCGATCTGAGCTCAAAGATCGTCGAACTGAGCTCAGAGATAGAGATCAAAAGCAGAGTCAAGATCGTAGAACTGAGCTCACCGATCGTCGAATGGAGTTTGACAATCTGATGAAGTTGAGCTCAGCGATCGTCGAATGGAGTTCGATGATCTGTCGAAGTTGAGCTAGACGATCGTCGATCGGAGTTCGACGAATCGTCGTGCTGAGCTCGACGATAAGACTTAGTCTCCAAACAGAAAATCCTAGTCTTGAGGGCAGCTTCCAAACCTAGACTTCTAACCCTTAGACTCAATTCTAATTGACCTATTGAGCTATATAGGAGGTCAAGCATTTGTTTCCTAGAGACATAGTGATCCTGACCCAAATTAGTAATAGGGTGTTCCAACAATCTCCCCCTATTTGGGTTAGGATTACTATTTACAGACTTTGAAAAAAAAATTAAATAACAACATACAAGCAGCAAAACAGAAAAGCAAAAAGAAAAGCTGGACAAGCAGAACCACTGAGATATATATATGACATCCCAGATAATAATCAGAAATCACAGAGATTGTCACCTTATATTGTCATTTCTTTTCCTTGCCCCTAACAAGTTTGATCTCTCTGTTAGGGTTGAGGGCTTCTTTCTTTGATCTGGTATCATCTGCTGCACCTAAAGATGTTTGTTGTTTAGGCCTGGGAACTACAGCTTCAGGATGCAGTTCCATATACCTGTCAGAATCAAAAAATTTGCTTGATGCATATCTTTCTAGCTCTTTCTTTCTTTGTTTAGACATTGTTGAGATGTTGGAGGAATCTTTTCCTTGCTCTCTAGCCTTTTTGATCTGATCTAGTGCAGCTAGTTCTTTTAATCTTGCAGTCCAAGCAGCAGGATTGTTCTCAGGGTCCTCAAAAGGGACTGGTGGCTCATATCTGTTAGAGGGATTGTCTTGAGGAGGCCTGGATGACACAGTTTCTTTCAGCTTATAGGGAAAAGGACCAGATGTAGTATCAGAAGAAATTTGTCCTCCCCTGAAATATGGGTGTTGCCTTGAGTAACCTTTGGAGTTGACTTGGAGATCTCTTTGATTTCCTATGTATCCTCCTCTACTAGATTGAGATCCCCTGGATTGGCTTCCCCTATTATAGGATCTAGCATGAGGCTGATAGGGGGCCTGACTTCTGGCAGGGGGTTGAGCTGCAGAACTTCCACCTACACCTGCAATAGGAGGAGGTGGTGGAGGAGGATGAGAGTGTTGGAATTGTGAGGAACCCTTTTCATATTTTCTCTTCTTTTTCATTGCTTTCAGTTGGTTCTTGGAGTACTGCATCCAGTGTTCAGTGATAGGGCAGTCATGAAGAATGTAGTATGGTATATCATTGTTATCTTTGACCTTGGCAGGAGGTACTCTCTTCATGGCTTTGCTCCTTGCCTTCCTTTTCCTGGCAATGGTAGCAGAAGAATCATCAGAGTCTGTTATGTACTCATCACTTTCAGAACTCTGGTCATCATAGAGGGCATCTATATTCTTCATCAGATCCTTCTTGAGCTATATAGAGGCAGATGAGGCAGCAGAGGGTGCAGCAGCAGGTGTTGAAGTAGTAACAGCAGTGACAGCAGCAGATATTTCAGGTGTTGCAATTGGAGTAGAAGCAGTAACAGCAGCAGCAGCAACTATAGGCTCTAGAGAAGTGACAGCAGCAATAGTTTCACTGACAACAGCATCAACAGTAGAATTATCATCAGAAACTGCAGAAGGCTCAAACTCAGGTGCCTCTGACATAAGAATTTCCTTGGAGATTGGCTCAACAGTAACAACAGAAGTTTCAGCAGCAGTAATAGAAAGTTCAGCAGCAGTAGAGGCAACAGCATCAGAAGCAGCAACAATGCTATCATCAGAGGAAGCAGCAGCATATATTGAGTTGACAAAAGAGGTGATGATGCTTGGGTCACAGCAGGAGAATGGCATAAGTGCCTTGGATTAATCCTCTGGAGGCTGGACAGCAACTGGCTTTGGCAGACAGCTGAAATAAAACTGATCAAAGTTTGATAGCAGAGACCTGAGTTCTATTGCAAGGACTGCAGTAGGAGGGATTTGTTCTTAAGACACAGCAGCAGTAGCAAGAGCAGGAGTTGAAGAAGCAGCAGTAGCAGCAGCAGCAGACAGGCTCAGAGAAACAGCAGCAACAACAGTAGTAGGAAGACTCACTTCATAGGGCATCTCCCCCTGCCTAGATTCAGACAAGGCTAGATCAAGGCACACTGCTGTGGGGGCTACCTGAGGGAATAGAGATGAGAGCCTGGCAGATAGAGCTGCCACTAACAGGTGTAATGGAGCCAAGGAGATCTCCAAAAGAAGAGATAGCCTGGGGGCTAGCAGTTCATACAACCTGTCAGCAAGGGCTGGGATGTCTACTTGCTCAAGGGTGACTGGAGCAGAGGTAGAAGATGGAGGAGCAGCTGAGGGTGAGGGTAGAGGAGAGCTGGAGAATGGGGGAAGAGATGGCTGAGGTGTGGGTAAGGTGGATATGGAGGACAGTGGGATGGAGATGGATGGGGAGGGATGGAATTGGAGGAGGAGGAGAGGCAACATCAGTAGGCAGGTCATCTACAGGGGCAGAGACCTGTGGGGAAGTGACTCTGAGAGTCCTTGTGCCTGAAGGAGTGCTAGAGGAGGGCCTGCTGGGCTTGCTGATTTGTCTGTCCCATTTACCAAACAGGGCACAAGACAGTCTCTTGGAAGCATTGATATGGATTCCAGAGGAGACCAGCAGAGCAGGGCACCTGTGCTGCAGAAACACCCCAATAATCCTTCCAAAGTTGACAAAACTTTTATTTATCTTCTTCTTGATAAGGTCAAAGAATACTTCTCCCCAATTCAAGTTCTTCCTGTCTACAAGGGCTCCCATGAGGCAGAGCTGATACCTTGAGATTGTATCATGAGCAGAGTGCTTAGCCAGTAGCACTTTCCCAACAACATCTGCCATGAATCTGTATTCCACAGAAAGGTTCTTTTTCAAGAGCTTTCTAGGGTTGGCCTCAGAATGACCCATTCTGGCAAGCAGATCAGAAAACTCTTTTCCAGACAAGTCAGCAGTATCTTCACCATTTCTCAACTCAAAGACCTCTGATAGAATTGCTGGGGTTAGAGGTATCTGGGTGCCAGATATTGACCCAACAATGGTGGAGTTGTCTTGATTGTGGGTAGAGTAGACCCATTCCTTGATCTCATCAGATGCAAGCTTGATCCTTGTGGTCATAATTATTGTCAGGTTCTGCTCTTTGAATAGCCCCAAAATATCTTGAAAGACCTGGTCGGTTGTGCTGAAGGATTCCATGTCGATGTCAAAGCCAGCATCAAACTTCATGGTGGCAAGAACAACAACAGATACAGCCATGGATACCTACAAAAATTCAACAAACAAAACGACCAAGTGCAGAACTGTTTGGAGGGAAAGAAAATTCTTGCAGAGAAATCGAAAGCGCAAAGGAGAACGACGGCGAAAAATGAATTTTATATTAGGGTTCGACGCAGAATTGGAAAGATCATTGAACTCAGTTCGACGATCGAGGCTTCTAAAGGAATCTGAAGAGTCTTCAACATCGTCGATCTCCGTTCGACGATATTGGAGAGCGTCGAGCTCTGTTCGACGATCGTTCAAAGAACAAGATCGTCGAGCGCCGTTCGACGATCGTTGACCGGAAGAGATAGTTCATACTATCTGAGAAACGCTGAACTCAGGTCGACGATTTCGGAAATCGTCGATCTCTGTTCGACGATCTTGGGGCAAATCGTCGAGCGCAGTTCAGAGATCAGAAAAACTCTAGACACTAAGAAAAATCAGGATGTTTGCCTAGTGTGGGTCAATTTTAAGCTTTCAAAAACTTGGATGTTATTTAAGACTTCCTCCATCTAACATTCCTAACTGATTTAGGAAGAAGGTGTGTTTCTTTTCATCCAAAGGCTTGATGAAAATATCTCCCCTTTGTAAATCAGTTGGGATATATTGTAGTTCAATTTTATTCTTTTCAACATTATCCCTTAAGAAATGATGCCTAATCTCTATGTGTTTTGTCCTACTATGGAGGACTGGATTTTGAGCTATAGAAATAACACTGGTGTTGTCACAAAAGATTTTAGACTTCTCTAAGTTGTAGCCATAGTCTAGGAGTTGGTTTTGAATCCACAAGATTTGTGAACAACAACTGCCTGCAGCCATATATTCAGCTTCAGCAGTTGAAGTTGACACAGAAGTTTGTTTCTTACAAAACCAAGAGACAAGTCTGTCACCAAAGAACTGACAAGTTCCACTGGTGCTTTTCCTGTCAATTCTGCATCCAGCATAATCAGCATCAGAGAATCCAGTTAAGTCAAATGCTGAATCTTTTGGATACCAAAGACCTAGATTTGGGCAACTTTTAACATACCTGAGAATCCTCTTTACTAGAGTTAGGTGTGAATCTCTAGGGCTTACTTGGAACCTAGCACATATACATGTAGCAAACATTATATCTGGTCTACTAGCTGTAAGGTACAGTAAAGAGCCAATCATTTCTCTATATGTTGTCTGATCAACAGGTTTCCCATGTTCATCAGCATCCAATACAGTATTAGTAGGCATGGGTGTTTTCATACAAGATGCTTCAGACATGCCAAATTTCTTAACCAATTCATTTGCATATTTGGTTTGAGAAATAAAGATGCCTTCAGCATGCTGTTTGACTTGCAATCCTAGGAAGAAGGATAGCTCACCCATGCTACTCATCTCAAATTTAGAATGCATCAGGTTAGAAAACCTTCTGCACAATTTGGAGTCAATAGAACCAAAAATAATATCGTCTACATAAATCTGTACTAGTAGGGTATGGGACTTATGGATTCTAATGAAAAGAGTTTGGTCTACTCTACCCCTTATAAATCCATTTTCCAAGAGAAAGCATGCTAGGGTCTCATACCATGCTCTAGGAGTTTGCTTGAGACCATATAATGCTTTGTTCAATCTAAAAACATAATCAGGATAAGTTGGAGAGATAAAACCTGGAAGTTGTCGGACATATACTTCCTCTTTGATGTCTCCATTTAGAAATGCACTTTTGACATCCATCTGGTATACCTTGAAGCCTTTATGTGTTGCATAAGCTAAGAATATTCTGATGGCTGTGTTCGACGGTCGACTATGGCTGAGTTCAGGTACTTGAGATCGTCGAGCTGCATTCGATGATTTTGCCTGAGATCGTCGATCTGTGTTCGGCGATTGTCGATCTCCGTTTGGCGATCGTCGACCTACGTTCGACGATTTCTGCTGGAGCTTAGTTTTCTGGGGCAGATCATAATTTTTCCTAGCAACCTCTACAACTCCCTTCCCTTTATCAGAAATGAATTTGATTGGAGTTGTTAGAACTATAGGTTGGCTGGATGAAGCACCCAAGCCCAGTGTACTATTAAATCTAGATTTCATTGTACTTGTGATGTCCATCAGCTTGATACTTCTCCCATTAAGGGATTCTTCAAGCTTCTTGGCCTTAGACAGCTCACTCTTCAGTGAAGCTATCTGCTCCCTACAGCTCTCCAACTCCTGAGAGAGTTTGAGGTTTTCTGATTTTAAAGTATTATGTTCAGATAAATGATTTCTGAGAGAGATAATTTCTTTCTCAGATTTTAGCAGGTCTAAACACAATGCTTTAAATTCAGATTTAAAGTCCTCTGAATTAAAATCAAAAGAGTTGATTACCTGATCTTCTTCAGGTTGAGTCTCTGAATCTGACTCTGACTTCTCTTCTTCTGAGTTGTGTTGTGAGGCATTGATTGCCATCATGCAGAACTCTTTCTCTTCTGCATCATCTTCATCATCACTGGAGCTGGATGATGCTTCTGACTCCTCTTCAGTCTCACTCCAGGATTCAGCAACAAACCCCTTTCTTGTATGTTTGTTTTTGCTTGATGAGGGTTTGCCATTGCCATTCCATTTGGAGTCTTTCTCCTTTCTTCTTTCTTTCTTGTCCCTTCTGTCCTTATTTTTGTTTTCTGGACAGTCAGGAACTATATGCCCTGGTTTCCTGCAACCAAAGCAAATAATGTCTTTATTATTATTAATGGACTTGTCATACCTTGGCTTATCATGTTCCTTGTATGATCTCCTTCTGAAGTCCTTTTTGGCCATCTTATAAAATCTTTTGGCCAACAGACTGAGCAGTTCATCATTGCATGTGGCTTTGTCTTCAGCCTGATCTTCAGTTGCCTTGAAGGCTATGGTCTTCTCTTTTCTTGTGGCTGGTGAGGCAGCCTTCTGTTCTTCTTCTCTATTTTTGATGAGTAGCTCATAAGATTTGAGCTTACCCAATAGAGCTTCAGTAGTGATCTCATTCAGACTTCTGGCATGCTTAATTGGCCAGATTCTTGAATCCCAAGTGCTAGGGAAGCACATTAGAATCTTGTCATTAAGTTTAGTTAGTGAGATCTATTTGTCCAATGTCCTGAGTTCACTGACAATTAGAATGAGCCTGTTGTACATGTCTCCCACTGACTCAGTTTCTCCCTTCTTGAAATTCTCATATTGAGATATGAGATGGGATCTCCTATCCTTTCTCTCATCAGCTGAGCCTGAGACTATTTCTGAGAGTTTGTCTCAAATTTCTTTTGCTGAATTGCATTCAGCCACCTTTTGAAATATGTCATCAGACATTGTCTGGTCCAAGATGTTCATAGCCTTGGCATCAGCTACCTTCCATCTCTTGATATCAGCATCTGTTCCTGATGGAGGTGGAACAGCATTTGTACTGGAGTTCTCTGGAGGTCTTGGACACACTGTCAAAACAGAGTTGAAAATGTAACAGCCCAAATTTCTGAAAAAGGAAATTGTTGGGTGACATGGCCTGGGACACGGGCGTGTCCCAGGGCGTGTTAGTTGACACGGCCTGCGACACAGGCGTGTCGCAGGGCGTGTCGAGGTTGTGTCGACGATCGGCCTTTGTCTTGACGATTTTTCTCTCGACGATGCGTCGAGAGGGGGCACACGGCCCAGGACACGGGCATGTCCACGGCCGTGTCGTATGCTCGACGATTTTGTCTCGACGATCGTCGAGTGTCGAGAAGTGAGTGTTGAGTGTTGAACACGGCCTGTGACACGGGCGTGTCACAGGGTGTGTCAAATCGGGTCGACGAACTCATCCCGCCGAAGGATTTCGACAGGGCATGTCTTTGTGTCGTGTCTGGGCACACGGACTAGGACACGGGCGTGTCACAGGCCGTGTGAAGTCTCGGGATGATTTGGGATTTTTTTTCACCCAGGTACACGGCCACAGACACGGGCGTGTCTGAAGGCGTGTTGGTGACACGGCCCAGGACACGGGCGTGTCCCATTGGCGTGTCACTGGTTTGGATAAGTCGGTTGACCACCGCTTGAGGCATACGGCCGTGTCAGAGGCCGTGTCGGGTCAAAATCAGTGATTTTGGCAGAATCGTGACCGTCCATTCCTTCAGCTGGGATCCAAGGGCTGAAGCCTCTTCCTCTTTTTCCTAAAGGCTGAAAAATGAGAAGTGCTTCTCATTTGTTTTGGCCTTAGTCTTTCTTCAAGATAAGAGAAAGAGAGAGAGAAAGGAGGAGGAAGAAGGAAAGGGGGCTGCTGCTGGTGGTGCTGCTGTTTACCGACGAGAGATCCGAAGCCGGCGTTGCGGAGGAAAAGCTCTTACGAGTCTTGCAAGCAAGCTTTGCGGTCATGGCACCGAAGCGGTCGTCAAGGGTAACGACTTTTCTTCCTAGCCATGTGAAGGCTTCCTTTTTGGCATATTTTGTGATTTCCCCCACCAAGAGGTGGCTGGTTTTGGAAATCTTTGGGTGGATGCTTGAAATCCCCTTTGTTAGCATATAGATCCGGAAATGGAGTACGGAATAGGCATGCTGTGTGAAGCCCATCTGGACAGGTTAGTCTGGATTGGTGATGTTGCATACGAACCGGAGAAGACTCCGTGATAAACGTGTAGTGTAAGGAGTCTACGGGTTATGCCTGCGAAAAGGAGTAGCAGGAAGTACTGGGGTGGTAGCCCAGGAAAATAGCCATGTGATGGTTTTGGGTCCAACCTGTGATTGAGGCACAGGAAGTACCGGTCGAACCAGGAAAGGCCCTTTTGGTGATGCTTGATTTCGTAGGGTGTCCACCTGTGAAGCGAGTAACAGGAAGTACTGGCATGAGAGCTAGGAAAGACCCCTGACATTTGTGCTTGTGCGGTGTCCACCTGTGGAGAGAGTCACAGGAAGTACTGGTGTGCCCAGGAAAGACCCGCTGTTGCTGTGAGGAAATGGGTATAGAGAAATACCCAGGCTTGAATGCCAAGAACAGGATTGGTGAGACCGACCCGCGCCTTTGATATAGCCATGAGTACGCTGTACTCGGAGAAGGCAAGGTGATTTGAGCAACGGGGGGTGGAGGATCCGACCTGCGCTATGTCCGTCCGACGTGAGACCAAAAAGTGCGGTCTGTTGGAGCGCATAGCAAGAGTCTTCGGCCTGCGCGCCATGACACAACGGGGGGCTACGGGCCATCCCGGTGTCCGAAGACTAACTCCAGCTGCACGCCATGGAGGAAATGCTCAAGAGAGTTACCGTTGGGTTGTAACCCTGATACGGTGGTGGGCAAGAGGTTGCCAGAACACCAAGAATGTGCCCTGAGAGCACGGACCGTTGGGCCGGGTGGCGAACGGTTGTGATGGCTTGTGTACGTGAAAGCACATTTTGATGATATAGCTTACCATACATGTGATCTAATATGCCTGCAGGGAAAGATACCGCTGCCCCGAGAGAAGGGGTAGGGTCGTTATAATTTGGTCAGCTGAACGTTGACCGTTGCCTTTGTTTGCCACCGTTGGGTGGATTGTCCTTGCACAGGTGCTGGAGAGCCGAGCGGGACGCATAGAGGTTGATGTTCCTGCTGGTGTTGTTGCTGCTGTTGCTAGCCCTTGAAGGCTAGATGTGTTTCTTTTGTGTGTTTTCTTTTCTTGTGGCCGGCCTGCGCGCCAATTTGTTTAGGCCACTGTGTGAAAGCCATGTAAGGCCATAAGGCCAACTCTTTTGACTTGTTATAAGACATTCCTATATGATATAAAATGTGGAGTTTTATGTTTGGACATTCATGAGGAGTTCTAGTTGTAGTCTAGGCTTCCGCTAGTATGCTTTGTGATAGGTGCGATGCGCGACTCTGGTATCATCCTGTACCTTCACCGACTGTTTTGTGCTATATACTGTGGGGCCCCGGCCGGACCTTCTAGAATATATCATATGAACGGATGGGGTTGTTACATTTTTGGTATCGGTCGTTTTGGTCCTTCCCTCTCAAAGTCGTGGTCGACTTCTTTTGTGGGGTGGCGAGCACGTGTTTGTGCACACCAAAGTCTACTAATAAACTCCTGAATATCCATGATAGGAATGCATATTTGTGTGTTTGAGGAACCTGTGAGTCCTGATTTTGTGTTGATTGCTTGGGTACGACCGCTAATGTGTGTGTCTTATCAACCTTTAGGTGACACGAAGTGGAGCTGGGTCGTCTGAGTCCCAGCATTCTGATGAAAGTATGACACCAGCCGCGGTGCCTACACCTCCACCGTCTGCAGAACATGTGCGTTTAGTTGCGGAGGCCTTATTTACCATGATCCAAGGCCAGCCCCTTAGGCAGGAGCAAGCGGCTGTTTGAATAGAACAGGTGGCGGCAAGGCCTGAACCTGTCATGGATGTGGTTCCTCGAGCGGCTGAGAAGCAGCTAACGCGGTTTATGAGTTTCCATCCGCCTACGTTTTCGGGAGCGGGAACCCCGACGCAGGCTGAGGATTGGATATCGCGTGTCAAGCGAGTGATGACGGCGATAGGAACGGCGGAGCATCAGAAAGTTACCTTAGCCACCTTCTTGCTTGAAGGAGAAGCTCGATTATGGTGGGATGAGATGGAGTTACATCACTTGGCGGGTCGTCCGTTAACCCAAGTATCGATGGAAGAATTCTCCAGGCTCTTCCTCGCGAAGCACCTTCCTACGGCTCAGCGGATAGCCATGGAAAATGAATTCCAACTGTTGACTCAAGGTGATGGCAGTGTTGACGCGTACCTCCATGAATTTACTCGCTTAGGGCGGTATGCGGGTTCTATTTTTGCTGATGAGCAGAGGAAGACTAATCGGTTCTATGAAGGACTGAGGGACGAACTGAGGTTCCTAGTGTCCAGTTCTGTGAACCAAGGTTTCCAAGCGTTGGTTGACACCGCGACCGCGTTGGAAAAGGATATGAAAAGGGTGCAAGGGAAGAGAGCTTTGGCTGTGACGCAACTGGAGTGGAAGGCGCCCCGATCAGGAAAACCATTTTATAAGAAGAGATGGGGTAAGAAGTCCAAGCCTAGTGGACAAGCTCCTTCATCAGTTGCAACGGGAGCAACATCAGGGGCGACCTCCAAGCCAGACACCCGTATCTGCTTTAATTGTGGCCGGATGGGGCATATTGCGCGAGATTTTCGGATGCCGCCAAAGAGTGAAAAGAAGGCGGGTGCATCTTATGCGGAGAAAGGAAAGGCGGTGGTGGATTCCTCTGCCTCGCAGGCGCAACCCCGGGTCTACAATCTTGGCCTGCAAGAAGCCATCAAGCAGAGTGACGTTGTCACAGGTATGAGTTTAGTTTTGCATATGCTATTGTTTGTATGCTTTGCTTAGTACCCCATGTTTGCGGTTTGTGTGTGTGTGACATGTTTGTCATAGGCTTTGTGATGATTCGGGACACGCTGGCGCGAGCACTGTTTGATACACGTGCATCGCATTCTTTTCTGTCTAGTGAGTTTCTTACGCGGCTTGGGATACCCAGTCGTACAAAGGCAGATAGCGTCAGAGTGGTGTTGCCGAATGGTTGTTGGATGCTTGCGGATCAAGCTTGCGATGTGGCGGTTCAGTTCGGAAGTCGGGATTTTTGTTTAACCGCATTTGTTTTGCCAATATCGGAATTCGATGTGATTTTTAGGATGGATTGGCTTGCGGAGCAGCATGCTATGATTGATTGCCAGTCCAAAGAAATCACATTGGGCCAGAATACCGAACAGAAGACCAAGTTCGCGGGTATGCGAGTAGTAGGCGGGACGTTGATGTCTGCACTCCAGGTAGTCAAAGCT
Organism: Platanthera guangdongensis; assembly: GCA_039583875.1. Taxonomy (NCBI): domain Eukaryota; kingdom Viridiplantae; phylum Streptophyta; class Magnoliopsida; order Asparagales; family Orchidaceae; genus Platanthera; species Platanthera guangdongensis. Next base: position 108,402,927 of record CM077162.1, on the reverse strand, counting down.
GTTCGGAAGGGTGCGGAGTGTTACTTTGCACTAATTTAGGCTGTGGAGCCTAAGGCCACTTTGTGCGAGGTTTCGATTGTGGCAGAATTTACAGATGTGTTTCCCACGGATCTCCCTAGGCTACCACCCCAGCGGGAGATTGACTTCACAATTGAGTTGGTGCCAGGTGCGAAACCCGTGGCCCGCTCGCCATATCGCGTTGCGCCTAAAGAGATGGCTGAGTTGAAGGTTCAACTACAAGAAATGCTAGAGCAAGGTTTATCCGCCCAAGTATGTCATCTTGGAGCGCGCCTGTGCTTTTTGTAAAGAAGAAAGATGCTGGGTTACGGTTGTGTATCGATTACCGTGAATTGAATAAGCTGACCGAGAAGAATAACTATTCTATACCCCGGATTGATGAATTATTTGATCAGCTGGTGGGATCTACCGTCTATTCGAAGTTGGACCTGAAGTCTGGTTATTACCAGTTAAGAATTCGGGAAGGTGACATTCCCAAAACCGCATTTGGAACGCGTTATGGGCACTATGAGTTCACAGTAATGCCCTTTGGATTGTGTAATGCGCCCTCGGTGTTTATGGATCTGATGCACCGTATTTTTCGTGAGTACCTGGATCTGTTTGTGATAGTGTTTATTGATGATATCCTGGTGTACTCGAAGTCCAAAGCCGAGCATGAGATTCACTTGCGGTTGGTGTTGAATACGTTGAGGCACAATCAGCTTTATGCTAAGTTCTCGAAGTGCGAGTTTTGGCTATCGTCAGTGGCATTTTTAGGCCATGTGGTGAGTGGAGCGGGCATTGCAATGGATCCAGCGAAGATAAGAGCCATACAAGAGTGGCCAAGTTTGTCTTCCGTAGCCGAGGTCAGGAGTTTCCTTGGACTTGCGGGCTACTATAGACGATTTGTGGAGAACTTCTCACGGATCGCTTTGCCGCTAACCACACCGACGCGAAAAGATAAGAAGTTCGTTTGGACGCCAGAGTGCGCACGAGCTTTTGAAGAGCTGAAGGTTCGGTTGACCACGGCGCCGGTATTATCTTCGCCCTGTGGAACCGATGGCTTTGTGATTTATAGTGATGCCTCAGGGAGCGGCTTAGGCTGCGTTCTTCTGTAGAGCGGAAAGGTGATTGCTTATGGCTCACGCCAACTAAAGGTGCACGAGCGAAACTATCCCGTCCATGATTTAGAATTAGCGGCGGTGATTTTTGCACTCAAGTTTTGGCGACACTACCTTTATGTAGTGAAGGTGGAGATCTATACCGATCATAAGAGCCTAAAGTATCTGTTAGAGCAGAAAGACTTGAATATGCGACAACGAAGGTGGTTGGAGTTCCTTGGAGACTACACTTTCGAGATTCACTATACGCCCGGGAAGGGGAATGTTGTCGCGGATGCCTTGAGTCGGCGGGTTCCGGCTAGAGCGAATTGGTTACAAAGGCATGATGAACGTCTTATCCAGGAACTAGAGGCATTGGAGATCTATTGTGTTGACAAGAATTCCACTGCCATTGCATGTTTGAACTGGACTGAGGTGCAATATGACCTTGCAGACCGAGTTCGACGGGCAACAGAGTTGGATGAAGATCTCTTGCGCTATGTGAATGAAGGGCCAGAAGGCAAATTCACCTGGAATGACGGTCTTTTGCGAAAAGAGGGCCGTTTGTGCGTCCCGAATGTGGGGAAATTGAGGGAAGAACTGTTATATGAAGCGCATTATACAAAATATTCCATTCACCCCGGGAGCACAAAGATGTTCAACGATATGAAGAAGCTTTTCTGGTGGCCAGGGCTCAAGAAAGATGTTGCCCTTTATGTCTCTAAATGCCAAACATGTGCGATGGTGAAGGCGGAATGCCAAAAGCCGGGTGGATATTTGAAGTCACTGCCAATCCCAGAGTGGAAATTTGATGATATTTCCATGGATTTTGTGCATGAGTTGCCAAGATCGCAGCGAGGAAATGATTCCATTTGGGTAATTGTTGACCGGCTAACGAAAGTAGCACATTTTCTCCCGAATAGGCGGGATGATTCAGTAGAAAGTTTGGCAAAGTTATATGTTGACCAGATTGTGCGGCTTCACGGTGTTCCGCGGAGCATCGTAAGTGATCGAGATGGGCGATTCACGTCAAATGATTGGAGGCTAGTTCACCGACTGTTGGGTACGCAGTTGACTTTCAGTACGGCCTTTCATCCCCAAACGGATGGCCAAACTGAACGTACCAACAGAACAATGGAGGACATGCTCCGACTGTGCGCCCTTGACTTCGGAAAGAGATGGGAAGATCACCTCTATATGGTCGAGTTTGCATATAATAACATCTACCAAGCAAGCATTGGGATGGCACCATATGAAGCTCTATATGGAAGGAAGTGTCGTACTCCCTTGGCTTGGGTAGAAGCGGGCGAAGCTCGGGTTGTTAAACCAAATGAGGTTGAGGAAGCAATCTCAACCATACGGACGATTCGAGAGAGATTGCTTATTGCTCAAGATCGACAAGCGAAGTACTACAACGCCACGCACCGGAACGTAGAATTTGTGGTTGGCGATTGGGTCTACTTGAAGATCAAGCCATTCAAAGGTGTCTCCAGGATTCGACGATTGAAAAAGTTGAGTCCCAGATATTTGGGTCCGTTTGAAGTGGTTGAGCGAGTTGGCGAAGCGGCTTATCGGCTAGCTCTGTCGGCGGACTTGGGTGGGTTACATGATGTCTTTCACATCTCGGTACTTCGGAAGGCCGTGAAAGATCCAGCTCAAGTGATCGCGGATGATCGTGTGCCGGTGGAGTATGGGCTAACAACGAGAGTTAGACCCATTCAGATCGAAGATCGAGCCGAGAAACAGTTACGGAACAAGACGGTCGGTATGGTAAAAGTCTGGTGGGACAACTGCGGCCGTGAAGAACTGACATGGGAGCGAGAGCAAACCATGCGAGAAGAGTTCCCTGAGCTGTTTTTGTAATTTGGAACAAGAATGTTGTAACATAAATGTTTATATGTTGTTACATTTTTCTTGCTGATTTCTGTTCCTTTCCTGTATCTGAATTTCGAGGACGAAATTTCTTGTAGGAGGGGAGGATTGTAACAGCCCAAATTTCTGAAAAAGGAAATTGTTGGGTGACACGGCCTGGGACACGGGCGTGTCCCAGGGCGTGTCAGTTGACACGGCCTGCGACACGGGCGTGTCGCAAGGCGTGTCGAGGTTGTGTCGACGATCGGCCTTTGTCTCGACGATTTTTCTCTCGACGATGTGTCGAGAGGGGGCACACGGCCCAGGACACGGGCGTGTCCAAGGCCGTGTCGTGTGCTCGACGATTTTGTCTCGACGATCGTCGAGTGTCGAGAAGTGAGTGTTGAGTGTTGAACACGGCCTGTGACACGGGCGTGTCACAGGGCGTGTCAAATCGGGTCGACGAACTCAGCCCGCCGAAGGATTTCGACAGGGCGTGTCTTTGTGCCGTGTATGGGCACACGGCCTGGGACACGGGCGTGTCACAGGCCGTGTGAAGTCTCGGGATGATTTGGGATTTTTTTTCACCCAGGTACACGGCCACAGACACGGGCGTGTCTAAAGGCATGTTGGTGACACGGCCCAGGACACGGGCGTGTCTCATGGGCGTGTCACTGGTTTGGATAAGTCGGTTGACCACCGCTAGAGGCACACGGCCGTGTCAGAGGCCGTGTCGGGTCAAAATCAGTGATTTTGGCAGAATCGTGGCCGTCCATTCCTTCAGCTGGGATCCAAGGGATGAAGCCTCTTCCTCTTTTTCCTAAAGGCCGAAAAATGAGAAGTGCTTCTCATTTGTTTTGGCCTTAGTCTTTCTTCAAGATAAGAGAAAGAGAGAGAGAAAGGAGGAGGAAGAAGGAAAGGGGGCTGCTGCTGGTGGTGCTGCTGTTTACCGACGAGAGATCCGAAGCCGGCGTTGCGGAGGAAACGCTCTTGCGAGTCTTGCAAGCAAGCTTTGCGGTCATGCCACCGAAGCGGTCGTCAAGGGTAACGACTTTTCTTCCTAGCCATGTGAAGGCTTCCTTTTTGGAATATTTTGTGATTTCCCCCACCAAGAGGTGGCTCGTTTTGGAAATCTTTGGGTGGATGCTTGAAATCCCCTTTGTTAGCATATAGATCCGGAAATGGAGTACGGAATAGGCATGCTGTGTGAAGCCCATCTGGACAGGTTAGTCTGGATTGGTGATGTTGCATACGAACCGGAGAAGACTCCGTGATAAACGTGTAGTGTAAGGAGTCTACGGGTTATGCCTGCGAAAAGGAGTAGCAGGAAGTACTGGGGTGGTAGCCCAGGAAAATAGCCATGTGATGGTTTTGGGTCCAACCTGTGATTGAGGCACAGGAAGTACTGGTCGAACCAGGAAAGGCCCTTTTGGTGATGCTTGATGTCGTAGGGTGTCCACCTGTGAAGCGAGTAACAGGAAGTACTGGCATGAGAGCTAGGAAAGACCCCTGACATTTGTGCTTGTACGGTGTCCACCTGTGGAGAGAGTCACAGGAAGTACTGGTGTGCCCAGGAAAGACCCGCTGTTGCTGTGAGGAAATGGGTATAGAGAAATACCCAGGCTTGAATACCAAGAACAGGATTGGTGAGACCGACCCGCGCCTTTGATATAGCCATGAGTACGCTGTACTCGAAGAAGGCAAGGCGATTTGAGCAACGGGGGGTGGAGGATCCAACCTGCGCTATGTCCGTTCGACGTGAGACCAAAAAGTGCGGTCTGTTGGAGCGCATAGCAAGAGTCTTCGGCCTGCGCGCCATGACACAACGGGGGGCTACGGGCCATCCCGGTGTCCGAAGACTAACTCTGGCTGCACGCCATGGAGGAAATGCTCAAGAGAGTTACCGTTGGGTTGTAACCCTGATACGGTGGTGGGCAAGAGGTTGCCAGAACACCAAGAATGTGCCCTGAGAGCACGGACTGTTGGGCCGGGTGGCGAACGGTTGTGATGGCTTGTGTGCGTGAAAGCACATTTTGATGATATAGCTTGTCATACTTGTGATCTAATATGCCTGCAGGGAAATATACCGCTGCCCCGAGAGAAGGGTTAGGGTCGTTATAATTTGGTCAGCTGAACGCTGACCGTTGCCTTTGTTTGCCACCGTTGGGTCGATTGTCCTTGCACAGGTGCTGGAGAGCCGAGTGGGACGCATAGAGGTTGATGTTCCTGCTGGTGTTGCTGCTGCTGCTGCTAGCCCTTGAAGGCTAGATGTGTTTCTTTTGTGTGTTTTCTTTTCTTGTGGCCGGCCTGCGCGCCAATTTGTTTAGGCCACTGTGTGAAAGCCATGTAAGGCCATAAGTCCAACTCTTTTTACTTGTTATAAGACATTCCTATATGATATAAAATGTGGAGTTTTATGTTTGGACATTCATGAGGAGTTCCAGTTGTATTCTAGGCTTCCGCTAGTATGCTTTGTGATAGGTGCGATGCGCGACTCTGGTATCATCCTGTACCTTCACCGACTATTTTGTGCTATATCCTGTGGGGCCCCGGCCGGACCTTCTAGAATATATCATATGAACGGATGGGGTTGTTACAGAAAATATCTTCGTCAATAGAATTCATGTACAGTCTGATCCTTGCTTTCCAAAGTGCAAACTTGGATAGATTGCACACTGGAGGTCTAGTGCTAGCATAATCTTTGTTTTGGGCCATGATTTGTGAAAACAAAATCTAATAATAAAATACAACAGAAAACAGATCTAACTTGGGATCTTTGGGTTCAGGTGTTAGCCTGTGCAACCACCAAGGTGTGGTATGTTTAACCAACCTCCCTCTGATACCAATTGAAAGTGCAGCTAGATCTGATATACTCTAGAGGGGGGGTGAATAGAGTATATGGTGCTTTAAAACTTTTTACAGCAATTGTTGTAATATGAGTGAGCAGGGAAGCAGTAATAAATCTAATCACAGAACTAAATTAATCAAAAACTAATCACAGAATAATCAAGGCCAGAAACAAAAATAAAGACAAGCAAAACCAGAAGACACAAGGAAATATAGTGGTTCCCCTAAACTTGGGTACATCCACTCTTCTACCACCCTAGGTAGGAATCCACTGCAGGATGAGTTGATCAGGTGTCCTGGGCACCAATGAGCTTTTAATAAGGTGCTCAAAAACCAAATCAGATTTTTTGATCAGGTGTCTTGCCACGAATGAGCTTTTGACAAGGTGCTCAAAAATCAAGTTCAAACTTTTGAAGAGAGTTTGAGAAACCCTTTACAGAGAGGGGGTGAGAGAGTGATGGAAGTCTTCTCTTTCTCAGATCAGCTGAGAAGACTATGTGGATTGATGGTGTCAAAGCTCCCCCTGAGTCCTTGAGATCTTCAGGAAAAGAAGCTTTGCTGTAGGGTGATAGGCCTTCAAAAGTTGAGCTCCAGCAAAAGATGATTTCAGCAATAACTGAAATGTTGAATGTCTGGAGTCTTGAAATATGTTGGCCTTGAACACTTGAAAACTAGAGAGATCTGAAGATTGATCTCCTTGGATGTGTGTTCTTAAGAATTCTTTGAGACAGAATATTTTGTTTGAAGATTACTGATGTCTGTCTGTGTATCTCTGTAATCTGTGTGTCTGTGTATTTGTCTATCTGTGAGATTCAAAAATTCTTCTCTTTTATTCTCTGATACTGAACAAAATATTCTCTGAGAAGAATAGCCGTTGGTCTGCATTAATTGCATCCTTAATTGCAAAATCTCTTCTGGAGGAAAGTCTATAGAAATATTCCTTGAAACTTGGTCCAGAAATGAATGAAAATGGCTAGGAAATCTTCAGAATTAATTGCAGAATAACTCCTTAACATATTTGAATTTGAATCTATAAACATCCTTGAAGTTATCTGAAAACGTCGAACTGAGCTCTGTTATCGTTGAATTGAGTTCAGCGATATGGAAAAATACAGCAGCAAAATATTGTCGATCTGAGCTCAAAGATCGTCGAACTGAGCTCAGAGATAGAGATCAAAAGCAGAGTCAAGATCGTCGAACTGAGCTCACCGATCGTCGAATGGAGTTCGACGATCTGATGAAGTTGAGCTCAGCGATCGTCGAATGGAGTTCGACGATCTGTCGAAGTTGAGCTAGACGATCGTCGATCGGAGTTCGACGAATCGTCATGCTGAGCTCGACGATAAGACTTAGTCTACAAACAGAAAATCCTGGTCTTGAGGGCAGCTTCCAAACCTAGACTTCTAACCCTTAGACTCAATTCTAATTGACCTATTGAGCTAAACCGGAGGTCAAGCATTTGTTTCCTAGAGACATAGTGATCCTGACCCAAATTAGTAATAGGGTGTTCCAACACTTAAGTTGCTACCAATTGATCATAACATAAGCAGGAGCTTTGCCAAAGCCTCCTCATCATCACATCCATACATTCATCACAATAGAAATCCATTTACATATCGTCAAAACCACGGAGTCTTCTCCGGTTTACCCATGAACATCACCAATCCAGACTACCGGTCCAGATGGGCTTCACACAGCATGCCTCTGCCGTACTCCAGATTTCCGGCTCTAAATGCAGACTCAACAAAGGAATCTCTTCCGCAAATCCACCTCTTGGTGGAGGATTCCAAGCACATGTATAAAGAAAGGACTTCGATGTCCAAGAAGGAGATCGTTACCCTTGAAGATCGCTTCGGCGCCATGAAGTAGCCAGATGGAAATCACCGCCTCGGCTCTGCCTTCACGAATCCGCTCTCGGATCTTCGCTCCGCACTCTGCAGCTCCTACAACAGCTGCTAGACTCCTCCCTTCCCTCTTGCCTAAAGACTTTCTTCCTCCCTCTCTTGGAATGAGATGAAGAAGAAGAAGAAGATGAAAAGAGGAGTTAAATCCCCTTTTTCTCGGCCTTCACAAGACCTGGACAGAGCCCAACCATTGGATCCAGGAAGAGGGAAACAAACGACTCAGATTTGGCCAGAAAAGCTAAAACACGGCCCGACACACCCTGTGACACGCCCGTGTCACAGGCCGTGTCCCCCTAAGCGGCAGTCAACCGACTCAAAACCAAATGTACACGGCCGTGGGACACGCCCGTGTCACGTGCCATGTCCCCGACACGCCCTCAGACACGCCCGTGTCTGCGGCCGTGTGCCGCAACGAAAATAATCCCAAAACAACCCGAGACTTCACACGGCCTGGCGCATGCCTGTGTCCCTGGCCGTGTGCACCTGGACACACCCGTGTCCCGCAAACACGCCCTAGCTCGAAACGTCGAGTTGAGTTCGACGACCACTGACACGCCCTGTGACACGCCTGTGTCACAGGCCGTGTCCTCACTCGACACTCGACACTCGACGATCGTCGAGCAAAATTCGTCGACATCAAGGCCGATCGTCGACACGGCCTCGACACGCCCTGCGACACGCCCATGTCGCAGGCCGTGTCCGCTGTGTCAACCCCAAATTTCGTCGACTTCACGACTCGACACTACCCAGGCCTGACACGCCCTGGGACACGCCCGTGTCCCAGGCTGTGTCACCCATGCCTGAACCCAATTTTGCTCAAAATGATCCGCTTGACTTCGGGTGTTACACTTTCACAGCCTTTCATAGGACCGAGATGTGAAACACATCATGCAATCTACCAAAGTCTGCCGAAAGAGCTATCCGATATGCGGCTTCTCCAACTCGCTCGACCACTTCAAATGGACCAAGGTATCTTGGACTTAACTTTTTCGGACGTCGAATCCTGGATACGCCTTTGAAAGGTTTGATTTTTAAGTATACCAAATCGCCTACCGCGAACTCCACGTTTCGGTGCTTGGCGTTGTAGTATTTCGCTTGACGATCTTGAGCGATCAATAGTCGTTCCCGAATAGTGCGTATTGTCGAGTTTGCTTCATCGACTTCATTACGCCTATAAACTCTGGCTTCGCCCGCTTCTACCTAAGATAACGGCGTACGTCACTTCCATTTATACAAAGCTTCATACAGCGCCATGCCAATGCTCTCTTGGTAGCAGTTATTGTAAGCGAACTCCACCATATAGAGATGATCTTCCCATCTCTTTCCAAAGTCGAGGGCGCACATCCAAAGCATGTCTTCCATTGTTCTGTTGGTCCTTTCAATTTGGCCATCCGTCTGGGGATGAAAGGTCGTACTGAATGTCAACTTCGTGCCCAACAGTTGATGAACTAGCCTCCAGTCATTCGATGTGAACCTCCCGTCTCGATCACATACGATGCTCCGAGGAACACCGTGTAGCCGCACAATCTGATCAACATACAACTTTGCCAAAGTTTCAACCGAATCATCCCGTCTGTTCGGCAGGAAGTGTGCCACTTTCGTCAGCCGATCGACAATCACCCAGATGGAATCATTTCCTTGTTGTGACCTCGGCAACCCGTGTACGAAATCCATGGAAATATCGTCAAACTTTAATTCTGGAATCGATAATGACTTCAAATAACCGCCCGGCTTCTGGCATTCCGCCTTCACCATAGCACATATTTGGCATTTGGCCACATAAAGAGCAACATCGTTCTTTAGCCCTGTCCACCAGAATAGCTTTTTCATATCCCTGAACATCTTCATGCTCCCTTGGTGGATTGAGTACTTCGTATAATGCGCTTCATACATCAGTTCTTCCCTCAATTTACCCAAATTTGGGACGCACAAACGGCCCTCTTTCCGCAAAAGACCGTCATCCCAGGAGAATTTGCCCTCTGACCCATCTTTAGCATAGTGTAGGAGATCTTCATCTAGCCCTGTTGCTCGTCGAATCCGATCTGCAAGGTCACACTGCACCTCCGTCCAGTTCAGACATGCATTGGCGATAGAATTCTTGTCAACACACGAGATCTCCAATGCTTCCAACTCCTAGATGAGACGTTCATCATGCCCGTGCAACCAGCTCGCCCTTACCGGAGCTCTCCGACTCAAGGCATCCACGACTACGTTCCCCTTCCCGAGAGTATAATGAATCTCAAAGGTGTAGTCTCCAAGGAACCCCAACCACCTTCGTTATCGCATGTTCAGGTCCTTCTGCTCCAATAGATACTTTAGGCTCTTATGATCTGTATAGATCTCCACCTTTACTCCATAAAGATAGTGTCTCAATAGTTTTAGTGCAAAGATCAGCGCCGCCAATTCTAAGTCATGGACGGGATAGTTTCATTCGTGCACCTTCAGCTGGTGTGAGCCATAAGCAATCACTTTTCCATTTTGCAGAAGAATGCAGCCTAAGCCGCTCCCTAAGACATCACTATAGATTACAAACCCATCGGTACCACATGGCGATGACAACACAGGCGTCGTGGTCAACCAAATCTTCAGCTCTTCAAACGCTCGCTCGCAATCTGGCCTCCAAATGAACTATTGATCTTTTCTCGTCAATGTGGTTAGCGGCAAAGCAATCCGCGAGAAGTTTTCAAAAAATCTTTGATAGTAGCCCGCTAGTCCAAGGAAGCTCCTGACCTCGGCAATTGAAGACAACACTGGACATTCTTGTATGGCCCTTATCTTTGCTGGATCCACTGCTATGCCTGCTCCACTCACCACATGGCCCAGAAATGCCACTGACGCTAGCCAAAACGCACACTTCGAGAACTTGGCATAGAGCTGATTCTGCCTCAAGGTATTTAACACCAACCGCAAGTGGTTTTCATGCCCAGCTTCCGTCTTTGAGTACACCAGGATATCATCAATGAATTCAATCACGAATAGATCCAGGTATTCTCGGAATATTCAGTGCATCAAGTCCATAAATATCGAGGGCGCATTGCATTCTGCCTCAAGGTATTCTCGGAATATTCAGTGCACAGCCCAAACGACATTACCGTGAACTCATAGTGCCCTACCGTGTTCCAAATGTGGTTTTGTGAATATCTTCTTCCCGTATCCTCAACTGGTAATAACCAGACTTCAAGTCCAACTTCGAGTAGATGGACAATCCCACTAGCTAATCGAACAACTCATCAATCCGCAGAATCAGATACTTGTTCTTCTCTATCAGCTTATTCAATTCGCGGTGATCAATACATAACCGCAAGCCACCGTCTTTCTTTTTCACAAAAAGAATAGGGGTGCTCCAAGGAGACATGCTTGGGCGTATATAACCTTGCTCTCACAATTCGTGCAGTTGGATTTTCAACTCCGCCATTTCCTTTGGCGCGACGCGATATGGCGAGCGGGCCACAGGTTTCGCACCTAGCACCAACATGATCGTGAAGTCAATCTTTCGCTGGGGTGGTAGCCCAGGGAGATCCTTGGGAAACACATCTGTAAACTTCGACACGATCGGAACATCGCACATACTGGACTTAGGCTCAACAGCCTGAATTAGCGTGAAGTACAACTCTGCGGCCTTCCGAACAGCTTTGATAACTTGGAGTGCAGATATCAACATCCCGCTCACTCCTTGCATACCCGCGAACTTCTTCTCCTGCTCGGTATTCTGGCCCAACATGATCTCTTTGGACTGGCAATCAATCAAGGCATGCTGCTCCGCAAGCCAATCCATATCAAATATCACGTCGAATTCTGATATTTGCAATACAGATGCAGTTAAACAGAAATCCCGACTTCCTATTTGCATCGCCACATCGCAAGCTCGGTCTGCAAGCATCATACAACCATTCGGCAACACCACTGATAATACGGTTTGCAGTCAATTTTATTAGGATATTTTCGGGGTTTTAAAGCAAATCATGTCTTGTAAAGTACTTGTTTTGATTCCCCTTTGTATATATTTTTATCGCTAATGCTTTTTTTCTGCTTTTTGCAGGTTTTCACGGCTTTCAGCAGAATTTTGCTGTGACACGCCCCAAGATCACGCCCTACCCGGGCGTGTACCTAGGGCGTGTAACCCAGAGGAATGAAGCAATTGGTCCGAAACTGAATTCCGTGGAAACTTAGTGTACACGCCCTCGGTCACGCCCGTGTCACACCCGACACGGGCGTGTACTAGAGGCGTGTCCCCAGGTTCCGAGGAATCGCCGCAGCGCGCTCGTTTTTCCCGCTCCACCGTCGCACCGAAAGTGTCACGCCCCAGGGTCACGCCTGCCCGGGCGTGACATATGGGCGTGTACTTCAGCAATTCCGCCTGTCACCTCCAGCATTCAATTTCAGCTCAACAAAGTCACGCCGCAAAGAACACGCCCCAGGTACACGCCCTACCAGGGCGTGACTTGTGGGCGTGTACCTCAACTACTTCGTCAGAATTCAATTCCTGCCCGAAAAAGTCGCGTCGAATGTGTCACGCCCCAGGGTCACGCCCGACCAGGGCGTGACAGGGGGGCGTGACCCGACCCGAAAAATTCTATAAATAGAGCCCAACTCCAGGGGTTCAGGGACACCTTTTGCTTTGAGAGGGGAGGTTCTGTCCTTTGTATTTCTGAACTTTTTAAGCATGTCTTTCCATTTTTAGTTCTTAGTTGTAGCTTTATGCTTTCCCTGTAGTAGTTCCTATCTTCGTTCTGTAGTATAATGTTAATGATAGCGTAGTTTACCTTTCCATGCACTTGTAATCGCTGGTTTTCATGTTGTAAGATCCCTGTTTCTATTAATAAAAAGTGTTGTTTTCTTTTACGTTTCTGCTCCGTTTTCATTATTCTTCTTCTACTCATCCCCCATATTCCTCCTCACCATGATTAACTAATACTCCATGTACTCGATCTTAATGATCCGAGGTTCGAGTGATTAGGTTATGATGCTTTGAATCTTACCTTTTCTTTTTAGGGTTTAGCTTTGAATTACTCTTGATTTATCACGGGTTGGAGGTATATCATCGATATATACTCTCCACCTTTGCTTTCATTCTGGGCTAGCCGAGAGGCCGAAAGTTTGAAATGAGCACTCAAGAGTAAAGGGAGTTGTTCGCACCCCTCGAGAGAGGCAGACGTTCAAATCTCCCGGATTGGAGTAAAATCCAATAGCGGGGTTCACCGCGTAAAGCGAGTTTTAGGCCTCCGATTTAGGCGAGAGTGGGTCGGACCTTCCTAAACTCAGTTAGGCACGTCCTTCGAGAGAAGCGTGTCAATATTCATGGAACCTCCACGGTCAAGGACCTTTACCCTAATTAGCTTAGGTTTATTTATCGTATTTTTCTAACCACTCTTGCCGAGGTGATTTCTGATCGAGTGCATTTTCCCCTTCATCGTTATTAAGCTTGAGTTAATCGCTCTTTTAGCTCTCTTTAACTTTTCATGCAAGTAGCTCTCCTTAATTGCAAGTAGTTCTCTTCCTTTAGCACGTTTAGCTTTCTTCTAAAAAACTTAATTTTTCCATCGATAAAATAATAGATTTCGTGTGAGTAAGCTTACTCAACTGTTCCCGGATTTCAATACGACACTTTTGTCCCCTAGCTGCATTTCGATAGGTATACTTGCCTTGATGAATTGTTAGTTTGGTTATTTTCTCCTTGCAGATATCTAAGAGACAATCAAGTTTTTGGCGCCGTTGTCGGGGATCGAACCCGGGTCACCCGCGTGACAGGCGGGAATACTCACCACTATACTACGGTGGAGCGGGAAAAACGAGCGCGCTGCGGCGATTCCTCGGAACCTGGGTACACGCCCTCGGTCACGCTCGTGTCACACCCGACACGGGCGTGTACTAGAGGCGTGTCCCCAGGTTCCGAGGAATTGCCGCAGCGCGCTCATTTTTCCCGCTCCACCGTCGCATTGAAAGTGTCACGCCCCAGGGTCACGCCTGCCCGGGCGTGACATATGGGCGTGTACTTCAGCAATTCCGCTCGTCACCTCCAGCATTCAATTTCAGCTCAACAAAGTCATGCCGCAAAGAACACGCCCCAGGTACACGCCCTATCAGGGCGTGACTTGTGGGCGTGTACCTCAACTACTTCGTCAGAATTCAATTCCTGCCCGAAAAAGTCGCGCCGAATGTGTCACGCCACAGGGTCACGCCCGACCAGGGCGTGACAGGGGGGCGTGACCCGACCCAAAAAATTCTATAAATAGAGCCCAACTCCAGGGGTTCAGGGACACCTTTTGCTTTGAGAGGGGAGGTTATGTCCTTTGTATTTCTGAACTTTTTAAGCATGTCTTTCCATTTTTAGTTCTTAGTTGTAGCTTTATGCTTTCCCTGTAGTAGTTCCTAGCTTCGTTCTGTAGTATAATGTTAATGATAGCGTAGTTTACCTTTCCATGCACTTGTAATCGCTGGTTTTCATGTTGTAAGATCCCTGTTTCTATTAATAAAAAGTGTTGTTTTCTTTTATGTTTCTGCTCCGTTTTCATTATTCTTCTTCTACTCATCCCCCCTCTTCCTCCTCACCATGATTAACTAATCCTCCATGTACTCGATCTTAATGATCCGAGGTTCGAGTGATTAGGTTATGATGCTTTGAATCTTACCTTTTCTTTTTAGGGTTTAGCTTTGAATTACTCTTGATTTATCACAGGTTGGAGGTATATCATCGATATATAGTCTCCACCTTTGCTTTCATTCTGGGCTAGCCGAGAGGCCGAAAGTTTGAAATGAGCACTCAAGAGTAAAGGGAGTTGTTCGCACCCCTCGAGAGAGGCAGACGTTCAAATTTCCCGGATTGGAGTAAAATCCAATAGCGGGGTTCACCGCGTAAAGCGAGTTTTAGGCATCCGATTTAGGCGAGAGTCGGTCGGACCTTCCTAAACTCAGTTAGGCACGACCTTCGAGAGAAGCGTGTCAATATTCATGGAACCTCCACGGTCGAGGACCTTTACCCTAATTAGCTTAGGTTTATTTATCGTAGTTTTCTAACCACTCTTGCCGAGGTGATTTCTGATCGAGTGCATTTTCCCCTTCATCGTTATTAAGCTTGAGTTAATCGCTCTTTTAGCTCTCTTTAACTTTTTATGCAAGTAGCTCTCCTTCATTGCAAGTAGTTCTCTTCCTTTAGCACATTTAGCTTTCTTCTAAAAAACTTAATTTTTTCGTCGATAAAATAATAGATTTCGTGTGAGTAAGCTTACTCAAATGTTCCCGGATTTCAATACGACACTTGTGTCCCCTAGCTACATTTCGATAGGTATACTTGCCTTGATGAATTGTTAGTTTGGTTATTTTCTCCTTGTAGATATCTAAGAGACAATCAAGTTTTTGGCGCCGTTTCCGCGGAAGCAACGCTCGTTGATAAATTGAAAACGCGAATATATTAATTTTATCACTTCTCTTTCTCAGCCTCCTTCTTAAATTTTTTTCGCCTACTCACTTGAGTTAAATGGCTGGATTTTGTTAAGTGTGCGTATTTTTAATTTTTTCCGCCTACTCACTTGAGTAAAATGGCTGGATTTTGTTAAGTGTGCGCATTTTTAATTTTTCCGCCTACTCACTTGAGTTAATTGGCTGGATTTATTTCAAGCAAGTGTGCGTATTTTTATTTTTCCGCCTACTCACTTGAGTTAATTGGCAGGCTTTATTTCAGTAGAGTGTGTTTACTTTCTGTAGAGTGGGTGTGTTTTAATTTTCTGTCGAGTGCGTGAGTGTAGCTTTTATTTTCCGCCTACTCGCTCAGAGTTAAATGGCTGGATTTTAATTACCGCCGACTTAATAGAAACACACATCACAAATTTTCTACACCACCTGACTCTCTCGAAAAGGGCAAAGTGGCTCTAAATGCCACTATCTTGTGTAGTACCTTGCGAACCCTTCACCGGGTAGCCCTTGGGAAGTTCGGGAGTTAAAACATAAAAAATCTATTTCAAAAAAAATTTTCGAACTTCATTAGCTCTTTTATTTTCTAGTCTTTCTTCTCCTCTCTTATTCTAGTGTATGACCCGCGGAAGTCCGTCGGTTACTTTGGACCTGGACCACGAAATTGAGCGTACTCTTCGGAGAAGATCGCGATTTCAAGGCCCTACTACCCAAGTGTCGGTTGAGGATTCCGAGTCATTTTCTACCTTAAGAATGGCAGAACCCAACGTGGAGGAAGCCGTGCATAGGCCTATGTCCTATTATGCATGACCGAATCTCGAGGGTACAGAAACTAGTATAGTTTGCCCTGCAATAAATAATAATAATTTCGAACTGAAGCCTAGCATAATTCAAATGGTGCAGCAGTATGTGCAATTTGACGGGCTTCAAGATGAAGACCCGAACGCACACATAGCCAGCTTTCTTGAGATTTGTGACACCTTCAAGATAAATGGTGTCACAAATGATGCTATTAGGCTAAGATTATTTCCTTTCTCTCTTAGAATTAAGGCTAAGCAGTGGCTGAACACCCTTCCTAAAAATAGCATAACTACTTGGACGCAATTAACTGAAAAATTTTTGGCCAAGTATTTTCTGCCTGCTAAAACTGCTAAACTTAGGAATGACATTTCTGCCTTTGGACAAATAGACTCTGAGACCCTTTACGAAACTTGGGAAAGATTTAAAGAATTATTAAGACGATGCCCACATCACGCTCTGCCTGTATGGTTGCAGGTGCAGACGTTTTATAATGGGCTAAATCAAAGCACGAAGCAAATGATAGACGCAGCTTCTGGCGGTACTTTAAACCATAAGACCCCGGAAGCAGCTCTTGCGCTGTTTGAAGACATGGCCATGAACACTTACCAGTGGAATGTGCCTAGGTCCCGCCCAAACAAACCTGCAGGTCTCTTTGAAGTGGACAACGTCTCCCAACTCGCACTGCAAGTTGAAATATTAACCAAACAAATTACGGAGATGACTACTACCTCCGCCCCTCAGGTATGGGAATCTGCAACTCCTCCCGCTGAATATTTGGATTATGTAAATAATATGCCTAGAACTGCTTTTAATAATTTTTTTGCTGCGAATTATCATCCTCCTGGTTTTAATTTTCCGAATAGTTATAATCCTGCGTTAAGAAATCATCCGAAATTTTCGTGGAGCAATCCATCGAATGCTGTGCGCCCGCCACCGCAAAGTGATTTTTCTGCACCACCACCACCTCCTCAAAGTTTTCCAAAACCTCCAAATTTGGAGGAAATGTTTTCAAAATACATGAATGCTAATGACGCTACGATTAGAACCTTAACCGGAAGTGTTAAAAATTTAGAAAATCAGGTAGGACAGCTCGCTAAAATGATTTCTGAGCGACCCGTAGGGTCTCTTCCTTCCAATACCGAGCCCAACCCGAGAGAGCAAGCGAAAGCTATAACTCTTCGGAGTGGGAAGAAAGTTCCTGGTATGGTAAGTGAAGAACCCGAGGCAAGCTCCGCTCCCATTTTAAAAAATCAAAGCTCCGTTCCCGTTTTAAAAATTCCACCCTCTGCCGAAGAAATTATCACCCCTATCGTAGAAAAAGAACTCACTCCACCACCCACCTTTAAAAATAATCCATCCCCTCCATACCCTTCCGAACTTAATAAACAACGACAGGATGATCAATACACCCGTTTTTTGGAAATGTTTAAACAAATCCACGTAAATCTGCCTTTCCACGAAGCCATATCCCAGATGCCGAAGTACGCAAAATACCTTAAGGACCTCCTAACTAACAAGAAGAAGTTAGAGAACCTTTCTCATGTCACGTTAAATGTCAAATGCTCGGCGGTTTTGACAAACGGATTACCGAAGAAAATCAGTGACCCGGGTAGTTTCTCTATCCCGTGTGTCTTTGGTGATCTCTTTGTCAAACACGCTTTAGCCGACCTAGGTGCGAGTATTAATCTTATGCCCTTCTCGTTGTTTAAAAAGTTAGGAATTGGTAGTCTCAACCCCACACGCATGAGTATCCAGCTCGCCGACAGATCAGTCAAATACCCGTTAGGAATAGTGGAGGACGTCCTAGTCAAAGTTGACAAGTTCATCTTCCCGGTGGACTTTGTCATTTTGGACATCGAAGAAGACGTCGAGGTTCCCCTGATCCTTGGCCGACCCTTCCTTGCCACCTCCCGAGCTATCATTGATGTAAGCAATGGTAAGCTCTTCCTTCGAGTGGGCGACGATGAGGTAACTTTCTCTATTACCCCCTCGATGAAGAACACACTAGCTAATGATGACTCATGTTTTTTCACGGATACCGTAAGTGAAGAATCCTTCCTCCCACCTCTGATTTTGAAAAAGAATTTTCCAATTTTTGTTCCTCTCCTACTCTTCCAACTGAATCTCTACACCTAAGTGAAGAATCGTCCACCCGCCCCTCTGATTTTGAAAAAGAATTTTTTGATTTCTGTTCCTCTTCTACTTTTCCAACTGAATCGCTGCACGAAGCCTCCATGGCCGCTAGCAACACCCTTTTTAATTTTACATATAAAAAAGTGTACGAGGACATAGTTTTTGAAAAAGAACAAATTTCCAAAACCTCGTATGATGACCCCCCTACCATGGAACTGAAAGAACTACCAGAGCACCTTCGATACGCTTTCTTAGAAAAGGACTCTAAGCTGCCTGTCATAATTTCGGCCTACCTCACGGATGCACAAAAGAATAAACTTCTTTCAATTTTACAAAAGCTCGCCAAGCTATTGCTTGGCAGATATCTGATATCAAGGGCATAAGCCCATCTTTCTGCACTCATAAAATCTTAATGCAAGATAATTCTCGTAACTCTATACAACCTCAGCGCCGTATAAACTCAAACATGAAAGACGTAGTTAAGGGCGAGGTTATGAAATTATTAGACGCAGGAATTATCTATCCTATATCCGACAGTAAGTGGGTTAGCCCAGTGCAGGTAGTACCAAAGAAGGGAGGGATAACGGTAGTAAGTAATGAAAATAATGAATTAATCCCGACTCGGACGGTGACCGGATGGCGAATGTGTATAGATTACCGTAAGTTGAATGACGCCACCCGCAAGGATCACTTCCCCTTGCCGTTCATTGATCAAATTTTAGAACGACTTTCCGGGCATAACTTTTATTGTTTTCTCGATGGCCTCTCGGGGTATCTTCAAATCCCCATCTCCCCCGAGGACCAGGAGAAAACTACGTTTACTTGTCCCTTCGGCACCTTCGCCTACCGAAGAATGCCGTTTGGATTGTGCAATGCGCCAGCTACATTCCAACGATGTATGCTCGCCATCTTTGACAAGTACGTAGAAAGCATTATGGAAGTTTTCATGGATGATTTCTCCGTGTTCGGAAATTCCTTAGATAGTTGCTTAGAGAACCTTGAAAAAGTCTTAGAGCGATGCGAAGAAACTAACCTCGCCCTAAATTGGTAAAAATGTCATTTTATGGTGAGGGAAGGGTTAGTTTGGGGACATAAAATTTCTGAAAGGGGTATTGAAGTAGACGTTGCGAAAATAGAAGTTATCGAGAAGCTGCCGCCACCTATGAACATAAAAGCTATAAGAAGTTTCCTGGGTCATGCGGGTTTCTACTGCTGCTTCATAAAGGACTTTTCCAAAATCACCAAGCCCCTTACCCATCTCTTAGAAAAAGACGCCCCATTCATCTTTGATGACCTCTGCCTAGCTGCCTTCAATTTAATAAAAGAAAAATTAGTTAATGCCCCAATCATGATAGCTCTGGTGTGGGATCTTCCATTTGAGATAATGTGTGATGCGAGTAGTTTTGCGGTGGGAGCCGTACTAGGTCAACGTATTTCCAAAAACTTCCACCCCATTTATTACGCTAGTAAAACACTCACATCTGCACAGGAAAATTACACCACAACCGAGAAGGAGCTATTAGCTGTAGTATTTGCTTTTGACAAATTTCGCCCTTATATTACTCTTTCGAAAATTATTGTTTTTACGGACCACTCGGCCCTCAAATATCTTCTCTCTAAAACGGATGCCAAGGCTCGCTTGATTCGCTGGGTCTTACTCCTCCAGGAGTTTGACTTAGAGATCCGTGATAAGCGAGGTGCCGAGAACTTGGCCGCCGACCACCTTTCGCGCCTAGACAACCCATTTATAGAACAATTAGACGAAAATTCTTTTCATTACTATTTCCCTGATGAGAAGCTTTTCGTAATTAACACATCTACTTCTCCTTGGTTTGCCCGCATCGCCAACTATCTACTGGCCCGTGTGCTCCCAAAAGAGTTTTCATCTCAGCAAAAGAAGAAATTCTTTTCTGAGCTGAAAAACTATTTTTGGGAGGACCCGCATCTTTTTAAAGTCTGTGCAGACCAAGTGATCAGGAGGTGTGTTTCTTTTGATGAAGGATTAGATATTATTAAACATTTGCATGAAGGACCGACAGGTGGGCACTATCAAGCTGCTCGCACCGCTCACAAAGTGTTAAGCATGGGTTTTTACTGGCCCACCCTGTTTAAAGACGCGCATGCCTTTGTGAGTAGGTGTGATAGTTGCCAACGGTCGGGGACTATTTCGAATAAAAATGAAATGCCACAAAATTATTTCCTATAGTGCGAAGTTTTCGACCTCTGGGGGATTGATTTTGTCGGCCCTTTTCCTTCTAGCTTCGGGAATAAGTACATTTTAGTTGTCGTTGATTATGTTTCCCGTTGGGCCGAAGCCCAAGCTCTTCCTACAAATGATGCCCGAGTCGTAGTTAATTTCCTAAAAAAATTATTTTCTCGATTCGGTACGCCGCGCGCTATCGTTAGTGATAGGGGTTCCCATTTCTATAACGCACAATTTTCAAGAATTCTAACTAAATATGGCGTTACTCATAAGCTTTCCACTGCCTACCACCCCCAAACTAACGGACAAGTCGAAGTAGTGAATAGAGAAATAAAAAGAATTTTAGAAAAGACTGTTTCAACATCTAAGAAAAGACTGGTCAGCCAAATTAGACGATGCTCTATGGGCCTACCGAACAGCGTACAAAACCGCCCTCGGATGTACGCCATATCGGTTGGTCTACGGAAAATCGTGTCATTTACCCATAGAGTTAGAACACCGCGCCTTTTGGGCCTTACGATTTTTAAACTTCGATCCCCACTCCGTCGGCGATTTTAGAAAATTTCAACTTAATGAACTCGACGAGTGGCGCTCTTACGCTTATGAAAATAACAGACTTTATAAAGAGCGGACAAAACGTTTGCACGATCGACATCTTAGGCACCCAAAAATCTTTAAGTCGGGCGACCAAGTTCTTCTTTATAATTCTCGTTTACGTTTATTCCCGGGTAAATTAAAATCACGTAGGTCGGGGCCTTTTAATATTTTAGAAGTCTTTTCTTATGGTACTGTTTTAATTTCCCACCCTGATAAGGGTACTTTCAAAGTGAATGGTCAGCGTCTTAAACTGTATTTCTGTGATGATGTCAGTCTCAACCATGTTAACTCTATCTTTCTGGTCCTGACTTTTGATTAATCTGAACTTTCCTTTTCTTCAAAACTTTGACTTTTTTCGAACTTTATTTTTAAACAATATTTGGGACATTATTATTTTGATGCGTCGAGCTCAAACGACGCTTTAAACAAAGGGCGCTCTTGGGAGGCAACCCAAGTTATCTTTTTCTATTTTCTTTATTTTACACTTTTTGCCCTGACTGGCTCCGGCAAGCTGAAACTTCTGCGATCGCCTGCTCCAACGGTTCTGCTTCCATGACAAAGTCCACCGGACGACGTTTCATGCAGATCCACAGCACAAGCATGGAGGAGCGGCATCACTCAGCTTTCCCTGCAAAATAAAACCGGGGAAGTACCTGTTTTTCAATTCTGTCTTTCCTTTCTGTACTTTACTTTTCTCTCGTTCTCCGACCTCCTTCTCCATTGAGGACAATGTAGATTTTAAGCTTGGGGGATGAGTTCCTTCTTTTTGTTTTGTAAATATCCAAAAAAAAAATTCAAAAAATTCAACATAGTTAATTATAAACAATTCAAAAAAAAAGTTATTATATATATATAGCTGCATTTTGGTATTTCAATAAGTACCCCATGTTTATGTTTTGTTTTTCTCAAATTTCTTTATAAACAACGTAGTTAATTATAATTTTTCTAATCATTTTTTAATCATATTTCACAAGTAAAATGTTGGTCATGCTGTGTTTCTAATTCACGGTAGCATGTTAAGGTAAAATATTTCTCTAAAACGTGCATTTCTATTATGGTTTTTCGTTCTTTATTTTCTTTAATTTCTCTAAAAATTTATCATCCACTATTTTCCTTTTCGTCTTTAGATAATTTTTGTAAGAACAAATTTTGAATAACGTAGTAGATATGAACGATCCAAGTCACATATTATTTTTATTTTCAAGATAATTTCATCAATCTTCTTTTATTATCTCGAACTTGTTTTTTGAAATTTATCGACTCTATGTTTTAAATAAATTTTAAAAAAAGCGTGAAAATGATTTAGGCCTTTTTTGTTTACGTTTGAGCTTTCCTGCCAACCTAAAATCTTTTACCACTAGTTAGCCGCTTTTGAGCCTTTTTTCCAAATTCATTTGATAACTCCACACAACATTTCATTTTCACCAAAGCCCAAATTCCTACCTATCTAATCACGCTAATTTTTTTGATAGGAAATTTTGTGTTATATTTGGAGAAATTGTTGAAAAAATTGTACTCAAAAGTAATGTATTAAAAAAAAGAGAAAAAATGAATGAAAATAATAATAATAAAAAAAGAGATAAAGAATCATAAAGAAAAAAAATAAATTTATTTATACATATTTTGTTTAAAATAAATTTATTTTTTTTGAAACTCGTTGTTTTGGTTTAGTGTGATTTTTAAGCCTCCATGTTTATATTTGAATTCCGCTCCTATTCATATTCCTAAACCAAACATTTCGGTCCTATTAAGTCCTTTTGATTCACGCTTTTTTTTAATTTTATTTAACAACAAAGAAAAGAAGAAAAGTAAATCAGTTTTAGTTTTGGATTTAAACTTAGATTTTTGTTATTTAATTGATATAATTATAATGCGTTGCTTGGATCTAGTAATAACTCAATACATTTTTTTCATTTTCATTGCCTTGCTTAAATCTATTTAAAGAATTTCGTCAAAATTCGGGATGATTTATTTTTATTAAGTAAAGTTTATAAAAGTTAAACCATACCTAAATAATTGTTTTAGATTTACGTTTTACATTCTCCCTGCCAAGAATTTCGCATAGTACTTGTGTGAGTATGATTAAAACTTTTTGAATTAGTCACTTTTTATGATTAGCTAGTCTTTATATCTTTGCTTGGGGACAAGCAAAACTTAAGCTTGGGGGAATTTGATAATACGGTTTGCAGTCAATTTTATTAGGATATTTTCGGAGTTTTAAAGAAAATCATGTCTTGTAAAGTACTTGTTTTGATTCCCCTTTGTATATATTTTTGTTGATAATGCTTTTTTTCTGCTTTTTGCAGGTTTTCACGGCTTTCAGCCGAATTTTGCTGTGACACGCCCCAAGGTCACGCCCTACCCGGGCGTGTACCTAGGGCGTGTAACCCAGAGGAATGAAGCAATTGGTCTGAAACTGCATTCCGTGGAAACTTAGTGTACACGCCCTCGGTCACGCCCGTGTCACACCCGACACGGGCGTGTACTAGAGGCGTGTCCCCAGGTTCCGAGGAATCGCCGCAGCGCGCTCGTTTTTCCCGCTCCACCGTCGCACCGAAAGTGTCACGCCCTAGGGTCACGCCTGCCCGGGCGTGACATATGGGCGTGTACTTCAGCAATTCCGCCCGTCACCTCCAGCATTCAATTTCAGCTCAACAAAGTCACGCCGCAAAGAACACGCCCCAGGTACACGCCCTACCAGGGCGTGACTTGTGGGCGTGTACCTCAACTACTTCGTCAGAATTCAATTCCTGCCCGAAAACATCGCGCTGAATGTGTCACGCCCCAGGGTCACGCCCGACCAGGACGTGACAGGGGGCGTGACCCGACCCGAAAAATTCTATAAGTAGAGCCCAACTACAGGGGTTCAGGGACACCTTTTGCTTTGAGAGGGGAGGTTCTGTCCTTTGTATTTCTGAAATTTTTAAGCATGTCTTTCCATTTTTAGTTCTTAGTTGTAGCTTTATGCTTTCCCTGTAGTAGTTCCTAGCTTCGTTCTGTAGTATAATGTTAATGATAACATAGTTTACCTTTCCATGCACTTGTAATCGTTGGTTTTCATGTTGTAAGATCCCTGTTTCTATTAATAAAAAGTGTTGTTTTCTTTTACGTTTCTGCTCCGTTTTCATTATTCTTCTTCTACTCATCCCCCCTCTTCCTCCTCACCATGATTAACTAATCCTCCATGTACTCGATCTTAATGATCCGAGGTTCGAGTGATTAGGTTATGATGCTTTGAATCTTACCTTTTCTTTTTAGGGTTTAGCTTTGAATTACTCTTGATTTATCACGGGTTGGAGGTATATCATCGATATATACTCTCCACCTTTGCTTTCATTCTGGGCTAGCCGAGAGGCCGAAAGTTTGAAATGAGCACTCAAGAGTAAAGGGAGTTGTTCGCACCCCTCGAGAGAGGCAGACGTTCAAATCTCCCGGATTGGAGTAAAATCCAATAGCGGGGTTCACCGCGTAAAGCGAGTTTTAGGCCTCCGATTTAGGCGAGAGTCGGTCGGATCTTCCTAAACTCAGTTAGGCACGGCCTTCGAGAGAAGCGTGTCAATATTCATGGAACCTCCACGGTCAAGGACCTTTACCCTAATTAGCTTAGGTTTATTTATCGTATTTTTCTAACCACTCTTGCCGAGGTGATTTCTGATCGAGTGCATTTTCCCCTTCATCGTTATTAAGCTTGAGTTAATCGCTCTTTTAGCTCTCTTTAACTTTTCATGCAAGTAGCTCTCCTTCATTGCAAGTAGTTCTCTTCCTTTAGCACGTTTAGCTTTCTTCTAAAAACGTAATTTTTCCGTCGATAAAATAATAGATTTCGTGTGAGTAAGCTTACTCAACTATTCCCGGATTTCAATACGACACTTGTGTCCCCTAGCTGCATTTCGATAGGTATACTTGCCTTGATGAATTGTTAGTTTGGTTATTTTCTCCTTGCAGAAATCTAAGAGACAATCAACCACCCTGATGCTATCTGTCTTTACATGACTAGGTATCCCAAGCCGCTCTATGAACTCGCTAGACAAAAAAGAGTGCGACGCACCCGTATTAAACAGTGCTCGCGCCAGCGTGTTCCGAATCATCACAAACCATGTGACCATCATGTCACACATACAAAACACATACACATATGCAATAAACCAAGCATACAAGCAATACAATGCGCAAAACTTAACTCGTACCTGTGACGATGTCACTCTGCTTGATGGCCTCCTGCAGGCAAAGATTGTAGACCCGGGGCTGCGCTTGCGATGCAGAGGATTCCACCACTGTCTTGCCCTTTTCCACATATGATGCTCCCGCCTTCTTTTCACTCTTGGGCGGCACCCGACAATCCCGGGATATATATCCCACCCGGCCACAATTAATGCATATACGAGTATCCGACTTTGAGGTGTCCCCCGACGTTGCTCCCGATGCAAGTGAAGAAGGGGCTTGTCCCGCCGTCTTGGGTTTCTTGCCCCATTTCTTCTTATACAATGACTTCGTCGGTCGGGACACCTTGAATTCCGGCTGTGTCACGGCCAAGGCCCTCTTCCCTTGCACCCTCTTCATGTATTGCTCCAGTGCGCATGCAGTGTCGACTAACGCCTGGAAGCCTTGGTTCACAGAACTAGAAAGCAGGAATCGCAACTCGTCCTGCAGTCCTTCATAGAACCGATTTGTCTTTCTCTACTCATCAGTAAATATCGAACCCGCATATCGCCCCAAGCGAGTAAACTCATGCAGGTAAGCTTCCACACTGCTCTCTTCTTGCGTGAGCCTTTGGAATTCATTCTCCATGGCTATACGTTGTGCCACCGGGAGGTGCTTCGCCAGGAAGAGCTGAGAGAATTCCTATATGGACACTTGTGTCAACGGTCTACCCGCCAAGTGATGTAGTTCCATCTCATCCAACCATAAACGAGCCTCTCCTTCCAGCAAGAAGGAGGCTAAGGTGACTTTCTGATGTTCCTCCGATCCAATCGCCGTCATAATCCTCTTGACGCGTGACAGCCAATCTTCAGCCTGCGTAGGAGATCCCACTCCGAGAACGTAGGTGGATGAAAGCTCATAAACCGCTTCAAATGTCGTTCAGCCGCTCGAGGATCTACAGCTACAACAGGTCCTGGCCTTGCCGCCACCTATTCTGGCCTCAACGCCGGTTGTGCCTTCCCAATCGGCTGGCATTGCATCATGGAAAACATTTCCTCAGCAACCAAACACACATGTTCAGCAGACGGTGGAGGTGTAGGCACCTCGGCTGGTGTCGTACTTTCATCAGAATGTTGGTGCTCCGATTGCCCACCTAAAGGTGGACAACACACCCATTAGCGACCGTACACAAGCAATATCAACAAGTTAGGAACACACAGGTTCCTCGAACGCATGTATTGTATTCCTACCATGGACATTCAGGAGTTCAATCCTGTTCACTTGGTTCGCACAAACACGTGCTCGCCACCCCACAAAAGAAGTCGACCACGACTTCAAGAGGGAAAGACCAAGACAGCTGATACCAAAAATGTAACAGCCCCATCCGTTTACATTTTATATACTAGAAGGTCTGTTCGGGGCCCCACAGCATATACCACAAAATAGGCGGAGACGTTATGGTATGAAACCAGAGTAGCGCAGCGCACCCTAACACATTGCATTCTAGCGGAAGCCTATAACACTACACTTGAACTCCACACCTGAATGTCCAACATATAAAAACTCCACATTTTATACATCATAGGAATTTCTTACAACACACATAAACAGTTGAGCTTATGGCCTTACAGGGCTTTCATAACAGTGAACTCAAACATTGGCACGCAGGCCGACCACATCAAAAGCAAACATAACACTTCCATTCTTTTAGCCTTCGAGGGCTAGCAACGGCAGCAGCAAATGCAGCAGGGACTTCAGCCCTTATGCGTCCCGCTCGGCTCTACAGCACCTGCACAGGGACATTCCACCCAACGGTGGCAAACAGAAGTAACGGTCAGCATTCAGCTGACCAAATTATAACGACCCTACCCATTTCTCGGGGCAACGATATTCTTCCCTTCAGGCATAGCATATCACAAGCATGTATATATATCTCACATACAAGATGCTTTCACGCACACATGCCATCACAACAGTCAGCCACCCGGCCCGACGATCCGTGCACTCAGGGCACATTCTTGGTGTACCGGAAACCAGTTGCCCACCACCGTATCAGGGTCGCAACCCAACGGCAAATCACTTGAGCATTTACTCCATGGAGTGTAGCTGGAGTTGTAGTCATAATGTACCGAGATTGGCCCGTAGCCTCCCATTGTGTCATGGAGCGCATCCCTACAACTCTTGCTATGCGCTCCAACAAACCGCACTTTCAGGTCTCACGTCGGACGGACATAGCGCAGGTCGGATCCTCCACCCCCCCCCCCCCCCCCCCCCCCCGTTGCTCAAATCTCCTTGCCATCACCGAGCAAAACGTACTCGCGGCTAAATAAAGGTGCGGGTAGGTCTCACCGATCCTGTTCTGGCATTCAAGCCTGGGTATGTCTCTGACACTCATTTTATATCACCACATCAACGGGTCTTTCCTGGGCACACTAGTTTTTCCTACTACTCTCTTCGCAGTTGGACACAACAAATATCACAAATGTCAGGGGTCTTTCTTGGATACCATGCCAGTACTTCCTGTTACTCCATTTCACAGGTACCACCTATGAACATTAAGCATTACAAAGGGCTTTTCCTGGACTTTCAATCGAGTACCCAAAAGCATAAGCAGCACAAGCATTATACGGGTATTTTCCTGGACTACCACTCCAGTACTTCCTGCTACTTCCTTTCACAGGTCCAACCCGCCGACTCCTAAACTACGCGTTTATCACGGAGTCTTCTTCGGTTCGTATGCAACATCACCAATCCAGACCAACCTGTCCAGATGGGCTTCACACAACATGTCTATTCCATACTCAATTTCCAGATCTATATGTCAATCAACTGGGGATTACATGAATCAACCCAAAGACTCCCACAACAAACCACCCTCTGGTGGGGGATCATATACATATGCCAAAAAGGAAGCTTTCAAATGGCTAGGAAGAAAGGTCATTACCCTCGAAGACTGCTTCGGTGCCATGAGCTCCTAACTGGCTAGGAAGAACCAAAACAGTTTTTCCTCCACAACGCCGGCCTCGGATATCTTGTCGGAATTCCGCAGCACCACCGGTGACCAGCCCCTCTTCCCCTCCTCCTTCTTCCTCTCCCTTTCTCTCACTAGGAATGTAAAAAGAGAAGGCCAAATGCAAAATGAGATTTCCCTTCTCATCCACGGCCTTAAGGAAGCAGGGAGCTAGTTCAGCCATTGGATCCCAGCTGAAGGAACGGACGGTCACGATTTTGCCACAAAATCATAATTTTTTCCTGACGCGGCCTGTGACACACCTGTGTCCCAGGACGTGTGCCTCAAGCAGTGCTCAACTGACTTATCCAATCCAGTGACACGCCCATGTGATACGCCCGTGTCACGGGTCGTGTCACCTGACACGCCTTCAGACACGCTCGTGTCTATGGCTGTGTTCATCAGGCTGCACAACTTCAAAATCACTCGAGACTCACACGGCCTGTGACACGCCCGTGTCTCAGGCCGTGTCCCCATGACACGACACTAGACACGCCCCAGCTCAAATTCGTCGGGCTGAGTTCGTCGACCGCGCTGGCACGCCCTGTGACACGTCCGTGTCACAGGCCGTGTCCTAAGCACTCGACGATCGTCGACCACTCGTCGACTGCTCACCCAAGAAGGACATGCCCTAGGACACGGCCGTGTCCCAGGCCGTGTCACCCAATTTTGTCCAAACTCTGAATTTTGGGGTGTTACACAGGCAATCCTATCCCTTCGCTTATTTTATAGAAAGACCCATGAATTATGTTTCAAAACGTATGTTATTTTTTATAGGTTTTACTGACCGTGTCCCTTTGTCTAGTGGATCAACTAGTCCACAAGTGAGAAAGTATAAGTTTACATAGCAGAAAAAGTACTTAGCTAAATTCATTTATAATACTACATGAGTGTGCAGACTCAGCAAAGTGTGCAAGGTAGATATGACTTCTAAATTTAATATAAGTAAAAAGGTAGTTTTATGACTGTTAAAAAGATGCATTTTTGTTAAAATAGATGCTATGTAACTACGCTAGAATACAGTTTTTTATATTTAAAAATACCTAACATGCATCCTAACATAAATCCTTCTCATGGAGCAAGTGCATAACTAACAACAAGTCAAACTAGAAAGTAGCCAAACATCTGAAACTAATACTATGGGCATCAACAAACTGACACAAACCCATAGGATACAAGTCTAATCTGAAATAAAGAAACAACTATCTCGCTGAACTGATGAGGAAAACAAAAAACAGCGACTACCCGCAGCTCTGAAAACCACGAACTCTACCGGTCACACCTGCTACTGCTCTGAACCAGAGGCAATCAAAAAGAATAACACCTCAGTAACAAGTGGTAAAAGGAACCAAGCAGCACTGACAAACCTCCAAGTAGATCTGAACCCAGCGAGGAAACTAGAGGTAAAAGTAAGTAATAACCAAAAAGAAACAACAAGAAAAGAACTAGCTAAGCAGTTGTAAAATATGCCACGTCAATACCAAGTGCTAGAAAAAGTTTTATATATATATATATATATATATATATATATATATATATATATATATATATATATATATATATATATATATATATATATTAGATATTATTAGTCTATTTCAATGAGACGGATCCGCTAAATAAGTGCAACAAAACACCGGGCAAGAGTGGATGTATGATCCACAACAAGAGAGATACTTTCTCGGGGGAGTACTATGACGTGCACAGACCGAACAAAAATGGCAATGTACCGAGTGAGTTATCCCAACGTGCATAGCCCAACAAACATGGCACTACACTGAGGGAGTAACGTTAACACGAATAGCCAAACAAACATTTTATATATGTTTATGTCAATCATATAATAAACTTCTAAATTATACAATCGATGTCAGACTTAAATCGAAATCTTGACACAGTATCGACGCGACGACACGAATTGCCTGACAAGGCTCTTAAGATTTCACAATGATGTATTCCAAGTTAAACGGTATGCGTCAACACATTCACAATACTTACAACATTAACTACGGAACCAGTGTTTTACGTCGAAACGACACGATGATCCAAACGACAAGACGGACAAACGACTCGTCGAACAAATGCTGATGAAATGGACTAATACACGACGAACTTATAATTTTGCGGACTGACACTTACTAATCAACTTGACAAATTAAGACTTGCAAAATCCCATACGATTGGAGGTAAATGCAAACGAAGAAAAGCAAGCAAAATCACACTTGCTGCGATTTGTTCCCGGTATCATCCTCTGAATCACTGCACGTCGCAGATCGAACCAAGCGAAGGCGCGGGGAGGCGAAATCTACAAAGATTTGGCCAAAATGGCGGTTAGGGCCGAAAACCCAATCGCTAAAAAGTTCTCGAAACTGACAAATCTTACCGCGCATGTGCAGCTCTCGGCGGGAGATCTCTGGATCTATTCTCCCGCGGAGATTTCATCCACCGATGCTCCCGGAATCACGGCCGGAAGGTCCATAAAGGAGAGGTGTCATCGTTCTTGGAGATGCTCTAGTTCGGCCGAAATTAATTTGGTGAGTGGGAGGGGGAAGATGAGTCTTTAGAATTAGTATGAGTGGAAAAGAACAATTCGTTGAATGAAAATGGGGCAGTACGGTGAGTTTCACGGAGAGAGGGGGATTCATTTCGACGAATTATCCATTAAAATAATAATAGAAAATAATATAATAGTAATAATAAGAAAAAATAATAACATTAGTGCAATATAACTACGAAGTATCTATCGCACATCGATACAAACAAATTTCGCCTCCTATGTAAAGGTCGGTGCTACGAATTCAACGACGAAATCACAATCAAATCTGACGTGCCTTTCTCGAGATAAAAATTTCAAAAGTTTACGGAGGACATTAAATATACGAAACTTCAAAAATTTGCAGTCTCCAATAATGTTCGGATCGCGACAAAATTTGACGGAAAAATTGATGGAGATGTTGCTGATGCGGGCGCCATTGATCGCCGTCTGAGTGAGTTCGTGGATTGGGATGATCGATGCCGCAAGCTTCTAGGATGGGATTCTACCATGACGCCAACGTCGCCACCGCTAGATGTTAACACCGCCGCCGCTACATGTTTTTCTCGACGTCCTCCGCCGCCATTAAATAATATATATAATTATAAATTACATAATTATAATTATATACTTTATCAATTTTTTTGTTTAGCAATTTTATTTTAAAATGTTTTATTTCATGCATTTTATTATATTGCATTTTATTGTATTGTTTAAATTTCATGGGTGCCTATAACAATCATAGTTTCATTTTGAATTTTGAGTGAAGGAAATTGAGTGGTGTAGGCTATATATATCCATATATTGTATCATTTTTATTAGAGAATGAAGAATAAGAATTTGAATTCTTAAATCTTCCTTGAGATCTTTTTCCCCCTCCTTTTCAAAATTTCGGCTCCTCCTATCCTCCTCCCCTCTATTTGGCTGCCGACCATCATCTCCTCCCTCTCTCTACTCGGCTCCTCTCCACCTCCTCCTCCCTCTCCTTTCATCTCTCTCATAAAACCGACCACCCCCTCTAGCCGCCAACTTTCCTCTCTCTTCCTCCTCTATCCGGCCAACACTTCTCCCTCTCCAAAATCCGACCGACCTCTCTATTTTTTGGGTGAAATTCGGTTAAGACAACATCCCCCCCTTGTGGATTCCAACTCCGGCGTGAAGCGACGAAGGCGGAAGAGTTTTCTCTCCATTCGGCGTGACTCCGGCAGAGCCTTTGAAGGACGATCCAGAAAAGAGTGAATCAGAATCATCCATTCCGCTTGAGTAACGAAACCTTTCTACTTTTGGTGTTTCCCTTTAGATTTTCATTGTGGTGGATACTTTGGCGTGATCTTTGAAACGTTAAATTTATCATGGTCTCTTCGTTTGATTTTGTTGTTCATCCTTATTTTATTTAAGTTTGAAAGGTTAGGCAAACCTTCGTTATCTTTTTGTTGGGAAAGATCTACCGTTTCCGAATCGTAACTTTTTGGTAGATCTCATTTGGTACAACCATCGCTCCACCAGACCGGATTGGTCCCTTTAGTCGAAAAGAATATTGGCTTATAGCCTTTGTTCGATCCTTATTGGTTTGGCTACACGTACGCTAGAATCTAATTGATAAAATTAAATAGTGTGTGCGGCGCGTTGGATGTTTTGTGCAACTGTAGAATTGGATCATAGAGAGGTATTTATGTGTGTCCGTAGATATTTTACAGTATCCCGTGTGAGTTTGCATCAATTTGGTATCAGAGGGAGGTTCACGTCAATTTTCTAATTTGCACCGTCTCCCTTTTATTATTTCGCTGACACGCACTCGCATGTTTCTATGTCAAAATAATAAAACAAAATTTTTAGTTTTGTTCTACCAATAATAACTTAAAATTCTCAGTTTTTCTCAAAATTAAAAAAGTTAAATTCTGTAAATTCTCCATCATTTTATTAGTAAGAAATCAAAAAAACATTTTATTTTTATTAATTCATTATTTTTATTAAGACATTATAATTTTTTAATTTTGGTCTGCAAATAGCGGTCTATATTTTTATTTTTCTTGAAAAAAAATTATTTAATAATCTTCATAATATTTTCAGCAAGAAAATCAAATCCATTTATTTATTACCTTATTTGTTAAGCAGGAACAATTCCGTTATTCCTAGAGTTTTGTGGGTCACGTTCATATTTCATTGCATGTGCACCAGATTCGAGTAGAATTTTATATCTCGTCACCACTAGAAAATTGTCTATGACGTGTATGCTAGAAGACAGACACCCACTTATGACGGTTATGACTGTTTGTATGCTAAAGTCATGGCTAAACATACCCCAGCCTTGCCTTCATACCATAGGAATACCAACAGTCCCCACACTTATCCTCCCACTAGAAGTGAGGCACCTACTTATGATGGTTTAGGGTGTCCCCAAGTATTCCTAGACTGGGTTAAGGAGATAGAGTGCTATTTTGAGTGACACGAATCGACTGACGCAGATAAGGTGCGAGTGGCGAGAATAAAGTTGTTTGGTAGAGCTAAGATATCCTGGTTGAATGAGGAACGACGTCTGAGAACCAAAAACGGTAAATTACTTATTGGTTGGGCAGACATGAAGGCCATACTGACAGAACAGTACGTCCCTACGTACCATCGAATGCAGATGTTAGATGATTTGGCTACCCTTAAACAAGGGAATAAGTCGGTCTCTGAGTATATGAGTCTTCTTAAGGATATGATGGTTAGGTGTGCTGTGAAGGAGGTGCCAGAGCTCACCCTGTCTAGGTTTCGTAAGGGGTTAAACCCCTACATCCAGGGTAGATTACTGTGTTATGGTCACACCGACCTAAACACCACTTTTAATGTTGTATTGGATATTGAGAAGCATAATGTTCATAAGAATAAGACTTGTTCGTTTCAGAAGGAAGAGTCCGTCTTAGGACCAACACCCACTTTTAGGCAAATCATTCCTAATAGGTCTTATGTCTTGGACTTCAAAAATGTTACTGCTAGGGTGTTGCCTCTGTTAGACTCGACAACTAAGCCTACTAAGATTGTGATTATAACTAATGCGGATTCTGATGTAGATATAGTATCTCTTGATTCTGAGGATGACCCCATAGGTGAGAGTATTCCGACATGTACGTTAGTGCCCGACAATTATAATGAGTCTGAAATTGAAGGAATACCTAGTGATTTGGAAGATGATGTTTGGGATGATGATATTCTGATCTATGAGAGTATTCTGTTGCCTATTACGTGCCCTACTAGCATTATGTCTGTTCACCCTAGTATTGAGTGCCCTCTCCGGGATACAATCCCCATCATGTTAAAGCCTACGATTACACCTACTGAGATTGTATCTAAGTTATCTGAGGAGTCTAAAAGTGAGGATGTTCCTATTATTATGGATGAGTTACGATCTGAGGGCAGGGTATTATTTGGACGATACTGTTGTTGTACACCCGGATGAGAGTTCTTTGATGTCGTCACAATTGGGTGAAATTTTTACTTATTCAGATTTTATCCTGAGTTTGAATATACTGACCCTTCCCCCTATTTATTTGCCCACATTAGTTGACTTTTGGGACGTGGAATCAGTAGACCTAGTCCGAGTTTTTGTGTCACGGCCACTTTATTAGTTCAGACAATAGCGTTATATTAGCCTATATATATCACTATATTGAGCGCACTAGTATTTGGACTTTTCACTGCACCTCATAGACGTGACTGCGCATCATTTTTGACATCTCATTTTTTTGCGTGTTCGACTACGGTTCTGTCCTCTACTACGACTGATTCTGATTCTTTGGCAATTGTGCCTCTGCATGCGGTGTCCCACATACATATTTATCTACCACACACGGTAGTACGAATTTACCTACCGCCTTTTGACGACCCTCATTTCCCCACGTTAGTGACTTTAGTTGGGTGCCTTGAGTTATATCGTTCGCACATCTTTTCACATTCGGGAGCATCCAACTCTATTTTTCATGATGAGCGGTTCTCCTTAGCATATATTCATGCCAAGCGTGAGTATTTAAAATATAAAATTAAAACTGCGAATTCAGAGCCCATTAAAATCATCTCTAATTATAAGGCTCCCGTGCCACCTGACTTAACCCCCTTATCCTCCGTATTTGGGTTGAGTCACGTAGCACATGGGTTCACTCCTCACGGTAGTAAGATACTTAGGCGCACATTTAATAAATTAATCACTCACTTTGCGTCCTATTTCTTACATGCAAGTTCATCACCGAATGAGATCGTGCACGGATATAAAACACCAGTGCATTTTGACATGATTTCATTTCCGCCATATTATATGTCAAGTCAATTCGCACAAGATTTTGCCTCTCATGTTCAAAATTCATATACGTACATTAGTGAAGAGCTAACCACACATTATACATCTTTTCAATTTCATGCTAATATACATAAAAGAGCGTCTCACTTTAAGGTTGTCAATTTAGTTTTTGTGCGTCTCCTCCCTGAACGGATGCCTTCTGGCACTTTAAAAAAGTTGGCGAATCAGCGAGCTAGAACTTTTCGGATATTAAATAAATTAAGAGAAAACACATTTCTTTTGAAGTTACCCACTGATTGGGGTATTTTCCCTATTTTTAATGTTTCTGATTTAATGCTATATGTTTATCCACCACTTAAATTATCTGTATGTCTGTTTAGTTCTACTGCATTTTCTATTGGGTTGGGGGGTGAGCTTGTTTCTGGATCGTTATCTCCATCGGGCTCCAATAAAAGTGCGTTGATTGTTGATGATAAAACTCTTTTTCTTTTATTGCCTAATGCTTTTCACAGGTTTTCCATGAACAAATTTTTGTCTGACAGGTTTTGTTTGATGGGTGATGACTGTACTTCTGTGACTTCGATTTTCGAGCCGGACTTGCCACCTGCTGATCCTATTTTCGGCTACTTTCCCCTTCTGGTCCACTCATCGGTGATGAGTGCTTTTGAGTGGGGGAGGATTGATGGAGACGTTGTTGATCCGGCTGCCATTGATCCCCGTCTGAGAGAGTTTGTGGATTGGGATGATCGATGTCGCAAGCTCGAGGATGAGATTCTACCACAATGCCAATGTCGTCGTCGCTACATGTTAATGCCCCTGTCGCTACATGTTTTTCTTGACGTCCGCCACCTCCATTAAATAAAATATATAATTATAAATTACATAATTATAATTATATATTTTATCAATTTTTTATTTTAGCAATCTTATTTTAAAATGTTTTATTTCATGCATTTTATTATATTGCATTTTATTGTATTATTTAAATTTCATGGGTGCAAGTAACCATCATAGTTTCATTTTGAATTTTGAATGAAGTAAATTGAGTGGTGTAGGATATATATAGTCACGTATTGTATCATTTTGATTAGAGAATGAATGATAAGAATTTGAATGCCTAAATCTTCCTTGAGATCTTCCCCCCCCCCCCACCTTTTCAAAATTTTGGCTCTCCTATCCTCCTCCCCTCTATTTGGCCGCCAGCCATCATCTCCTCCCACTCTCTCTACTCGGCTCCTCTGCATCTCCTTTCATCTCTCTCATAAACCCGACCACCCCCTCTAGCCGCCACCTTTCCTCTCTCTTCCCCCTCTATCCAGCCAACACTTCTCCCTCTCCAAAACCCGACCAACCTCTTTATTTGTTGGGTTAAATCCGGCCAAGGCAAGATACCCCCTTGTGGATTCCAACTTCGGCGTGAAGCGACGAAGGCGGATGAGTTTCTCTCCATCCGGCATGACTCCGCCGGAGCCGTTGAAGGACGATCCAGAAAATAGTGAATCGAAATCATCCATTCTGATTGGGTAACGAAATCTTTCTACTTTTGGTGTTTCCCTCTAGATTTTCATTGTGGTGGATACTTTTGCGTGATCTTTGAAACATTGAATTTATCGTGGTTTCTTCATTTGATTTTGTTGTTCATCCTTATTTTATTTATGTTCGAAAGGTTAGGCGAACCTTCGTTTTCTTTTTGTGGGAAGAGATCTACCGTTTCCGAATGGTAACTTTTTGGTAGATCTCTTTTGGTACAACCATCGCTCGACCGGACCAAGTTGGTCCCTTTAGACGGAAAGAATATTGGCCTATAGCCTTTGTTCGATCCTAATCGGTTTTGCTACCTGTACGCTAGCATCTAATTGATAAAATTAAATAGTGTGTGCGCCATGTTGGATGTTTTGTGCAAGTGTAGAATTGGATCGTAGAGAGGTATTCATGTGTGTCCGTAGATATTTTACGGTGTCCCGTGTGAGCCTACATCACAAATTCAAAATTAATCGATTTAATTTTGTATCGTGAAATCTTACAATTTTGATGAGAATTCCCGGATTTGAACGAACGTGAAAATGCACTAATGGCGACGCTCCGTCAACTCTGCGTTAACGTAACGCTCTTACGTCACTATGATGTCAACAAGAGAATTAAAATAATTGATAGAAAATTAGGGGCGTTACAGTCACCCCTCCAAAAAGAAACTTAGGATGCGCGTCAAAACAGGATAGGAAAGAGAAAAACACACAAAAACCCGCTCGATAGAAATAATAACCAGAGAGGACGAGGAGAAAATCTGAGGAGACTCTCTCATTGCAAATTACAACTCCCATGTTGCACTCCAGACATCCTGATTTTGCCAATGAACTTTAACCATTAGAATTGTCTTCCTTCTCAGCACTCGATCTTGCGTCTCCAGAATACAAATAGGCTCTTTGACATGCGAGAGAGTAGGCTGCAACTGGGGCACAGAGTCAAGGACATGTTGATCATTACGATCACACTTTCACAACTGGCTCACGTGAAACATGTCGTGAGCACCAGGGAAAGAAGTAGACAACTCTAGTTTATAAGCTGACACCCTAATGCACTCCACTGTCTGGACAGGTCCTACATACCTGGAATTCAACTTATGGTTCTTTCCAAATCTCTTAACACCTATCATTAGATAGATCTTCAGAAAAATGATGACCCCAACTACAAACTCCAGATCAATCCTGCGCTGATTTGCATACTTTTTGAATCGATCTTGATCCAGCCGTAACTTTTCACGAATATGCGTCACTGAAATGCTCATATCTTCTAAAGCTTCTGGACCAAGCAAAGACTTCTCACCAACTTCAGGCCCAAAACACGGGAGTTTGACAATGTCTCCCATATAAGGTTTCAAAGGAGGCCATCTGCAAACTCTACTGATTATTTTTGTTTTACACAAACTCCAATCCGAGGCATTTATCCCAATCCACATCATGGTACAGAATATAACATTTAACCATGTCCTCCAAAATTCGGTTCACTCTTTCTGTCTGTCAATTAGTCTGAGGATGGTAGGCAGAATATCTAAGATCTGTGCCTAATGCTCCCTGATGGGCCCGCGAACAGACTCTTACTGTGGTTGGTTCGTTGAGTCGATCGCCGCGGGCTTGCTCGGGTAGGCAAGTGCACCTATCGCAAGTAGTACTCGATATTCGGGGGAATACCGAGGTCGTATTGTTCTCGGGGTCGCGTTGACTATTCTTACTCCTCCGGGAGGACTATTATTTTACTGAAAATAAGGTGGATTTTTTTACTTAATAAAAGGCGAAAAGCAAAGGAGCGAAAAAAAACGGTTTAGAAAATATTCGATGAAGGGTTAACGCTCGGCATCGAATCGGATTAAGACTAAAATAATTTTTAATAATAAAAAGACTTAGTTTTCAAATTAATAATAAGACAACTTGGCCGTGGAGGTTCCACAAATGTGAGCTCACCTAGCTATAGGGATATCGCTCACCTAAACGTTAAGACTATTCGACCGAACGTTAGTCCGACGAAGGATTCCTCTTAACGCCCGCTTTA
This sequence comes from Platanthera guangdongensis, assembly GCA_039583875.1. Taxonomy (NCBI): domain Eukaryota; kingdom Viridiplantae; phylum Streptophyta; class Magnoliopsida; order Asparagales; family Orchidaceae; genus Platanthera; species Platanthera guangdongensis. The sequence goes on along the minus strand of CM077162.1, from coordinate 108,364,585 downwards.
CGCTAAGAACCCCGCTATTGGGTGGGGAACCCAATCCGGTAGAATTACGCTAGTCCTCTCTCGAGGGTATGCACGCAACTCTATTTACCCAGGGGTGATCGGTCCATATGCACGGCCTCTCGGCTAGCTAGCATATGGACTACGGAAATAGGGCCCACACATCGATTATGTGGTCCTACGCGTCGTAAACCCGGGTAAACCCTAAGTGCTTAAATTAAAATGAAAATGAAGAGCTTTAATTATTATAAATCATTTTAAATGTCCCAATGCTCTTCGATGCCGAGGCTAATAGCGATTAGCCACACATCGGTATGGGGACGGCTTATAATTTAGTGAGGCGCGGGTTCGAAATTAAACACTAAACGTTTATAAGAAAGGGACAAAAGAAAAATAACAACATTTAGAAAACTAAAAAGATTAGCTATAACAAGAACTCACGCACACTCCAAATTATAAATTAAACAAAAGCTAAGTTACACATAAAAGAAAATTGCATATTCAAATTTGCGAGTCCCACTCAAACGAGTGGGGGCGGTAAATAAAGGCTGAAAATTGCAAGTCCTACTCAAACGAGTAGGACTGAAATGAAAGCGAGTCCTACTCAAACGAGTAGGACTGAAATAAAGTCCGGCCATTTTAAACTCAAGTGAGTAGGCGGAAAAATAAAGAAAGAAAAATTGCAAGTCCTACTCAAACGAGTAGGACTGAAAATGAAAACGATGCGCCATTTAACTCTTAACGAGTAGGCGGAAATAAATGCACACGAACACACACACTCCAAATGAAATTCAAGAAAGCAATAAAACTATACACCTACACTCACACACTCTACATAATTTGAATAAAGCATTAAAAGAAAGCAATTAAAAAGAAAGCATGAAAATTATACACCTACACTCACACACTCTACACAATTTAAATCAAAGCATAAAAATTATACACCTACACTCACACACACTTCATGAAAAATCAAAGTTACCTAAAAATTAAAATTTTAACTATTTCAAGCATAGGTTTTGCAAAAAAACAAATAAAAAGAAGAAATTAAAATTTTAGAAGACAAAAGTTTTTCAAAACAAATTAAAAACCAAAGTTTTTGGAAAATAAAAATTTCAACATTTTCATTCCTAGGATTTCATAAAAGAGCTAAAAAAAGTTGAAATAAAAGTGAAAGAAGGAAAAAAATTTTCATTCCAAAATGAAGCTAAGTAAAAAAAAAACAAAGGAAACTTTAACTCTTTTACACACTCATAAGAGTGAAGATGTTGAAGAAGACAAGAAAAAAAAGGAAAACCTAATTCATCATTTCATGAGTTTCTAACAAAACCTATTTTGAAAAATCAAAGGCATATAAAGAGGAAAAACATAACATTCCTAAGCATGAAAACAAGTAAAAAAAACATGTAAAGTAAGCAAATTACACTCATACACACACACACACTTTTCATAAATGAAGAACAAGTGAAGAACAAAGAATAAAAAGGGAAAGAGGTGAGCCATCCAAATGAACTTTTCATGCCAAATAAAGAGAGAAAATCTAACATTTTTATTAAAATTTTCAAGCTATTACAAAGCTAAAAGATAAAGCAAAACAAAACATGAAATAAAAGGGAGAAATCTCCTTACATAGCACTAGTATCCACGGATTAAGCCCACAAAAAGACACTAACTTGGCCCAAAAATCTGAACCCTTGGACCTTACAGAACTGGGCTATTTATAGGAAAAAATTTCTAAGTACACGCCCTCGGTCACGGGCGTGACATGGGGGCGTGACAGTACTATTCATGAAGGCGGCTGGCGATTGGACAGCAAAGTTGACTTCGGGCTGAGTTCGCAGCAGTCACGCCCCAGGTCACGGGCGTGACACTGGGCGTGTCGGGGAGGTAGAACCGGGCGCGGATTGCGTCAAATGTCCTCGGCAGCGTCTTGTCGGGCCAGCTGGAAAGGTCACGCCCCATGTCACGGGCGTGACTATGGGCGTGACAGTCGGGGTCGACACTCGACGAATGTCGAGCGGAAAGTGTCGAGTCGAAATCGTTGAGCTGAAATTGGGTCACGCCCCAGGTCACGGGCGTGACACTGGGCGTGACAGTTGGTGTCGACACTCGACGATCGTCGAGTGGAATTCGTCGAGAGGAGAGGACACGGGCTTGGGTCACGCCCCGTGTCGGGTGACACGGGCGTGTCGCCAGGCGTGTCAAGCCTTTTCTTCAGAAATTTTCCGATTTCACGGGAAATGCACAGGCACGGCTCGGTCACGGGCGTGACCCATGTGTCACGGGCGTGTACTTCCCAAATTTTGGCAGATTTGGAATTTTTCTGCAAAATAAAATAAAACAAGTTAGGAGAAAATTTACAAGAATAGGACATTTTATTGAACAAAAATAAGTAAAAACGACGAAAATAAATGAAAATGACTAAATTAATGTGCATAAAAATACGCATATTTACAGTTCATCAAATACCCCCATACTTAGGCTTTTGCTATTCCAGAGCAAAAGTTTGAGGTGAATCTATAAGGAATAAAAAAAACTCTAAGTTTTGGCTATCGCTTAATTAATTATAAGAGAGATCGAAATAAATATACGGGGTGTAAGAGTTAAGTCCTAAAATTATGTAGATGATTTAAATAGCGCAAAAGTTTTGGCCAAAAGACTTCTTGATGTAATCAAATAGAAGGCAACATTTGTAATGGTTAGGTTAACGAAAATAGTTTGGAATTATAAGAATTCTAGCTTATACGAGTGCTACCGGAAATAATACAATTTACTAATTATGCTCTCAAAAAGATTTTTGAATTAATTCTAGAATCGTGTAATTGGCTAAGGGGGTAGTGTGGTTTATGAAGAGGGTTTTGATATTTGAGGTGAGGTAATTTTTCTCGAACCTCCATTTTTTTTTCTTTTGGATTATTAGGAAAACGAAATCTTATTTTCCTAATATGATTTTTGTTTTTCAACTTCATAATAAAAAAAATTAACCCAATGTATATTTGTAGGAGTAATGAATTTTATCCTCTTACTCCCTATATAATCTTTTTAAACTTATTGGGTGCCTATGTTTACGGAACGAAATCTTGTTCCCATTGACATAAGATCTTTTAAGGATAAAATTTTTCATGCCAAGTAGGTCATGAAAAGTGAGGGGAGAAAGGAAAACTAGATTGTAATCCTAAAAATTTTTGAGAGCAACCTTAATAATTTGTACGTTCCAATTTTTTCAGAAAGCTAAAAGTAAGTATAATTGAATTCTATAGTCGTTATTTCCTAACATAATATACGTGCTCCTATTAATGAAAAATTAGAAGTAGTGCCTAAAACGAGTCCGCTAGTTTTAACAAAGCATAAAGAATTCTTTAAAACTTAACCCCGGCTATTTAAATGTTTCAATCGATAATTAACAAACGGGTAGTAAACAGAGAATTAATAGTATTCACATATAAATAAACTCAAAACAGAATTTTTGGATAGCAGAAAAGTTAAGTATGGAATATTTAATTTATTTGTTGCAAAACATTTTTTTGTTTTTTTATAGTTTTTGTTATCATTTTTTTTTTGTTTGTTTTTCATTTATTATCTTTTTTTTTGTGTTTTTGTTTTTCTCAATTTTTTTTGTATGTTTTTTTGTATTTAAAGAATTTCATAATATGTACAAAAATAAGGGAGAAAAAGAAAAAAGTTTGTACAAGAAGGAGAGAGAAAAGAGTATGTACGAAAAAAATATGTACAAAGTGAAAATAAAATTTTTTGTTGTTTTTGAGTTTTTTTGGAAAAAGAAAGAGAAGAAAACAAAAAAATTTTTTTGGAAATTTTTTTTTTCATTTAAAATTTTGTTTTTTGTTTTATTTTAAGATGTTTTTTTAATTTTTTTGTTTTTGTTTTGTTGTTATATGTATTTTTTTGTATTTTTCTTTTTGTTTTTGAGATGCAGAAAAAATTGAAGTGCAGAAAGTAAAGCACGAAAATACCCCCATACTTAAGTCCAACATTGTCCCCAATGTTGTATCGTAAGTATGCGGAACAGAAAAGAAAGACAATATGTACAAAGAAAGGAAAGGAAGGGGGTAGAAGCTTCCCTGAAACGCGGTGGGGAAGGCCGATCAGAAACCCTGCGTTTATTAGAAAAAAATAACAAAGATAATAAGGAAAGAGCGAAAAAGATAAGCGAGGGGTGCCTCCCAGGAGCGCTTTGTTTATAGTCGTGTAGCTTGACTATTTTGGCGGTTTATAATGTGGAGGAAAGTTATGGTTTCGCTAAAACCGATCACTGGGTCGCCCGCGATGTAAGACTTTAACCGATGACCGTTTACTTTAAAAGAGCCTTTGTCCGGGTGGGAGACGAGTACGGTTCCATAAGGAAAAACTTCTTCAACTAAGAAGGGACCGGACCATCTAGATTTTAATTTACCTGGAAAAAGCCTAAGGCGTGAATTGTAAAGAAGGACAAGATCGCCCGGAGAAAATAATTTTTGGGACTTGATTTTTCGATCGTGATAGAACTTAGAGCGCTCCTTATAGAATTTATTGCTCTCGTAAGCGTTCGCACGCCATTCATCGAGCTCGTTTAGTTGCAGTTTTCTATTCTGAGCGGCTAAGTTGGAGTCGAGGTTTAAGAGTTTTAAAGCCCAAAGTGCGCGATGTTCTAATTCTACGGGTAAATGGCACGCTTTGCCGTAGACTAACCGGAACGGCGTACATCCAATAGCGGTTTTGTATGCCGTCCGATACGCCCACAACGCATCGTCGAGTTTAACGGACCAATCTTTCCTATTTAGCGAAACGGTTTTTTTCTAAAATTCGCTTAATCTCTCGATTTACTACCTCGACTTGGCCACTTGTTTGCGGGTGGTAGGGGGTGGCAAGCTTGTGCGTGACTCCGTATTTAGCTAACGTCTTAGCCATAAGAGCGTTACAGAAATGCGTTCCCCTATCACTAACAATTGCGCGAGGCGTGCCGAAGCGAGAAAATAATTTTTTAAGAAATGTAACGACGACTCGCGCATCGTTGGTGGGGAGAGCTTGCGCTTCCGCCCACCTCGATACGTAGTCGACCGCCACTAAAATATACATATTTTTGAAAGACGGAGGTAGGGGGCCAACAAAATCTATGCCCCACAAATCGAAGACTTCGCATTCTAAAAACATGTTTTGGGGCATCTCGTCGCGACGAGAGATGTTACCCGACCGCTGACAGCTATCGCATGCGCGCACAAAATTATGCGCGTCTTTGAAGAGAGTGGGCCAAAAGTAGCCCGCCTCTAGCGCCTTCCGAGCGGTCCGGTTGGCTTGATAATGCCCACCGGCTGGACCCTCGTGGCAGTGCTTAAGAATTTGCAAGCACTCCACACCCGCAACGCATCTTCGGACCGCTTGGTCCGCGCAGATACGAAAAAGAAATGGGTCCTCCCAAAAGAAATTTTTCAAGTCAGAAAAGAATTTCTTCTTTTGGTGACCGGAAAATTCTTTTGGAAGGACCCGCGCTACTAAAAAATTTGCAAAATCTGCGAACCAAGGCGAAGATGACGAAGATTTATTAATGGCAAGAAGGCGTTCCTCGGGGAATCTGTCATTTATTTCAGATTCGACGAGCGCTTCCGCACCCGGATTTTCTAAACGGGAGAGGTGGTCGGCCGCTAGATTTTCCGCTCCCCGCTTATCTCGGATCTCCAAATCAAACTCTTGTAGGAGGAGAATCCATCGAAGAAGGCGGGGCTTCGCATCATTTTTAGCTAATAAATATTTAAGCGCGGAGTGATCGGTAAAAACGATAACTTTAGATAGCGTTATATACGAGCGAAACTTATCGAAAGCGAAAACGACGGCTAAGAGTTCCTTTTCCGTTGTCGTGTAATTTACTTGTGCGGAAGTGAGCGTCTTGCTAGCGTAATAAATAGGATGAAAATGTTTTTCTACGCGTTGGCCAAGAACGGCACCTAAGGCAATATCACTAGCGTCGCACATTATTTCGAACGGAAGGGACCAATTAGGGGCCACTAATATTGGTGAAGAGATAAGTTTTTGTTTTATTAAATTAAAGGCGGACTCGCATTCGCTACTAAAGATGAAGCGTGATTCCTTTTCCAAGAGGTGAGTTAGCGGCTTTGTTATTTTTGAAAAATCTTGAATAAAGCGTCGATAAAAGCCCGCATGGCCTAAGAAACTCCTAATAGATTTTACGTTTGTTGGATGCGGAAGTTTTTCTATAATTTCTATCTTGGCCTTATCCACCTCTATCCCCTTAGACGAAATCATATGGCCGAGGACCAAACCTCCTCGAACCATAAAGTTGCATTTTTCCCAATTTAAACAAGGCTTGTGTCCTCGCACCGTTGAAGGACACGATCTAAATTGTGAAGGCAATCGGGAAAAGAGCGTCCGAAAACAGAAAAGTCATCCATAAAGACTTCCATAATGTCTTCTACTAGCTCGCCAAAGATCGCTAGCATACATCTTTGGAATGTAGCTGGCGCGTTGCAGAGTCCAAATGGCATTCTTCGATAGGCGAAGGTGCCAAACGGGCAAGTAAAAGTTGTTTTCTCTTGATCATCGGGGGAAATGGGGATTTGGAAAAACCCCGATAAACCATCAAGAAAACAATAATACGGATGACCGGATAAACGCTCTAAAATCTGGTCTAGAAATGGCAGAGGGAAATGGTCCTTGCGGGTGGCGTCGTTAAGTTTCCTATAGTCGATGCACACTCGCCAACCCGTAACAGTACGAGTTGGGACAAGCTCGTTATGCTCATTCGCCACTACGGTAAGACCGCCCTTCTTGGGCACGACATGCACGGGACTAACCCATGCACTGTCCGAAATAGGGTAGATAATCCCCGCATCTAACAACTTAATGATTTCGGCTTTAACGACGTCTTTCATGTTTGGGTTAAGACGACGCTGCGGCTGTATCGTTTTGCGGCAATTATCGTTTAGGAAAATCTTATGGGTGCAAAAGGAGGGGCTAATCCCCTTTAGGTCAGAGATTTGCCACGCAATTGCGTGGCGATGTTTAAATAAAACTTCCAATAAATCGGAAGTCTCCGAATCACTCAAGTTCGAAGAAATGATAACGGGGAGCGTATCACCTTTTCCCAAAAAAGCGTACTTGAGCGAGGCGGGTAAGGGTTTGAGGTCTAGGATGGGCGGTTCTTCTAGGGAGGTTTTAATTCCTATGTCTTTCTTACCAATTGGTTCGAAAGGCAAGTCTATAGACGTATCCTCATCGCAGTTAAAATTTTCGAGCGCATAAATATCGTCATTTAAAAATACGGACTCGAAAATGGGAGAAGAACGATCTCCGAAAAAGTATTTAAAGAATAGCAGAAATCGTCGCTCGATGACAAATTGTCCATCGAGGGATTAATAGAGAAAGTAACTTGGTCATCGCCTACTCGGAGGAGAAGGCTACCATTACTAACATCTATTAGTGCGCGGGAGGTGGCGAGAAAAGGGCGACCGAGTATTATTGGTACCTCGGCGTCCTCCTCGATATCTAAGATGACGAAGTCTACCGGGAAGGTAAACTTGTCGACTCGGACAAGGACGTCCTCCACTACCCCGATAGGGAACTTAACCGAGCGATCCGCTAATTGGATGCGCATATTCGTAGGACTAGGAGTACCCAAACCTAAACGCGAAAAGAGCGAGAACGGCATCAGATTAATGCTAGCCCCTAAATCAGCTAAGGCGTACTTTACTAATATATCGCCAAAAAGGCACGGGATGGAAAACCGTCCCGGGTCGTTTTGTTTTGCGGGCAATTTATTAGTAAGGGCCGCCGAGCAGACAGCGTTGAGAGATACATGCGAAATATCCTCTAATTTGCGTTTATTAGAAAGTAGTTCTTTTAAAAATTTCGCATATTTGGGCATTTGCGAGATAGCCTCGCAAAAAGGAACATTAATGTGAATTTGTTTTAATAATAAAATAAATTTTTCATATTGCGCGTCCTTACGCTCGTTTTCTAACTTATGCGGATACGGAAGAGCCTTGTTTAAAATAATTTTTTCTTTTATAATAGGTAAAGGTGGCGTGAGCGAAGAAAGGGGAAGAGGGGTCGGAGGTGAAATATGTACCTGAGGGTCGGTCCGTTTTGGATCGACCACCTCCTTTCCGCTACGGAGGGTTATAGCGTTGGCGTTTTCCCGCGGATTGGGCTCCGTGTTTCCCGGCAGTGCCCCGAGCGCGCGCTCGGACATCATCCTCGCCAGCTGTCCAACCTGTTGTTCGAGTGTTTTTAGCGATCCGGTGATGTTCCGGATATTTGACTCGTTGGACGCAATATACTTCGAAAAATTTTCCTCCATCGGGGAGGGTTTCGGAAGAGGAGGGGGAGGAAGAAATCCGGGCGCATAAGAAATAGGGGGGCGCTGAGCATTATTCGGGTTGCTCCACGAGAAGTTGGGGTGATTCCTCCAACCCGGATTATAGTTATTACTATAAGGGTTGTTGTTGGGGTTGAAGGGAGGACGACCCGAATTTCCCATGAAGTCCACGAACTCTTCAGCTACGCAGACGTTAGGGGGGATAAAACAAGGCGGAGTGGAGGAGGCAGCAGACATCTCCGCCACCTGCTTTGTTAACCTTTCAACTTGAAGGGTCAAGAGAGCAGTGGCATCCACTTCAAAAAGACCAGCCGCCGGCTTTGGCCGTCCCCGCGGGACGTTCCATTGATAGGCGTTCATAGCCATCTCTTCGAATAAAGCCTGGGCGGCCTCGGGGGTTTTGTTGTTAAGCGTTCCCCCGGCAGCCGCGTCAATCATTTGACGCGTCTGAAAATTCAGCCCATTATAAAAAATTTGAACTTGCAACCACGTTGGCAGCGCGTGGTGCGGGCAACGGCGGAGGAATTCCTTAAATCGTTCCCAAGTCTCGTATAGAGACTCGGGATCGTTCTGCACAAACGAAGAAATGTCCGCCCGCAACTTTGCAGTTTTGGCGGGCGGAAAGTACTTCGTTAGGAACCGTTCCGTCAACTCAGCCCACGTGGTGATACATCCTCGCGGGAGGGCATTCAACCACGCCTTGGCTTTGGACTTAAGGGAAAAAGGAAATAAGCGCAAACGAATGGCGTCATCAGTGACGCCATTGATCTTGAAGGTGTCGCATATCTCCAAGAAATTGGACAAGTGGACATTCGGGTCCTCATCCGGCAGTCCATCGAACTGCACGGCGTTTTGGACCATTTGAATGACACTTGACTTTATTTCAAAATTATTATTGGCCACCGCAGGGCGAACAATACTCGACCCTGAATCATCCAGGTTAGGCCGGGCGTAATAAGACATAGTACGCTCGGCCGCCGGGGGAAGGTTAGGGGCGGCCATAACTACAACAGTGGGTTCTCCGATAGATTCCTCGGGATCTAAAGAAGGATTTCGGCGATGAGATCGGATACGCGCAAGAGAGCGTTCGATCTCAGGGTCGAAGTCTAAATCTTCAGACTCTGAGGGTTGTCCTCGGGTCATACACCCAAACAAAAATAAAACAAAAATAAACTTTTTTTTTTTGTTTTTAAAATAAAGTTTTTAGTTTTTTTTTTTTTAGAAAATAAGTAAAATTAATAGACTCCGGAATTCGAAATAGCAACTCGAAAAGAGACTCCCCGGCAACGGCGCCAAAAACTTGATGGGCCCGCGAACAGACTCTTACTGTGGTTGGTTCGGTGAGTCGATCGCCGCGGGCTTGCTCGGGTAGGCAAGTGCACCTATCGCAAGTAGTACTCGATATTCGGGGGAATACCGAGGTCGTATTGTTCTCGGGGTCGCGTTGACTATTCTTACTCCTCCGGGAGGACTATTATTTTACTGAAAATAAGGTGGATTTTTTTACTTAATAAAAGGCGAAAAAGCAAAGGAGCGAAAAAACGATTTAGAAAATATTCGATGAAGGGTTAACGCTCGGCATCGAATCGGATTAAGACTAAAATAATTTTTAATAATAAAAAGACTTAGTTTTCAAATTAATAATAAGGCAACTTGGCCGTGGAGGTTCCACAAATGTGAGCTCACCTAGCTATAGGGATATCGCTCACCTAAACGTTAAGACTATTCGACCGAACGTTAGTCCGACGAAGGATTCCTCTTAACGCCCGCTTTACGCTAAGAACCCCGCTATTGGGTGGGGAACCCAATCCGGTAGAATTACGCTAGTCCTCTCTCGAGGGTATGCACGCAACTCTATTTACCCAGGGGTGATCGGTCCATATGCACGGCCTCTCGGCTAGCTAGCATATGGACTACGGAAATAGGGCCCACACATCGATTATGTGGTCCTACGCGTCGTAAACCCGGGGTAAACCCTAAGTGCTTAAATTAAAATGAAAATAAGAGCTTTAATTATTATAAATCATTTTAAATGTCCCAATGCTCTTCGATGCCGAGGCTAATAGCGATTAGCCACACATCGGTATGGGGACGGCTTATAATTTAGTGAGGCGCGAGTTCGAAATTAAACACTAAACGTTTATAAGAAAGGGACAAAAGAAAAATAACAACATTTAGAAAACTAAAAAGATTAGCTAAACAAGAACTCACGCACACTCCAAATTATAAATTAAACAAAAGCTAAGTTACACATAAAAGAAAATTGCATATTCAAATTTGCGAGTCCCACTCAAACGAGTGGGGGCGGTAAATAAAGGCTGAAAATTGCAAGTCCTACTCAAACGAGTAGGACTGAAATGAAAGCGAGTCCTACTCAAACGAGTAGGACTGAAATAAAGTCCGGCCATTTTAAACTCAAGTGAGTAGGCGGAAAAATAAAGAAAGAAAAATTGCAAGTCCTACTCAAACGAGTAGGACTGAAAATGAAAACGATGCGCCATTTAACTCTTAACGAGTAGGCGGAAATAAATGCACACGAACACACACACTCCAAATGAAATTCAAGAAAGCAATAAAACTATACACCTACACTCACACACTCTACATAATTTGAATAAAGCATTAAAAGAAAGCAATTAAAAAGAAAGCATGAAAATTATACACCTACACTCACACACTCTACACAATTTAAATCAAAGCATAAAAATTATACACCTACACTCACACACACTTCATGAAAAATCAAAGTTACCTAAAAATTAAAATTTTAACTATTTCAAGCATAGGTTTTGCCAAAAACAAATAAAAAGAAGAAATTAAAATTTTAGAAGACAAAAGTTTTTCAAAACAAATTAAAAACCAAAGTTTTTGGAAAATAAAAATTTCAACATTTTCATTCCTAGGATTTCATAAAAGAGCTAAAAAAAGTTGAAATAAAAGTGAAAGAAGGAAAAAAATTTTCATTCCAAAATGAAGCTAAGTAAAAAAAAACAAAGGAAACTTTAACTCTTTTACACACTCATAAGAGTGAAGATGTTGAAGAAGACAAGAAAAAAAAGGAAAACCTAATTCATCATTTCATGAGTTTCTAACAAAACCTATTTGAAAAATCAAAGGCATATAAAGAGGAAAACATAACATTCCTAAGCATGAAAACAAGTAAAAAAAACATGTAAAGTAAGCAAATTACACTCATACACACACACACACTTTTCATAAATGAAGAACAAGTGAAGAACAAAGAATAAAAAGGGAAAGAGGTGAGCCATCCAAATGAACTTTTCATGCCAAATAAAGAGAGAAAATCTAACATTTTTATTAAAATTTTCAAGCTATTACAAAGCTAAAAGATAAAGCAAAACAAAACATGAAATAAAAAGGGAGAAATCTCCTTACATAGCACTAGTATCCACGGATTAAGCCCACAAAAAGACACTAACTTGGCCCAAAAATCTGAACCCTTGGACCTTACAGAACTGGGCTATCTATAGGAAAAAATTTCTAAGTACACGCCCTCGGTCACGGGCGTGACATGGGGGCGTGACAGTACTATTCATGAAGGCGGCTGGCGATTGGACAGCAAAGTTGACTTCGGGCTGAGTTCGCAGCAGTCACGCCCCAGGTCACGGGCGTGACACTGGGCGTGTCGGGGAGGTAGAACCGGGCGCGGGTTGCGTCAAATGTCCTCGGCAGCGTCTTGTCGGGCCAGCTGGAAAGGTCACGCCCCATGTCACGGGCGTGACTATGGGCGTGACAGTCGGGGTCGACACTCGACGAATGTCGAGCGGAAAGTGTCGAGTCGAAATCGTTGAGCTGAAATTGGGTCACGCCCCAGGTCACGGGCGTGACACTGGGCGTGACAGTTGGTGTCGACACTCGACGATCGTCGAGTGGAATTCGTCGAGAGGAGCGGACACGGGCTTGGGTCACGCCCCGTGTCGGGTGACACGGGCGTGTCGCCAGGCGTGTCAAGCCTTTTCTTCAGAAATTTTCCGATTTCACGGGAAATGCACAGGCACGGCTCGGTCACGGGCGTGACCCATGTGTCACGGGCGTGTACTTCCCAAAATTTGGCAGATTCTGGAATTTTTCTGCAAAATAAAATAAAACAAGTTAGGAGAAAATTTACAAGAATAGGAACATTTTATTGAACAAAAATAAGTAAAAACGACGAAAATAAATGAAAATGACTAAATTAATGTGCATAAAAATACGCATATTTACAGTTCATCACTCCCTACAGGATTTTCCAGAAACGAGACATGAACCCGGAGTCTCGGTCTGACACAATACTCATGGGCACACCATGCAACTCTTATGACTTCATGCAGATAAATCTCAGCTATCTTTCCCATAGAATAGTCAACCTTGAAAGTCAGGAAGTGAGCACACTTTGTCAGTCTATTGTCAATAACCCACACAGCATCATGCCCTTAGGGAGATCTCGACAAACTAGTAATGAAATCCATAGACTTGTTCTTCCATTTCCAACTCAGAATATCCAACGGTGTTAACTTACCACTAGGTCTTCTATGATCAGCCTTAACACATTGACATGTATAGTACTTAAATACAAACCTTGCTATATCATTGTTCATACCTGACCACAAGACAATTTGCTTCAGATCTCGATACATCTTTGTGGAATTAGGATTGTATGCAACACTAGAACTGTGCGCTTCACAACATATCTTTGCTCAAATATCCTCAATAGCGGGAATACAATATCTATCGCGGTACTTCAAGGTACCCACATCATCGATCGAAAAGTCTGGTAATTCCCCTTTTTCAGCTCTGCTTCTGATATGCTATAGATTGGGATCGTCCTTCTAATGTAGCTTGGTAAGCATAATATATGAAGCCTCTACCACTTCCAAGTAACTTGGTGAAGCATTACTCCCAACGGTTATGTCTATCAACAAGAACTCTTCTACTAAGGATTGCACCGAGATGTTAAAGACATGTGCGGTCTTTCGGCTCAAGGCATCCGCCATCACATTAGCCTTGCTAGGATGATAAAGTATATCAACTTTATAGTCTGCAAAATACTCTAACCATCTACACCGGCACAGATTTAGCTCCTTCTAAGTGAAGACATACTTTAAACTCTTATGATCTGTACAGATCTTGCACAACGCTCCATACAGAAGATGACTACACAGCTTCATGGCATAAATGATAGCAACAAACTCCAAGTCATGCATAGGAACATTCTTTTCATGGACTTTCAATTATCTCGATCCATACACAATCACTTTGTCATTCTGCTTCAACACGCAACCGATTCCAACCCGAGAATCATCCATATAAACAACATATTCTACTCCTTCAGTAGGTAGCACCAAAATTGGAGCAGAACATAATCTCTTCTGAAGCTCCAAAAAAGGTTCCTCACAGGCATCATTCCAAATGAAAGCTGCGCTCTTCACGTAAGGTTGGTCAATGGTGCAAACACCGTTGAAAATCCTTTCACAAATCTCCTATAGTACCATGCCAACCCTAAGAAACTCCTTATCTCCTTAGTTGTTGAAGGCCTCTTACAATCCAACTGTAAAACCCTAAATTTGACAGCAGAACTTCTGGTCGTTAACTCCGGGAGATAGTGAGTATCACCAGGCCGATAGCGATCGGTCTTAATGCCTGAAAGCATTGAGTGAGCTTGATACACTCGACGCCAGAAAGAGTTAAGTGAGCTATTGGCTTGATGACATGTGGCTACAGTGGATATCTCTAGGAGTTAATGCCGCGTGACATTAACAAGTGTCATATGGATGTTAGGCCACCAAAGAGCAGTTGTTGACTGGAGTCAAGCGATTGAAGTCGAGGTCGCCAGACGACATCGATATCGCGTGGCGATAACAGATACTTTGACATTTCAGCTAATTTTTACAGCCACTCGTTTCTCTTACTGGATTAATCCTGTGGCTGGGATTGAGCCCGAAGTTACTTATGCAGAGGTATGCTAGAATGAGAAGTCATTCTCTTCTCATCACTCTCTCTCTTCAATTCCTTTTGTGCTCTTAGAAAAAGGAGTTAAGGAAGAGTTATGCTGATCTATGTGAGTGCTGAAGGAGATTCGATAATCGGAGGCCAGATCTGAGGCTAGATTCACGAAGAGGAGAGTGACGTGCTCCTTTACATCCGCCTAAAAAAGCTTCGCCATGGCTCAGAAGAAAACCACAAGGGTAACGATTTTCTCCTTGGATAAGTGAAGTCCTCAATATGCATACGTGCATGGAATCCCTCACCAAAAGGTGAAGAAAAGATGGTTTCCAATGGGTAGATCAGTATAATAATATGCTGATTAGAATGGGTCATTGTGGAGATAACCCTAATAAACTGCTAAAAAAGAACTTGGCTGTTGAATACAAGTTCTTAGCTGATGTCGTCGGGAAAGTGTTGTTAGACAAGCATGCATCACATCACTATCACAAGGCACTAATTTTTGGAGATGGCTGCCTTGGTGGACAAGAAAGGAATTTACTGTGGAAAAGTATTGTTAGATCTGATTAAGAAGAAAAACAACAAGAAAGAAGTTTGTTTTGGCCGGGTACTGGGGAATTTATTGCAGGAAAAGGCTTCTGAACACCTGGTGTCAACAACAGTGTTCATCAATGCCTCTAAGAGGCTAACCTCTGCCCTTTTTGGCAGATGGGAGAGGAGGATTTCCAAGCCATCCAAGGCTTTCTCCTCTTCCAGGCCTTTTGAGGGCACAAGGGCTGATACTGCCACTCCCCACCCTGGTTCTGAAGAAGCTCCTATTCCACATCCTGCTTCTTCAACCACATCCCTACCAACAATAACTCCTCCATATCCCCAGCCATATACACTTACTCCTCTGCAATAAGCAGCTATCTTCACACCCTCACCAACTCATGTGACAACACCTCCTCACTCTCCACTGCATGTCACACCTCCTCACTCTCCACTCCATACAACTCCTCCTCAATCTCCTCTTCCATCCCACCTCCAAGACATCACCAATGAAACATTCTTCTCCTCCCCCACATTTAATCTACTCACCTCATTACCATCCACACCCACTTCTCCAGTACATGACATTCCCAGTCATTCACCATCTCCTTCCCCATCATCTGATCAGGATGACATCCTCCCTAATGTTACTCCTGCTTCCCTCTCTGTTTCCACTCAAACTCTAATTGAGTTTATGGATTTAGTTTCCCCTTCTCTGTCTACCATCCTGGAGCACGTCACTCCAGTGATTAAGACTCTTATAATAGAGGCCATTACACCTCTTGCAAATTCTATTTCTTCTCTTGCTACTCTCCTTGCTGCCTCCTCTATCCCTGCTTCTTCCAACAAGGGCCTGTTGAAACCGGAATTCGGCCTCTTGTGGAGTTTGACCCTTGGGGAAGGGGTGGTCTCGCGCCTACTTTGCTCCTGCAAGAAAAACAACGAAAAAGACAAAAAGGAACAGACCCAAGGGCTCGGCAGGGAGGTCCCACCACAAACCCGGAAGATCTTTGAGCGCTTCCCCTCCTTAGCCAGAAACCGAGCTAAGGTACCCTCAGAGAGCACTCGAGAATGAGAGTAAGGAGGCACTGAAACCGTGCCCTCTGTGGTACCCCTTGGGTCTTATTTATAGCTTTTTGGAACTTGAACTGCCAATAACCAAAAGAACTGACCTGAAAATACCAAAAAACCCTTGGTTGGGTCTGCCAACAGCCAAACTCCGCTGTTCTAAGTAGCTATGCGCAGTCCAACCTGGTCTGCCAACAGCGTGGCTCCGCTGTTCTGAGGCGCTATTCGCACCCCTTGGGAGTCAGCTCGCCTCCAATCCTCCTCCATGGGAGGCGGGCTCAGCCTGGCTCCAGCTGCTCGCTTATTCTACCTGGGCGAGCGCGAGTCGGACCGTCGCGACCTGCCTGTCTTCTGCCGGGGCGGACCGGCGGCCAGTTCGCGTGTGGTGGCTGGCTGGCGGTCACCGCGATCCCTATCGGCTCGCAGGTCACGGGTCGCCAAACTCATCCGCATTGGCCAATGATTCTCCGCTCGTCCCGCTCGCTCGCCTCGCCGGCTCGCTCGCTTGGAATGGGCGGGAGCGGGTCGGCCCTCCTGCCGTATACCCGTCTGCCGCTCGGATGCGGGTCGCGTGGCGAGGTCTGCTCGACCTTCGTGGTGGGACCCGCTCGCCGGACACGGGGTTGTACACAATCCCCGCTCTTTTTGAGCTTGATTCAAGCTCGGAATGAATCATCCAACCCACGTGTTCGGCGAGCACTGTGCTGAGCTGGCAGGGAATCTTCTGGTGGGGCCCCACTGTCCGGCTATAAATACATACCGCTGACCCATGGAGGAGGTTCCCCAGATCCCTTCATTTTCTTTGAGCAGACTGGTTTCTTGATGCCGGTCAGCGAAGAGGTGCGAGCTCACCTGGCGGCAGCGGGCCTGAAGACTCAGGAGGAGGCCCTCGAGGCCGCCCCTTGGATAGCGCGTGGGTCTCCCGGCCCTCTCTTCAGGTCGGCGAAGGGAAAGATCGTTAGGCGGTCTCTGGCGGGTGACCGTCCGGGCCCCAGCTCAGCGGCGGGTGTTGAGGTCGCCCCTGGGTACGTGACCTTCCGCGGATTATCGCTGTTCCTCTAACCTTTTGTTTTGTAGGCAATTCCTTGTGAAGAGGTGGGGAACGGGGGAAAGGATCGCCCCCCTCCCCTGTCGTCTGAGAGGGTTGCTAGTCCCCTAGATCTGGACCGCCCTCCTCCGGAAACCCCCCGCTCGCAGGCTCCCCACGGACTGGGAAAATCTCTTGAGGCCCTCGAGGGAGAAACCTTTCAGGGTCGGCCGGGCTCCTCTCGCCCATCCGTCGGTGCGGGCGACGTGCCAACCCCTGGTGAGCTGGTATTTACCGTTGGCTTTGTCCTTGTTCGCTCCTTCTGACTCGCCCGTTTGTAGGCTATAACAGGGCCTCCTCCGAAACTGATACGAGCGAAGGTTATTCGCCTCCGCCCGACGTGGACAGTGTCTCTGATTACCTGGGCAACCCGACCGATGCGGTGGGGATGAAGAGGCAGGTGACGCGGCTGTTCCAAAAACACACGCTGCTGCTGTAGGAGATCGTGAAGAGGGTCGATGAAGACAAGGCCGAGACCGAGGCCCGGCTCGCGGCCTTGGAGGGACCTCCACGCGCAGCGGAAGACGACGACGTCACTTCACCGGGCGTGCACATTGCGCGAGCCGAGGGGCATCTTAGGAGTGCCACAGAGCAGATCGGCCTGGCTAAGCGGGAGCTAGTGGCGGTTCGCGATTACCGCGATCCTCGCGTGCCGCCGCGATCTGGAACGAAGCGGCGGCACAGGTGGAAGTGGGTCGAGTACTGATCCAGCTCTTTTTTCCCGCTCGCGGGACATCGCGGGGTTTCTACTGTTATCGTAAAGTTATCTTGTATTTGTGACGATTCGCAACTCTCCTTGCCCCCCTGTGGGCCTAACTTTTTATTGCTGAGATGTATCGAAATTACCAAGCTGTTGCTTTTGCTTTCTGCGGGGTGGGACAGGGGAGGCATTCATTCTGCCTGACCCGCTGATCGGGGCGGGGGCGAGCCGAGGAGCTCGCCATCCGGGTGTCTCCAGGCTCGCGCGGGATCCCGGATGGGTGCGGGCCGAGAGTCGCCCGCGCCCGCTTCGCGCAGGCCCGGCCGGGCGAGAACCACGCCTGACCGGCCTCGGCGGCTCGGCCGCGCGTCGTGAACTCGAAACGTCAGCCCGATGTTTGCTATCTGCACCCGCCCTTTCTGCGGGAATTTTCCCGCCCTTTCTCTTTCCCTATAAATAGGCCTTTCAGGCCCTTATTCCCCCACCGATTCCAAACCCTCTCGCTTCCTGTTCCCCGCGAAGTACTGCTTGGGCTCGCCTTCTGGATCTGTCTCGCACGTTCGACGGCGATTCGATGGGAATGGGCGGAGGAGGCGGCGACGTGGACGGACGAAATAAGTGCGCCTGGACCTTCTCAGAGCACAACTTTCCTCACGCCGTCATCTCGGAGAGCGAGTATTTGGATGCTCTCTGCGACCACGTACCGCCGGGCTTTTCGGTGAGACGGCCCGGGGATGGGGAAAAGATCAACGACTTATCTAGGGACGAGCTCGCCATCTCTCTAGCTCACTTTGAGGTGGGCCTGCGACTTCCCCTGTGGCCTGAGGTGCGCCAGGTGCTGAAGTATTTCGGGGTCGTCCTAGGCCAGATGACCCCGAACTCCATAGCCGTCATGGTGGGGTTCGCCTGCTTCCTGCGAGAGGAGCGATTGGAGTTCAGCCTCGCCGTGTTCCGGAAGCTGTTCTCCTTCCGGGCGAATCGAGACGGGACGGCCTACTTCTCCAGCGCCCACCTCAAGGTGCGGGAGACAGTCAATAAGAGTCACAATTGGCTCAAGAAATTCTTGTTCGTCAAAGGGGATTTCGGAAACGTCCCCTTCTCGCCGGTGCAGCTTAGCGAGGCGAGCTACCGGCCGCCCAGCCTAGGCGGCCACGAAGCAGACTTGTGCGCGTTCTTTGCCGGGAAGAATTTTGAGGTCGCGTTCCTGCGCCGCCATCTTGACGACCTCGCTGCTATCCCGCCGGGGGGAGGTTTGTCACTCGCCGCTATTATGCCTTATCCCCCTCTCTTCCTTTATCTCACCCCATCTTCCTGACAGGCGAGCGCGACATCCCTCTTCACCCCCCTTACGAGAGCGCTCGGATTCCCCCCGTGGTTCTCGCCCGTGCTCAGGCTGCGGATGCCGCTCAGCGCGACATCCCATCGGTCCCGGCCAAGAAGCGGCCAGGTGGCGGACAGCCCACCCCTCCTCCGAAGGTGGCGAAGACCGCGGATCAGCAACCCACCGTGAGCCAAAGGAAGGGCAAGGCCCCTGCGGTCCTACCAGCCGAGGGCCCTTTGCCCCCGCTGGTTGCTTCGACCAGCGACTCCCCGGTCAGGGCGGCAGGCACCTCCGCGCCGCCGGGCGGGTCTCAAGTTGCTGCGGAGCCGGTGCCGAGGGGTCACCGCAACTTCGGCTACGGCGAGAGATATTTGGACGAACTCGGCGCCCCGCTCCTGTCGTGGGACAAGGAGTCAAATCGAGTCGCGATCTCGACCTTGCTCCGAGTTGGATGGAGCAGGACACCATCAGCGGGGAAACCTACAACTTCTCATTCGGCCTGTACTCGCGAGAAGACGCCGCCATCTACGACAAAGAGGCGACGCGAGTATTGGTTCACGAGAGCGCGCGGGCCCAGCTACGCGGCCTGGAGCTAGCTCACATGGTAGGGAGGCGCTGCACTCAGCTGGAGCGGAACGCCACCTCCCTGAAGAAGCTGGCGGACGAGAGGGAGGAGGTCCAGAAGCTCGCTCAGGAGGACGCGAACCTTCAGAGGAGGAGGGCCGACGCGACAGAGGAGACCCTCGCGCAGTACCTGGGTGGGGTGGTACGTACTCACCCTGAACTACCGCCCCTTCTCGCGAATACAGCTCACGATTCTTCTTCTCCCTTTTCCCAGGATGCGGCGACGGCAAGCCGGATGGGTGCCGAGATCGCCACCCTTGGTCAGGACAAAGCGGCGTTGGAGGCGCGGGTACGCGAGCTGGAGGCCGCCGCCGCTGTCCCTCCTCCAGACAGCAGGGTCTGTCCACTCGAGCACCACTCCGACTACGACTTGGAAGTGCTGATGCAAAAGAACGCCGCCAGCGCCGCGAAGTATACGATGCAAATGCTGCGACGCGCGAATCTCCTTACGAGCGAGGCGACGGAACTCTCGGCGGAAGACATGGTGCCGGCGCTATTTCTCCCCGTGCCGGACCCTGGGGACAAAGCCTTCCAGCCCATTTAGTACTTCTTGCCCCGGATCTCGCGTCTCCCCTGCCTTTTGACATTTATTTTTTAGATGTATATTATCATCTATGTTTGCCAGTTTTGAGATGTACGCGCGGGCTGCGCCAATACTTCGTGTTTTTCAGCTATTGTTGCTTTTATAAATTCTCTCTCGCCCGCCTTATTTATACATTTGTTGTTGCCGTGCGACGCGACCTGCCCCTGCGGCCCGGCCCCGATGAGGCGGTCGCTCGCCCGCCGAGCGAGGCGAGCCGGCTCGTCCCTCGTCTGTATTGCCTAATTTCTTGTGGACTCTCGCTCAGGTTCTCGCCTCCACTAGGCCGCCTTTACTGGGGCTGGGGGGGCTATGTTAGACCCCTCCCCTTTTTGATTAACTTTTGTGATTCCGACCTGTTGTTAACATCGTTTGAGTAGTTCCCGGCCTCACCGGTTACGTGGGAGTCCGGCAGCGTGATTCGTTCTGGGTCGCAAGTTATTGCTATCGAGTGACTTCCGGCCCTGCCAGCTAGGTGAGAGCCTGGCAGTGGGATCTTCTCGAGGCTAGGGATGACACCGAGTGACTTCCGGCCCTGCCAGCTAGGTGAGAGCCTGGCAGCGGGATCTTCTCGGGGTCCAAACGCATTCCATCGAGTGACTTCCGGCCCTGCCAGCTAGGTGAGAGCCTGGCAGCGGGATCTTCTCGAGGCTAGGGATGACACCGAGTGACTTTCGGCCCTGCCAGCTAGGTGGGAGCCTGGCATCGGGATCTTCTCGGGGTCCAAACGCATTCCATCGAGTGACTTCCGGCCCTGCCAGCTAGGTGAGAGCCTGGCAGCGGGATCTTCTCGAGGCTAGGGATGACACCGAGTGACTTCCGGCCCTGCCAGCTAGGTGAGAGCCTGGCAGCGAGATCTTCTCGGGGTCCAAACACATTCCATCGAGTGCCTTTCGGCCCTGCCAGCTAGGTGAGAGCCTGGCAGCGGGATCTTCTCTAGGCTAGGGATGACACCGAGTGACTTCCGACCCTGCCAGCTAGGTGAGAGCCTGGCAGCGGGATCTTCTCGGGGTCCAAACGCATTCCATCGAGTGACTTCCGGCCCTGCCAGCTAGGTGAGAGCCTGGCAGCGGGATCTTCTCGATGCTAGGGATGACACCGAGTGACTTCCGGCCCTGCCAGCTAGGTGAGAGCCTGGCAGCGGGATCTTCTCGGGGTCCAAACGCAATCCATCGAGTGACATCCGGCCCTGCCAGCTAGGTGAGATCCTGGCAGCGGGATCTTCTCGAGGCTAGGGATGACACCGAGTGACTTCCTGCCCTGCCAGCTAGGTGGGAGCCTGGCAGCGGGATCTTCACGGGGTCCAAACACATTCCATCGAGTGACTTCCGGCCCTGCCAGCTAGGTGAGAGCCTGGCAGCGGGATCTTCTCGAGGCTAGGGATGACACCGAGTGACTTCCGGCCCTGCCAGCTAGGTGGGAGCCTGGCAGCGGGATCTTCTCGGGGTCCAAACGCATTCCATCGAGTGACTTCCGGCCCTGCCAGCTAGGTGAGAGCCTGGCAGCGGGATCTTCTCGAGGCTAGGGATGACACCGAGTGACTTCCGGCCCTGCCAGCTAGGTGGGAGCCTGGCAGCGGGATCTTCTCGGGGTCCAAACGCATTCCATCGAGTGACTTCCGGCCCTGCCAGCTAGGTGAGAGCCTGGCAGCGGGATCTTCTCGAGGCTAGGGATGACACCGAGTGACTTCCGGCCCTGCCAGCTAGGTGGGAGCCTAGCAGCGGGATCTTCTCGGGGTCCAAACACATTCCAGTTCTTTATGCTAGCTGGCTACGACGATACTGGGGGGGGGGAAGAAAAAGGGAATTCATTATAATCAATGTGTTGCTTACAGACGCTTAGGGAAAAAATCTCTTCAGGTCGTCTCCACTCCAGGTGAGACTCAGGGCCTCGCCCTCTACATTTTGGAGCCGGTAGCCGCCTGATTTCAAAGCTTCCTTCACAATAAACGGCCCCTCCCAGCTGGGGTTGAGCTTCCCTACGGACGTTGACCTCCCCGCCGCGTCTACCTTCTTCAACACCAGGTCTCCTTCCGCGAACTGCTTGACCCTGACATGCTTGTCAAAGTATTTTGCCATCCTCCTTTTAACCTCCTCCTGTCGGATGGCCGAAAGGTCCCTCAACTCTTCCACCATGTCAAGGGAGAGTCTCAGCTCCTCCTCGTTCTCAGCTCGCCATTCCTCTCGTCCCTCTCTGGCCGCCGCGACTCGCGGCGTTTGGACTTCAAATTCTATGGGGAGCACCGCCTCGCACCCATGGGAGAGCTTGAAGGGGGTCTCCCCTGTGGCCGTGTTCGGGGTGGTTCTTAGGGCCCAAAGAACTGCGGGGAGCTGCTCCACCCAGCTCCCCCTCAAGTTTTCTACCTTCTTCTTGAGGAGATTGATGATGATCTTATTCGCGGCCTCCACCTGCCCGTTGCTCCTGGGGTGGTGGACCGAGGTGAACCTGAGGTCGATTCCAAGCTGCTCGCAGAAGCTGGTGAACTCGGCGCTGGCGAACTGGGGTCCGTTGTCTATGACGATGGCCTGGGGCAGCCCATGGAGACAGATGATCTCCCCCCAGACAAAGTTCCTGATCACTTGGGAGGTCACCTTGGCCAACGCCTTCACCTCCATCCACTTCGAGAAGTAGTCGATCATCACTAGGAGGAACCTTCTCTAACTGCTGGCCTGGGGAAACGGTCCAACCAAATCTATTCCCCAGATTGCAAAGGGCCAGGGGGCCGTGATACTCTTGAGTTGTTGGGCCGGCTGTAGCTGGAGGGGGGAAAACAGCTGGCACTTATGACTTCTTCTTGCGAACTCCGCGGCGTCCCGGCCCAGGGTGGGCCAGAAATACCCTTGCCTGACAATCCTCCCTTCCAAGGTCCGGCTCCCGGAATGACTCCCGCACTCCCCGGAGTGGACTTCTTCTAAGATCCTCTACGTCTCACCCTCGGATACGCAGCGAGCCAGCATCCCGTAGAGGGTCTTCCTGTATAGCTGCCCGTCTTTAAGGAGGTAGTAAGCGGACTTGTGCCTCAGCTTCTTCCTGTCCACCCCCCGGATATTCTCCCGTGGAGAGGAAAACTATTACTGGATCCATCCACGAAGCTTGCTGGTCGATCTCCATGAGCTCCCCTTCTTCGATGGAGGGGCGGAACAGGTCGGTGATTGTGCCCCCCACCCGGGGGCCATGCTTTGCTAGTTGGTCGGCCTGTTCATTCTCTCCCCTTGGCACGTGTCGGATGGAGAAGGTCTGGAAGGTCCCTATGACCCCCTTCACTTTGGCCAAGTATAACTTCAGAGAGGGCTCCCTTTCTTCGAACTCCCCGTTGATCTGGGAAGCCACCACCATGGAGTCGGTTAGGACCTCCACATCCAGCACCCCCAACTCCCTGGCCAGGCGCAGCCCCGCTATCACTGCTTCGTACTCGGCCTGGTTGTTGGTAATGGGAAAATGCACCACCATCGTCTGCTCAATCTGAGTCCCTTGAGGGCTTTCCAGAACCACTCCTACTCCAAGAGAATGCCTTCCTGAGGCTCCGTCCACCCTCACCTTCCAAGGAGTCGGGCGGGTGAGCTCCTCCTCCGCTACTTCTACCACGTAGTCGGCCAGGAAGTTGGCCATCGCCTGAGCTTTGATCGAGAGCCGCGGAATGAAGGAGATATCGAACTCGCTTAGCTCCACCGACCACTTGGCCAGCCGGCCTGAATGCTCCACCCCCTCGAAGATGTTGCGGAGAGGATGGTCGGTCACCACTCGGATCGAGTGTGCCTGGAAGTAAGGTCGTAGCCTCCGAGCCGAGATGATTAGTGCGAATGCAAGCTTCTCCAAGATCGGATACCGGAGCTCGGCCTTTCTCAGGACCCTGCTGACGTAATAAATAGGGAGCTGCCTCTTCCCTTCTTCACGCACCAACACGGAGCTCAAGGCCTCTGCCCCGACCCTGAGATATAAGAACAAATCCTTACCCTCCTTCGGCCCTTGGAGCAGCGTAGCCTGTGTCAACTGCGCCTTGAGGTCCTGGAACGCCTCCTCGCATTCCTTGGTCCATTCGAACCTCTGGCCTCCCCTCAGCATTTTGAAGAAGGGGGAGCACTTCTCCCCTGCCCGAGAAAGGAAGCGACTCAGCCCTGCTAGCTTCCCTGTCAACCGTTGGACCTCCTTTGCATTCTGCGGGGACCCTAGCTCCAAGATAGCCTTGACCTTGTCTGGAATCGGCTCGACCCACGTGGGGGTGAGGAGATGGCCCAGGAACTTCCCCCGGTCGGCCCCAAAGACACACTTAAGGGGATTCAGCCGCATCTTGTATCTGCATAGGGTGGCGAAGGTCTCTTCCAAGTCCCGGAGGTGGGAGTCCACATCCCGGCATTTGATCATGAGGTCGTCCACGTACACCTCCAAGTTCCTCCCCCTTTGTTCCTTGAAGACCCTATCCATCATTTTTTGGTAGGTGGCCCCAGCGTTCTTCACCCCGAAGGGCATCATCTTGTAGCAGTAGCAGCCGTCCCCTGTGATGAATGAGACATCCTTGATGTCCGGGGGGTGCATCCTGATCTGATGGTAACCTGAAAAGGCATCTAAAAAACTCATTACAGAAAAGCCGACGGCTGAGTCAACCAGCGCGTCGATCCGAGGCAAAGGATAACAGTCCTTAGGACAAGCTTTATTAAGAAGGGAAAAATCGATACACAATCGCCAGCCACCGTCTCCTTTTTTGACCATCACAACGTTGGAGACCCAGCCGGGGTACTGAATCTCGGACACGAAGCCGACCTTGAGAAGCTTCGCCACCTCCTCCCTGATGGGTTCCACCAGCTTGTCCGCCGTGGATCTCTTTTTCTGCTGGACGGGGCGCGTCCCCGGGTCCAAGTTGAGGCGGTGGCAGGCCACATCCGCGTCAACCCCCGGCATCTCCGCGGCGTTCCAGGCGAAGATGTCCACATTCTTCTGGATGCATTCCAGCATCCTGCCCTGATCCTCCGGGGTCAGCCCCCCGCTGACGCGGATCTTCTCCATCCTTCCTCCACGGGTGTGCACTTCCAGCTCCACTACTTCCTCCGCGGCCTCCAGCCTGGACTGCTCCGCCCATCCTTCAGCATCCCCTTCCTCCGGGACGGGGGCCTCTACCTCCATCTCTTCTCCTACATCCCCCACCTCGGCTACCTCCTCCGACTCTCCTCCTGCCACCTCTCCTGCGTGGTCCCTCACTCCTGGCTCCTTGTAGCCTGCCTCCTGCTCGACCTCCTCCATCCTCCGACCCATCTCCTCGGCTCCCTCCTGCCAAGAGATAGTGTTCACCGCGGTGACATAGCACTCCCGTGCCACCTTTGGGTCCCCCCTGACCCGGACCTGGATCCCCTCGGCGTTGAACTTTAAGCATTGATGGAAAGACGAGGGGACGCAGTGGAAGGCGCTGATGAGAGGCCTCCCGAAGATGGCGCTGTAGCTGCTGGGGGCATCCACGATGATGAACTTGCAGTTTTGGGACTGCCCCCCCAGGGTGACATGGAGGCCAACCCCTCCCTCTACTTCCTTCCTCTCTCCCGAGAACCCGAACAAGGGCCCGTCCGAGGCCAACACCCTCTTAGCCTCCACCTTCATCGCGTCGAATGCCTTTTTGAAGACGATGTTGACGGAGCTCCCATTGTCCACGAGGATCCGAGAGACAGTGAAAATCTCGATGGCGGCCTTGATGACCAGCGCATCACAGAACGGATCCTCGTGATCTGGCATATCACTTCTGGAGAAGGTGATCCTCTCCTCCGGGGGCGCGGTTTGGGATGTAGAGGTGACGCTCCGCCGGTACATGGTGTGGAGGCTTGCCTTGCGGGAAGCCTCGATCCCCACTCCCCCGTGGATCACTCCGATCCCTCCTCGGGTCCCGACATCAACCCGGTCCTCGCAACGATCCTCCTCTGCCCGAGGCAGGACCTCCTCGATCCTCACTTCTTGCCGCGCCTCCTCCTGCTGCTGCTGCCGCCCCCTATTCCCTATCATCTCCAAGAATTCCGGGCACGTGGCTGTTGCGTGCCCCTCTTCCTGATGGAAGTCGCAATAGGGCAGCTCCACCTTGAACTCTGTTCTCCATCTCCTCATGATCACCCTCCTCGCTCCCAAAGCTATGGCCATGGCCTCCTCCTGATTGGGGAGCCAGGTCCGGTGACCCTGCCTCCAGCCTGGTGGGTGGAACTGGTCCTGCCTCCCCTGATAGTGACCCCTTCCGAAGTACCCTCTTTGTGGCCCCTGCCCCTGCCACTCTGGTCTCCAGCCCAGCCGACGGTCGGGCTCCTGACGCCTCCACCCCGGCTGCTGTCCTTGGAGCAGCCTCTGCTCCCTCTGCCTGGGCTCCCCTCTTCTCTCCTCCTGCGCTCTTCCTCCCTTCGACTCCTTCTCTTCCTCGGTGGCCCATCTGGCTAGCTTCCTTGCAAACTCCGGATTCGACGCCTCCCCGTCGACTTCTCTTGCCGCCCTCTCCATCAGTTCTTCGTAGGAGAGGGGAGGAACTCTCTTCAGCTCCATTCGGAAGAAACCCTGCTGCAGGCACAGGGTGAAGGCCATCATCAGACTATGGCCCGGCATCTCCTGGACCTGGGTGACCTCCTCCTGAAATCGGTCCACGAAGCTCCCCAACGTCTCGTTAACCCCCTGCTTTATGTGGAACAAGGACTTAGACTCCTTCTTCCTCTTCTTTGAGGTAGTGAACCTCAACATGAACCCTCGGCGCAAGTCCTCGAAGCAATAGATGGAACTAGCCGGCAGCTGGTGGAACCACTCCCTTGCCTTCTCTCGGAGGGTGATGGCGAAGAGACGACACTTGAATCCGTCCGACATCTGACGGATGGAGACCACGTCCTCGAACCATTGGACGTGCTGAACCGGGTCTCCCTTCCCGGTGTAGTAGGACATCTCGGGCTCCCTGAACCCTTCTGGTACTGGTGCTGAGGAGACCAGCTCGCTGAAAGGACTGCATCCCCCCACTGGGCGAGCCGGCGAATCTCGTGGACCCAGCTCGCCGAACCTGCCTCGGCTTGCCGACCCGAGGAAAAGCTCGCGCCCCGGGAGCTCGCATCCTCGGCCTTCCTCAGCAACTTCCTTTCGAGCTCGTCGGCCAGGGGCATCCTCGCCCAAAGAGGGGGCGGCCGCGATCTGGGCTGCCGGCGTCGAGTACTCGGCCCGCGCGCCGAGCGCGATCCTGACGAGGCCCAGCACCTCGTTCCTGAAGTCCTCCAACATCCCTACTGTTGCGAGAGGCGGGGGGGTGGGGGGCGAGTCCTGCCTGTCAGATCCTTGTCCTCCCGTCATTGAGCTCGTCGAAGCTTTTCCGCACTGACCACTATCCACGCTCACCGCACCAAGATTTTGAAACCGGAATCCGGCCTCTTGTGGAGTTCGACCCTTGGGGAAGGGGTGGTCTCGCGCCTACTTTGCTCCTGCAATAAAAACAACGAAAGAGACAAAAAGGAACAGACCCAAGGGCTCGGCAGGGAGGTCCCACCACAAACCCGGAAGATCTCTGAGCGCTTCCCCTCATTAGCCAGAAACCGAGCTAAGGTACCCTCAGAGAGCACTCGAGAATGAGAGTAAGGAGGCACGGAAAACGTGCCCTCTGTGGTACCCCTTGGGTCTTATTTATAGCTTTTTGGAACCTGAACTGCCAATAACCAAAAGAACTGACCTGAAAATACCAAAAAGCCCTTGGTTGGGTCTGCCAACAGCCAAACTCCGCTGTTCTAAGTAGCTATGCGCAGTCCAACCTGGTCTGCCAACAGCGTGGCTCCGCTGTTCTGAGGGGCTATTCGCACCCCTTGGGAGTCAGCTCGCCTCCAATCCTCCTCCACGGGAGGCGGGCTCGGCCTGGCTCCAGCTGCTCGCTTATTCTACCTGGGCAAGCGCGAGTCGGACCGTCGCGACCTGCCTGTCTTCTGCCAGGGCGGACCGGCGGCCAGGTCGCGTGTGGTGGCTGGCTGGAGGTCACCGCAATCCCGATCGGCTAGCTAGTCGCGGGTCGTCAAACTCATCCGCATTGGCCAGTGATTCTCCGCTCGTCCCGCTCGCTCGCCTCGCCGGCTCGCTCGCTTGGAATGGGCGGGAGCGGGTCGGCCCTCCTGCCGTATACCCGTATGCCGCTCGGATGCGGGTCGCGTGGAGAGGTCTGCTCGACCTCCCTGGTGGGACCCGCTCGCCGTACACGGGGTTGTACAGGGCCGGTTTCCAGTTCTCACTGAAATCAGGCAGGGGGAGATGCTCAATGAAGAAGCTTCTCCAGTTGTAGGAGCAACAACAGTTATAATAAATATAGATTCAAATACAGATATTTATATGGTTCTTGGTACATATACAGTTATAGAAGATACAGAACTAATAACTGTTGGTGATTATTGTGTCAATCGCATAGTGGATTTATTAAATTTATTAAATTCTTTTGATATAGTTCATTTGAACTATCTTCCTTTTGTCTGCATAAAGCCATTTTTGGCTATTGTTCCCTCCACTGCACCTATCAGTCCCTTAGTTGCTAAGTAACTCAAGGACAGTTTTGCAGTTTCAGAGACTCCAACTATATTTGCTTCCAAAGTTATCTCTTCTCCAGAGACTGTCTCTGCTCCAACATATATAATGGATGACAGTCCTCTGCCTGATCTAGATGAGTTGATTATGGCAGATATTAAAGAAGAAAATAAATCAGTTGCTTAAAGCATTGCTATACATAGTCCTCTAGCTCCAGTCCCAGCTCCAGAATCTCAGGTTGAAAAGCCTATTGATAAAGATCTTCTGAAAGCTATTAATTCTTTATATGATAATCTACAACATTCTTCTTCTTATGATGATTATGTTGATGAAGATGATTCAGATGACAGTCATTCTACAAAGAAAAAGTTGATCTCTAAGAAAAGGAAAGCCCCTCCAACAGCTGCTCCTAAACCTAATCCCACTCATGATACCCCATACTACATTCTTCAAAATATTACTCCTTACAAGGGTATGCCAGCTTGGATGTGACTGTCCAAAAATCAACAAAAAGACGGAAAGAAAAGCAGAAAATATCCTCCTCCTCCTCAAAGACAATGGAAAGGACCTCCTCCTCCTCCACCTGCTGCTGGTGCTTCAGGCACATCTTCGTATAGATCTACTCAATATCAACCTTATCAGAGACAACAGGGTGGATCCTCTTCTCATTCTGGAAGCAGCCAGCATAGGTACTCCTCAAGCATGCAACATCAACAGCATCAACATCAACAACCTCAGCAACATATATAATAAGCTCCTGAATCTCAGAAAGCTGATAGTCCAAAGAAGCCTGAATTTCCTCCTGTTCCATTTTAGGATCCTGAAACAGCTACTACTGCTAGAATGGCTAGGTTCCAAGAACTGGTTGGATTATCTATGATAAACAAGGCTAAAGCTGAAGGAAAGGATCCCTCACAGTATTCAACAATGTCAAAAATACAAGAATGAAGAATTAAACAGTTTTGCAAAAGCAAATAAGTTCTTTAATGTAGATGATTATATGAAATTACATCCAGAGGCTGTTGTGCCAAGGACCACATCTCTCAACATCATTGGAGCTACTAATATGACTATGACAAAGAGTCAAGCAGCTAATCCTAACTGGGAGATCAAATTTACCGAGCCTGGTGTCAAAGAAAAGGAGGAAAAGCAAAAGGAGACAATGAAGAAGAAGAAATGAGTATAAGCTGTTCAGGTTTCTGTATATCTTAAACTGTTTACTCACAAACACAAAGCTACATTGCATATATATTAGCTGCATGTTTTAAATTTTTCTGCCAGATATACTTTTCTTTTACTTTGTGAATATTTTTGTTTGTGTTAGTGAACTCACCCAAATAGGGGGAAATTGTTGGATCCCTAGTTTGATTTGATCTAGGTTCACTAACTAGGATAATTGACCCACCATGTATAGCTAAGGTCATGTCTCTGTCCAGAGTTTAGGCTATGTCCTTAGAGTTAACATTGCTTGGACCAGCCAACAAAAGACTGAAAAAGTCTCCAGACGTAGAGAAAAATCAAGATTCAGGAAAGTGAGTTCGACATTCGTCGAACTCAGCTCGACGAAAGTCATTCTCAGCTCGACGAACTCAGAGACAATTCTCTGAGTTGAGCTCGATGATAATCGAGCTCAGGTCGACGATTTCTGGAAGTTCAAGTTCAACATTCTAAGTCCAGAATCCTTTCTCTGAACTCCAGTCGATGAAGTTTTTCTATCAGCTCGACGAACCTAGAGCACAAAATTGGCAAGTTTTGTCAAAAAATAGTTAACTGTTCTCAGGTCGACGAACTTGGTGCTCAGGTCGACGAACAGTAATTATCTGGTCGACGAACATGATTTCTCTCGTTGACTAACTCTGGACTCAAGTTGATGAAATCTGTTCTTTGCTCGATGAATTCTGTGCAGATCCAGACTTGGATTTTTCCTTCTTCTGCCCTTATTCTATTGCAGTAATTCCTGAATAATGAATTCTTATAGTCTCTGGAAATATTCTTTAGTGGCAGCATTGATTATGGTATTCATCAGGATTATTACTTTCCATTTTCAATAGGACAGTTGGGGAAATCCATTAATGCAAATATTCTCTCCAACCGCATTCTCCTTCTCCAGGAAGTCAGCATTCAATGCAGAGAATTCAAATTCAAAGTAGAATTATACAGAGAAATATAAAAAGAGAATTCCTCTCTGGAAGTATAGATGATAACAAGAACAAGAAAAGGAAAAAGCAAGAAAGAAGAACACACACAAATAACAAGACAGACATCAGAAAACATTCATGAAGAAATCTCTCTGTCTTCATCAAAGTGTTCTTCCTCCAGCAAGCTGCCAAAAAGACAACCAACTTCAATCAGTCTACAGCTTCCTGGATGTTGATGCACTAAAACACAAAGGGGGGGTGGGTCGAGCACCACCAGCTAACAGTTCGAGCAACGGGGAATAGAGAGACTGCGAGTAGTAATCTACTAAGCGGATGAGAGCATGAAGAACATCAGGGCTGTGAGCCACGGCAACAACAGACTTCGCCCGTCGCGGCCTGAATGCCTCTCTTGCGACGGGCTTTCCCTTGATTGAAGAAAGATTTGGTTACAAGTGAAGGGAAAAGGTTGATAAGAGCAGAGCGAGGAGGAGTCCGCAAGGCACAAGATTCGAGTCTGCAGCCTTTTACAAGTAGGCTCCTGGGTTCGAGTCAGCGTGCCCTGGGTGTACCATCTCCACCCTATTTATAGGATGGGGGGCCTGCCCAAATGGACAGGGCTAAAATAACCGACTGCCCGGGGTATAGGAGAACCGGGCAGCGGTGACGGGAAGCAAAAAGAAAGAACACGCCAGTCCGCGTAGAAGGGGCGAACTGGGTTCGCGGGTTGAAGCTTCCAACTGCTACTGCTAGGCGCGACCCTGCTGGAGGATGGCGGCCTGGGAGGATGAGACATTGCGTCTGCCGATGTAGGGAACCCAAATATCCAAGGGCAAGGCGGACTGGCGAACAGAGTGCTGAGTCCGCCGCAGGGGGATCACCCTTGGTCGCCGACTGCTTCTACTCTGCCGGACTGGGCGGACTGCAAAATTGAGTCTGTGGCTGATGAATGGGGGTCCCACCATCCTAAAGGATGTTGCAGACCGAGGGGTTAACACTGGAGATCTTTTCAAGAATACCTACTCACCCTACAAAGCTTCCATTCTACCTGAACAAATTGTCATCTCAGGGGGAGCTTTCACACCTTCAAGGATCCACAAGTCTTCTCTGTTGCTTTGAGAAAGAGAAAATAATATCTAGTTCATTTGTTTCACCCCACTATACATAGGGTTCTAGCTTCCTTCAAAAGTTAATCACTTGGTTGCAAGTCTCCTGATCAAAAGACCTGACTTGGTTTTTAGGCACCTGATCAAAAGCCTGAAGGGTTTCTTGAACTACCTGAAGCAGATCTTGTGGTGACATGCACCTGAGCAAAAACCTGATTGGTGACAGGGCACCTGATCAAAAACCTGAGTGGATTCCTACCCGAGTGGTAGAAGAGTGGATGTACCCAAGTTTTAGGGGAACCACTATAAAATTCTTGTGTTGTCTGTGATGATACTTTAATTCTTTCTGTGTGGTGATTGCTGGATAGCTTAGTTTTATTTCTGCACTCTCTGAATACACTTATTAGTATCACTATTTTCAACTCTGAAATAAAAATATAAAGGATTTTAAAATACTCTATTCACCCCCGCCCCTCTAGAGTAAAGCAGTCTAACCCCTCAGGTGGTATCCTCCTTACCACCACTTTAAATCTAGCTATCACAACAAGTATCACAATAATATCACAAACACTGGCCTCCGCCAGACGCTCTGTGCTCTCAGGGCACATTATGGTGGGCTGGACTCCTTGCCAGTACCACCGCACAGAGGTTTTTAACATGTTGGTTGGCCGGTCCTAGTCCACCAACACGCATGCTGGTGACATTCCGCCCATCCCACTCAAGGGTGCTAACCTCACGGCAAACTTGAGCATTTAATCGCATCTAGATCGACCCACCATTGTGGTGCAGCAAGCCGGGTCGGGGCCGCATCCGCCCATGCATTGTCACCAATCGATCTTAGACTACAGGTCCAAGTCAGCCTTTTCCTATTGATCAATTCGTCAATAGCGCAGATCTTGATGGGGGTCGGCCTTCCCTTTCCTGCTCTGCACACAGCTCTCACAGAGTCGATTACCAACTCAGCACATACAATCCAAGAGCTCATCCCGAGCTTTCTAGATATTCACAATTCACAATCATCCATACAATACACGGAGTCTTCTCTGGTTCATAAGATAAACATCACCAATCCAGACTACCTGTCTGGATGGGCTTCACACAACATGCATATGCATTAATACCTATTTCCGGCTCTAAATGCAGACTCAACCTGGAATCACTTACGCTTTCCACCTCTTGGTGGAGGATTCCATGAATATGCATAAAGAAAGTACTCCGCTCGTCCAAGGAGATCGTTACCCTTGACGACCGCTTTGGAGCCATGAATTAGCCGGATGGAAATCATCACCATGGTTTTGCCTCCATGAATCTGAACTCGGATCTCGATGCGGAACTCTGAAGCTCCTCTGGCAGCCGGCTTCCTTCTCCCCTTCCTTCCTTTCTCTCCCTTCTCTCTAGCTTTCTTTTAAAAGAGAATGGCTAAAGAAGAATGAAGATTATCACTTCATTCTCGGCCTTATAACAGCAGGGAAGGGCCTGGACCCTTGGATCCAAGATAAGGGAAATGAACGGCCACAATTTGCCCGGAAATCTCTATTTTTGGGCTGGCACGCCCCGTGACACGCCCGTGTCACAGGCCGTGTAGATTAAGCGGCACACAACCGACTTATTCAAAACATTACACGGTCATATGACACACCTGTGTCACATGGATTACATGGCCGTGCCACATAGTACATGCCCGTGTGGCATGGCGTGTCTGTCAAGTAGCACACCACTAATTCAACCCGAGCGGGACACGACCATGTGACATGCCCATGTCGCAGCCCGTGTACCCTAAGACACACACGTGTCCACCAGCACACACATCCCTGGCAAATCCACAGAAGGACAAGCCCTGTGACACGCCTATGTCACAGGCCGTGTACTCAACTTAACTTGTCTCTCAACGATCATCGAGCACAGGTCGTCGACCATAGGAGGACACACCCTCTGACACGCCCGTCTTGAAGGTCATGTTCCTTCTCGAGAACTTCTCGAGAGGCTGCTCAACCCGAGCAGGACAAGCCCTGGGACATGCCCGTATCCCAGGCCGTGTCGCCCATCCTGAACCTAAATTGGGATTAGGGGTGTTGCATCCAGTCCCCGAGAACACCGGAGGATTGAATCCCATAACATGCTTGAGCTGCCTTTCAGTTACTCTCCTAGGTACCAATGGCTCCACCACTACTTGCTCCACCCTTCTCGGTTCTGCCACTTGAAGCGGTACCTGCTCCACTATAGGGGCAAGCTGCTGTATTTGCCTTGCAGGCTGGGCATTTATCATAGCGAGCACCGATTCAACCACAAATCTTATGGATTCTGCCGAGGGAGGTGTTGCCGGCACATCATTTGGTGTGCTACTTGCCTCAGAAACCAAGCATTCTTATGGCCCTGCACCACTCCTGGTCACCTATAGTCGTACAAAACACCATTAAGTGACCAAATAATATTGCAAAAAGCAATTATAGGAACACGCAGGTTCCTCAAACATGTGTATTTTCATTCATAAGTGGACATTCATGGGTTCTTTTTATGTTATAACGATGACGAACACACATGTTCTCACCACCCATTAGAAGAATTCGTCTGCGAATTCATTTAAGTTGACAGGAACCATTAGTCTGATACCAAATTATAACACCCCCTATCCGTCACATAGCAAATAGCAGTAGGTCCGGTCGGGGCCCGACGCCATATACCACAGACAGACCGAAGGGTTACGCAATGAAACCATCCTTCCAATAACCAACATCCTACACAGAGTACATTCTAGTGGAAGTATTTTAAATGTTGCAAAATAAGAACCCAACCACAGTATGAATGTCCACTATCAATAACCCAAAAGGAATGAACGTACAAATACACAAAGTACTTTGGCCTTATGGCCTTATAAGAGTTTACTCAAATAAATAGTGTCTTCCAAATATCGGCACGCAGGCCGGTCACACATGAAAATAAAAGTAAACATTAGCAAAGGCCTTCGAGGGCCGGCTCAGCAACAAGGGCTCTTGCCCGCTATTTGCCACTAGGCACCGCAGCACCTGCAAGCAACAATCCACCGAAGTGGTGGCAAACAAAAGCAACGGTCAGCTAAAGCTGACCAAATTACAATGACCCCGCCCCTAAACTCGGGGCGTCGATGCTCATTCCCTGTACTTTATCAACATAGCCAAATAGTAGAGAAATACACTTCATCACAGGCGTAGGCACGTATGGCCACACACTCCGTGCTCTCAGGGCATATTCTCGGTGAACCTAGTCAAAATATGCGGTCTCACCACCGCTGCTTGGACGGCAAATCTCGTGAGCATTATGGTCTTTCCTTGCTAAGCCTAAGACCCTCCATCTATGCCAACGACAAGTACCATGTACCTTAGGTCTCTTTAACTGAACAACATAGAGCGGGTACGGTTCTGCCTAACCCGTTGCTCACACCGCAACGTCAATTTAAGCCATATGAGCGGGTCAAGCTTCCTCGAGTCCTAATTCGATCACACACTTTACATAACCTAGTTATGTGCAAGTTGGCTCCCAGGATGCCAAGATGGCATGATCATGCATCTGCCCAGTTTTCCTGGTGCACCTTGGAGTTAGTCGACAAGGTTGCCTATTGTAATCAACCGCGTAGAAAACTCGAAAAACAACCATCGGCGCGGAGTCTTCTCCGGCCATTCATGCAATGAAACATCACCGATCCAGACCAACATGTCTAGGTAGGCTTCACACATCATGCCTATGTCCGTACTTTGATTCCGAACTCTACATGCAAAACAACAGGGACTATTCATGTCTACCCGAATGAACACCTCACACTCACCGCATACTCGCAAGAGCGGGCTTCCTATGCAAAAGAGAAATAGAACTTCACATGTCCAAGATGAGAATCATTACCCTAGTGTTTCTCTTTGGCGCCATAAAGATCTAGATGGATGAAAAGCACCGCAACAGCCTCGCCTCCATAGATTTGAACTCAGCTTGCGATTTGGGGCTCCGAATCTCCACCAGCGAATAGATCTCTCCTCCTCCTTATTCCTTTCTCTCCCCTCTCTCTAAATCTTTAGAAAGAGAAAGCTTGAATTAGAATGAGGGTTTCAAACCCTATTCGCAGATTTAATACTGCTAGGACCAGCCAGGGCCCTTGGATCCCTAAAAAAGGATACAGACGGCTATGATTCCCACTTAAAATTAATTTCTTGGGCCAAACACAGCTTGTTTCACGCCCGTGTCCAAGGCTTTTTGCCTCAATCGATGCCGAAACCGTCACTTCCAGACCAGGACACGGGCTCTCGACACACCTGTGTCACACTTGACATGCCCATGTCAATCAGTACACGCCTGTGTTGCGGGGCATGTTCCTCCATCAACAAAGGACCAAAACCATACCGAAGAGAACACGGGTTCTCGACATGCCCGTGTCAAATTTTACACGCTCGTGTCAACCTGGACACGCGTGGGCTCCAGCCCGTGTTCCTCCCCCGACACAGCTCAGCTAACCACCCGAGCAGGACATGGCCTGGGAGACGCCCATGTCTCAGGCCGTGTTCGCTGTCTCGACGATCGTCGACTGCATTTTCGTCGACCACTCGGAAAATTCGTCGACCACTCGGAAAATTCGTCGAACACGAGCACGACACAACACTGGACATGCCCGTGTCCCAGGCTGTGTAACCCCTACCAAACATCAAACTTGGTTCTAAATGATGCACGTCCCTCTTTTGAGTTTCGAGGCATTACAATATGTTCGGACAGTCAATATAACTGGGCACAATCCTCCTGCTTTTCCATCTACAGCGCTCGAAGATTCTTCCTATTTTGAGGCAGCTGAGGACTGAGAAGGAGCACACCTGGAACCTGCCCAGGTGACTCAAGGAGTCCCCATCACAGAGGGGATTGAGAAGATGCTCTCCATCAACTCAGAGCTACTTGAAGATGAGATGACTGAGTTGATCTCATGCTTGCTTGAGAACATGGATGACTTTGCTTGGTCAATGGAGGACATGAGAGGAGTAGATCCAGAAGTTGTCTACCATCATCTCAACATTGATCCGAACTTCAAGAGTGTTCAGCAAAAGAAGAGAGATGTGTCGACTAAGATGGTTGGTCCCATCGGGGAGGAGGTCGCAAAGCTCCTCAAAGAGAAGCCCATCCGTGAAATACAATATCCTGCTCGGGTGCCTAATGTTATAATGGTTAAGAAACCGGGGGAAAATAGAGAATATGTGTAGATTTCACGAGATTGGATAAAGCTTGCACCAAATATTGTTACCCCTTACATCAGATAGATTCCTTAGTTGATTTTGCGGTTGGTTATTCGTATATAAGTTTTCTAGATGCATTCTCTGGTTATCGCCAAATTAGGATACATAAGCCCAATATTCATCATGCCTCTTTCAACACGAACGAAGGTTGTTACTGTTAACTCGTGATGCATTCCTAGATTAAGAACGCAGGTGCGACATATCAACACATGTTGGATTGTGCGTTCAAAGAGCAGAAAGGGAGAAATCTTGAAGTTTATGTTGATGATCTCCTCATCAAAAGCAAATATTTTTCTTTACACCTGCATGACCTTGCAGAGAAGTTCGCTACTCCGCGAAGGTATAAGATGAAACTTAATCCTTTAAAATGTACCTTTGGAGCAAGAAAGGGGAAGTTTCTTGGCCATCTCCTTACTCTCGAAGGTCTTACCCCTAATCCTTAAAAAGTAAGAGCAATTCTTGATATGGCACTTCCTCGGTCACCAAAGGAAGTCCAACATTTAGGAGGAAGATTAGCGAGCCTTGGGAGATTTCTCTCTGGTGTCGGAAATAAGAGTGCTTCTTTATTTAAGACTCTTTGAGGGGCATCCAAGTTTCAGTGGACAGGAGAGTGTTCAAAAGCTTTTGAGGATCTAAAGAAGCAATTGACCTCAACTCCTTTGCTGCAGAGCCCCCAGGCGGGGGAAGCGTTGTTTTTATACCTGGGAATTGGCCCGAAGGCGGTCAGCTCAGTTCTTGTTCGAGAAAAGGGTAGGAGACAATTTCTAGTTTATTATGTTAGCCACAACCTCAAAAGCGCCAAAACGAGATATCCAATTCTGGAGAGGTTGGCCTTAGCACTAGTAATGACAGCCTGAAGACTCTGTCCTTATTTTCAGGCACACGCAATCCAAGTTGTAATAGATCAGCCTTTGAGAAGTGTGCTGGAAAAACCAGAGCATGCAAGAAGATTGGCTACATGGGCAATAGAGTTGAGTGAGTTTGAGATCTCTTATGTGACCAGAACAACCATCAAGGCTCAAGTACTAGCAAATTTTCTGATTGATACAGCTGAGTCTAGCCCTGGTCAAGCAGAAAGATCGCCTTTGACTTGGACCATCTATGTCGATGGAGCCTTAGGCAAGAATTCTTTAGAAGCAGTAGTTGTTCTAATTAATCCCAATGACATCAAGTTGGAACAAGCAATAAAGTTTTTCTTCCCTACTACGAGTAATCAGGCAGAGTATGAAGCATTGTTGGTCAGTTTGAATCTTGCAAGAAAGGTTGGGATTGAGAATGTTCATATCAAAATTGATTCTCTGGTGATGGCACCACAAGTTCTGGGCAACTTTGAGACCAGGGATCCCATCTTGAATAAGTACCTAGACCTAGTCAAAGTTAAAATTGGCAAATTCAAGAATTTTGCTATTGAGCACATCACGAGAACTGAGAATGAAGAAGCTGATGTTCTGGCCAAGCATGGACTTGCATCAGGAGTAACTACTTCTGAGCTTTTCCGCCCAATAGTGGATGAGTAAGACATGAAGTAAATTGATCAACGCTCCTCTTGGATGGATCCATTCATACATTACCTGTCTTTGGGAGATTTTTATCCATCAATCAAGGATAAGAGAAAGTTCAGAGTCAAAGCAACTAATTATTATCTGATCTCTGGTGTTCTGTATAGAAAGACCTTCCTGTCACCAATGGAAAGATGTGTTTTTCAGAAGAAGAGTCTCCAAATGTACTTCAAGTTGTTCATTCTGGTGAGTTTGGAAGCCACTCAGGAGGAAGAACACTAGAAAGGAGAATACTTGGACAAGGATACTTTTGGCCCACCATGATGAAGGATTCTGAAGCTTACGCAAAGAAATGTGTTCAGTGCCAGAAGTTTGCTCCACTTTAGCTTCCGTCAGCTCATCGGTTCAACTAAGTTGCAACAACATGGGCCTTTGCAGTATGGGGAATGGATCTCCTTGGTCCTTTTTGAATGGCAAGCGGACAATGGAACTTCATCTGGTAATGATTGAATACTTCAGCAAGTGGATAGAGGCCAGAGCATTAGCAAAAAAAATAACTTAGGTATTAAAGAACTTCATCTGGGGGGTGGGAGAGTGTGCCGACATCGAATTCCTATGGCAATTGTCATAGACAATGAACCACAATTCAACAACAGTGACATGATTGATTTATGCAAGCAGATTGGATCAGAGCTTCGTTTTGCATCAGTCCATCATCACAGGAGCAATGGCCAGGTCGAGGCAACAAACAAGCAGATTCTTATCCTGCTCAAGAAGAAGGTGCAGAACCTCAAAGGTAGTTGGGTTGAACAGCTTGTTTTGTTCCTCTAGACCTTATGGACAACACCTTCATCAGCTACAAGAGAAACTCCTTTCAAACTCTCTCATGGTTCAGAGGCTCTCATTCCTGTTAAGTTTGAAGTTCCAACTCCAAGAGTTCTTCATTCCAGGTAAGGTTGGGAAGATTGGCTCGAGCTTACAATGAAGAAATGAAATTCAACGTGGATCGTATTGAAGAGATTAGAGATAAAGCAGCCATGAGATAGGAAGAGGTGAAACGAAGAATGGCCAGATACTTTGATAAGAACATAAGGATTAAACACTTTCAAGTGGGAGATCTTATCCTTAAAAAGGTTGATGCTGCTACAAGAACCAGCTTAGCAGGAAAGCTGAATCTAAATTGTCCTGGTCCCTTCATCGTCAAGGAGGTGCTAAAAACCAGAGCCTATCAGTTGCAAACTTATGAAGGAGATGATGTTTCACATACGTGGAGCAAAGACGATCTAAAACGGTTTTAATCTTGAGAACAGACTCCTCTCTTTTCCTTCTTTTGTATACTTTTCAAAAATTATTATTGATGAAAGGCCTCCTACTAACACTTTTCAAAGTGATTTTCTTTTGTCTTTTAACAACATGAGAGTAAGGATAATTGAAATCAGGAGATATCGCCCAGTTCAGCTTGGACCCCCCCCCCCCCCCCCCGAGTCATTGTCAATAGCCTAACACCACGATGACCACGTGATGCGGGATGATTTCTCATAGTGTAGTGGGAGCTAGTATATTCTATCATGGTGGGCCACTGAATTACGGATCCCGGCTGGTATCTAACCCCACCTCTGAATTTTGGAGGGATAGGGTTGGTGTTAGCTCTACCATGTCTTGTAAGGGATATCGTTACAACTTTGATGATCCCGTAAGGAAAGAAATGCCATCGCGCGAACCTGCCAACAAATCATCCTAGCTTGTGACCCTCAAATACTCTATGGAACCCTCAAGCAGTGCATGCAGGAGACTAACAACCGGGTGATCTCCGAGGAAAGCATTGCATCTTTGAGCGCACCTGCCAAATTGATCAACCTGGATTGTACTCCGGGCAACGGAGCAGTAAACCTTTCTTCTCTCAAAGATAAAAGGAGTTGCATGCACTTCTCGAGAGAGGACGACATAAATATTTTGGACCGGAGTCAAATACAATTGATGGGTTCACCGCCTAAATCAAGCTTAGGGGTTTCAACTGGCCAAGAGGTCTTAATCGATCGACCTAATGTTAGTCAAAAAACATGAGCTCGAGAGAGACGCTTTTGTACTTTGGCAACCTCCACGGTCGAGAGAGTAATTAAAGAGTCTTGCATACATTATTTTTATGAAAGTTTATTTTAATCCAAGGCGATTCTAGATCAAGTGCTACCTTTCCCGTCCTTGAATTTCTCTTTATTAGTTTAACATTTTCTTTTCCAAAATCGCAAAACCAACTTTTCATTTGATAAAATAATATATCTTCCTTGTGAGTACAAGTACTCAACGGTCCCCGAGTTGAAATACGACACTTGATTCTATACTCTAGAATGATAGGTATACCTGCCTCATCTATTTAGAATCACGCGCAAGAGTGAATTTAATCCACCACAAGGCTAACTACATAATTGCCAGGCGATAGCCCCCTTTCTTATATAGGTGAGGACAACTCTCTGTTATGTCCCAGTCCGGCAAGAAGCAGGCGACCTACCTCTACGTCGCCCAACAGTACACGACAAGCCTCAGGTCGCCAGTCAGACGATAACTCTATAGGTCGCCCAAGCAACAAGCGCCAAGCTGCACTACAGGGGCGGCAAGCCTGTCCATCCTGTAGCTGAGGAGGACTCAACCTGTCCACCGTGAGTTAGGCGAACTCATCATGTAGTCCGCCAGGAGTACTCCAGCTTCCCAGCACCTGCGTCTTCCCAACAACAGGCGAACTACTCCTTAGCTCGCATAGCTTGGCACGGGATCATTTAGTGCAGCAGAGGTGGACTCATCCTAGTCTGCCAACAGCAGATCAGTTCAAGTAGGCAAGTCATCCACACAATATGGTGTAGACTCGGCAGATTCCTTATCTACTTGCATAACTCATCGACATACCGTGGGTAACGTTACCAAGACCGTCACCTCCTCGGGCCTATAAATAGATCCCCATGCCTCTCATTCAAGCACTACTCAGAGGCCCCCAGGAACACATAGGAGTGGAGTCAAGGACTAACTATCGCAACAGACCCTGTGGACAAAACTTTCCTGTTTGCGCGGTTAAGCCCCCTGGCCTTGTTCCCGGCCTTAGCTTCAGCGACCTTAGTGGTCATCTCGGCCTAATCGCGCAGTCCGCTTGGCATAGTTTAGCGAGCTACGGGATCAGCTGTCCACGCAGTCTGCCGACCAC
Organism: Platanthera guangdongensis; assembly: GCA_039583875.1. NCBI lineage: Eukaryota > Viridiplantae > Streptophyta > Magnoliopsida > Asparagales > Orchidaceae > Platanthera > Platanthera guangdongensis. The sequence continues at coordinate 108,322,745 of CM077162.1, read as the reverse complement.
TTTTGTCAAACCGTGCGGCCTCTAGCACTTTCTTTCCTCTAGCCACCAGCTTCCCCTTGTACCCTTCATTTTCTCATGTAAAGGACTCAACTCAAGTTGTAATACTGATTCATAAATAAAGGGAAGCCTATCGCAAGAGTGAAATTTAAGCAGTGGTGTGCAATGCAAGCCCTGTGCGCACCTGCCTGCATAATCACCTAAGTGTGAATCATTTCTTTCAGGTGCGAACAGAGTTTCTTATGTCCTCTCAGTCCATAAGTTTTGGCAGTTGATTGATTGTACTGCTTTGGTGACCCTGTGAGGAAAGCAATGTTGGACCTGTGTGCACCATCCCTCTTAGTCATCTAAGTCTGTGAATCATTTCTTTCAGGTGTGGACAGAGTTTCTAGTGTCCGCTAAGTCCGCAAGTTTTGGTAGTGGATTGATTGTACAGCTTTGGTGACCCTATGATGAAAGCAATGCTGGCCCTGTGCGCACCTACCCGCTTGGTCATCTATGTCTGTGTATCATTTTTTTTTCATTTTGGACCAACTGTACATTATTATTGTAACACCTCCCCTGTAATGACCGTATAATATGGGTACGGCCGGGTCCCCACAACACACAGATGCCACAGCTTTAGTATATATAAGATGATATATCAATAACAATGTGCATAAACACTCCTAGGCTATCTCGGCATTCAAGCCGGAAAACAAATGCATTAATCATACAAGGCCATCAAAAGAAACATAGCTAGTACAATACTGGAAACACATCATGAGGCTTAGGCCCTTCTGGCCGGCGAGCTAGCTCCTGATTGCGATCCTTGCCCTGTAAAAATTTGGTTGTAACGTGGGTCAGCAAAGGCTGGCCTCAAACTATGTAACAAACACCTCTCCTCCCGGCCGCCCCTAAGTGACCCCGGGGTACCCCTCCAACCTGCAAGTAAGCACTTTGTATACCATATATATAAACAAGTAAAGCATAAAAAAACAGGCTTGGATGTATCGAACAACATACACGTTTTCTATGTTGAGCATATAAATAAAATGGGCCTACTATGCAGCATGTATACAAAACTCGGGCTTCACCCAAGGCGCCCTATCACGTATGCTTCTAGCACATCATCAAACATCTGGGTACTTCCAATTTCACCATTGGTATTAAGCCTCAAACAAAAGGGTACTGCAATTCCCCTAACGACATACAAGTCGGCACACGGAACTCTTGCCAAGGACCCACCCGCTTATGGTGTAACGACTTCATCCATTCACAGGTATATACTAGAAGGTCCGGTCGGGGCCCCACAGCATATACCATAAAACAGGTGGGGAAGTCACAGAGTGATACCACAGTTGTGCACCCTAACTTATTGTACTCTAGCGGAAGCCTATAATACGAAGTTGAACTCACACACATGAATGTCCACCACATAAAAATTCCACATTTCTATAAACCAGGAATCGTAGCAAATACAAAGTCAACTGGCGCACAGCCCGACCACGTAAAATCAAACATAGTATTTTCATTTAGACATCGTGTAACATCCCATGTTACTTCTAGACCCCTTAACTTAGATTGGGTTGGGCATGTGGTGGGTAATAGGGAAATTGGCTAGGTTTGACCCTAGGTAGTGGGTTGTAGCCATGTGGGGCCCACTAAGGGGCCAAAGTCAAACAATGTCAAACTAGCCTAAATAGGAACCCTAGCCACACCATGACCCCACCACATTGCCCTAACCCTAAAATAATCTAAGTGGACCCTAGGGCATGTCATTAGGTCAACCCTTTGACCCTAGTTGACCAAAGTCAACCATGGCCCTAATTTTGTCAAACCTATACCTATAGGCCCAATTAGCCCAAGTAGGACACCATATTGACCCAACCCAAGTTGGGTGGTGCCATTAGACCCATGACCACCAAGTGGGGTCAGCCGACTCATCATGGTTGACCAAGTCAACTTAGTCAACATATTTGACCTAAAGAAGAAAATGAGGGCTAAGCCACACCCCCTTGGGCCAAGCCCACCAAACTTGACCCATTATCAGCCCAAGTAGTCAAATACCAGCCCTACCCCTCTGGTTTTGGAGAGAGAGTGTATGCATGGGGGCATTTTGGAGAAATTACCCAAAAGTGGAGTGAGAAGATGAGATTAAGAGGAGGAGGCCACTTGGCCTTGGCTCCATCATCCCAAAAGCTTGCTGGCCGGCCACCCAAGGAATTCCAGAGAATTTGGCAGCATGGTGGCCACTTGGCACCAAGGGTGAAGCCTCCAAAGCCCCAAACCGAGCTCACCTTGGTTGTATCTCCCTATACAGCCACTTCTAGCTCAAACCGACCACACCATCAGCTTCAGTGAGTGGAATCGAGTGGAAAACAAGTCTTGGAGCAAAGATTTTGGTGAAGAATCAAGATTTTGAGCAGGAGATTGCCGGAGCTGCTCAACCATGGCTAACCGCCACCAACCTCGCCGTCGTGCTGCCATTCGGGTCCGTTTCGCCTCCCCTCTACTCATACTAGCTTTCTAGATCCTTTAGGAGAGACATAGGGCTCAATTGAGCCCGATATCATGTGAGGAAATGGATATTTTTCCGAGTTTTACTTCTTGCTCGGGTTCGCCGGAGGAGCCAATTCCGGCGGCCTCATTGCCGGAAATTGCTAGCCACCACCTCATTGAAGGTGGTGGCGACATCCGCCGACTGTGGTGGTGGCTCAGCTGGCCGGAAATAGCCAGGCAAGTCGGCCTAGTAGAAACTAATCTGGGTCGTTGGGTGATTTGGGATGAGGACCAGATTTCGTCCATCCTTGCGTCAAGATTCGTGTAACCCGATATTTATTAAATTAAATAAACTATAGTATATATATATATACATTCTGTCACACTTATACATTAATATTGCATGGCTATTTTAGGCTCCTTAGATGCATTTTTAGATCTGGTGATTACGATGAAAGTTGTACCCACCTTAATCTTGTAATTTGGAGCAGTATACTGTCCTGTAGGGCTGTTTTTCTAGGACTGGTCCTAGACTAGGGCAAAGTTTCAAATTGATGCCCAATCCAAACCAGTAATCCAAATGACCCAAATTTTTTGGGTGCATGCATGTTTATTGTATATTTAGCCCCTGCCAAAAATTGAGAATTTGTGGAAAAACACTTTTTATAGTTTTATTCATAATACACAAAATTAAATAAATAAAATATTTGGAGGATTGTGGCTCCAAATGGCCCCAAATTTTGGTGGCATGTCCTTGGGGACAATACATGTGCATGGTAAAAATTTCAGCACATTTGGACCATTGCATGTTAGGTAAACTCACTTGCATGTGTTGATTATACATAGGCTTGGGGTGCAAATAGCCAATTTTGAAATATTGTGTATTAGGCCTATTTGGAACATCCAAAAATCATGGTGAAAGAAATAGTGTCTAATCACCTAGAGGGGGGGGGGGGGTGAATAGGTGAACTTTATCTTTTTTAATTTAAAGAAGAAATTCTGTACAGCAAATGCAATTCTACAATTATCACAACACAGCAACCACAGAAACAAACATACACAGAGTGCACACAGTATTTATAGTGGTTCCCCAATGTCTGGGTACATCCACTTTCCCCCTTCGCCTATCTAGTAGAGTACTAGATTCGGCCTAACTTCAGCACTTCTCCTCAGATCCTCAGATCTTACAGCTCAGAACCCCAAACAGGTTCCTACAACTCAGAGTGTCCCCACTCCTATAACTCAGGCACAAAGTCCTACCACTCAGTCTTCAACAAGACCTACACTCATAGAACAAAGTCTCCTACAACTCAGGCACAAGGCCCTACCTCAGTCCTCAACAAGACCTACACTCAGAGCACACAGTCTCCTACACAGCCTTTATAAAATAGGCTTACAGCTCAGATCTATACAAGATCCTACAGATATTTTAATTATACAAAGTAATTAACCACAACTCTGAAAGAGAGAGATGAGTTGATTGGCTTCTTGATGAGTTCTTGGAAGAACTTGGCAGAGATCAACCTCCCTTGGCTTTCTTCAAAGCTTCTTGAATTAGAATACAGTAGCATTGAATCTCCTATGAAGATGATCTTCAATCAACTTCTGTCTTGAGATTCAGATCTCAATCTGAATCTTACTTAGCAGCCCGGTTCAGCAGCTGCTCTTCTTAGAAGGAGCTCTCTCTCTCCTACTTCTTAGATCTTCTGTTAAACGTCTTCTTCTTTTGTGTTGTTAGATCTCTTGATTGATTGTTTTCAATCTGTAATCACCCTCTCTGTTGAAGGAGAAAGGTCTTTAAATACTCTTCCTCCAAGGTAACCGGCTGATCCGGTTTTTAACAACCTTCTGATGGCTCTGACAGTTGCAGTTGATCGGTTGAAATGACAGCTGTCAAGTTCATCCAGTCACTTATTGAAATCACTGCCACTGTCTGAAAGTGTCGAGATAGATAGTCATTATGTGTCGACACAAATAGACTAAGTGTCGACACAAGTAGACTAAGTGTCGACACTAGCCTTGATGGTGTCGACACAACTCTTTGTGTTGTTGTAACAGCTTCTCGACACTACTTATTCAGAATGTGTCGACACTGATTCTTTGTGTCGACACAAGCCTTCTGTTGAATATGTCGACACTGATTGAGTGTGTCGACACAAATACTTCTTCTTTGATACTTAGTTGAATTCTACTGTGTGTCGACACAACTCCTTTGTGTTGACACAAGCCTTCTTGTGTTGAAATTTGCTGAGTGTCGACACATCTCCTTTGTGTCGACACAAGCCTTCTTATGTTGAAATTTGCTGAGTGTCGACACATCTCCTTTGTGTCGACACATGCCTTCATGTGTTGAAACTTGCTGAGTGTCGACACATCTCCTTTGTGTCGACACAAGTACTTTAACTTTGTTGAAGTTTGCTGAGTGTCGACATAGCCTCCTGGTGTCGACACATTTGATGTCGACAAAGTTTCTCTGGGTGTAGACACTGCCTCTAAGTGTCGACACAGATTATGTTGACAATTCTTCACTATATATCGACACTGACTGTATGAGTCGACAATTTTCTTCTGGTGTCGACTCTGCCTTTCCTGGTGTCGACACAATTACTCCAAGTGTCGACACAGCTTCTCTAGGTGTCGACACAAGCCTTCATAAGTGTCGACACTTCACCTCTAGGTGTCGACACATGGACTTAAAATTTTTCTTGCAATCCTGCAGTTACTTAACCTGCACAAATAAACTCAAAACACATCAAATACACCTTGATGTATATCATTGAGTAGGGTGAGGCTTCTTCAAATCAGGTACATATATTCCAATGTACCCAACAATCTCCCCATATTTGGAGAAGTCATAACCCTTAGTCAATGATATACACCATACATAACAAATTCTCAGTATGATGTAAAACAGTATTATATGACAGGATAAATACTAAACATGTATAAACAAAACATGTATAAATAATTATCTCATAATAACAATGTAATAGATTGAACATTAAACATTGTTTTTACAACTTCCAAAAGTTCTATTAATCAAAAGTTTACATGAAGTTTAATGCAAATGATTACAAGGTTGTAAACTTAAGAAAATTCAATCCTATGGCTGCTCTGGCTCCTTGATAATAATGTCCTTTCCAGATTGAATCTTTGCTTGAACTGGAGCATCATTGTCATCAGCAGGCTTCTTTCCCTTAAGATCTTTCTTTTTCTGTTCTTCGGCCCTTATCTTCTGTCTCTCAAAATAATGATAAGGCTTAGGGAAATACTTGCTAGGCTCCTGTGCATTAGGAGGTAGCTTCCCTAATTTAGTCTTCCTTCTGTATTGTACTATGACCTCTTGCCTAGCCTCATGTTTTTTCCATTCCTGGTCAGAATACCATTTGCCCCTCTATAGGAAATTATCCTTTTCAGCCTTCCATGCAGTCAATATGATATTCCTAAAGGTTGGGCTCCATTGCTCAAAATCTGGCCTTAATTCAGCCTACTCTCTGAACCTCTTCTTAGATAATTGGGCTTCCTGCTCTTTTAATAATGCCTCTTGCTCTTTTAGTACTGCCTCTGGCACAGGCTGTACAACTTTCTCAAGAATAACATTCTGATTACCCTCAGGAGGACTATATATAGATTATACCTCCTGATGTATCATGTCAAAATCTGCAGGAGGGTAGATCACCTGAGCTACTTCAGCTTGCTCTCCTCCAAAATATGCAGGATTTATTCCAGACTCTGCTACATTATCATCATCAAATAAAGGTGGATATCCAAGGGTAGCTCTGATACTGTTTGAAATCCATTTAGCATTGTCAGAGCCTGCTTTGACTAATACCCTCTCCCCCTTTATGACTTCTCTTTCTATATGATCCCTAAAATCATCCTTCTGGAATCTGATTTGAGCATTCAAATAGTTAACTCCATCTTTATAAAAAGGTTTTAACCTTTGGAGCTTTTTAGTGATAGCCTTTTGTGAATCTTCAATGTCAGTTTTAATAGCAGTGAGACTTTCTTGTAATTGCTTATCAAAGGCTTCTTTGGCAGTAGCACTTACAGCAGTCTGGGTAGTAGCTATATTTTTCATTTCACGGACAATAGCATTATAAGAAGCAGTCAGATTATCATTAATTCTAATCTGATTTTCTAGGACATATCCTTGTTTTACTGCCATGTCATCAACCTGTTTCTTTATGTTCTCTTGATGAGTAGCCAGATAGACCACTGCATTTTCTCCTTTATGGAAACAATCAGTCATTTTCTTCTTGTGTTGATTCACTTCAAATCTTATCCACTTTATGTCTTGAGCTAAGGAAAATTGTAGCTCTTTATGGTGCTCATCCATATAAGTTTCCATTGCCTTTCTTTGCTCATCCAGCTTGATTTGCAAAGCCACCAACAAAGAACTATAGTCAGCAGTTGGGGCTTGTTGAGGAACTATGGTTTTCAGTGCTTTCTTGTAGGTCTGGCTTCTTCTCTTGAAGACCTGGAACTTTCTTTTCTTGGCTCTAGCAGCCTCTTCATCTTAAGATTCAGATGTACTGGCAATGTCTACCCTATCCTTAGGACTAGGAGGTAAATCCTTCTTAGTCCTTGGTAGCTCCTCAGTATTCCTTTGCTCCTCAGTCTCATTTCTAGCAGTTTCCTCTACATGCTCCCCCTCAATATTAGTTGGGTCCCCCTCCACAGCAGCTTTCTCTCCCTCAAAATCAGTCTGTAAAAGATCAGGGAACAACTCTTCTAGTGTGAACTCATGTTGAGGTTGGATAGGAGAATCTCTTATCTCAGGAGAATTTTCTATAACTGATGTGTCTTCCATGACCACATCCTGTGGTTGACTATGTATCTGAGATGGCTGATCAACATCAAGTAATGATTCAGTCAATAGTTCATCATCAATATTTAAATAGATTGATTAACTTCATTGATTACCTCAAGAATTGTTTGGGTAGCCCTTTCACTATCTAATTGAGTTGGCTCATCCACATGTGGAGGCTCCCCCTGGAGTGGATCCAGGTGAATAGGGCTTGCTGATGGTAGCTCCCCCGGCCTCTGGGCATCTTCTTGTCTTGCTGGTGACTGTCCAGCATTGCCATCTTCTCCATTATCAAAACTAAAAACCACCTGCTCCTTTGAGCTACTTGAGGATTCAGGAGCCACAATGGCTTTCTTCTTCTTCTTCTGAGGTGTTTCCTTTTCTGGAGTTGACAGTTCCTTTGTCAACACTCTATCTCACCTGGAGATAATCCTAACATCCATTCTCCTCATATGATTTATCTTAGAACCAGCAGCTTGGTTCATGACTTCAGGGATACTTCCAGCTAAGTATAAGCTCAGAATCCTACCCAGATTGGGCTTCTTCAGACTTTCCTTTATCTTATCAAACATAACTATTGACCAATCAGTTTTAAGTTGGAAAATTATCCTGGTCATCAAACTGAACATGTGAGCTGATATTCTATCATGCCCACCAGGCTTGCTTAGTAAAACCTTGCCAACTATTTCAGACAAGAACTTGCCCGGCATGTTTATGCCTTTCCTATTGAAAACTGATCCAATCTTCATGCTTGAATCAAGTCCACACCATGCCAGTGCCTCCCTTGTCTTCGATGCTGGCACAACTTCCTCTTCTTTAGTTCTAGGGAGATGTAGAATCTTTCTTAGACTTTTCTGAGTGATTTTTACTTTTTCCCCATGAACTTTGGACTTAATCTTGAGTCCAGATTCATCAAGTGTAGCTCCAGTAAAGAATTCGAGGACCTCCTTCTTCCATATCTTGATTGGTTCGAAAACAAGATACTCTAACCTAGTCTCTGCAACTAGGGATACCACACCTTGGATTTCTGGTTTCGCGTCATCAAAGGCGTGTCGCACGAGCTCATAACCTTCATTGATGTTATCTTCTAGCTTGGGCTCCATTAGGGTTTGAAGAAATCTTGAATTTAGAGAAGAGAGATGTCGACACACAAGTTTGGTCTCGAAACTATGGTGAGCGTGTCGACAAACAATGGTGAATACCTATTTATACCTTTCTAAAATCGAAGGTGAAAAGGCGCGTCAAAATACTTGAAAAGTGTCGACACTGTTGAAAAGTGTCGACACTTACTTCTAATGTCTCGACAACTATGTGTCGACACAAATATAGTCGACAGAATATATGTGTCGACACTTATACATCTCAGCTTGACGATTAGTCGAGACTCTACTCGACAAATTCTGTGTAGATCCTAAGTGTCGACAACACCCTGGATGTGTCGACACCACTCTGCATGTGTCGACACTACTTCTCTGAAGTGTCGACACTGACTTTCTAGATGTGTCGACACCATTTATCTAAAATGTCGACATCACTTCTATCTGTCGACACAGACAACTCTGTGTGTCGACACCATTTTACTTAGCCAATTTTTAAACTATTCTAACTTTATCATTCATAATTCAATTTTAAACTGATTGAATTTGTTTTCATCTAGGGGCTTAGTAAAATATCAGCTAACTGATTATCTGTCTTAACATACTCTAGGGAAATGTCTCCTTTTCTACATGTTCTCTTAGAAAATGGTATTTAATTTCTATGTGCTTAGTCCTACTATGGGAGACAAGATTATTTGCAATAGAAATGATACTTGTAGAATCACAAAATAAAGGTGTTCTACTTACTTGAATACCATAATCTTCTAGCCGGTGTTGAATCCAGAAGAGTTGTGCACAACAACTTCCTGCAGCAACATATTCTGACTCAGCTGTGGAGATAGCCACACTGGTCTGCTTCTTGCTACTCCATGACACCAGCCTTCCACCTAGAAATTGACATGTTCCTGTAGTACTCTTGCTATCTTCCTTGCAGCATGCAAAATCTGTATCTGAATAACCTGTCAGTACAAAATCTCCATTCCTAGGGTACCAAAGGCCTAGATAAGGTGTGCCCTTAAGATATCTCAAAATCCTTTTGACTGCAGTCAAATGAGATTATTTAGGGCATGCTTGGTACCTAGCACAGACACATGTAGCATACATGATATCTGGTCTACTAGCAGTCAAATACAGTAGGGAGCCAACTATCCCTCTATACAAAGTCTCATCTACAGGTTTCCCTGCATCATCTTTGCTTAGAGACATGCTTGACCACATAGGAGTTTTCATGGTAGTGGATGATTCCATACCATACTTCTTTATTAACTCTAGGGTGAACTTAGACTGGCATATGGACAAGCCATCTTCAGTCTGTCTAACTTGGAGACCCAAGAAGAACTTAAGTTCCCCCATACTGCTCATTTCAAATTGTCCTTGCATAATTTTTGCAAACTTTCTGCAAAGACTACTTTCTGTAGACTCAAATATTATGTCATCTACATATATTTGGACTAAGATAATCTTGCCTCTAGATTCCCTAAGGAATAGAGTCTTACTATTTTCCCCCTTGAGAATTTGTTCTCAATGAGGAAACTAGACAGGGTTTCATACAAAGCCCTAGGGGCTTATTTTAACCGATATAAAGCCTTCCTAAGTCTATAAACATAATCATTTTTAATAGAATCAACAAAACCTAATGGCTGCTCTACATAGACTTCTTCCTTCAGATTTTCATTCAGAAAAGTTGACTTAACATCCATTTGATATACCTTAAATCCTTGATATGTTGCATAGGCAAGGAACATCCTTATTGCTTCCAGTCTTGCTACTGGAACAAAGGTTTGATTAAAATCAATACCTTCTTCCTGTCTATATCCCTTTGCAACAAGTCTAGCTTTATTCTTTATGATGATTCCATTCTCATCCAACTTGTTCCTAAAGATCCAATTAGTTCCAATAATGTTGTGGTCCTTGGGTTTTGGAACTAGCTCCCAGACCTTGCATCTTTTGAATTGATTCAGCTCCTCTTGCATGACCTCAATCCAATGAGGGTCTAAGATTGCTTCTTCTAACTTCTTTGGCTCTACTTGGGATAGAAAACTGGAGTAAAGAACTGTACTTAAATTCCTGCTCCTTGTTTGCACCACTTGTTTGGGATCTCCAATTATTTGATTGGCTGGACGATCCTTTAAGTGCCTATTTGCTGGAGGCAGCCTGTCTTCAGGTTGTACACCTTCAGTCTCTTCATTTAGTTGTATCTCTTGGTCTTCTTCAGCATCAGGAGTATCTTGTACTCCCCCTTTACAACAGCCACCATCTTCCACTTGCTGACTTGCAGAAGAACCTTCTGTTAAGGTAAGCTTGTCCATCTTCTCAGTTACACATGTAGATCAACAAACACTTCTTGGCAATTCATTGTTAATGAGTCTAGCTTCATCAAAAACTACATGAACAGACTCTTCTACAACTTGAGTAACCAAGTTGTAGACCCTATAAGCCTTATTATTATTGTTGTACCCTATAAGATCCCCTCTTGGGATTTGGCAGCAAACTTGGTTAGATAAGACTTATCATTGTTAAGTATATAATACTTGCAACCAAAGATCCTGAAATAGGATAAATTTGGTTTTCTGCCCTTCACAATCTCATAGGGGGTCTTCTTGTGGCTCTTGGTGATAGTAACCCTATTGATCACATGACAAGAAGTATTTACTGCCTCAGCCCAGAAATATTCTGGGAGAGAAGTGTCACTCAATAGGGTTCTACCAGCCTCTATCAAGGTTCTATTCTTCCTTTCAGCAATACCATTTTGCTGAGGTGTTCTATGTGAAGAAAATTCATGAAAAAATCCCAAACTCTTCACACAGTTTTGTCATACTTTCAGACTGAATTTCAGTGCCATGGTCACTTCTGATTTTGACCACTGTACTGTCTAATTCATTCTGAATTTGTTTAACAAAACTATATAAGATACTTGCGGTTTCAGATTTTTGTCTAAGGAAGAACACCCAGGAATACCTTGAATAGACATCTACAACCACAAATGTGTAGACCTTCCTACCTAGGCTGTGAACTGCCATAGGAACAAAAAAATCCATATGCAAGAGGTATAGACACCTCACAGAATCCTTGTTCTCAAGGCTATGAAAGGTGGATTTGGTCTGCTTGCCTTTTTGACAAGCTGAGCATATCCCATCCTTTATACACTTAACTTGAGGACCATTCCTCACTAACTCTTTGCTAAAAGGTTGACCAATTGTCTTATAATTAAGATGAGCCAGCCTCTTGTGCCATTTAACACAATGTGAGACTTTCTCATCAGCTACAAGACAAATAGGAGAAACATTGTTCTCACATACAAAGTCAAGACAATAGACATTTCTCTTCCTATATCCTGTCAGAATGATCTTTTGATCACTTGACCTTTTGATATGACAAACATCCTTGACAAATGAGATGTCATATCCTAAATCACTCAGCTGACTTATGCTAATGAGGTTAGGTTTCAAACCCTTTACATAAGCGACTTGAGTAATTGTAATTTGGTTACTAGAAATGTTACCAAAGCCTTTGATGATTCCTTTTTCTGAACCACCAAAGGTAACTTTAGGGCAATCCTTGATTGGTGTATAGTCCTTCAGCAACCCCCTAGTTCCAATCATGTGCCTGGAACATCCACTGTCCAAGTACCATATAGGGGCATGACCACTTGGACTCATCTGCAAAACAGATTACTTAACCTTAGAACCCAAATAATTCTTGGGTCCTTGGTGAAGGTTAGTCTGACCTTTAACAAAACTACCTGTAGCTGTTCTAGCAGGCAGTTTGCTACTCTCCTTGACACTTGAATTGTGCCAACAATCTATGGCAAAGTGGCCTATCTTGCCACAACACCAGCACTCAAACCTGTTATACCTTTGTTTAGGTACAAACCTGGCTAGATTATCTACTGCAGCCTTCTTGTTTAGTGCTGGGGCTTTGCCCTTAGATTTGGACCTAACTGTCCTGGCAAGTTTTGTAAACCCCAATCCAGTCTTACCCTTTTGAGGTACAAACTCATCTATCAAAGGTAAAACATATTTTGGTTTAGAAAAACTTGCTACAATCTCTCTCTCCTTCTGAAGTCTAGCCTCCAGATTTCTAATTTGATCATTCTTAAATGTAATAGTACTCATCTGAATAACAGTAATATTCTTCAGCCTGGCTATTTCATTCAGTTTTTGATCAAACAACTTGTCTGAATCAGCAACAGCCAATTTAAGACTAGCAATCTCCTTTGCCTGAGTTTTGGCTAAGGTTTTGCTTTTCTTCAAGGCCTACAACAAGTCCTTATATTCATCAATTAACTGATGAATATCTCCTTCATATTCAGACCCACCCACATCACTTGATGCAGATGTATCTGATTCTGACTCAGTACTAGAAATTGAACTAGAAGAACAACTTTGTACCTTATTTGGTCCAGGCTGATCCTGGATCTTGTCTCCTTCAGATTAGGCTATCAGTCCCTTGCACTGATTGTCCTCATGCTCATAAATTGAAATCATTAGCTTCATGAACTCATCTTCTTCCTCTTCAGCAAATAATCCAATATAGGCTTCAGCTTCTGATTCTGTTTCTGAAGATGACTGATCTGTCAGACTTTTGTCTTTCTTAGCAACAAAGGACTTTTCCTTTTTGCCCTTAAACTGAGTCTTCTTTCTGTCAGTTGACTCCTTCCTCTTTTCAGGACAGTCAGCCACTATATGTCCCTGTCTATTGCAGCAATAGCACACAATCTTTGAAGATGTAGCTTTGCTTGGCTTGGATCTGCTTCTGTCATTCCTTGATGACTTTCTTTTCTGATAATAGTCATCTTTTGGCTGAGAAGTAGAAGGCTTAGACCTCCACTACTTCTTCTTCAGAAACTTTTGAAAATGCCTAGTGAAAGCAGCAAAATCTTCATCACTTTCACTGCTATCTGAATTCTTGCTTTCTGAATTATCTGTCACAGCCTCAGCAACTATTTGAGGTGGAGATGGAGACTTGCTTCTATACTTCTTAGTGGCTTCAGTCTTGAAAGCCACAGATCTTTCCTTGTGCTCCACTCTAGTAGTCTTCTCTTCCTCCTTTCTAACTATTAACTGTATTTCATAAGATAGTAGTTTTCCAAACAAAGTTGGAGGAGGTATATCAGCTAATTTGGCCATTTCCATAATGGCACAAATCTTGGTGTCCTAGTCCTTAGTCAGGGATCTTAAGAACTTGTCATTCAGCTCATAGTTGTTGAATTCTCTTCCATAGGACATCAATTCATTGACTATCCTATAGAACTTCTTGTAATATTCTGTAATGCTATCAGACATTCCTTGTCTGAAGCTTTCATATTCCTGATTTAACAAGGACTTCCTGTCTTGTCTTACTTCTTCTGATCCCTCCATGTAAACTATTAATGTGTCCCACATTTCTTTAGAGGTTTTACAATGAATCAAGTTCTGAAATGTTACATCATCAACTGCACTAACAATAATATTTTGGGCCCTCTTGTCTATAGTGACAAGAATTATTTCATCTTTAGTCATTTTAGAAAAGTCCTTGAGAGTTTTCTGATTTGCGTCTAGAATGGATATCTTCATCGGCACATATGGCCCTTCATTAACTATAATGTATATTCTTGGGTCAGATGCTTCTATAAAGAGTCTAACCCTCTCTTTCCAAATGCCAAATATCTCTTTTCTACAGATTGACAATTTCATGGACCCCAGCTCTTTGTGATTCTCACTAGAACCCATTTTCTTGAATCTTGTTTGTTCTGAATCTGCCTACAGGATCTTAATCAGACTGTTATGTCCTTTTTGAGTAACCTTGCTCTGATACCACTTGAAAGAAATAGTGCCTAATCACCTAGAGGGGGGGTGAATAGGTGAACTTTATCTTTTTTAATTTAAAGCAGAAATTCTGTACAGCAAATGCAATTCTACAATTATCACAACACAGCAACCATAGAAACAAACATATACAGAGTGCACACAGTATTTATAGTGGTTCCCCAAGGTCTGGGTACATCCACTTCCCTCTTTGTCTATATAGTAGAGTACTAGATTCGGCCTAACTTCAGCACTTCTCCTCAAATCCTCAGATCTTACAGCTCAGAACCCCAAACAGGTTCCTACAACTCAGAGTGTCCCCACTCCTACAACTCAAGCACAAAGCCCTACCACTCAGTTTTCAACAAGACCTACACTTAGAGAACAAAGTCTTCTACAACTCAGACACAAGGCCCTACCTCAGTCCTCAACAAGACCTACACTCAGAGCACACAGTATCCTACACTCAGCCTTTATAAAATAGGCTTACAGCTCAGATCTATACAAGATCCTACAGATATTTTGATTATACAAAGTAATTAACCACAACTCTGAAAGAGAGAGATGAGTTGACTGACTTCTTGATGAGTTCTTGGAAGAACTTGGCAGAGATCAACCTCCCTTGGATTTCTTCAAAGTTTCTTGAATTAGAACACAGTAGGGTTGAATCTCCTGTGAAGATGATCTTCAATCAACTTCTGTCTTGAGATTCACATCTCAATCTGAATCTTACTTAGCAGCCCGGTTCAGCAGCTGCTCTTCTTAGAAGGAGCTCTCTCTCTCCTACTTCTTAGATCTTCTATTGAAGGTCTTCTTATTTTGTGTTGTTAGATCTCTTGATTGATTGTTGTCAATCTGTAATCACCCTCTCTGTTGAAGGAGAAAGGTCTTTAAATAGTCTTCCTCCAAGGTAACCAGCTGATCCGGTTTCTAACAACCTTCTGATGGCTCTGACAGTTGCAGTTGACCGGTTGAAATGGTAGCTGTCAAGTTCATCCAGTCACTTCTTGAAATCACTGTCACTGTCTGAAAGTGTCGAGACAGATAGTCATTAAGTATCGATACAAATAGACTAAGTGTCGACACATGTAGACTAAGTGTCGACACTAGTCTTGATGGTGTCGACACAACTCCTTGTGTTTTTGTAACAGCTTCTTGATACTGCTTCTTCAGAATATGTCGACACTGATTCTGTGTGTCGACACAAGCCTTCTGTTGAATGTGTCGACACGGATTGAGTGTGTCGAGACAAATACTTCTTCTTTGATACTTAGTTGAATTCTGTTGTGTGTCGACACAACTCCTTTGTGTTGACACAAGCCTTCTTGTGTTGAAATTTACTGAGTGTCAACACATCTCCTTTGTGTCGACACAAGCCTTCTTGTGTTGAAATTCGCTCAGTGTCGACACATCTCCTTGTGTCGACACATGTCTTCATGTGTTGAAACTTGCTGAGTGTCGACACATCTCCTATGTGTCGACACAAGTACTTTTACTTTGTTGAAGTTTGCTGAGTGTCGACACAGCCTCCTGGTTTCGACACATTTGATGTCGACAAAGTTTCTCTAGGTGTTGACACTGCCTCTAAGTGTCGACATAGATTATGTTGACAATTCTTCACTATGTGTCGACACTGACTGTATGAGTTGACACTTTTCTTCTGGTGTCGACTCTGCCTTTCCTAGTGTCGACACAATTACTCTAAGTGTCGACACAGCTTCTCTAGGCGTCGACACAAGCCTTCAAAAGTGTCGACACTTCACCTCTAGGTGTCGACACATGGACTTAGAATTTTTCCAGCAATCCTGCAGTTACTTAACCTGCACAAATAAACTCAAAACACATCAAATACACCTTGATGTATATCATTGAGTAGGGTGAGACTTCTTCAAATCAGGTACATATATTCCAATGTACCCAACATATGGTATTGATTTCAGAGGTTCATTAGGGTGAATTATACCCCACATTGTAATAATGGGATTTTTGGAAGCAAAAATCCCATTATTTGGAATTTTAGGAATAATAGAATTTTTGAAAAATAAATGTAAAAATAGGTTCATCATTGAGATAAAATCCCCAATTTTTGTCAAGGTCAATATAATGTTAGATTTAACTCCTGAAAATTTTTATGTCTCTGTTTGAAGAATTTTGATAGGTGTTATGTGGAAATTACCTTTTTACCCTCATTTTACTTAATTAGCAAATTGGTGAAACTACTTAGTAGAAAATTTTGGAAAATTTCTTGGTGATATATCTGAGTATGAATAACTTTGTATAATTTTATTAGCATTTTTGGATGAATCAGTAAGTTTTAAAACCTTACAATGGCATTTTGATAAATTATTAAGAATTGAAATTGGTAAGCCATTATATTATGGAGGTTGATGAAACTCTGTCATTAGCCTTAAATTAATGATATATATGCTCTGTAAGTTTCCTAGAATTTTTAGTAATGTATTCCTTATAGTTCATTTGGAAAATGACAGTTGTGTGAGTTTTGTATTAATTAAGGAATAAATAGAAATAATCAAAGGAAAATTATAAATTTTGGCAGACAGCTATACTTTACCAAGATGCAACTCAGGAAAAATTCCTTAGGTCAGTGGATTATGAATTGTGATATTTCATGTATTAAATGACCTGGGGGATTAATTAAATGATTTAATTAGAGGCTTTAATGACTTAAGAAAATTATGAAAATCAATAGGCTCACTTTATTAGTCCATACCATCGTAGAATAAAAAATTAGGGGCAGGTGGTCCAAAGAATTGGAAGTTCCATTTCGGGGTGGTATTAGGTCATGGTTTGCGCATAGTGTAAGTAGGTCATGTTATAAGGACCACCGGGGAATAGATCAATAAATGAGCTAGAGACTTCAACTGGAATATGACCCTGTGGGTAGAGTTGTCTTAGTGACGAGAGTAAAGTGCATGCCCTTCGATAGCAACTGGAGTGGAGGCCGGCGGAAGACAGTGGCCCTTCTGAGAACACCTTAAGTCATTAGGATCACTCAAGACTAATAACGAGAGCTGGGGGTGAATTTTGGGTAGCCATCAACTAAAGTAAATATCCTTGAGAAAGGGAACTTTGGGCGCAATCCCATCGTTGTTCCTAGAGCCCTCGAGATCCCTTTACCGGGTATACCCTAGGCAGTCCTGGGATTAACCTTAAATCACTAAGTATAATAACATGTAGACCAGACTAGTCTAATAGGTTAAGACATTGTGGTTCATTCTCTCCCGTGATGAGTTTGAGGGATTTTGGATAAAGGCACTATTGTTCGTTCTCACCCGTGATGGGTTGGAGGGATATATGTTGCAGGCTCACCCGTGAAGGGTTTGAGGGATTCAGGACAGGTTGGTCCTGCGAGCTGAAGGATTGGGATGAAATACTTGCATGTGCATAAATATATTGGCGGGTCATGCGGTACTGGCCGATCGTCACACCAATGGCAGTACGGTGAACCTGGCGGGTATGAGGGTTTGAGGGGCCAGTGGGTTGTTTTACACTGCGGTCTGGACGACGACCCCCGATAACGCACACCCGACCCAACAAGACTGACGGGTTGTCAGCAAAGTGCATACACATGGACTCTAGAGTGCACATAGGATGTGTGCAAAGGCGTATGAGAGGGGTCTAAGGTTTGGTAGTGTGCATACCGGCCTCGAAGTGGAGATGCCCGCTCCGCTGCTGTCGTAGCCACAGCGGTGGTACTCGAGAGTGAAGCTAGCTCTCAAAAAGTGGGAACTAAAGGTCTGTGATCACAGAGTCGTTGTGTGTGAGTTGCACTTGCCTATTGCATAAATTGTATCATAAACATTCATTCATATTAGGTCATACGGTTCATAGATCCTTATCATATAAATTAGTATGGGCTCTTTTATATGATAAGTTAAATTTCCTGGAAACCTTAACCTATAAATTTGTATGGGCATTTTTATAAGTTAAACTACGATTTGTGATGGTAGAGTAGTGGTAGCATAGTTTTACTTTCCTGCTCTTACTTTCAGTTCTTTACTTACTTTACCGTACTGCATTTTACCTCACTTGTCTTACTTACTTCAGTTTTATACTTTACTTACTGCACTTGTACTTCTTACATAGAACTGCTAGAGTAGAAATACTATTCCTCCTCATATACTTGTTAGTATAGTGCCACTGCCACTTGTTTACACTTGTTACCCCTTATTGTCCTCCGCTTAGTCCTCCCGCACGGTGCCTAGGAGTTATGGGGCGAGGTGTGGAGGAAACGACTTATTCTTTTTGACTAATGGTAAGAGCTCGAGGAGATGGAGCACCAGCACGACCGGCAGGACGAGATGACAGGATGTGAGGAGCTGATACCACCACCTACTACTACTACTGCAGAGTTGCCTCAGGTGGGATGACTTGGTGATGATAGTTATCTTCCGCTGTTTAGAGTTGATAGAGAGAGATTTTGATATGATGTACTGGGCATAAGCCCTTTTTACTTCTGCACTCATATGGACTGATGTATTTCCTTTTCATATATTTATATATATGTACTGTGACTGTGGACTAGCTATGTTGTACTCTGCTATGTATTACTTCTACTTCTCATATTGGCCTACATGTTTTATGATCGTACTAGCCGGCAGAATCGACGTGTTGCGATGTCGACTAACCCGTGCGTTAGTGCCACCGTAAGACGACTGTTCTGGGCATAAGACCGGGATCCTCCTTGATAAGGGGGAGGGCTCTTACAGTTCGAGGGCTAGCAATAGCAGCAACAGTAGCAGTAACTTCAGCCTTTATGCATCCTGCTTAGCTCTCCAGCACCTGCACAGGGACAGCCCATCCAACGGTGGCAAACAGGCAACGGTCAGCATTCAGGTGACCAAATTATAACGACCCAACCCCTTTCCCGGGGCGGTGGTATTCCTTCCCTGCAGGAATAACATTTCATAGGCAGATATGTATATCATACAATGTGCTCTCACGCACATACATGCCATCATAACCGTCAGCCACGCGGCCCGACTATCCGTGAACTCGGGGCACATTCTTAGTGTACCAGCGAACCAGGGTCCCACCACCGTATCAGGGTCGCAACCCAACAGTAAGTATTGAGCATTTTGATCCATGACGTGCAGCCAGAGACTTTAGTCTTAATGAATCGGGATTGGGGCGTAGCCCCCCATTGTGTCATGGCACGCATGCCTATGACTCTTGCAATGCGCTCCAATAGACCGCACTTTCAGGTCTCACATCGAACGGACATAGCGCAGGTCAGATCATCCACCCCATGTTGCCCAAGTCGTCTTGCCATCACCGAGTACGGCGTACTCGCGGTGACATAAAAGGGGCGGGTCGGTTTCACCTTGCCTGTTTCCTTTAGGTGAAATCATCAGTTCACTCATAACAAGCCCATTCTCACAGAACTGACTTCACATTCATCAGTTACCTAGGAGCTACGCCTCGCATTAGGGACAAAACTCACTTTCCATCCCTAGGCTTAACCGTACATCACTTGAGGGTATTTTCCTAGACTGTCAAACCAGTACTTCCTGCTACTCCCCTTCACATGCACAACGCACCAAGCATTCCAAGCATCAATGGTATTTACTGGCTTATGACGCCAGTACTTCCTGCTACTGCCCTTCGTAGGTATAACCAAACAGCACAAGCATTATACGAGTATTTTCCTGGACTACCACTCTAGTACTTCATGCTACTGTCCTTCGCAGGTCTAACCCGTCGACTCCTTAAACTACACATTTATCACAGAGTTTTCTCCGGTGCGTACATGCAATATCACCAATCCAGACCAACCTGTCCAGATGGGCTTCACACAGCATGCCTATTTCGTACTCCTTTTCCGAATCTATATGCCAAATGATTGGGGATTCTATGAATCAACCCAAGAGACTCTCATAACACGCCACCCTCTGGTGGGGGAATCATATGCACATGCCAAAAAGGAAGCCTTCACATGGATAGGGAGAAAAGGCGTTACCCTCGAAGAACGCTTTGGTGCCATGAGCTCCTAACTGGCTGGAAAGAACCGCAACGGTTTTTCCTCCGCAACGCTGGGCTCGAATCTCTCGTCGGAACTTCGCAGCACCACTGGTGGCCAACTCTTCTTCCTCCTCCTCCTTCTTCCTCTCTTTCTCTCTCTAGGATTTTAGAAAGATGAAGGCCAAATGACAAATGAGAATTTCCTTCTCATCCACGACCATAAGGAAGCAGGGAGGCACCTCAACCCTTGGATCACAGCTGAAGAAATGGACAACCACGATTTTGCCACAAAATCATATTTTTGCCTGACACGGTCTGTGGCACGCCCGTGTCCCAGGCCGTGTACCTCAAGCGGTGCCCAACTGACTTATCCAATATAGTACACGCCCATGTGACACCCCCGTGTCACGGGCCGTGTCACCTGATACGCCTTCAGACACGCCCGTGTCTGTGGCCGTGTCCTTCAGGCTGCACAAAATCGAGATCAACCCAAGAGGGACACGGTCTGTGACATTCCTGTGTCCCGTGTCGTTTGCCCATACATGACACTAGACATGCCCCAGGTCCACTTCGTCGAGCTGAAATTCGTCGACCTGCGAGGACACGCCCTGTGACACGCCCGTGTCACAGGCTGTGTACTCTGCACTCGACAATCATCGACCGAATAAACTTAGTCGACCTGAAATTCGTTGACCCGCGAGGACATGCCCTGTGACATACCCGTGTCACAGGACGTGTATTCTACCCTGGACGATCGTCGACCGAATTTTGTCGACCGCTCGTCGACTACTCACCCAAGAAGGACACGCCCTGGGACACGCCCGTATCACAGGCTGTGTCACCCAATTTTGTTAAATTTTGGGCTTTGGGGTGTTACAACCCTCCCCTCCTTACAAAAATTTCGTCCTCGAAATTTGCAGAAAGTAAGGAACTCAAATAGAAGGATTTCATTTCACAAATGTTCATTACAACTCAATATATACTGCATAACAGTTACACAAAGAGCTCGGGAAACTCAGCTCACATGGTCTGCTCTCGCTCCCATTTGGGTTCTTCACGGCCACAATTGTCCCACCAGACTTTGACCATGCCGATCGTCTTGTTCCGCAACTGTTTCTCGGCACCATCCTCGATCTGAATGGGACAAACCTTCGTCATCAGCCCATACTCCACCAGCACACGATCATTCTCGATCACCTGATTTGGATCTTTCATGGCTTTCCACAGCACTGAGATGTGAAACACATCATGTAATCCACTCAAGTCTGCCGATAGAGCTAGCCGATCTGCAGCTTCCCTGACTCGCTCCACCACTTCAAATGGACCAAGGTACCGTGGACTCAACTTTTTCAGACGTCGAATCCTGGATACTCCTTTGAATGGTTTGATCTTCAAGTATACCCAGTCCCCCACCATTAACTCCACATTACGGTGCTTGGCGTTGTAGTATTTCGCTTGACGATTTTGAGCTATCAGTAGCCTTTCTCGAATAGTGCTTATCGTCGAGTTCGCTTCATCGACTTCATTACGTCTATACAACTTGGATTCACCTGCTTCTACCCAAGCCAAAGGAGTACGACACTTCCTTCCATACAGAGCTTCATGAGGTGCCATACCGATGCTTACTTGGTAGATGTTATTGTAGGCAAATTCCACCATGTAGAGATGATCTTCCCATCTCTTCCCAAAATCCAAGGCGCACATCCGAAGCATATCCTCCATCGTTCTGTTGGTCCTTTCAATTTGGCCATATGTTTGGGGATGAAAGGCCATACTGAATATGAAATGTGTGCCCAACAGCAGATGAACCAGCCTCCAATCCTTCAATATGAATTGCCCATCTCGATCACTCACGATGCTTCGAGGAACACCGTGTAGCCGCACAATCTGCTCAACATAAAGCTTTGCCAAACTTTCAACTGAATCGTCCCGCCTGTTCGGAAGGAAGTGTGCCACTTTTGACAGTCGGTCCATAATCACCCAGATGGAATCATTTCCGCGCTGAGATCTCGGCAACCCATGCATGAAATCAATAGAAATATCATCGAACTTCCATTCCGGAATCGGCAACGATTTCAAGAAATCGCTAGGTTTCTGGCATTCTGCCTTCACCATAGCACAAATTTGGCATTTATCCACATATTGAGTGATATCTTTCTTCAGTCCTGGCCACCAGAACAACTTTTTCATGTCTTTGAACATCTTTGTGCTCCCAGGGTGAATTGAGTACTTAGTGTAATGCGCTTCATACATCAGCTCTTCCCTCAATTTGCCTAAACTTGGGACGCACAAACGGCCTTATTTTCGCAAAATCCCGTCATCCCAGGAGAATTTTCCCTCTGTCCCATCCTTGGCATAGCGTTAGAGACTCTCATCTAGCTCCGTTGCTCGTCAAACTCTGTCCGCAAGGTCACACTGCACCTCCGTCCAGTTTAAACATGCATTAGATGTAGCATTCTTATCAACACGAGAAATCTCTAACGCTTCCAACTCCTGGATTAGACGTTCATCATGCCTCTGCAACCAGCTTGCTCTTGCTGGAGCTCTCCGACTAAAGGCATCAGCAACAACATTTCCCTTTCCGGGCGTATAATGAATCGCAAAGGTGTAGTCCCCAAGGAACTCCAACCACCTTCGTTGTCGCATATTCAAGTCCTTCTGCTCCAACAGGTACTTTAGGCTCTTGTGGTCCGTATAAATCTCCACCTTCACGCCATACAGATAATGCCTCCACAATTTCAGTGCAAAGATCATCTCCGCCAACTCTAAGTCGTGGACGGGATAATTTCTCTCATACACCTTCAATTGGCGCGATCCATAAGCAATCACTTTCCCATTTTGTAGAAGAACGCAGTCTAAGCCTCTTCCTGACGCATCACTGTAGATTTCAAATCCATCAGTACCACATGGCGATGTCAATACAGGCACCGTGGTCAACCAACACTTCAGCTCTTCAAAAGCTCGTGCGCACTCTGACGTCCAAACGAACTTCTGATCCTTTCTCGTCAGTGTGGTTAGAGGCAAAGCGATCCACGAGAAGTTCGCAACAAATCTTCTATAGTAGCCTGCTAGTCCAAGGAAGCTCCTAACTTCAGCCACAGAAGACAACACTGGCCACTCCTATATGGCCCTTATCTTTGCTGGATCCACTACTATGCCCTCTCTGCTTACCACAAGGCCTAGAAAAGCCACCGACGATAGCCAAAACTTGCACTTCGAGAACTTGGAGTTGATCTGATTCTTCCTCATCGTCTGCAACCCCAACCACAAGTGGTTTTCATGATAGGCTTCAGATCGAGAGTAGACCTGAATATCATCAATGAATACTATCACGAACAGGCCCAGGTACTCTCGGAACGTTCGGTGCATCAAGTCCATGAACACCGATGGCGCATTGCACAACCCAAACGGCATTACTGTGAACTCATAGTACCCGTAATGGGTTCACAATAATCCTCAACTGGTAGTATCCAGACTTCAAATCCAACTTGGAGTAGACGGTTGATCCCACCAGCTGATCGAACAACTCATCAATCCGTGGGATCGGATACTTATTATTCTCGGTGAGTTTATTCAATTGACGGTAATCAATACATAACCGCAAACCACCGTCTATCTTTTTCACAAACAGAACAGCCATGCTCCAAGGTGATATACTTGGGCGAATATAACCCTGCTCCATTACAACTCCTGCAGTTGGATTTTCAACTCCATCATTTCCTTTGGCACAATGCGATATGGCGAGCGGGCCACAGGTTTCGCACCTAGCACCAACTCGATTGTGAAGTCAATCTCTCACTGGGGTGGTAGCCCAGGGAGATCCTTAGTAAATACATCTGTAAATTCCGATACCACCGGAACATCGCTCACACAGGCCTTAGGCTCAACAGCCTGAATCAGCGTGAAGTAGCACTCCGCGCCCTTCCGAACAGCCTTGACTACTTGGAGTGCAGACATCAATGTCCCGCCCACTTCTCGCATCCCCGCGAACTTAGTTTCCTGCTCGGTATTCTGGAGTAACATGATCTATTTGATATTACAATCAATCAAGGAATGCTGCTCCGCGAACCAATCCATACCAAAGATCACGTCAAATTCCGATATCGGCAATACAGATGCAATCAAATAGAAGTCCTGACTTCCTATTTGGACCGCCACATCGCAAGCTCGATCCGCGAGCATCAAACAACCATTCGGCAACACCACCCTGACGCTATCTGTCTTCGCATGACTAGGTATCCCAAACAGCGCTATGAACTCTTTAGACAGAAAAGAATGCAAAGCACCCGTATCAAATAGTGCTCGCGCCAGCGTGTTCCGAATCTTCACAAATCCTGTGACAATCATGTCACACACACAAGCAACATACAAATATTCAATACAATGCATGCAATAAGAAAAACAATACAATAACTTAACTCATTCCTGTGATGACGTCACTCTGCTTAATGGCCTCCTACAGGCCAAGATTATAGACTCGGGGCTGCGCCTGTGAGGCAGAAGACTCCATGACTGTCTTTCCTTTCTCTACATATGACGCTCCCGCCTTCTTTTCACTCTTTAGCGGTACCCGACAATCACATGTTATATGCCCCACCCGTCCACAATTAATGCATGTACGAGTTTCCGTCTTTGAAGTGGCTCCCGACGTTGCTCCCGATGCAACTATAGAATGGGCTTGTCCTGCCGACTTGGACCTCTTGCCCGATCTCTTCTTGAAAAATGACTTCGCTGGTCGGGGCACCTTGAATTCCGGCTGTGTCACAGCCAAGGCCCGCTTCCCCTACACCCTCTTCATATCCTTTTCCAGCGCGCACGCAGTGTCGACCAATACCTGGAACCCTTTGTTCACAGAACTAGAGAGAAGGAACCTCAACTAGTCCCGCGGTCCTTTATAGAACCTATTAGTCTTCCTTTGCTAATCAGCAAAAATAGAACCCGCATACTGCCCCAAGCGTGTAAACTCATGCAGGTACGTTTCAACACTGTCGTCTCCTTGCATCATCCTTTGGAATTCGTTCTCCATGGCAATATGCTGTGCCGCCGGGAGGTGCTTTGCCAGGAATATGCAGGAGAATTCCTCAATCGACACTTGTGATAACGATCGACTCGCTAAGTGGTGTAGTTCCATCTCATCCCACCATAAACGAGCTTCTCCTTCCAGCAAGAAGGTGGCTAAGGTGACTTTCTGATGTTCCTCCATCCCAATCGCCATCATAATCCTCTTGACGCGCGATAACCAATCCTCAGCCTGCATAGGGGATCCCAGGCCTGTAAACATAGGTGACTTGAAACTCATGAACTTCTTCAACTGCTTCTCAGCTGCTCGAGGATCCACAACTGCTACAGGTTCTGGCCTCGCCGCAACTAGTTCTGGCCTCAATCCCGGCTACGCCTGCCCTTGCGCTTGCCCAATCGGCTGTTTTTGGATCATGGCAAACAATGCCTTAATAATTAATAGCACAGTTTCCACAGAAGGCAGAGGTGTAGGCACCTCAGCTGGTGCCATACTTTCATCCGAACGTTGGGTCTTCGATTGCCACGAACCACTCTGCGACACCTATAGGTGAACAAGACACTCACATTAGCGACCACACACAAGCAATAACAACAAAATAGGAACGCACAGGTTCCTCAAACATATGTATTTGAATTCCCAAGGTGGACATTCCGGAGTTCATTAGTGTTAACTTGGTTCGCACAGACACGTGCGCGCCACCCCACAAAAGAATTCAACCACAAATTCGAATGGGAAAGACCGAGATAGCTGATACCAAAAATGTAACGACTCCATCCGTTCACAGGTATATATTAGAAGGTCCGGCCGGGGCCCCACAGCATATACCATAAAACAGGCGGGGAAGTCACGTAGTGATACCAGAGTTGCGCATCCTAACTCATTGCATTCTAGCGGAAGCCTATAACACGAAGCTGAACTCACACACATGAATGTCCACCACATAAAAATTCCACATTTCTATAAACCAGGAATCGTAGCAAATAAAAGTCAACTGTCCTTATGGCCTTACTGGGCTTTACATAATATTGGCCTCAAACATTGGCGCGCAGGCCGGCCACGTAAAATGAAACATAGTATTTTCATTTAGCCTTCGAGGGCTAGCAATAGCAGCAACAGCCACAAGAAATTCAGCCTTTATGTGTCCCGCTTGGCTCTCCAGCACCTGTATAGGGACAACCCACCCAACAGTGGCAAACAGGCAACGGTCAGTATTCAGCTGAACAAATTATAACGACCCCCCCCCCCTTTCCCGGGGCGGTGGTATTCCTTCCCTACAGAAATAGCATTTCACAGGCAGATATGTATATCATACAATGTGCTCTCACGCACATACATGCCATCACAACCGTTAGCCACGCGGCCCGACGATCCGTGCACTCAGGGCACATTCTTGGTGTACCGGCAAACCAGGGTCCCACCACCGTATCAGGGTCGTAACCCAATAGTAACTATTAATCATTTTGCTCCATGACGTGCAGTCAGAGACTTTAGTCTTAATTCACCGGGATTGGCCCGTAGCCCCCCATTGTGTCATGGCGCGCAGGCCTAAGACTCTTTCTATGAGCTCCAACAGATCATACTTTCAGGTATCACATCGGACATACATAACGCAGGTCGGATCATCCACCCCGTTGCTCAAGTCGCAATTGCATGACCTAGTACGACGTACTCGTGGCTGTATAAAAGGCGCGGGTCAGTTTCACCTTGCCTTTTTCCTTTAGGTGAACTCATCAGTTCACATATAACCAACCCATTTTCACAGAACTGGCTTCACATTCACCGGTTACCTAGGAGCCACGCCTCGCGTTAGTGACAGAACTCACTTTCCATCCCTATGCTTAACCGTACATCACTCGAGGGTATTTTCCTGGACTGCCAAACTAGTACTTCCTGCTACTCCCCTTCACAGGCACAACCCACCAAGCATTCCAAGAATCATGGGTATTTTCTGGCTTATCACGCCAGTACATCTTGCTATTGCCCTTCGCAGGTACAACCCAACAGCACAAGCATTATACAGCTTTTTTTCCTGGACTACCACTCTAGTACTTCCTGCTACTGCCATTCGCAGGTCTAACCTGTCGACTCCCTAAACTACATGTTTATCACGGAGTCTTCTCCGGTGCGTATATGCAACATCACCAATCCATACCAACCTGTCTAGATGAGCTTCACACAACATGCCTATTTCGTACTGCTTTTCCGGATCTATATGCCAAATGATTGGGCATTCCATGAATCAAACCAAGAGAATCCCATAACACGCCTCCCTCTAGTGGGGGAATCATATGCACATGACAAAAAGTAAGCCTTCACCTGGCTAGGAAGAAAAGTCGTTACCCTTGAAGATCGCTTCGTTGCCATAATCTCCTAACTGGCTGGAAAGAACTGCAACGACTTTTCCTCCACAACGATGGGTTCCGATCTCTCGTCGGAACTTCGCAGCACCATCAGTGGCCAAATCTTCTTCCTCATCCTCCTTATTCCTCTCTTTCTCTCTCTACGATTTTAGAAAGATGAAGGCCAAATGACAAATGAGAATTTCCTTCTCATCCATGGTCATAAGGAAGCAGGGAGGCACCTCAGCACTTAGATCAAAACTGAAGAAATGGACAGCCACAATTTTTCCACAAAATCATATTTTTGCCTGACACGGCCTGTGACACGCCCATATCCCAGGCCGTGTTCCTCAAGCGGTGATCAACCGACTTATCCAATCCATTACACGCCCATGTGACAAGGCCGTGTCACCTGACACGCCTTCAGACACGCCCGTGTCTGTTGCCGTGTTCTTCAGGCCGTACAAAATCGAGATCAACCCGAGAGGAACACGGCCTATGACACGCCTGTGTCCCAGGCCGCGTGCCCATACACGGCACTAGACATGCCCCAGCTCCACTTCGTCGAGCTGAAATTCGTCGTCCCGTGAGGACACGCCCTGTGACATGCCCGTGTCACAGGCCGTGTACTCTGCAATCGACAATCATCGACCGAATCAACTTCGTCGACCTGAAATTCATCGACCCACAAGGACACGCCCTGTGAAACGCCCGTGTCATAGGCCATGTACCCTGCACTCGACGATCGTCGACTGAATTTTATCGACCAATCGTTTACTGCTCACCCAAGAAGGACACGCCATGGGACACGCCCGTGTCCCAGGCCGTGTCAGCCAATTTTGCCAAATTCTGGGCTTTGGGGTGTTACACATGGTCTTAGACCCGGGCTTGCCTGCAAGCTCTGACTTCTCATATCATGATTCTGTCTAACACACTGACTGATTCTAAGAACCCTTGGTGGACCCCACCCTCTCATTGCCTCATTGCCCGGGCTTGCCCCATGTTTGGCGTTCTCTTCAGTCTCACAGAAGGGGACTAGTCTCACCGGGACACTGTCCACACATGACTTGCACGTCACGGTGTAATGCCCTCGATTTTTCTATGATTTGTATAATCCTTATTTGGCATTACGATGACGCGTTTCCGGCCTTTTGCCGTTGTTAGAGCGTGGTCTCAGCTCTTTAGGTTCTTTGAGTGGCTTATTTGTCTCCTGTTTGCAAGGTTCCCCAGTTTGCCGGAGTCTATTTTGGGGACTTGATAGAGACTTTTAGGGAATGCTTGTGCTTTGGCTTCGGGTGGTGTTAGCCAAGTTTTGATCGTCAGATGTTATTTTTGACTTCGTCGATGTTTTTGTAGCTTTGGTGTTTAGCCACGGTGCGAGTTTCTTCGAATTTTGAGATCATTTATTTTCGCGTCATTTCGACATTTGTTGAGTTAGCTGGTAGTGTGTTACCAGGTTGTTGCCTTTGCTGTGCATAGCCTTGTGTTGCCGAGCTTGGTAAGGCTTGTGCCTTATTTTAGGCTAGATTTGTTTAGCTGATTTTATATATGTATATATATAGATGTTTGCATGTTTGGCTGGCTGTTACCTATTTAAGTTTATATTAGTGCAGGTAAGCTAGCATATATGTAGATATTAATTAAATTGTGTGATGTATATATATCTATATGCATATAATTAAGCTGGTTTATATATGTGTGTATATATATGATGTATATATATATGTATATATTTTTTTTATTTAAGTGTGTTGGTGGCTGAATCTCCCTTTTCAGTAAGTGGCCGAGTTTTTTTTCTAGTGTTGCATCATTTTATTATCTTATTTGAGTGAGTGGGAGGGGGTATTAATGGGGCCAGCTGGATTCTCCTCCTGATTTCTCCATTCCCAAGCCAGAACTTAACTTCCAGCAGAAGAAATCGGGAGGCGGAGGTGCCGGATCACGGCGAGCAGTTGTTGGAATTTTAGAGCAGTTTTCTCTCGGGTAGGAGCAGATTCGGCTTGCTCTCATCCAGATCTTCCTTCCTAGGTAAGTAATGCTAGCTCTAGGGCTATTTCCAAAAGTTAGGGTTTTGGTTTTCTCTTCTTCTTCCTTAAGCTTCAGTTTTGGTTTCTTAGGTGGCCAATCTTGCTGCCGGAGCCTAGAGTTTTTCTGTTGGCAGCTACTGCATCCTGGTGGTGAGGCAAGTGGCATCTCATGCCCTTGCTAAATTGAATCTTTACTCTATTAATCTTACTGTAGTAGTTTTTTTTTCTTTTTTTAGTGCTGCAGTTTTTCATTCCAACCATGTCCAGCCCAAGTTTGTCCATGATTTAGGTTAATTTCTCTCTTTTTGTTCTCTGCTTGGTGTCCAGATAGTAGCTGGAGGTAGGGTTTTGCTTTATTATGCTTTAGTCCAGCTTGTTAGTTTGCTGTGTCCGGGTAGAAGGGGTGAGAGAGAGAGAGTTGAAAGTATTTTACAGCTCTCTGGTTAGAGGCATTGAGTGAGCCTAGGCAGAGTTTAGGTTTTAGTTTTTATGTAATTTTTTTTTCTAAGTGAAAAGCGTTGAGTGTGGTGAACTCACTCAATGCCATTGGCTGTTTGGCGTTGACAGCGTTGAGTGAGCTGAACTCACTCAACGCCATCGTCCGGTGAGATTTTTGTTGCTAAGTCTTTTGGCATTGAGTGAGTGGAGCTCACTCAACGCAGCGTCGAGTAGACTCGACGCCTTCCTTGCTTAGTGTTTAGCAACGAGTGAGTAGTACTTACTCAACGCAGCGTCGAGTGGACTCGACGTTTTTTTCCTTAGGCTGGTGTTTTTCTCCCGAGTTGGTTAGTGTGGGTTTTATTTCGATTTGGTGATGTTTTTCGGCTAGTTTTGAAGGCCAAATCGTGAATTATGGCAGGTGGTCTTTCTTTGGTTGCTCTATAAGGGGTGATTTTGGTGTAGAGCCATTGTAACATCCCATTTCCAACTAGACCCCTAGTAGTGGTTTTGTCCATGACTAGGTCATGACAAACCCTAGGAAGCTAGGATTGGGCCAAGCGATAGGAGAAAAAATGTGGAAAATCATCATGGTCTGCAAATAGTAGAACTCTGAATAATGGTTTAGGATGACCATGTGCTACACCTTGACCCCAAGACCCTACCACAACACCCCCCTAATACCTTGGGAGGCCCATTAGAGCCATAAGGACCCATTGGGGTCAATCAAAGAGGCTCGGCTTACCAAGGGCAACCCTAACCCAAAATGGGTCAAACTGGCCTACTTAGGGTCAATTGACCTACTCCTAGCCTAGAGGACCCCACCTATGCCCCCCTAACTCTAAAGTGAAGTCCAGGGGTCACGAAGGACACATTGGGGTCAGCACTAGAGGCCAGGTTGACCCAAGTTAACTCAAGCCCCTCATCTGGTCAAAGTACCCTTACTAAGGGTAGGTGACCTCCAAAGTGCAAAGTAACCCTACATAACCCTTCCTAGTCCTCAGGGGAAGCCAATGGGTCACCAAGGACCCATTGGGGTCAACCCAAATTGTTATGTTGACCCAAGTCAACTCTAGCCCTAAAATGGTCAAAGTGTCCTTACCAAGGGACATGTGACCCCCAAGGTGCCCAACCAACCCTATTCAAGTCTTCCTAGACCTTAGTGGAGTCCAATGGGTCACCAAAGACCCAATGGGGTCAACTCAGATGATCAAATTGACCCAGGTCAACCCTGACTTAAACCAAGTCAAACCTAGCCCAAAAGGGCTAACCCAAGCCCAAGCCACTTCTTCCTTAGGCTAACCTCACTTTCATGATCATCATGACTAAGTGGGTTGCGCTTAGCCTATGGGGTTGACCAGTCAACTAGGGGTGACTAGGAGAGAGAATGGAGCTTCCCTCCATGTTAATGGTGGAGAGAGAAGATGGGGGAGAGGAAGGGGAGAGTGGAGCCGGCCAAGGGAGGCTAACAGCCACCTTTAATGGCTTCAATCAACTCCTCTAGGGAAGAGGAGTTGATTCCAGACGTTTCCCGGCCACCAAGGGGTGGATTCAGCCCCCCTCCACTCAACCCGAGCCACACCATAAATGGTGTTGATGGGCATTGAAGAACCAGCCGCCCCCCTCCCCAATTGCCATTTAAACACCATCAGTGGGCAGAGGGGAACATTTTCGAGCTTTTACCTGGAGGAGATAGGCCGTCCCACTGTGCTGTTGTAGAAGCCGAGCGCCACCGCCATCAACAATGGCATCACGCCGCTCCTCCTGCATTCAGGCCTCCAGGAAGGTCCTCCCCCTCTCCTTAACTCACGGGTAGATCATAGGTCTCTTTAGGTTTATGTTTCGGGCTCAATTGAGCCCGATCGAAACCAAGATTTTCATGGTTTTCGGCAAAATATTATCCCGCTAGAACCGCCGGAAAATGCCTCTCTGGCGGCTGAGCCGCCGCTTAGAGATAGCCACCACCTCAACGGAGGTGGTGGTGGCGGTGGCCGGCCGGGGAAGGGGCTGGATCGCCGGCGGCAGAGCTTGGAAGCGGCTCCAGGCAGGATGGATCCTGGCCGTCGGCTCAAGGAGGAAGATGAAGGGATCCCGTCCCTTTTGCTTCAAGATCTGTGCGGCTAAATGATTATACTATAGGATATCATTTTATATTAATGTGATTTATGTAACACCCCCTATCCGTCGCATAGTATATAGCAGTAGGTCCGGCCGGGGCCCGACGCCATATACCACAGACAGACCGGGTGGTTATGTATGGAAACCATCCAACCAATCTCAACGTCCTACACACAGCATTCTAGCGGAAGCAGTTTATAAGAGTTGTAAACAAGAACCCAGCATAGGAGCATGAATGTACACTAATACCAAAAGGAATGTTATACAAAAATACCCAAAACCGGCCTTAAGGCCTTACAAAGTGTTTCACTTGAAAATTACATATTTTACAAACCACGGCACGCAGGCCGGTCATACATGAATAAAGCAGTAAACACTTCTACTTGGGCCTTCGAGGGCCAGCTTCGCAAAAAGGGCTTTAGCCCGCTATTGACCGCTTGGTCCAGCTGCACCTGCAAGCAACAAACCACCACATGGTGGCAAAACAAGGCAACGGTCAGCAATGCTGACCAAATTATAACGATCCCGCCCCCAACTCGGGGCGGCGATGCTCCTTCCCTGCATTTCATTAGCATAAGCGAGCCATATATATAACCATAGCCATTACATCACAGACGTTGGCTCGTACGGCCACACGTCCCGTGCACTCAGGGCACATTCTCGGTGAACCGGTCGATGTCACGTCAATTAAAGTCATTAACATTCCGGACTCACCACCGCCACTTAGACGGCCAAACCTATGAGCAATTTGTCTTCCTGGCCTGGGTCACGACAATTTAAGCCATTGACCGCCGAAGACTCACATCTATGCCAACGGCGAGTGCCACGTAACCTTAGGTCTCTCTAACCGAACGACATAAAGCGGGTACGGTTCCATCTAACCCGTGCTCATATCGCAACGATAATTTAAGCCATTTGCGCGGGTCAAACTTCCTCCGAGTCCCATTCTATCGCAAGTCACATAACCCTGTTATGTTCAAGTTGGCTCTCAGGCCACCAAGTTGGCAAGATCTCGTATCCGCCCAGTTTTCCGGGTGCACCTTTGGGTTAGTCCCCAAGGCTCCCTGCTGCAATCTACCGCATAGAAAACCCGAAAAACAACCAATAGCACGGAGTCTTCTCCGGCCTTATGCAATGCAACATCACCGATCCAGACTAACATGTCCGGGTAGGCTTCACACATCATGCCTATGTCCGTTCTCGCATACGGACTCTAAACATCGGGGACTTCACATATCTACCCGAAGGAACGCCTCCAACTCTCCGCAAACTCGCGAGAGCGGGCTTCCTATGTTAGGAAAGAGAGCTATTCGTGCTCAAGATGAGGATCGTTACCCTTGAGTTCCTCTTTGGCGCCATTGAAAAGTAATCGGATGGAAATCACCGCACTTGCGTTGCCTCCGTGGATCCGGAGTCGGCTTGCGATTCGGAGCTCCGAAGCTCCTCCGATGGCGGATCTAGCTCCTCTTCCACTCTTGGCTCTCCTCTTTCTCTAAGGACTTAGAGAGATGAAAAGTGAAGGAAAGTGATGGATTTCTAAGTCAACTCACGGGTATATCCTCTCAGGAACAACCCCCAGCATTTGGATCTCAACCTAAGAAAACGAACGGCTTTGATTCGGGGCTGAAATGCCCAATCTGGACCGAACACGGCCTGGCACACGCCCGTGTCCAGGGCCGTGTGCCGCATTCGCCGTCAAAATCGAATCACCTGGAACCTCACACGGGTATCGAACACGCTCGTGTTCGAGCTGACACGCCCGTGTTCCACCTGACACGGCCGTGTAGCCGGCCGTGTACACCATGATTTTTCCCCCATTTTCAACCCGAGCACTGCACGGGTTCTAGGACACGCCCGTGTCCTTGCCCGTGTCACATTGACACGCCTGGACCCCAGGCCGTGTACACGGGACATTTCGTCGAGGGAAGATCGATGACTTGATGACACGGCCTTGGACACGCCCGAGTCCTAGGCCGTGTTCCTTGTCTCGACGAGCGTCGAGTGAATCTCGACGACTCCCCGGGACGATCGTCGACACGGGTCGACACGCCCTGCGACACGCCCGTGTCGCAGGCCGTGTGCCCATTCTCGGCGAATTGTCGAGTATAACTCGACGACTTCACGGCTAAGTGTCGACACACGCTTGACACGCCCTGGAAAACGCCCGTGTCCCAGGCCGTGTGCCTTCAGCCAGAACCCAAACTAGCCCA
Organism: Platanthera guangdongensis; assembly: GCA_039583875.1. NCBI lineage: Eukaryota > Viridiplantae > Streptophyta > Magnoliopsida > Asparagales > Orchidaceae > Platanthera > Platanthera guangdongensis. Next base: position 108,288,440 of record CM077162.1, on the reverse strand, counting down.
AAACGTCCCCCTTCGCTCCGTTGAGTTTCGGGGCGTTACAACTCTCCCCCTCTTAAAAGAATTTCGCCCACGAAATTACATAAAGGAAAGACATACAAAAACAAAATTTTGTACCTGAGCGGAACAACTCCGGATATTCGTCAAGCATAGTCTACTCTCGCTCCCAAGAGAGCTCCTCACGACCGCAATTGTCCCACCGGACCTTGACCATCCTGATCTCTTTATTGCGTAGTCGCTTGACCTCCGAGTCCTCAATCCGCACGGGCTTGACCTTTGTCGTTAGCCCACTATCCACCGGCACTTGATCAACCGCGATCACTTTCGTAGGCTCGTGCACCGCCTTCCGAATCACCGAAATATGGAATACATCATGTAAACCACTTAGCTCCACTGAAAGCTTCAGCCGATAGGCCGCTTCCCCAACTCGCTCCTGAACCTCAAAAGGTCCAAGGTATCTTGGGCTTAGCTTTTTCAATCGCCGCACCCGCGAGACACCCTTGAACGGCTTGATCTTCAAGTATGCATAATCGCCCACAGCGAACTCCACGTTCCTGTGCTTGGCATTATAGTACTTTGCTTGCCGGTCCTGAGCGATAAGCAACCTCTCCCGAATGGTTCTCACCAAAGAAGTAGCACCCTCTACTTCCGATCGCTTATACAACTTTGACTCACCCGTTCCTATCCAAGACAACGGCGTGCGACATCTTCTACCATATAGGGCCTCGAAAGGCGCCATCTGAATACTTGCTTGGTAGCTGTTGTTGTATGCGAACTCCACCAAATAAAGGTGGTCTTCCCATTGCTTTCCAAAATCCAAGACACACATGCGAAGCATGTCTTCCATGGTTCTATTCACCCTCTCGGTCTGCCCATCCGTTTGTGGGTGGAAGGCTGTGCTAAACTTCAGCTTTGTTCCCAACATTTGCTGCACCAGCCTCCAATCATTGGACGTGAACCGCCCATCTCGGTCACTCACGATGCTGCGGGGCACACCATGAAGCCATACTATATTATCCACATAAAGCTTTGCCAGCTTCTCCACCGGATCGTCCTTCCTATGCGGAATAAAATGCGACACCTTCGTTAATCGATCAACAACCACCCAAATGGCGTCGTTCCCCTTTTGCGACCTTGGCAAACCGTGCACAAAGTCCATAGAGGTGTCGTCAAATTTCCACTCCGGAATAGGCAAGGACTTAAGAAATCCTCCCGGCTTTTGGCACTCCGCCTTTACCAAGGCGCAGGTTTGGCACTTCGCTACGTATAGCGCCACATCCTTTTTCAAACCCGGCCACCAAAATAGTTTATTTACATCACGGTACATCTTCGTGCTCCCAGGTGAATCGAGTACTTGGTATGGTGCGCCTCGTACAACAACTCCACCCGTAAATTGCCCACACTTGGGACGCACAGACGACCGTCTTTCCAAAGCAATCCGTCCTCCACGACGTATTGGGAATTTGACCCATCCAGGGCCTCTATCATGAACTGCTTCATATGAGCATCCATATCCAAAGCCTGCCGAATCCGATCAGCCAGGTCATATTGGACTTCAGTCCAATTTAGAACTGCTTTAGCACTTGATTGTCTATCCACACAAACAATCTCCAACGCCTCCAACTCCCGCACCAACCGCTCATCATGCACCGATAGCCAATTGGCTTGAGCTGGGGCTCGGCGACTCAACGCGTCCGCAACTGCATTCCCTTTGCCAGGCACGTAGTGGATCTTGAATGTATAGTCCCCCAGGAACTCCATCCATCTACGCTGCCGCATATTCAGATCCTTCTGATCTATCAGGTACTTTAGGCTCTTGTGATCGGTGTAGATATCAATCTTCACACCGTACAAATAGTGTCTCCACAGCTTCAAGGCAAAAATCACGGCCGCCAACTCCAAGTCATGGACCGGATAATTCCTCTCGTGCACTTTTAGCTGTCTCGAGCCATAAGCTATCACGCTTCCATGCTGCAGTAGCACGCAACCCAAACCGCTACCTGAAGCATCGCTATATATCTCATAGCCTTCGGTTCCACATGGCGAACTCAGCACAGGCGCCGTGGTCAACCGACACTTCAATTCCTCAAAGGCTCGCGCGCACTCCGGCGTCCAAACGAACTTATGATCCTTCCTCGTCAAAGTAGTGAGAGGTAACGCTAACCGCGAGAAGTTCTCTACGAAGCGCCTATAATAGCCGGCAAGCCCCAAAAAGCTCCGGACTTCTGCTACCGTAGCAAGCTCAGGCCACTCCCGTATCGCAACAATCTTCGCCGGATCCACAGCAATACCCCCTCCACTCACTATATGCCCGAGGAACGCTACTGAGGATAGCCAAAACTCGCATTTCGAGAACTTGGCATACAACTGATTTCTCCTCAGCGTCTCCAACACCAAATGAAGATGCTTGAAGTGATCTTCCTCACTTTGCGAGTACACCAAAATATCGTCGATGAAGACGATCACGAAATGGTCCAAGTACTCCCTGAACGTCCTGTTCATCAAATCCATGAATACTGACGACGCATTAGTCAGCCCAAACGGCATGACCGTAAACTCATAATGCCCGTATCTCGTACTAAACGCTGTCTTCGGGATATCACTCTCCCTTTTCCGCAGGTGATAGTACCCAGACTTGAGATCTAACTTCGAGTACACCGTCGACCCGACTAACTGATCAAAGAGATCATCAATCCTAGGGATCGGGTACTTGTTCTTCTCAGTCAGCTTGTTTAGCTCCCGATAATCAATACATAATCTCAAGCTTCCGTCCTTCTTCTTAACAAAGAGGACCGGTGCGCTCCAAGGCGAAGAACTCGGGCGCACATACCCTTGCTCCAACAACTCTTGCAGTTGAACTTTCAGCTCCGCCATTTCCTTAGGCACTAGCCGATACGGAGATCGTGACACAGGCTTTGCACCTGGCACTAGCTCGATCGTAAAATCTATCTCCCGCTGAGGCGGGGCTCCAGGAAGATCTGCGGGGAACACATCAGGGTATTCCGATACCACTGAAATACAATCCAAAGCGGGCTTCGGCTTTGCAACCTCCACTAGTGTAAAGAACAGTTCTGCTCCGGCACGAACCGCCTTCACCACCTGAAGAGCAGACATCAACGTCTTGCTCGACCCCTTTAAGCCCGTAAAAGTCGTCTCACGACTTGCTCCCAGCTTGACTTCCTTGCTACCGCAATCTATATGGGCCTGCTGCTCCGAGAGCCAGTCCATGCCAAATATGACGTCGAACTCCACTAATGGAAGTAAAGACGCCCGCAGGTCGAACTCCTGCTCCCCAATACGAATCTTAACATCGCAGATCCTATCCGCTCGCATCGAACACCCGTTGGGCAACAACACATCCAACTTGTCCTTCGCCATCGAAGAAGGGACTCCGATGCGTGATATAAATCCTTCGGACAAGAAGGAGTGTGAAGCTCCCGTATCGAAGAGTGCTCGTGCCGGATTTTCACAAATCAATACAAATCCTAAACAAGTAGTGGTAAGGTAACATGTGCATAACAAGCATATAAAGAAATTGACTTGCTATAAATTAAATCGTACCTGTCACCACATCAGCTTGTTTAATGGCCTCCTGTTGGCCAAGATTGTAGACCCTTGGTTGGGCCGGAGCATAATGGGATGCGGTCGACTCCACCGCCTTTCCCTTCTCTTCATAAGTAGCTCCCGGCCTCCTCTCGGACTTAGGACGTCTGCTCCAACAATCACGGGCGAAATGCCCCGTCTTTCCACATGTAAAGCACGCGCCCGGGGTCCGACTCGTAGTCGCTGCAGAAGCGCCAGAAGGAGCTGGACCCGAAGTCCTATGCTTCTTGAAAGACCTCCGATAGCCGGACTTTGAAGTAGTCGGCACTCTGAACTCAGATTTCTTTTCACCCAAGCTTTTCTTCGCTTGCACGCTCTTCATGTCCTTCTCCAAGGACCGGGCAGTATTGACCAAGGTTAAGAAACCCTGCGTCATTGGCCCCGACAGTAGCAGTCTCAACTCATCCCTCAAGCCTTCATAGAATCGATTAGTCTTGCGCTCCTCATCCATGATGGTGGAGCTAGCATAACGACTCAACCGCGTAAACTCGTGGAGATATTCATCCACGCTCCTCTCACCCTGCACCAACTTCAGGAACTCATTCTCCATTGAAATCCTCTGAGTAGAAGGGAGGTATCTTGCTAAGAACAATCCCGAGAACTCTTCCATCGGAACGTCTATCAGTTGTCTACCTCTCAAATGATGCAGCTCCAATCCTTCCCACCACATCCTCGCTTCACCGTCCAGCAGGAACGTAGCGATGGTGGTCATTTGCCACTCCTCCGTCTCCGTCGCCGTCATGACTCTCTTCACCCTAGAGAGTCAGTCTTCAGCCTGAGATGGGGTTCCCAACCCCGAGAATAACGGAGGGTTAAAGCTCATTACATGCTTTAGCTGCCTCTCAGTTGCCCTCCTTGGCACTACCGGTTCTACGACCACTTGCTCCACCCTCCTCGGCTCAGCCTCTCGCAGAGGTTCTTGCTCCATCACGGGAGCGGGCTGCTGCGCTTGCCTTCCAGGCTGCGCATTAATCACGGCCAACACCGCTTCAGCCACCAATCGTATATTTTCAGCCGACAAAGGTGTTGCAGGAGCAACATCCGGTGCACTACTAGCCTCAGAAACTCGGCGTTCTGACGGCCCAACACCACTTCTGGTCACCTATAGTGGTACAAAACACCGTTAAGCGACCAAATAAATTGCAAACAGCAATTATAGGAACACGCAGATTCCTCAAACACGAGTATTTTCATTCCTAAGTGGACATTCATGGGTTCTTTTTACCATTATAACGATGACGCACACAATGTGCTCACCACCCCTTAAAAAGAATTCGCCCACGAATTCACTTTAAGCCCGACCAAAACCTGGCTCTGATACCAAATTGTAACACCCCCTATCTGTCGCATAGTATATAGCAGTAGGTCCGGCCGGGGCCCGACGCCATATACCACAGACAGACCGGGTGGTTACGTATGGAAACCATCCAACCAATCTCAACGTCCTACACAGAGCATTCTAGCGGAAGCAGTTTATAAGAGTTGTAAACAAGAACCCAGCATAGGAGCATGAATGTCCACTAATACCAAAAGAAATGTTATACAAAAATACCCAAAACCGGCCTTAAGGCCTTACAAAGTGTTTCACTTGAAAATTACATGTTTTACAAACCACGGCACGCAGGCCGGTCATACATGAATAAAGCAGTAAACACTTCTACTTGGGCCTTCGAGGGCCAGCTTCGCAAAAAGGGCTTTAGCCCGCTATTGACCGCTTGGTCCAGCTGCACCTGCAAGCAACAAACCACCGCATGGTGGCAAAACAAGGCAACGGTCAGCAATGCTGACCAAATTATAACGATCCCGCCGCCAACTCGGGGCGGCGATGCTCCTTCCCTGCATTTCATTAGCATAAGCGAGCCATATATATAACCATAGCCATTACATCACAGACGTTGGATCGTACGGCCACACGTCCCGTGCACTCAGGGCACATTCTCGGTGAACCGGTCGATGTCACGTCAATTAAAGCCATTAACATTCCGGACTCACCACCGCCACTTAGACGGCCAAACCTATGAGCAATTTGTCTTCCTGGCCTGGGTCACGACAATTTAAGCCATTGACCGCCGAAGACTCACATCTATGCCAACGGCGAGTGCCACGTAACCTTAGGTCTCTCTAACCGAACGACATAAATCGGGTACGGTTCCATCTAACCCGTGCTCATATCGCAACGACAATTTAAGCCATTTGCGCGGTCAAACTTCCTCAGAGTCCCATTCTATCGCAAGTCGCATAACCCCGTTATGTTCAAGTTGGCTCTCAGGCCACCAAGTTGGCAAGATCTCGTATCCGCCCAGTTTTCCGGGTGCACCTTTGGGTTAGTCCCCAAGGCTCCCTGCTGCAATCTACCGCGTAGAAAACCCGAAAAACAACCAATAGCACGGAGTCTTCTCCGGCCTTATGCAATGCAACATCACCGATCCAGACTAACATGTCCGGGTAGGCTTCACACATCATGCCTATGTCCGTTCTCGCATACGGACTCTAAACATCGGGGACTTCACATATCTACCCGAAGGAACGCCTCCAACTCTCCGCAAACTCGCGAGAGCGGGCTTCCTATGCTAGGAAAGAGAGCTATTCGTGCTCAAGATGAGGATCGTTACCCTTGAGTTCCTCTTTGGCGCCATTGAAAAGTAATCGGATGGAAATCACCGCACTTGCGTTGCCTCCGTGGATCCGGAGTCGGCTTGCGATTCGGAGCTCCGAAGCTCCTCCAATGGCGGATCTAGCTCCTCTTCCACTCTTGGCTCTCCTCTTTCTCTAAGGACTTAGAGAGATGAAAAGTGAAGGAAAGTGATGGATTTCTAAGTCAACTCACTGGTATATCCTCTCAGGAACAACCCCCAGCCGTTGGATCTCAACCTAAGAAAACGAACGGCTTTGATTCGGGGCTGAAATGCCCAATCTGAACCGAACACGGCCTGGCACACGCCCGTGTCCAGGGCCGTGTGCCGCATTCGCCGTCAAAATCGAATCACCTGGAACCTCACACGGGTATCGAACACGCCCGTGTTCGATCTGACACGCCCGTGTTCCACCTGACACGGCCGTGTAGCCGGCCGTGTACACCATGATTTTTCCCCCATTTTCAACCCGAGCACTGCACGGATTCTAGGACACGCCCGTGTCCTTGCCCGTGTCACATTGACACGCTTGGACCCCAGGCCGTGTACACGGTACATTTCGTCGAGGGAAGATCGATGACTTGATGACACGGCCTTAGACACGCCCGTGTCCTAGGCCGTGTTCCTTGTCTCGACGAGCGTCGAGTGAATCTCGACGACTCCCCGGGACGATCGTCGACATGGGTCGACACGCCCGTGTCGCAGGTCGTGTGCCCATTCTCGACGAATCGTCGAGTATAACTCGACGACTTCACGGCTAAGTGTCGACACACGCTTGACATGCCCTGGGACACGCCCGTGTCCCAGGCCGTGTGCCTTCAGCCAGAACCCAAACTGGCCCAAAACGTCCCCCTTCGCTCCTTTGAGTTTCGGGGCGTTACAATTTATGTCACAGATTTTGATATTATTGTTTTTAAATTTTAAAAATACTTAGGCCCCTTTGCAGAAAACGTCACCAACATGAAAGTTGTAGTCCTTTTTGTCTACTTTATTTTAAAATTTGTTAGAATCCATTTGGGTGCATGGTCTGACCAGGGCAACCATTTTGGTGGGACATGTACTTAGGGCTAGGCAGTCATTAGACTGAGTGCCCACACTTCATCCCTTGTCCAAATCAATTGAAATTTTGGCAGGGAGCCTACCGTAGCTATACCTAGGGCCTGCCCAAAACTCAGAAGTTTTGGACACACTTTTCCTAAAGTTTTTGCTTTTATTTAATAAAGCTAGGGTAATTTAATTAAGTAGCCAAATTACCTCCAAACCCTCCCAAATTTTGGAGAGTGGTCCCTGGCATCAATACCTAGTTCTGTACAAAATTGCATCTCATTTGGATATGTTTTGGTTAGGGGATCACCAAACCCTAGTTTGGCCTTAAGAGGGTATTTTTGATTACAAGTGCCCTATGGACTTAGGGTGGTCCCCTCCCCTCAACAGAGGCAGAGGTTTTGTACACTGACTTGGCATGGACAATGTCACCCTCTTGAGGAAAATGGGATGGTTTAGGCTTGTTTTGCCCTAGGGTTCAACCTCAAACCCTAAGGAAGGACTTTTGAGGGTTGTGAAGGACATGGGGGCACATGCCCTTGTATGGCCTTGGAAACTTAGTAGAATTGAGGGTAATGTAACCTAAGTTCTCTGGTAGGAACCTTAGAGGAGTTGGAGCAAGGTAAACACCTCAAAACCCTAACCCTAGTTTTAGGGTAGGAGAACAAATTTGAAGACTCAGTCACTAAACCTTAACCAAAAGTTATGGAACTTAGGTAGAGTAGGTTTTAGACCATCTAGAACCCCTGGTAATTTCTATAGAATTTTATGGATTTTATTACTGGTACTTCATTTGTTAATTACCAAAAGTCCCAAAAAGATGTTTGATTCTCTTATGGTTAATCTGTGCATTTGAATCTAATGAAACTTGGTCAGCATATCTTAAAAACCTAAGTGAATATCCCTGAATTTTATTATAATTTTTACTTGAGTTTATTTAGTACTTCGTTCATAAGTTTTGGAAAGGGGCTTGCAAGAATAAAATTAATTAATGATGTTTTATCTGTTGAAAAATCATGAGACTTAGGTTCTGATGTTTTTAGGCCAAAATATACTTGTAGAAATTTATTTATAGTTTTTAGAGGTGTGTTTATAGAATTTCCTTTACAAGACCCTAATTTTGAGAATTGGATATTTAGTTAATTTACGGAAAAAATTCTTTCAAAAAAATTGTGAAACTTTACTTAGAGGTTTTATGTGCCCTTTTAATCATTCTGAAATTTTATCTGAATTTTTGGAAGTATTTTTATAGTACATCCCCTTTAAATGGTTTATTATGGAATAAATTTGAAATAAAATTGAAGGGCTTAAACCTTGCTGAAAGATTGGGAGATTCTGGATTTTTAGATGATTATTCATTTGACATTTAACATAAATTTAATGGAATTTTATCTTGTCTAAAACTTATAATTCATGTTCAAACTTGGAACTTTTGGTTATTAGAATAAATAAATAAATTATCAATTAAATTATGAAAATTAGGAAATTATGGATTCAGGCTACAAATGCCAATATAGTCCTCCAATAATTATTATATGAGTACTGGATGATCATTTGGTATACTTCCCATTTTACGGGTCATATAGCTTAAGTGGTCTGCATTTAGTAAAACTGCAGGAAATTATTCGGGTTATGAATTAGAGCACATGTGTTGGGTTTTGTTGGTTTGCTGGAAAGGATAAATAGAATTAGGTGCATCATTGGAAGATAAAGTGAGTAGGGTGTTGTTTTGGCTAGGGTTTAGAGGCGCTCGGGTTCGACGAAAGATCGTCCTCCCCGAGGTGAGGTGGAGTCAAGTCACCTTAGGATTAGCCTATCGTAACATGAGAAAGTAATGGGTAAGGTGGGGATCAACCAATAATAATAAGTACCTTGCGAAAGGGAACGCTGAGCGTAATCCCAACATAGTTCCTAGTGCCCCTTGAGAGCCCTTCACAGGGAATATCGGAGGCAGTCCTGGGTTAACGTAAACTATTTTAACAAGCTGAAAAGAGTAACTTAGTAATTAGGGTTGCACCTTTCACAAACACTGATAGCACCGGAAGTTAGCTAGGAGCTTCTGCTCGGATGGTTAAAAGACGGACTTTGGGTCCGGGGAGCTTCGGCTCGATTGTTTGAGACGGACGTTTTGGTCCGGGGAGCTTCAGCTCAGTTTTTGATTACGCTAAATTTGCATGTGCATAAAAGGAAAGGAAAAATTAAGGTGGTGGGTCTTCGGTTTTGGAGGGTCGATGCACCGACTCCAATACGCTGACTCGACAAGTGTGGTTAGCACTTCGCCAACAGAAGTCCGGTGCGCCAGCCGGCAAGAGTACGCAGGAGTCCGCTTCGTGCACCAAGCGTTGAGGCGTACATTGTAACGCCCCGAAAGTTGTGTGTGAGTCGGTCGCGAAAAAAGAGTTTTTGGTGCAGGTAGGAGGTACACGGCCTAGGACACGGGCGTGTCCAAGGCCGTGTCTGGCTGGTGATTTTTTGGCCGTTTTCAATCCGAGAAGGACACGGCCAGAAACACGGCCGGATGACACGGGCGTGTAATCCGACACGGGCGTGTGCCAACCCGTGTCCATACCCATGTCCTGATGGGTCATGTCCGTTGCCGTGGCGGTTATGCGTGACACGCCCACGAACACGGACGTGGCGAGGAACCCGACACGGGCGTGTCAGGTCAGACACAGACGTGTCTTGGCCCATGTGCGTTTCTCAGTTCGACGATCGTGCCTGGATCGAGGCACACGGCCTTGGACACGGTCGTGTGCCAAGCCGTGTGCGGCCTAGGTCTGGGGAATTTTGTGCAGATCCGAGCCATTCGTTTCCTTTAATTTAGATCCGACGACCCAGATGAAATTCTGCTCTGTTAAGGCCGGGAATAGGGAGTTATTTCCTCATTTTCTCTCCAAAGTTCTCCCCTTCCAAAGTGAGAGAGAAGAGGAAGAAGAAGGAGGTTTCCGGCCGCCGGCGGAGCATCGGAGCACCGTTTCGAAATCGGAGAGCAGATCCGTGGAGGGAAGGTCATTGCGAAGAGTTCTAACCGCGTAGTTTTTCCATGGCGCCAAAACGGACTACAAGGGTAACGATTCTCAACTTGAGCGTTTGAAGCTCTTTCTTTCTGCATAGGTAATCCCGCTCCCGCGAGTGTGCGGCGAGTGCGTGGTGTTCCTTGGGGTTGATGTGAATAGTCCCCCACATGTTGCATATAGAGCCCGGAATCGCAAGTACGGGCATAGGAATTGTGTGTGAAGCCTACCCGGACGTGTTTTGTCTGGATCGGTGATGTTGCATTTGATGTGGTTTTGCCGGAGAAGACTCCGTGCTTTGGATTTTTTTTTCGGGTTTCTACGCGGTAGATTGCAGCAGGGAACCTTGGAGATTAGCTTCAAGGCGCACCCGGAAAACTGAGCGGAAACGTGTTCTGCTAACTTGGCGTTCTGGGAACCGGCCTTGATCATAACTGGGTTATGAGATTGTTTTGGAAAATTTGGGATCCGAGAGAAGCTTGGCCCGCGCAAAGGACTTAAATTGGACATGCGGCGTGAGCAACGGGCAAGTGAAATTGGACCTAGGCTATGTGGTTCGGTGCGAGAGACCGGAAGACGGGGACTGGCCGTTGGCATAGTCGGAGCCTTAGGCGGTGGTCAGAAAGGCTAAATGCTCACATGTTGTTGCCATCCTGGGGATGGTGGTGAATGCACTGATTTGTCAGGGTTCACCATGAATGTGCCCTGAGTGCACGGGGTGTTTGGCAGTGCGAGCCTACACCTGTGGCAAATTATAATTGCGATATATATATTGTTGGGCTAATGTTTTGCAGGGAAAGAGCACCGCCGTCCCGAGTAAGGGGCGGAGTCGTTATAATTTGGTCGGCTTTTAGCTGACCGTTGCTTTATTTGCCACCGTGCGGTGGTATGTGCTTGCAGGTGCTGCGGAGCCGAGCGCCAAATAGCGGGCTGGAGCCCATGTTGCTGTGCTGGCCCTAGAAGGCCGTAGAATAGTTGTTTTTATATATTTCATATGTGGCCGGCCTGCGAGCCGATGTATGTAAAACACTCTTTATTAAGTGAACTTTTGTAAGGCCATAAGGCCATGTACCCGTTTCTGTGTATTTGGGATTTCATTCCTATTGTTGTAGCTGTGGACATTCATATTGATGGATTTAATTTTGGGTTCTTTCAACTTTAAAATCTTCCGCTAGAATGCTCTGTGTTTAGGACGAGTAGTATTAGTTGGTTGGTTTGATTATTCATTTAGTATCTCTTCCGGCTGTCTGTGGTATATGGCGTCGGGTTCCAGCTGGACCTTCTGTTATATGCCATGCGACAGATGGGGGTGTTACAATTTGGTATCAGACTTCTGGTTACGATCAGGCTTAAATGAATTCGTGGGCGAATTCTTTTAAGGGGTGGTGAGCACATATGTGCGTCATCGTCATAACATCAAAAAGAACCCATGAATGTCCACTTAGGAATGAAAAATACACTTGTTTGGTGGAACCTGGGTGTTCCAATGATTGCTTTTAGCAATTTGTTTGTTGTCTAATCGTGTGTCTTTGCTAATTTAGGCAGCTGGGAGCGGTGTTGGTCAGTCAGAGCGTCCGCAATCAGCGGAAAGTAGTGCACCAAGGGACGTGCCTGCTACACCTCCTTCAGCGGAAACCATCAGGATGGTGGCTGAAGCCGTGTTCGCAATGATAAATGCCCAACCTGCAGGGCAAATGCATCGCGCACCTCCTGCGAGTGAGCAAGAACCGGTTAGGGCGGCAGAGCCGAGAGTGGTGGAACGCGCAGCAGTTGAGTTAGTAGAGCCGAGGAGAACTACGGAGAGGCAGTTAAAGTATGTGATGGGCTTTAATCCTCCGAGGTTTAATGGGGTTGGAACGCCAACTCAAGCTGAGGATTGGCTCTCTTCCATAAAGAGGGTGTTGACGGCCACAATGACTGAGGAGTGGCAGAAGACCACCATAGCGACTTTTCTTTTGGAAGGTGAGGCGAGGCTGTGGTGGGACGAGTTGGAGTTTCATCTTCTAGTGGGAAGGCAACTTGTGGATGTGCCGATGGAGGAATTTTCAAGATTGTTCCTAGCCAGATTTGTACCTTCTGCTCAGAGATTGGATATGGAGAATCAATTTCTTGGGTTGACTCAGGGATCCAGAAGCGTGGACGAATATCTGCATGAGTTCACACGGTTGGGTCGTTATGCTGGTGCTATGTTTTTAGAAGAAGAGAGGAAGACCAACTGATTCTATGAGGGTCTTCGCGGCGATTTACAGTTACTCCTTGCTGGGCCTAAGGCGCATGGCTTCCTAGCCTTGGTCAATTCGGCCCGATCATTGGAAAAGGTTGCGAAGAAAGTTCAAGAGAAGAGGGACCCAAGAGAAAGGAAGACCGAGTTCAAGGTGCCAAGTAACAAGACAGGTTTCCGCAGATGGAACAAGAAGCGGAGGACTTCGATTTCAGCCCCTTCGGCTGATGCATCGGGGGCAACTACAAGTCGAGTCCCCGGGTCTTGCTACAACTGCGGGAAGACGGGGCATTTTGCTCGGGAGTGTTGGAGCGGACGTTCAAAGTCCGAGAGGAGACCTGGAGCGACTTATGAGGAGAAAGGGAAGGCGGTGGAGTCAACCGCATCCCATCATGCTCCAGCCCAGCCTAGAGTCTATAACCTTGGTCTGCAGGAGGCCATTAAGCAAGCAGACGTGGTGACAGGTATGAGTTAAATTACAGTGGTTTAACTTTTTTAGTTGTTACCTTTGTATTTGTTAGCTTACGTTTGTTAGTGCTAGGCTTTGTGTTGATCTTTGGGTTTCCGGCGAGAGCCCTTTTTGATACTGGGGCATCACATTCCTTCTTGTCTGAAAAGTTTATATCGCGCATCGGAGTTCCATTCTCGATGGCAGAAAACAAGTTGGATGTGTTGTTGCCTAATGGGTGCTCAATGCGTGCGGATAGGATTTGTGTTGTGAATATTCGAATTGGAGATCGGGAGTTTGATTTGCGGGCGTTGATTCTACCATTAGTGGAGTTTGACGTAATTTTCGGTATGGATTGGCTCTCGGAGCAGAGTGCATGCATTGATTGCAACCATAAAGAAGTCAAGTTGGGTCTGGACACTGGTGGAGAGACTACTTTTGCGGGCATGAAGGGGTCAGGGAAAGTTCTGATATCGGCCCTTCAGGTGTTTAAGGCAGTTCAGTCTGGGGCAGAACTGTATGTCACTCTAGTGCAGACTGCGACGCCTAAACCTAGTTTGGGCAAAATCCCAGTTGTGTCCGAGTATCCTGATGTGTTTCTAGATGATCTCCCAGGAGCCTCTCCTCAGCGGGAGATAGACTTTACTATAGAGCTGGTACCGGGTGCCAAACCGGTGTCACGCTCCCCCTATCGGATAGCCCCAAGAGAAATGGCAGAGTTGAAGGTGCAACTACAAGTGTTGCTAGAGCAAGGTTATGTGCGTCCAAGTTCGTCGCCTTGGAGTGCACCAGTTCTCTTTGTTAAGAAGAAAGATGGGAGCTTGCGGCTTTGTATCGATTATAGGGAATTGAACAAACTTACGGAGAAGAACAAATATCCAATCCCGAGGATTGACGATCTATTTGATCAGTTGGTTGGGTCAACTGTATATTCGAAGTTAGATTTGAAGTCCGGTTACTATCAGTTGAGGATAAGGGAGAGCGACATCCCAAAGACAGCATTCAGTACGCGGTTTGGGAATTACGAGTTCACGGTTATGCCGTTTGGGTTGACGAATGCGCCATCCGTGTTTATGGATCTGACGAATAGGACGTTCAGAGAATACCTGGATCAGTTTATGATAGTATTTATCGATGATATTCTGGTGTATTCGCGGTGCGAGGAGGATCACTACAAGCATTTACACATGGTGTTGGAGACATTGAGGAAAAGTCAGTTGTATGCAAAGTTCTCCAAGTGTGAATTCTGGTTGTCCTCGATAGCGTTCCTTGGTCATGTTGTCAGTGGAGAAGGAATAGCTGTGGATCCGGCGAAGATAGTGGCGATACGGGAGTGGCCTACTTTGACTACAGTGGCAGAGGTCCGGAGTTTTCTGGGGCTTTCTGGCTACTACAGGCGCTTCGTAGAGAACTTCTCGCGGATAGCACTACCACTCACGACGTTGACAAGAAAGGATCAGAAGTTTGTGTGGTCTCCGGAGTGCAATCAGGCTTTTGAAGAATTGAAGAGGCGATTGACCACGGCGCCCATTTTATGTTCGCCAAGTGGAACTGAAGGGTTTGAGATCTATAGTGATGCTTCGGGCAGTGGTTTGGGCTGTGTTCTGCTACAGCATGGGAGAGTGAAAGCTTATGGTTCATGACAACTGAAGGTTCATCAGAGGAATTATCCGGTCCACGACTTAGAGTTAGCGGTTGTGATATTTGCTCTTAAGCTTTGGAGGCACTATCTGTACGGTGTGAAGGTCGATATTTACACCGATCATAAGAGTTTGAAGTACCTATTGGACCAAAAGGATTTGAACATGAGGCAGAGGAGGTGGATGGAGTTCTTAGGGGACTACACCTTCAAGATACAGTATGTGCCTTGGAAGGGAAATGCAGTGGCGGATGCGTTGAGTCGTAAGATTCCCGCACAAGCCAATTGGTTATCAGTACATGATGAGAGATTGGTCCAAGAGTTGGAGGCATTGGAGATATCTTGCGTCGATAAGCAGTCTAGTGCCGAGGCGAAACTGTTTTGGATAGAGGTGCAGTGTGGTCTAGCGGATAGAGTTCGGCGGGCTTTGGTTCTGGATGGCAGCATGAAGCAAATCTTGGATGAAGCTTTGGATGGGTCAAATTCCCAGTTTGTAGTTGAAGATGGGTTGCTAAGGAAGGACAGTCGTCTATGCGTTCCTAGTGCAGATAATATTCAGGAGGAGTTGATGTATGAGGCTCATCATACCAAGTACTCAATCCACCCGAGAAGCACGAAGATGTATAGAGACATGAAGAAATTATTCTGGTGGCCGGGTTTGAAGAAGGATGTGGCACTTTATGTGGCCAAGTGCCGTACTTGTGCATTGGTGAAAGCGGAGTGTCAGAAGACCGGAGGATTCTTGAAATCCCTTCCTATCCCAGAATGGAAGTTTGACGACATATCTATGGATTTTGTGCATGGTTTGCCGAAGTCGCAGAAGGGAAATGATGCTATTTGGGTGGTAGTTGATAGATTGACCAAAGTGTCGCACTTTACCCCAGTCAGAAAGGAAGATCCAGTGGAAAAGTTAGGCAAACTCTACGTGGATAGTATTGTATGATTGCATGGTGTGCCTAGAAGTATTGTTAGTGATCGAGATGGACGCTTCACGTCGAATGACTGGAGGTTGGTGCATAGTCTGTTGGGTACTAAGCTAAAGTTCAGCATAGCCTTTCACCCGCAGACAGATGGCCAAACCGAGAGAGTCAACAGGACTATGGAGGACATGCTTCGCATGTGCGTCGTAGATTTCGGGAAGAATTGGGAGGATCACCTGTACATGGTGGAGTTTGCTTACAACAACAGCTTTCAGACAAGCATTGGAATGGCACCTTTCGAAGCCTTGTACGGGAGGAAGTGTCGTACGCCGTTGTCTTGGTTGGAGGCAGGCGAATCAAAGTTGTATAAACGTCAAGCGGTGGAAGATGCCACTTCAATGATACGGACAATTCAGGGAAGGCTGAAGATTGCTCAGGATAGACAGTCAAAGTATTACAATGCCAAACATAGAAATGTGGAGTTCAACATTGGCGACATGGTATATTTAAAGATCAAGCCGTTCAAGGGTGTATCGCGGGTTCGACGCTTGAAGAAGCTGAGTCCGAGATACCTTGGACCATTTGAAATCCTGGAGCGTGTTGGCGAGGCGGCGTAAAGATTAAAGCTGTCGACGGAGTTGAGTGGGCTGCATGACGTATTCCACGTATCGGTGTTGCGTAAGGCAGTGCAAGAGTCTTCGCAGATCGTTACGGACAATCAGGTACCGGTTGATTATGAGTTAACAACAAGGGTCAAGCTAGTGCGAATTGAAGATGTTGCAGTCAAACGACTCCGCAACAAGGAGGTCCGAATGGTTAAAGTCCGTTGGGATAATTGCGGACGTGAGGAGCTTTCTTGGGAGCGAGAGCAAGCTATGTTGGAGGAATACCCCGAGTTATTCCACTCAGGTATCATTTAGCTTTCGTGTACCTTTGCTTAATTTCGGGACGAAATTCCTTAAGTGGGGGAGATTTGTAACGCCCCGAAAGTTGTGTGTGAGTCGGTCGCGAAAAAAGAGTTTTTGGTGCAGGTAGGGGTACACGGCCTAGGACACGGGCGTGTCCAAGGCCGTGTCTGGCTGGTGATTTTTTGGCCGTTTTCAACCCGAGAAGGACACGACCAGAAACACGGCCGGATGACACGGGCGTGTCATCCGACACGGGCGTGTGCCAACCCGTTTCCATACCCGTGTCCTGATGGGTCGTGTCCGTTGCCGTGGCGGTTATGCGTGACACGCCCACGAACAAGGGCTTGGCGAGGAACCCGACACGGGCGTGTCTTGGCCCGTGTGCGTTTCTCAGTTCGACGATCGTGCCTGGATCGAGGCACACGGTCATAGACACGGCAGTGTGCCAAGCCGTGTGCGGCCCAGGTCTGGGGAATTTTGTGCAGATCCGAGCCATTTGTTTCCTTTAATTTAGATCCGACGGCCCAGATGAAATTCTGCTCTGTTAAGGCCGGGAATAGGGGGTTATTTCCTCATTTTCTCTCCAAAGTTCTCCCCTTCCAAAGTGAGAGAGAAGAGGAAGAAGAAGGAGGTTTCCGGCCGCCGTCGGAGCATCGGAGCACTGTTTCGAAATCGGAGAGCGGATCCATGGAGGGAAGGTCATTGCGAAGAGTTCTAACCGCGTAGTTTTTCCATGGCGCCAAAATGGACTACAAGGGTAACGATTCTCAACTTGAGCGTTTGAAGCTCTTTCTTTCTGCATAGGGAATCCCGCTCCCGCGATTGTGCGGCGAGTGCGTGGTGTTCCTTGGGGTTGATATGAATAGTCCCCCACGTGTTGCATATAGAGCCCGGAATCGCAAGTACGGGCATATGCATTGTGTGTGAAGCCTACCCGGACGTGTTTTGTCTGGATCGGTGATGTTGCATTTGATGTGGTTTTGGCGGAGAAGACTCCGTGCTTTGGATTTTTTTTCGGGTTTCTACGCGGTAGATTGCAGCAGGGATCCTTGGAGATTAGCTTCAAGGCGCACCCGGAAAACTGAGCGGAAACGTGTTCTGCTAACTTGGCGGTTTGGGAACCAGCCTTGATCATAACTGGGTTATGAGATTGTTTTGGAAAATTTGGGATCCGAGAGAAGCTTGGCCCGCGCAAAGGACTTCCATTGGACATGCGTCGTGAGCAACGAGCAAGTGGAATTGGACCTAGGCTATGTGTTTCGGTGCGAGAGACCCGAAGACGGGGACTGACCGTTGGCATAGTCGGAGCCTTAGACGGTGGTCAGAAAGGCTAAATGCTCACATGTTGTTGCCATCCTGGGGATGGGGGTGAATGCACTGATTTGTCAGGGTTCACCATGAATGTGCCCTGAGTGCACGGGGTGTTTGGCCGTGCGAGCCTACACCTGTGGCGAATTATAATTGCGATATATATATTGTTGGGCTAATGTTTTGCAGGGAAAGAGCACCGTCGTCCCGAGTTAGGGGCGGAGTCGTTATAATTTGGTCGGCTTTTAGCTGACCGTTGCTTTATTTGCCACCGTGCGGTGGTATATGCTTGCTGGTGCTGCGGAGCCGAGCGCCAAATAGCGGGCTGGAGCCCATGTTGCTGTGCTGGCCCTAGAAGGCCGTAGAATAGTTGTTTTTATATATTTCATGTGTGGCCGGCCTGCGAGCCGATGTATGTAAAACACTCTTTATTAAGTGAACTTTTGTAAGGCCATAAGGCCATGTACCCGTTTCTGTGTATTTAGGATTTCATTCCTATTGTTGTAGCTGTGGACATTCATATTGATGGATTTAATTTTGGGTTCTTTCAACTTTAAAATCTTCCGCTAGAATGCTCTGTGTTTAGGACGAGTAGTATTAGTTAGTTGGTTTGATTATTCATTTAGTATCTCTTCCGGCTGTCTGTGGTATATGGCGTCGGGTTCCAGATGGACCTTCTGTTATATGCCATGCGACAGATGAGGGTGTTACATACAATAGGTCTGACCGGTAGTGCTTTACTGGTTTAGAGGTGGGCAAGGCCCAACCCACCGCTTCCGTCTGCCACTACGGAGGTATCCTGGGAGGTTACGGCTCCAGAAAGGGGGAACTAAAGGTCTGTGTGCACAGAGTCGGGTGTGTGCATTGCACTTGCATGTCCATCATACCCACTTGCATGTCATAGCATAATCGATTCATTTAATCTTGACACATAAAATATAAGTGGAATGGGACGCTTATACTTTAGGCCCTGCAAAACGACCCCTTAGTCTATAATCTTGTGTGGGCATGTTTATAAATTAAGGTCAATGTTTGATATATAACTACATATACTGTTGTTTGATAACCGACACCCCAACGTATAAATTGGTATGGGACTTTTTATACGATGGGAGTCTTGCAAAAGACCTCTTGGCTTATGTGATCTCACATAAGTGAAGGTTATTTTTCTTATTTAATCTTATTGTCAATATCTATTATAGAATTGCTAGTATAGGTCCGCTGCCATCTGATTTGATTATTCTCCACCTTCAAGTCCTCCCCTTTCTTCCTCTCCGCTCGGTGCCTAGGAGCCATGGGGGAAGGGGTGGGGGATGATAGGACTTAGTCTTTTAGACTAACGGTTTTCGAACCGCATCATTTAGGGGATCGTGGAGTCCAGCATGGAGGAGCAGCCCCAGAGACCGGTGCGTTGGAGGTGGGGCAGTCTAGCTCCGGAGTTCATACTGCCGGGACCGTGAGTCTCAACCTTGAGTAGTTTGCTGCTTTCGCTTCCGCATGAGTGATTTTGTAGTGAGGATATGATGTACCGGGCATAAGCCCGTATTTTCCTACTCTGATGTACTCTTCTGTGGACACTCCCTTCGTGGAGATTTATTACTATGATATGTGATTTTCTGTGGACTGATAGCTTCCATTACTTCTTTATGCTACTTTTCTGTGATCGAAATCGGCCGGCAGAATCGGCGTTTTGTGGTGATGACCCTTCAGGGCGTGAAGGAGTCACCGCAAAACGGCGATTCTGGGCCTAAGACCCCGGTGTCGATAAAGAAAAAAAAGGGCTTCTTACAGCCATGGACACAACCATTTAGTCCCCGGTTTTGGCTGGTTGTGTTCGTGTGTTGGACCCTAGGGCTGCCACCGTTGTACCGCTGAGAATTTTTGGATCTTGTTGTTTGGATGAGGACTGCTTTTGGTCACCAACCCAGATCCATGGTTTTACCACGACCAATAATTCACAAAGTTAGGACTGTTAGCACGTTTCCTTTCACATGGCTATTTATATTGGCATATGTTTGCCTTGTTGCTGCTGCAGGTGTTTGGCAGACCATGTTGTTATTCATTCTTGCACTTGGTGTGCTTTAGTTGCTCTTTAGACAGTGTTTCTTTTTTGCTATCCTGATTATTTCCTTCTGCTCTTTTGTTAGCACTTTGTTGCAGGGTTGGTAAACCCCTTGTTTTATTACTTATGAATCGAATGCTCCGCTTTTTTTAAATTATATTCTTGCTGAGTTATTCATTATTTGAATGCCTCAGGTTCAGGTTGTAGCCAGTTGAGCGGATAGTTTTCTTGTGGAGCTTGCTTGTGGAGTCCTGGGTAGCTGAGATTGTTGTTCCTCGTCCTTGTGAGATAGTTTTGTTCCTTCTCTATAGACATGCATACTCACCAGTGGGTTCGTGTCAGGTTGTTGACGCCCAGTGGTGGCTTACTTGTGATGCTGGGTATAAACTGAAACTGCTATTTTTGCCTATTTGGAGGTCGTTCACTTGCTCTCTGGGAATGCTTTATGCTAGGATGCATGTTAGGTATTTTAACTCATAAAAACACTACTATATGTACTTCATACATGCCATTTTTCTAAACCTAAATTGCTACTTTTTAAAGTGACGTAAGGACTATTTTCATATTATACTAAACTTAGAGTCCTACATTTCATGAGTTGTCCTTCAGGGACATTTACGCTCATGTCGGATCTCAAACAATCTTAACAAAAGTACTTTTTCGCAGCGTATAACTATATTTTACTCGTGGACTAGTTGATCCACGGTGTCGAGGGATACGACCATATAATTTAAATGATTTTCTTAATAATAACTTATGATTTCTGTATAACTTGTTTATGTTGGTGCCTTGCCTGAGCGTCTGTAGTTATCCCCTGCATGGCGTGTCATCACGACACGTATTTTCTCTTACTCTGATAAAACTTTATTGCTGAGAAAATGCGGGTCGTGACAGTTGGTATCAGAGCCAGGTTGCTTGAAAATTGGTCGGGCAACCTTTCCCTTGTTAGCATTAGTGGTTTAGCGTCATATCATACACACACTGATATGTCATAAGTACGTCTTGGCTGAAGCATGAACAATACACTCATAAGCATGAATAAAAGTATACGAGGCATATTATGTAGTATGGGATGAATAATATGTGTTTGTATATGGATCCACCATAGGTGGCCACATGTGAGGGTTATGTCGTATGGGATGCATAACCTCACCACATGAATGCCCATTAGCACGTTTTATTTTTTCGTTGCATGCAATGTTATGTAGTATGGGATGCATAACATTTCCATTTGTACGATCGCTCATGTCATGCATTAAGTCTTTTTTTAGAATACATAGCACAACATGCGTAGCATAACTTTGCATAAGCACAACGTGCCAAGCTAAAGATTTGCATGATGACATATGTACACATATGGTTTTGAGTCAAAAGAAATACAAATTCATGCATTCATGGTCTAAGCACATGAGTTAGTATGATGGTGGTGAACCATCCTAGGTTAAGCATAACATCATTATTATAAAAATCCCAGAGCAAGTTAGCAGTTGAAGTTCATATTTAAGTATGTTTGTCTGTACCAGATAGTTTTGTTCTAGTTGTTGGGCTAGGTTTTGATTAGTGCTAATATGATTATAGGATGGCAAGGCATCCTTCGACAAGACTAACTCCCCAATCTTAGGGTGAGTCTTCAGGAGGGCAAAGCGAGGCGTTGATTGAAAGTCTGCGGCAGAGTAATGAAGCCTTGTCCAGGCAGATGGTGGGTATGCAGACTCAGATCTAGTCTCTGTTAGCAGTTGTGGCAGGATAGCCTCCGAGAGTGCCGGACCCTTCTGTAGGCGTAGCTGGTACTGTTCCTCCTGCTCCCCTAGTACCTCCTGCTGTGTTTCCCCTAGAGATGACGTTTATATGGCACTTCCAGCGACTAGGACCTCCTACATATGATGGAAAGACAGAATTTATGATTTTGGACGATTGGCTTATAGACATCGAGGAGATGTTCTCCTATTCTGGAGTTACCCCGGATCAAAGGGTGATGATCACCGCCTATCAGCTTAAGGGATTAGCGAAGAGTTGGTGGCTGAGAGAGAAGGAGAGCTTGAAAGAGGGATGCTCTTGGGATACCTTCAAGGAACTGTTGCTAAGGAAGTTTCTGCCTTCGGTCAAGCGCGACCGCCTAATGACTGATTTTCTATATTTGAAGTAGAGACAGCTCACAGTTAGTGAGTATGAGATCGAGTTCAGCAAACTGAGTCAGTTTGCCCCCGGCTTGGTAAGCTCCGAGGCGGATCGAGTTAAGCGTTTCCTTGGTGGCCTAAGAAGTGATGTCCAGCAGTTAGCAAGTGCTTATGGATCAGCGAGCTATGCTGGAGTGGTGGAATCTGCTTTGAAAGTTAAGGCAATTGAGAATGCTAAGCAAAGAGGGCAGCAGATGAGAAGGGATAAGAAGAAATCGGTTGAAGGAAAGAGCCCTCAGGTACCCGGTGCTGCGTCAAGAAAGAAGAGCACGAGGGTTTGTAGCTTCTGTGGCCGGTCAGGCCACCCCTTTGAGAGATTTTTCCAAAGGTTAGGAGCTCAGAAGAAGGAGCAGGTGCATGCAATTCACGGTGCTCCCAGGAAATATTTATTCTATTTTGCATGTAAGCAGCCAGGGCATGATGTTGCCCATTACTGGAGAAAGGATAAGATTAAGGCAAGAAGTTATTTTCTATGCGGTCAAGAAGGGCACATCAAGGCTCAGTGCCCACAGCTCCAGCCTGTGTTGCAGCCAGTGCTACTCCACTCATTGCCACCACCTCAGCGGGTGGATAAAGGTAAGGGAAAGCTGAATGTGATTTCTTCAGAGGAAGCTCAGACCTCGACTCAGGTTATTTCAGGTTAGATTTCTCCCTAGCCTGAATGTGATTTTATTCTTAGCGATCGTTTAACATTTGTTTTCCTTAGTTGCGTGTGCAATCTTATAGGAAGATTTAAGGTGAAGAACCGCTGGGAGTGTGTTCTCTTCGACTCTGGCGCTACCCCATCGTTTGTGGCTAGAGCCATCGTAGATCGGTACCGTTTGGATCTAGATCGAGTTGGGGATGCCTTTTATGTCAAGTTCCCTTCCGGTGATTCTGTTGTTTCAAATCAGGGCATTAAGGATTGTCCGATTGTGTTAGCGGATTTTCTAGCAAAGGCATATCTGAAGGTGATCGACCTGGAAGACTTTCATGTGATCCTAGGAATGGATTGGTTATCCATGTATGATACAGTTATCCAGTACAAAGGTAAGCGCTTGGACTTCGTAAAGGACAACAGTCAGCTTGGGAGTGTTTATGGTGATTCGCGCAAGGATTCTCCAGTCATTTCTGTGGTATATGTTCGGAAGCTGCTTGATTTCAGTTGCTTTTCCTATTTGGTCTCAGTTGTGGGGACTGTTGTTAGTGTACCGTTCTTGGAGGAGATTCCTGTGGTGTGTGAGTTTTCAGATATTTTTGCTGACAATCTTCCTGGTCTTCCACCTGATAGGGATGTTGAGTTTGTGATAGATTTGGAGCCAGGTACGCGTCCTATTACGAAGGAGCCATACTGGATGGCCCCGTGAGATCTGGAAGAGTTACATATCCAGTTGGATGAGTTGTTAGAGAAAGGTTTTATCAGGTCGAGCTCGTCGCCTTGGGGTGCTCCTGTTCTGTCTATAAAGAAGAAAGACAAATCGATGAGGCTTTGCATCGACTATAGAGAGTTGAACAACGTTACTATTAAGAACAGGTATCCTCGGCCAAGGATTGACGATTTGTTTGATTAGTTGCGCGGTAGCGCGGTATTTTCTAAGATTGATGTTCGTTCTGGCTATCATCAGCTCAGGATCCGCGAGTCAGACATTCCGCGGACTGCTTTTCGATCCAGGCATGGGCATTTTGAATTTCTGGTTATGTCATTTGGTTTGACCAACGCGCCCTCAGCCTTTATGGATATGATGAACCGGGTGTTCAAGGACTTCCTGGATAAGTTTGTGGTCGTGTTTATCGACGATGTTGAGGAGCATGACTAACATCTGCATTTGGTTTTATCTGCATTGAGGGACCACAAGCTATTCGCCAAATTGAGCAAGTGCGAGTTTTTATTGCCTAAGGTTTCATTTCTGGGCCATGTAGTTAATAAGAGTGGAATTTCCGTTGACCCAAAAAAGATAGTTGTTGTGATGGATTGGAGTACGCCGGGCACACCCAAAGAGATTAGGAGCTTCATAGGGTTGGCCGGCTATTACAGGAGTTTTGTGCAGGGTTTTTATACCCTGACTACACCTTTGACTAGATTGACTCAGAAGAATGCGGCTTTGGTTTGGCGCGAGAAGTGTGAGGAAGCCTTTCTAGAGCTCAAGAACAAATTTTGCACTGCTCTCGTTTTGACTCTGCCTATGGAGGGCATGGATTATGTTGTTTATGTGGATGCATCACATGTTGGGCTTGGTTGCGTATTGATGCAAGGCGGGAAAGTGATTGTGTATAGGTCAAGGCAACTGAAGACTCATGAGAGGAACTACCCTACGCATGATTTAGAGTTTGTAGCCGTGATTTTTGCGCTGAAGTTGTGGAGACATCTACTTTATGGCGCACAGTGCAAGATTTTTACCGATCATAAGAGTTTAAAGTACGTCTTCACCTAGAAGGAATTGAATCTGCACCAGCGGCGATGGTTGGAGTATGTTGCTGACTACGATGTTGAGATGCAGTACCATCCGGGCAAGGCTAATATGGTGGTTGATGCCCTAAGTTAGAATACGGGGAAGACTTTTAATCTCTCCACCGAGCTATTAGTGGAAGAATTTCATTTGATGGATATTTTTGTGGGGAGCTGCGACTTGCATAGTAATTTGGTTATAGCAGAGCCTTCTTGGATTGCGCTTACGAGATTACATCAGAAAGATGATCCAGATCTGCTGCATTTATATCTTAGAGATGAGAAAGGGGAGATACCAGATTTCTTGGTTGATGATGCGGGTACTTTGAAGTACCGCGACAGATTTTGTATCCCCGCCGTTATGGATATTCGAGTTATGTTGTGCAGAGAGGCGCACATTTCTAGTGTTGCCTACCATCCAGGATCTACCAAGATGTATCATGACTTAAAGCAATTTGCCTGGTGGTATGGGATGAAGGGAGACATAGCCAGGTTTTTTTCTGAGTGTTATAATTGCAAGCGTGTTAAGGCCGATCATGGAAGTCCTGGTGGCAAGTTGACTCTGTTGGAGATTCCGACTTGGAAGTGGGAGAGCATTTCGATGGATTTCATCACGGATTTAACAAGATCTCCTAGAGGATATGATTCAGTTTGGGTGATTGTGGACAGATTAA
This sequence comes from Platanthera guangdongensis, assembly GCA_039583875.1. Classification (NCBI taxonomy): domain Eukaryota; kingdom Viridiplantae; phylum Streptophyta; class Magnoliopsida; order Asparagales; family Orchidaceae; genus Platanthera; species Platanthera guangdongensis. Next base: position 108,263,367 of record CM077162.1, on the reverse strand, counting down.
CGAAGTGTGCTCACTTCGTACCTTTTAAGATCGACTATCCGATGAAGAAAATAGCTGAGCTGTATTTGAATGAAGTCATCCGATTGCATGGTGTTCCAGTCAACATTATTTCAGACCGAGATTCCCGGTTTACATCTCGCTTCTGGAAAAGCTTGCAAGAAGGTTTGGGTACGGATTTAAGATATTCTACCGCATATCACCCGCAGAATAACGGTCAGATAGAGCGAGTTAATCAGATAGTGGAGGACATGATCAGATGCTATATTTTAGACCACGGAAGAGCATGGCATGAGCGTTTGCGGCTTATGGAGTTTTCTTATAATAACAGTTATCAAGAAAGCTTGCAAATGACTCCATTCGAAGCTTTGTATGCGAGGCATTGCAGAACTCCATTGTTTTGGGCTGAGGTTGGCGAGAGACCTTTGTTGGGTCTGTATGAGGTCGGAGAGATGGAAACTTCTGTGAAGCTGATTCGGGAGAAGCTTCGGATAGCACAGGAGTGATATGAGAAGAACGCCAACCAGCGTAGATCTGACTTGGTGTTTGCTGTGGGGGACTTGGTATTTCTAAAGGTTTCCCCGATGATTGGAATCAAGAGGTTTGGCAAGAACTGGAAGTTGGACTCGAGGTATGTGGGGTCGTTTAAGATTGTTAAGAGGATTGGTGTGGCAGCTTATAGGCTGGATTTGCCCGCGAACTTTCCGGGCGTTCATGATGTTTTTCATATTAGCCAGCTGCAGAAGTGTGTGCTGAGCGACAGGCAAGTTTTGGATTTTGTGTCTCAGTTAGAGCCAAATCTTTCTTTTGTGGAGAGGCCTGTCCGCATTCTGGATGCTCAAGTTCTCGTGTTGCGGAGGAAATCAATTCCTATGGTTAAAGTTTTGTGGCGGAATCAGGGCGTGTAAAATGCGACTTGGGAGCTAGAGTCGGCTATGAGGAAGGCTTACCCTCATTTGTTTCCCTGACTTATGCCTGGTATGTTTTGTATTTTCTATGATAGCTCTTGCTTGGCTATTTCGTTTCCTTCTTGATAGAAGTGTTGTGTGTAAAGTTTTGAGGCAAAACTTTATTGTAGGTGGAGTGGTTGTAACGCCCCCAGTTTTTCTGTGATTTGTATAATCCTTGTTTGGCATTACGATGACGTGTTTCCGGACTTTTGCCATTGTTAGAGCCTGGTCTCAGCTCTTTAGGTTCTTTGAGTGGCTTTTTTGTCACCTGTTTGCAAGGTTCCCCAGCTAGCCAGAGTCTGTTTTGGGGACTCGACTGAGCCTTTTAGGTTATGCTTGTGCTTTGGCTTCGGGAGGTGTTAGCAGAGTTTTGATTGTCGGATGTTGTTTTCGACTTCACCGTTGTTTTTGTTGCTTGAGTGTTTAGCTACGGTGCGAGTTTCGTCGAATTCCGAGATATTTTGTTTTCGCGTCGTTTCGTCGTTTGTTGAGTTAGCTGGTAGTGTGTTACCAGGTTGTTGCCTTTGCTGTGCATAGCCTTGTGTGGACGAGCTTGGTAAGGCTTGTGCCTTGTTTTAGGCTAGATTTGTTTAGCTGATTTTATATATGTATATATATAGATGTTTGTATGTTTGGCTGGCTGTTACCTATTTAAGTTTATATTAGTGCAGGTAAGCTAGCATATATGTAGATATGAATTAAATTGTGTGTTGTATATATATCTATATGCATATAAGTAAGCTGGATTATATATATGTGTATATATATGCTGTATATATATATATATATATATATATATATATATATATATATATATATATATATATATATATATATATATATGTATATATTTTTTTATTTAAGTGTGTTGGTTGCTGAATCTCCCTTTTCAGTAAGTGGACGAGTTTTTTTCTAGTGTTGTATCATTTTATTAGCTTATTTGAGGGAGTGGGAGGGGGTATAAATGGGGCTAGCTGGATTCTCCTCCTCATTTCTGCATTCCCGAGCCAGAACTTAGCTTCTAGCGGAAGAAATCGGGAGGCGGAGGTGCCGGAGCTCCGGCCGGCGGTTGCTGGAATTTTATAGCAGTTTTCTCTCGGGTAGGAGCAGATTCGGCTTACGCTCATCCAGATCTTCCTTCCTAGGTAAGTAATGCTATATCTAGGGCTGTTTCCAAAAGTTAGGGTTTTGGTTTTCTCTTCTTCTTCCTTAAGCTTCAGTTTTTGTTTCTTAGGTGGTCGATCTTGCCGCTGGAGCCGATATTTTTTTGTTGGCAGCTACTACATCCTGTTGGTGAGGCAAGTGGTGTCCATTTCCCTTGCTAAATTGAATCGTTGCACTGTTAATCTTATTGTAGTAGTTTTTTTTTCTTTTTTTTAGTGCTGCAGTTTTTCATTCCAGCCATGTCCTGCTCAAGTTTGTCCAAGATTTAGGTTAATTTCCCTCTTTTTGTTCTCTGCTTGGTGTCCAGATAGTAGCTGGAGGTAGGGTTTTGTTTTATTAAGCTTTAGTCCAGTTTGTTAGGTTGTTGTATCCGGGTAGAAGGGGTGAGAGAGAGTTGAAATTATTTTCCAGCTCTCTGATTTTGAGGCTTTGAGTGAGCCTAGGCAGAGTTTAGGTTTTAGTTTTTATATAATTTTTTTTCAAAGTCAAAAGCATTGAGTGTGGTGAACTCACTCAACGTCGTTGGCTGTTTGGCGTTGACAGCATTGAGAGAGCTGAACTCACTCAATGCCATCGTCCGGTGAGATTTTTGCGGCTAAGTCTTTTGGCGTTGAGTGAGTGGAGCTCACTCAACACAGTGTCGAGTAGACTCGACGCCTTCTTAGCTTAGTGTTTAGCATCGAGTGAGTAGTACTTACTCAACGCGGCGTCGAGTGGACTCGATGTTTTTTCCTTAGGCTGGTGTTTTTCTCCCGAGTTTCTTAGTGTGGGTTTTATTTCGGTTTGTTGATGTTTTTCAGCTAGTTTTGAAGGCCGAATCGTGAATTCTGGTAGGTGGCTTTTTTTTGGTTGCTCTATAAGGGGTTATTTGGGTGTAGAGCCATGGCCACCAAGATTTAGGCCCAGTTTGGGATGGTTGTGTTGATGTGTTGGACCCTAGGGCTGCCACCATTGTACCCTTGAGAATTTTTGGATCTGGTTGTTTGGATGAGGACTATTTTTGGTTACCAACCCAGATCCATAGTTTTACCACGGCCAATAATTCGCAAAGTTAGGACTGTTAGCTCCTTTCCTTTCACATGGCTATTTCTATTGGCATATATTTGCCCTGTTGCTGCTGCAGCTGTTTGGCAGATCATGTTGTTATTCATTCTTGCACTTGGTGTGCTTTAGTTGCTCTTTAGACAGTGTTTTTTTTGCTATCCTGATTATTTCCTTCTGCTCTTTTGTTAGCACTTTGTTGTAGGGTTTGTGAACCACTTGTTTGATTGCTTATGAATCTAATGCTCCTCTTTTTTAAAATTATATTCTTGCTGAGGTATTCTTTCTTTGAATGCCTCAGGTTTAGGTTGTAGTCAGTTGAGCGGATAGTTTTCTTGTGGAGCTTGCTTGTGGCCTCCTGGGTAGCTGAGATTGTTGTTCCTCATCCTTGTGAGATAGTTTTCTTCCTTCTATATAGACATGCATACTCACCAGTGGGTTCGTGTCAGGTTGTTGACGCCCATTGGTGGCTTACTTGTGATGCTGGGTATAAACTGAAACTGTTATTTTTGCCTATTTGGAGGTCGTTCACTTGCTCTCTGGGAATGCTTTATTCTAGGATGCATGTTAGGTATTTTAACTCATAAAAACATTACTATATGTACTTCATACATGCCATTTTTCTAAACCTAAAGTACTACTTTCCAAAGTGACGTAAGGACTATTTTCATTTTATACTAAACTTAGAGTACTGCATTTCATGAGTTGTCCTTCGGGGACATTTACGCTCATGTAGGATGTCAAAGCATCTTAACTAAAGTACCTTTCCACAGCGTATAACTATATTTTACTCGTGGACTAGTTGATCCACGGTGCCGAGGGATACGACCATCTAATTTAAATGATTTTCTTCATAATAACTTATGATTTCTGTATAACTTGTTTAGGTTGGTGCCTTGCCTGAGTTTCTGCAGTTATCCCCTGCATGGCGTGGCATCACGACATGTATTTTCTCTTACTCTGATAAAATTTTATTACTGAGAAAATGCGGGTCGTGACAATGAGATAGCCAGCCGACCACGGAGACAATGCCATGCCTTAGCACATTACAATCCAAAATCATTCCCACCCTAATCCTTGATTTGTACTGCAACGTCCCCTCACTCCAAGGAAACCATCTACCGCCAATGCAGAGCTAACCTTGTCCACCAAGGAAACCATCTACAGCCATTCCGGAGCTAACCTTGTCCGGTTCTGGCTACACGTACTCACTCGAGAAAAGGGGGAAAACAAACGTTACAAACGACATGTTGCCGCAACGGATTTCTACAAAATCCTTAAAGATCGTATACAACATCACCGAGTCAGACTAACGGTCGCGACCACGGCTTCACCCACAATGCCTAATCCATTAACGGAGCGGATCTCTAATGCAAAAACATGTCGGGGAAGGACTCAATCGACCCGGAGGTTCCTCTTGAACCATGGTGACCCAAACCCCTCTCATGTGAGGGATTTGATGCCCAAAAGCTTGAAAGAAAAGATGTTAAACATGCATCATAAAACGAAGAGGAGAAGTGTCGTTATCTTACGACCCCTCTTCCTAGCCATGGAAACTTAGCCAGAGGAAAACCTTTGCAATGGTCTTGCCTCCACGGCTCCAGACTCGGCTAATGATTTGGAGCACCGAAGCTTCTCCAACAGTCGGATCTCTCCTTCGCCTCCTTCTTTGCTCTCCCTTCTCTCTAGAACTTAGTCAGAGAGTGTTTGAAGAAGAATGAGAGTTTCTAAACCCTATTCCAGGACTTAACTTAGCAGGGACAGCCCGCAAATGAACGTCCACGATCCGAACTGAAAATCAAAACACTTGGGCCGAACACGGCTTGTCACGCGCCCGTGTCCAAGGCCGTGTGCCTCAATCGATGCTGAAACCATCGCACCCAGAATAGGACAGGGCTCTGAATACGCCCTTGTCAAAGCTAACACGCCCGCGTCACGCAGTACACGGCCGGGTGCTTGGGCGTGTTCCTCCATCGACAAAGGACCAAAAACTACCCGAGGAGAACACGGGTATGCAACACGCCTGTGTCACATTTGACATACCCATGTCAAACACGAACATGCATGGGCTCCAGGCTATGTTTATCCCCTCACACGGTACAACTCACAACCTGCGCAGGATACGGCCTGGGACACGCCCGTGTCTCAGGCCGTGTTCGAAGTCACGATGATCGTTGACTGCCTTTTGTCGACTTCGTGGAAAATTCGTCGAACACGCGCACGACATAGCCTTGGACACGCCGCTGTCCCAGGCCATGTTCACTATCTCGACACTTTGTCGCGCGCAGTTCGTCGACTTTCCGAGCTCTCGACAAACCCGAGCACGACACGGCCATGGACACGCCCGTGTCCTAGGCCGTGTTTTATGTCTCGACACTTCATCGAGACCAAAATGTCGACCACACGAGTTCTTCGTCGAACCCGAGCAGGACACGTCCAGGGACACGCCCGTGTCCTAGGCCATGTGACCCTCACCAAGACCCAAACTTGGCTCTAAACGTGGTCCGTCCCTCTTTCGAATTTTGGGGCATTACAACTCCCCCCCCCCCCCCTTAAAAGTATTTCGTCGCGAAATTATAGAAAGCTAAAAGGGGTACATAAAACTTAAATGATACCTGATGGAAAAAATCTGGATACTCCTCCAGCATGGTTTGTTCTCGCTCCCAAGAGAGCTCCTCACGACCGCAGTTGTCCCATCAGACTTTTACGAGTTTGACCTCTTTGTTCCACAACTGCCAAATTTCTGAATCCTCTATAGCAACTGGATGAACTCGCGTACTCAAGTCTTCCTCTATCGGCACCGATGCCGATTCGATCACCACACTAGCCTCTACCAAGGCTTTCCTCAAGACGGAGACATAGAAGATGTCGTGCAATCCACTCAGCTCTGCAGACAACGCTAATCGGTACGCTGCTTCTCCCACCTGTTCAACAACCTCAAAAGGACCTAAAAACCATGGACTCAACTTCTTGAGTCGGCGAATCCGTGAAACGCCTTTGAACGGCTTGATCTTTAAACAGACCCAATCACCTACCGCGAACTCCAGCTTCCTGTGGCGAGCATTAAAATATTTTGCTTGCCGATCTTGAGCCACCTTCATGCGCTCTTGAATGGTCCACACCAACTCACAAGCATCATCTACCACTTCTTTTCCCAATAGCTTGGTGTTTCCCGCCTCTGTCCACGACATCGGTGTTCGACACTGCCTCCCATACAAAGCTTCATATGGCTCCATTTTTATACTTGCTTGGTAACTGTTATTGTATGCGAACTCCACCATGAAGAGGTTGTTGGAGTTACCATTGTGATCTAGAAGTGGTCAAACATGTAACCTCACTGCCAACGCGATATGAGCCTGCATGGTCGCACATAAGAGATGTGGAGAAGTTGGATGATTGACTGTGTTGGTAAAGGTTACCAATCACCGACCTGAATGGGGTTGTGGGCAAAGTGTTGCCTTAAAGAAGAGTCGGGTTGGTAAAGGTGTCGCCTTGGAGGATTGGTGCACGGATTCTCACCGATCGACGAGAATCGTCGAGAAGTGTTCTCTGATTCTCGCAGATCGACGAGAATCGTCGACTGTGTTCGACGTGTATCGTCGGTGATTCTCGACGATCGACGAGAATCGTCAACCTACGATTCGACGTGAATCGTCGGGCATTCTTGCCGATTGATTCTCGCCGAATCTGCTGGTGATTCTCGCCGACCGATTCTCGCCGACTGGTTCTCACCGATCCTAGCCGATACTCGCCGATTCTTAGTGATTCTCGACGATCGATTCTCACCGATCGGCTGGTGATTCTCGCCGATTGTAGAACCCTTATTCTTGGGTGGTCTACGGATAGCGACACTCCTAAGTCTATTTTATACTTTAGGTATAAATAGAATAGTTAGGGTTTTCGGGATTGACACGATTTCACAGGCGCGATCAACCCTCGGCTGATAGAAACCCGCGACGGAAGAGTTCCGTTCCGCGATCGTTCCGCCAATCCCGATCCCGCCGCCGGAAGAGTTCCGCCGCCGTGCTCGCTCCGTCGACCACCTCTTCTCCGGCGATCGTCGCTGGCGCTGCAATCCCTAGCGCGGACCTAGCAGTCCGTGGGAAAGCAAGGTGCGATCATCGTTCTTCCCGATCTTCCGTGCGACGGAAAGCTCAGCGTTCTCCCGCTCGTGTGGATTCCTACAGAGACGTGGATATTATTCCACGTAGAACTCGCCACCAGCCGGAATACAAAGTTTGGAGCATCTCCGTTGAATTGTGACTCAACGCCACCGAGGTAATTTTGCATAGTTGTATGTCAACTTCTTGATTCAACTGTTATGGCCCGATCCCATTTTTTTTGGGTTTTCTTGATGTTTTATTCTTCTGCTGCGTGCACAAGCGTTGTGCCATCCTCATAGAGAAACCGAACAGTGGTATCAGAGGCAGGTTCGGCCATGATCGTTGTTTTGGAAGTTTGTTATTCCAGTGCGTGTAAACCTAGGGATTTAGAAGTGTTCTAAATGTCTAGATTTAGTCTTGGTACCCCTCCAAGAACGTCTGGAATTTCGTGGTAATTTCTAACTGTTAGAAATTATTGTCTCCTTAGCAGTAACCATCCCTCGAGTATGTTTTGGATTTTGAATCCAACATAGAGAGATGAGCTTGTCTACTGCTTTAAGTTGAGTTGTCTTTGCCTTTGTCCAATGCATGTAAATCTGAGGATTTGGAAATTTCCGGATGTTCAGATTTAGCCCTTCCTTCTATCAAATGTTGATGGTGTCAGGATGTGCACATAAGGGATGCATGTGGTTTTAGAAGAATTGTTTTCTTTGGATGTGCACATTGATCAAATGTTGATCATGGTTAATTGTTAACCTATAATTGAAAATCCCTTCATCAAATATTAAGTGTTCGGATGCCTTCCGATGGCTGACACTCTTCCTGCCTCGATCGATGAAGTGTGGGCTTGCCAAAGCAAGGTGCATTAATCTATCTTGGTAAGGGTGCGAGCGGATAATTGTGATATCCCACTGTCGACATCGGGTCCATCTTAACTAGCTGACATCAAAGGTTGAGTGCCTAGAGGCATAGGGTTGGCATGCACCATATGATGGATGCGAGTAAGGAGTTATTCACCAACCATACAAAAATTGCATGAGGATGCAATTGACAAGCGTTGCCTACCTAAATAACCGCATCGTGAGAGGAAAGCCAAAGCTGACTCATTGTGTTGGTGAAATACGAATCTTGTCCACTAAGAGAGTAGCTCGCATGGACTCTCCGAATTGTTAGTGAGGGCTATCATTTCGAATAAAATAGTGGGAGTATTTTAATTGAAGTCCAAATTAAAATAAATTGTAGTTGAAATTTTGGTACTGATTTTATTCTGCATAAATTCTTGTAGAATTCCATTGCAAGTGTGTCACACTCCACGTTGTCTCTGAGAGCCATCCTTGAGAAGGATAAGCTCAGTGGGACTAATTACATGGACTGGTATAGGAACCTGAGAATTGTTCTCAAGCAAGAGCGAAAGCTCTATGTCTTGGAAGAAGAAGCCCCCGAGGTGCCGACCGGGAACTCTTCCCGTGCTGAGAAGGATACTTATAAGAAGTATACTGATGATGCTTTAGATGTCGAATGCCTTATGCTTGCCACTATGAACTCTGAGCTTCAGAAGCAACATGAGAACATGGGGTGCATGGAGATTGACGAGCATCTCAAGAAAATGTTTCAAGGGCAGGCTCGTCAAGAGAGGTTCGACATCACAAAAGCGTTGTTTCAGTTCAAGATGGGAGTTCGAGACTCAGTAGGGACTCACGTACTCAAGATGATTGGGTATATAGAGATCCTTGAAAGGTTGGGTTTTCCTTTTGGTCAAGAGTTGGCCACAGATCTGATCCTGCAATCGTTGCCGGACAGTTATGAGCAGTTCGTCTTGAACTACAACATGAATGAAATAGACAAGACACTGCCCGAACTCCTAGGCATGTTGAGAACTGCCGAAATCAATATGAAGAAGGCCAAGCCTGCCAGCCCCATATTGATGGTGCGTAAGGTCAAGGGCAAGGCCAAGGGCTCTAAGAAGGCGAAGGTGGGACCTAAGTCATATCTTGAGCCCATGTCTTCTGCACTGATGAAAAAGAAAAGCACGGTGAAGGAAGGGAAATGCCACCACTGTGGTAAGGCTGGTCATTGACGAAGGAACTGTCCTTCGTACATTGAGGGTCTGAAGAAATTGAAGGGAGGTATGACTTCCGCTTCTAATGTTTACGTTATAGACATAAACCTTTCTGCTCCTTCATCTTGGGTATTGGATACCGGATGTGGTTCTCACATTTGTACAAATGTGCATGAACTGGAAAGGAGAAGATTGCTGAGTAAAGGGGAGGTGGACCTCCGCGTCGGCAATGGAGCAAGAGTTGCTGCTGTAGCCGTAGGAGTTTACCGTATTTCTTTGCCCAGTGGGCTTGTAATAGAACTTGATAATTGTTATTTTGTTCCGGCCATAACTAGAAACATTATATCTATTTCATGTTTGGACATGATTGGATTTTCTTTTATAATTAAGAACAACTATTGTTCTATATTTAAGAATGATGTTTGTTATGCTGTAGCCCAATTGTTTAATGGTCTTTATATTTTGAACTTGAACCATCTGATCTATAATGTAGAAAATAATAAAAGACTAAGAACAAATGACTCGAACCCTACTTTTCTCTAGCATTGTCGTTTGGGCCATATCAATGAGAAGCGCATATCCAAGCTCCATAGAGATGGACTTTTGGACTCATTTGATTATGAATCATTTGAGCGATGCGAATCTTGTTTGTTAGGCAAGATGACTAAAGCTCCTTTCACTGGTTATACTGAGAGGGCTGAGGATCTCTTGGGTGTTGTACATAGTGATGTATTCAGACCCATGAGTTCCATGGCTAGAGGTGGATATTTCTACTTTGGTACATTTACTGATGATTTCAGTAGATACGGATATGTGTATCTTATGAAGTGCAAATCCGAGACCTTTGAAAAGTTCAAAGAGTTCAAGAATGAAGTAGAAAACCAGTTGGGTAAAAGGGTTAAAGTACTCTGATCTGATCGAGGTGGCGAATACCTGAGTCATGAGTTCCGTGATCATCTGAAAGAGTGTGGTATTGTATCACAGCTCACTCCACCTAGAACACCACAACACAATGGTGTGTCTGAGAGGAGAAATCGTACACTGTTAGACATGGTACGTTCGATGATGAGTCATGCAGACTTGCCTGTTTCCTTTTGGGGTTTTGCTTTAGAGACTGCTGCAATGACATTGAATCGCGCTCCAACGAAAACGGTTCTGAAGACACCATATGAGATATGGACTGGGAAGCGTCCTAGTATGTCGTTCATTAAAATTTGGGGCTGTGAGGCATACGTGAGACGTCAAATGCCTGACAAGCTGGAACCCAAATCGGATAAATGTTATCTAGTGGGATATCCTAAGGAAACGAAAGGGTATTACTTTTAACTACCGTCTGAGGGCAAAGTGTTTGTCGCAAGGACTGGTGTCTTCTTGGAGAAAGAGTTCTTATCAAGAAAGACTGAAAAGGTAGAGCTTGAAGAAGTTCAAGAACCACATGTAGTGAATGAACCAGAATTGGATTCTGAGACAGGACTACAAGATGTTGTAGCTAGAGAACCTGCTCAGGGAACACAAGTCCTACGTAGATCTGGTAGACCGAGGTTTGAGCCTGAGAGATATGGATTTCTCGTGTCTCAAATAGGTAATGTGATGCTTATGGATCATGATGATGAGCCAGCAACCTAACAAGAGGCTATGAATGGACCGGACTCCGACAAATGGCTTGAGGCTATGAAATCCGAAATGGACTCCATGTATGCAAACCAAGTTTGGAACTTGGTGGAACCACCTGAAGGGGTACGACCCATAGGTTGCAAGTGGGTCTTCAAGAAGAAGACCGACATGGATGGGAATGTACAGACATTCATAGGGCGACTGGTGGCTAAGGGTTTCAAGCAAATTCATGGTATTGACTATGATGAGACCTTTTCCCCTGTTGCCATGGTAAAGTCCATAAGGATATTGCTTGCTATTGCTGCTTATTATGACTACGAGATCTGGCAGATGGATGTCAAAACGGCTTTCCTTACTGGAAATCTCCTTGAGGAAGTGTATATGACACAACCCGAGGGTTTTGTATCCCCAGATGAAGCCACTAAAATATGCAAGCTGAATAAGTCCATCTATGGACTGAAACAAGCCTCTCATAGTTGGAATCTTCGTTTTGATGAGAAAATCAAAGAGTTTGGTTTCATCAAGAATGAAGATGAGCCTTGTGTTTACAAGCGAATCAGTGGGAGCATTGTTGTCTTCCTGATACTGTATGTAGATGACATACTGTTGATTGAGAATGGCATTCCTACCCTGAAAGTTGTTAAGAACAACCTAGGGAACTGATTTTCAATGAAGGATTTGGGTGAAGCAACTTATATACTCGGTATTAAGATCTATAGAGATAGATCGAAGAAGTTGTTGGGTTTGACCCAGAGTACGTACATCGAAAAGGTGTTGAAGCGGTTCAACATGCTTGAGTCCAAGAAAGGATTTTTGCCCATGTCTCATGGTGTGAATCTCTCTAAGGACCAGTGTCCAAAGTCTTATGAAGATAAGTACCGCATGAAGTTGATTCCATATGCTTCGGCAATTGGATCAATCATGTACGCAATGTTATGTACTCGACCCGATGTCTCCTTTTCTTTGAGCATGACTAGCAGGTATCAGTCAGACCCCGGTGAGTGTCACTAGATTGCAGTCAAGAATGTCCTGAAGTACTTACGAAGGACTAAGGATGTGTTCTTGGTGTATGGTGGAGAGGAAGAGCTCGTTGTAAGTGGTTACACGGATGCTAGCTTCCAAACTGATAGAGATGACTCCAAGTCTCAGTTAGGTTTTGTGTTTTGCCAGAATGGAGGAGCTGTGAGCTGGAAGAGTTCCAAGCAAGAGACAGTTGCTGATTCTACAACAGAGGCCGAGTATATCGCCGCAGCTAATGCAGCGAAGGAGGCTGTATGGATTAGGAAATTCATCGGCGAGTTTGATGTAGTTCCTAGTATTGTTGGTCCCGTAGTTCTCTACTGTGATAACAATGGTGCAATTGCTCAATCTAAGGAACCTAGATCCCATCAGCGCTCCAAGCACATACTTCGGCGGTTTCATCTTATTCTTGAGATTGTCGAATGAGGAGATGTAAACATTTGCAGAGTGTCGACTGAGGAAAATATTGCGGATCCGCTGACAAAGCCTCTCGCGCAGAGAAAGCATGATGGTCATACTAGATTGATGGGTATACGATACCTAAATGATCAACTCTATCGAGAATCTTGTGGATTGCATGTAAATATGTATTTTGTTGGCTATTTGTTCATATGATGAACATTGTACATAATTTTTCTCTTACAATTAATGGCAAATTCTTTTATTATGAATTTTTCTATATGATAGTTAAATGTTAACATAATAGATACCCTTAGAATGTTCGCTTCCATGGGACATCAAGTACGTGACTTGAATGTGAGAGCCTATGATTTATTTGAAGCTTGATTCTTAAAAGGTCCCTGGTCGAGTATCATCATAGAAGCTAAGGGTGATGATGATACATGAAGGCTAGCACGTGCGTTCACTGATGACCGGTTCTCACAGGTCATGATATTGTGATATCAAGTCATCACGTGGGTACTTGTTAGTGAACAAGTTGTACTGGACAGACCCAACCTGAGACTACTCTGTGGATTGTCATTCAATTGTGTCACGAGTAGGTCTCAATTGACAATGGTGTTGTGGTCCTTTGACCTGAAGTCACAACATTCATCAAGTGAGGAAGAGCGTGCTTTGATGCCATCTAAAGTCTTCCTTGAGAAAGGTTGATGATAAGGGTGGTTGTTGGGCATGTTACGAATCATTTGGGTGTTTGTGTGTGAGCAGATATGGAATTTGTCCTCCTGTATGACAGGAGTTGCATCCATGGGCCCCTTGATGGAACTGGACTTAGAAATGCATGGCCATGCTTGGTTGAGTCAATATGTGATATTGGACTCACCATTCTCTGGAAGTCCGTCCTAGATCAAGAAACTTGGATTGAGCTATTACGAGGGTGACACTGTCCATGCCTCTAGTTCTTTCTGAATGTAAGGGACAAAGACAACGCTGATACATTGGTCATAAAGGCTTATGAGTTATAAACTCTTATTGCTTGGGGAGCAATAATGCATTGCTAGATGCCTCTCATTGTTTGTGAGGTTTTTGATTTGATACTTTCAAGATCAAGTGGGAGTCTGTTGGAGTCACCATTGTGATCTAGAAGTGGTCAAACATGTAACCTCACTGCCAACGCGATATGAGCCTGCAGGGTCGCACATAAGAGATGTGGAGAAGTTGGATGATTGACTGTGTTGGTAAAGGTTACCAATCACCGACCTGAATGGGGTTGTGGGCAAAGTGTAGCCTTAAAGAAGAGTCGGGTTGGGCAAGGTGTCGCCTTGGAGGATTGGTGCACGGATTCTCACCGATCGACGAGAATCGTCGAGAAGTGTTCTCTGATTCTCGCCGATCGACGAGAATCGTCGACTGTGTTCGACGTGTATCGTCGATGATTCTCGACGATCGACGAGAATCGTCAACCTACGATTCGACGTGAATCGTCGGGCATTCTCGCCGAATCTGCTGGTGATTCTCGCCGACCGATTCTCGCCGACTGGTTCTCACCGATCCTAGCCGATACTCGCCGATTCTTAGTGATTCTCGACGATCGATTCTCACCGATCGGCTGGTGATTCTCGCCGATTCTGGAACCCTTATTCTTGGGTGGTCTGCGGATAGCGACACTCCTAAGTCTATTTTATACTTTAGGTATAAATAGAATACTTAGGGTTTTCGGGATTGACATGATTTCACAGGCGCGATCAACCCTCGGCTGATAGAAACCCGCGATGGAAGAGTTCCATTCCGCGATCGTTCCGCCGATCCAGATCCCGCCGCCGGAAGAGTTCCGCCGTCGTGCTCGCTCCGTCGACCACCTCTTCTCCGGCGATCGTCGCTGGCGCTGCAATCCCTGGCGCGGACCTAGCAGTCCGTGGGAAAGCAAGGTGCGGTCATCGTTCTTCCCGATCTTCCGTGCGACGGAAAGCTCGGCGTTTTCCCGCTCGTGTGGATTCCTGCAGAGACGTGGATATTATTCCACGTAGAACTCGCCACCAGCAGGAATACAAAGTTTGGAGCATCTCCGTTGAGTTGTGACTCAACGCCACCGAGGTAATTTTGCATAGTTGTATGTCAACTTCTTGATTCAACTGTTATGGCCCGATCCCATTTCTTTTGGGTTTTCTTGATGTTTTATTCTTCCGCTGCGTGCACAAGCGTTGTGCCATCCTCATAGAGAAACCCAATAGAGGTGACCTCCCATTTCTTGCTGAAGTCAAGAGTGCACATTCTCAGCATATCCTCCATAGTACGGTTCGTCCTTTCAGTTTGCCTGTCAGTTTGAGGATGGAAAGTCATACTGAACTTTAGCTTTATGCAGAAACTCTTCTGAACCATTCTCCAGTCCTTGGACGTGAAACGTCCATCACGACCGCTGACTATACTTTTAGGAATCCCATGTAGTCACACAATGTTGCGAACATACAACTCTACCAACTTCCCAACGCTGTCCTCCTTCCGATTTGGGATGAAGTGAGCCACTTTGGTTAAGCGATCCACAATCATCCAAATCGCGTCGTTACCCTGCAGCGTTCTAGGTAACCCGTGCAAAAAATCCTTGGAGATGTCATCGAATTTCCACTCGGGGATAGGAAGAGGCTTCAGGAACCCGCCTGGCTTCTGACACTCGGCCTTCAGCAAGGCACAAGTTTGGCATCGATTCACGTACAAAGCTATATCCCGCTTCAGTCCAGGCCAGCAAAAGGATTTCTTCATATCCAAGTATATCTTTGTACTGCCCGAGTGAATGGAGTACTTTGTAAAGTGAGCCTCAAACATCAACTTCTCACAGAGATTACCGAATTGCGGTACACAAATCCTTCTGTCCATCCTCAGAATACCATCAATTATCTCCCAGGCACTGCTCTCTCCCTTTTGAGCTTCCACCACGTATGGTTGAAACTCCACATCCAAACGAGTCGCTTCTCGAATACGATCAGGCAAATCGTTCTGCATTTCAATGGAGTTCAACCGAGCCATGCTAGACTCGCCTCTTGCTACACATTCCATGCCGAGGGACTCCCAGTCAAGCACCAACCGGTCATCATGAGCTTCTATCCAACTCCCTTGCCCATGGTACTTTCTACTCAAGGCATCGGCCCCCACATTGGCTTTGCCTGGCCTATACTGAATCGCCACCTCATAGTACCCAAGGAACTCGACCCATCTGCGTTGCCGTATATTCATGTCCTTCTGATCTAAGAGATACTTCAGGCTTTTATGATCCGTGAAGATCTCCACCTTCACACCGTAAACATAGTGTCGCCATATTTTCAACGCAAAAGATACTGCCGCCAATTCCAAGTCATGGACGGGGTAATTCCTCTCATGAGGCTTCAGCTGCGTAGACCCAAAGGCTATCACGCTGCCATGTTGCACCAAAATACAACCAAAACCGCATCCCGATGCATCACTGAAAATTTGAAATCCTTCGGTCACCTTCGGTAGACTTAGGATTGGAGCTATCATCAGCCTTTCCTTCAGTGTCTCAAATGCCTGATTGCACTCCTGAGTACACACAAACTTCTATTCCTTACGAGTTAGTGATGTGAGGGGTAGAGCTATACGCGAAAACGTTTCCACGAATCTTCTATAGTACCTGGCTAGTCCAAGAAAATTTCGGACTTCCGCCACGGTTCTCAAAATCGGCCAATCTCTGATTGCTTCCACTTTTGTTGGATATACCTCCACCCCATTCCCACTAATCACGTGGCCCAAAAATTCCACCCTCTCTAACCAAAACTGGCACTTTGAGAACTTTGCAAAAAGCTGGTTCTCTCTCAACACTTGCATGACTACTCTCAAGTGAGTCTCATGCTCCACCTTCGATTTGGAGTAGACCAGAATGTCATCAATAAAGACAACTACAAATGAGTCCAAGTATTTACGAAATACTCGATTCATCAAATCCATGAATACGGATGGTGCATTCGTCAACCTAAACGATATCACTGAGAACTCAAAATGACCATACCTCGTACCAAATGCTGTCTTGGGTATGTCCTCGTCTCGAATTCACAACTATTAATATCCTGACTTCAAGTCCAATTTTGAATACACCATAGACCCCACCAGCTGGTCAAACAGGTCATCTATCCGAGGAATCAGATACTTATTCTTGACCATCAATTTATTTAACTCTCGGTAGTCTATGCACAACCGCATACTACCATCTCTCTTCTTCATGAACAACACATGCGCGCTCCACGGTGAAGAACTGGGTCTGATATACCACTGCTCCAACAGTTCCTGCAACTGTACCTTGAGTTCAGTCACCTCCTTTGTTGTCATTCTGAACGGAGGACGTGACACCGGCCTAGCCTCGGGCGCTAACTCAATCGTGAAATTAATCTCTTGCCAAGGAGGAGCTCTAGGAAGTTCATCCAGAAACACATCCTTGAACTCTGCCACTACGTGCACTTCCCCAAGCAATAACTTTGAAAGGCGAACCTCCAATAATGCTACAAGAGCTACTCCACCATGGTTAACTGCCCGCACCAACTGCATGGCCGAAATCAGGGAACAGGCCACTCCATTAAGGCCCTCAAACTTGACTTCTGCCTGCCCTTCTCTTCTTAGGGTCACCACCTTGGACAAGCAATCAATTCTGGCACGCTGCACTGCTAGCTTATCCATTCCCAATATCACATTAAACTCAACCAACGGTAGGACCGTTGCTATCAACACGAAGTAAACTCCTCCTAGCTCACAACAAATGCGCCCTTTCTCCCCGGTGGTCATGGATGACCCATTGGGCATGCCCACCTTCAACTCTGCACCGGCCGAGAACGACTAAACTCCAATCCTCTGGATGAAGCTTTCCACAAGGAAAGAGTGCGACGCTCCCATATCAAACAATACCCTAGCGGGTTATCCTGAAACCAACACAAAGCCTAAAACATAGACATCAAACATAATGGTCTAGAAGTATGAAGCATAAGGTTATACTTAAACTTCCTCATACCTGTCACCACATCTGGCTAGTGGAACACTTCCTGCTGTCCAAGGTTGTAGGCCCTTGGTTGCACCGGTTGGAACCGAGAAGCGCTAGACTCCGCCATCTTCCATTTTTCTGTAGCACTGGGCAGGAGCGCACAGTCTGCTCCTGCCTTGCCTCTTGCTACGCACCTCCTTGGTTAGAAAAACGAGCAATGTGCCTCACCTTACCACAGTTGAAGAATGTCGGTGGCCCCTTAGAGTGAGACCCTCCGGACATCCACTTACTTTTCTCACCGGACTTGTATGGGTGAGGCTTCTTCCTCCATCTATTCCTTTCAGACTTTTCTTAGGATTGAGAAGGCTTCCCTTTTCCTTGCTTGGGCACAAAACCATTACGACGTTGGCATCGCTCTAGATCACTCTCCAACATCCTTTCATCCTCAACTAGCTCATTGAAACCAGCTCTCTTCATGGCAATGAGGGGTTATTTTAGATTCACCCTCAGCCCCTAGTAGAAGAGGTTATCCCTCTCCTCATCGTCCGCCATGGTCGTTCCCGCGTAACGACCCAAACTAGTGAACTCCTGCACATACTCTTCCACCGTCTTATCTCGTTGCATCAAGTGCAGAAATTGCGTTTGAAGGGACAACCTTGTTGAAACAGGAATGTACTTCTTTAGGAAAGCATCCCCAAATTTTTCCATGGTGGGGGTGCGTCCAGGAAATTGGTGGTCGCTATGGCTCACCCACCACAACTTTGCGTCTCCCTCCAACATGAAAGCTGCAAACTCAGATTTCTTCTACTCTGGTGTCTCTGCTGTCCTTAGAAGCCCTTGAATACGTGCCCACCAATCCTCTGCATCAGTCGGCATACCAACTCCCTTGAACGTGAGAGGATGGAAGCTCAAAAAATACTTCATTTGCCGGTCTCCAGATCTAACCACCACTCTTTCGGCCAACAGTTGTACTCGCCTGGCTTCTCTGCCCGGCACAGTCGTTGTCGTATCCGGTGTAGCAGGGGTTGCTACCTGAGCTGTCGCTTCAGCTTGAGCTACCACCATTGCTTCTGCAAGCATGCGACAGAAGTCGGCCGCATTTACACCCATGCCCAAAGGACCCTGAGCAATGGCACTGCTTGCCGAAAGTTCTTCTCTTGGTCTTGACGTACCCGCCTCGTTGCTTGCACTCTTAAGAAAAGCAAGAAAACAAGGAATCAGTCTCTAATCACAAGACTCAAACATAAGGACACTCTTGGTCTCGCATTACTCTTTTGTGGATAACTTTTATACGCACTGACCTTGAATCTAAACTGCCTCTGATACCAAATTGTAACACCTCCCCTGTAATGACCGTATAATATGGGTTCGGCCGGGGCCCCACAACATACAGACACCACAGCTTTAGTATTATAAGATGATATCACTACCCAATCTCAAAGCTCATAATCAAACCACATCGGAAAGAGCAAACCAGACTAGAAGTTATCCACATACACAAGAGTATCGAAACGACCTTATGTCCTTACAACACAAGAGAGTCCAAACTCTATTAATACATATCAATAACAATGTGCATAAACACTCCAAGGCTACCTCGGCATGCAAGCCGGAAAACAAACACATCAAGCATACAAGGCCATCAAATGAAACAGAGCTAGTTCAATACTAGAAACACTTCATGAGGCTTAGGCCCTTCTGGCCGGCGAGCTAGCTCCTGCTTGCGATCCTTGCCCTGTAAAAATTTTGTTGTAACGGGGGTCAGCAAAGACTGACCTCAAACTATGTAACAAACACCTCTCCTCCCGGCCTCCCCTAACGGACCCCGGGGTACCACTCCAACCTGCAAGTTAGCACTTCGTATACCATATATATAAACAAGTAAAGCACTAAAAGAACAGGCTTGGATGTCTCAAACAACATACACATTTTCTATGTTGAGCATATAAATAAATAAGGCCTACTATGCAGCATGTATGCAAAACCCAGGCTTCACCCAAGGCACCCTATCGCGTATGCTTCTAGCACATCATCAAACATCTGGGTACTTCCAATTTCCCCATTGGCATTAAGCCTCAAACAAAAGGGTACTGCAATTCCCCTAATGACATACAAGCCGGCACACGGAACTCTTGCCCAGGCCCCACTCGCTCATAGTCTTAGACCCGGGCTTGCCTGCAAGCTCTGACTTCTCATGTCAGGATTCCGTCTAACACACTGACCGATTCTAAGAACCCTTGCTGGACCCCACCCGCTCATGGCCTCATTGCCAGTGCTTGCCCAATGCTTGGCATTCTTGTCAGTCTCAGAAAAGGGGACTAGTCTCGCCGGGACAATTTCCACACATGACTTGCACGTCACGGGATAGCCAGCCGACCATAAGACAAAGCAACGCCTTAGCACATTATAATCCAAAATCATTCCCACTCTAATCCCTCATTTGTACTGCAACGTCCCCGCACTCCAAGGAAACCATCTACCGCCAATGCGAAGCTAACCTTGTCCACCAAGGAAACCATCTACCGCCATTGCGGAGCTAACTTTGTCCGGTTCTGGCTACACGTACTCACTCGAGAAAAGGGGGAAAACAAACATCACAAACGACATCTTGCCGCAACGGATTTCTACAAAATCCTTAAAGCTTGTATACAACATCATCGAGTCGGACTAACGGTCGCGACCACGGCTTCACCCACAATGCCAAATCCACTAACGGAGCGGATCTCTAATCCAAAGACATGTCGGGGACAGATTCAATCGACCCGGAGGTTCCTCTTGAACCATGGTGACCCAAACCCCTCTCATGTGATGGATTTGATGCCCAAAAGCTTAAAAGAAAAGATGCTAAACACGCATCCTAAAACCAAGAGGAGAAATGTCGTTACCTTACGACCCCTCTTCCTAGCCATGAAAACTTAGCCGGAGGAAAACCTTCACAACGGTCTTGCCTCCACGGCTCCGGACTCTGCTCGCAATTTGGAGCACCGAAGCTTCTCCAGCAGCCGAATCTCTCCTTCACCTCCTTCCTTGCTCTCCCTTCTCTCTAGAACTTAGACAGAGAGTGTTTGAAGAAGAATGAGAGTTTCTAAACCCTATTCTCGGACTTAACTTAGCAGGGACAACCCTGGACCATCAGATCCCAAAGGGAGGAAATGAACGACCACGATCCAAACTGAAAATCAAAACACCTAGGCCGAACACGGCTTGTGACATGCCCTTGTCCAAGGCCGCGATCCTCAATCGATGCCGAAACCATCGCACCCAGAATAGGAAACGGGCTCTGAGCACGCTCGTGTCAAAGCTGACACGCTCGTGTTACGAAGTACACGGCCGTGTGTCTGGGCGTGTTCCTCCACCGACACAGGACCAAAAACCACCTGAGGAGAACACGGGTATGCAACACGCCCATGTCACATTTGACACGCCCGTGTCAAACACGAACACGCCTGGGCTCCAGGCCATGTTTATCCCCTCACACGACACGACTCACAACCCGCGTAGGACACGACCTGGGACATGCCCGTGTCTCAGGCCGTGTTTGTAGTCTCGACGATCGTCGACTGCCTTTTGTCTACTTCGTGGAAAATTCGTCGAACACACGTACGACATAGCCTTGGACACGCCGGTGTCCCAGGCCATGTTCACTATCTCGACACTTCGTCGAGCGTAGTTCGTCAAATTCCCGGGCTCTCGACAAACCCGAGCACGACCCGGCCATGGACACGCCCGTGTCCTAGGTCGTGTTTAATGTCTCGGCACTTCGTCGAGACCAAAATATCGACCACACGAGTTTTTCGTCGAACCCGAGCAGGACACGGCCAGGGACATGCCGGTGTCCTAGGCCGTGTGACTCTCACCAAGACCCAAACTTGGCTCTGAACGCTGTCGTCCCTCTTTCGAATTTTGGGGCGTTACAACTCTCTCCCCCTTAAAAGAATTTCATCGCGAAATTACAGAAGGCGAAAAGGGGTACACAAAACATAAATGATACCTGAATGAAAAAACTCTGGATACTCCTCCAGCAAGGTTTGTTCTCGCTCCCAAGAGAGCTCCTCACGACCGAAATTGTCCCATCAGTCTTTTACGAGTTTACCTCTTTGTTCTGCAACTGCTGAATTACTGAATCCTCTATAGCAACTAGACGAACTCGCATCCTCAAGTCTTCCTCTATCGGCACCGATGCCGATTCGATCACCACACTAGCATCTACCAAGGCTTTCCTCAAGACGGAGACATGGAAGATGTCGTGCAATCCACTCAGCTCTGCAGACAACTCTAATCGGTACGCTGCTTCTCCCACCCGTTCAACAACCTTGAAAGGTCCCAAAAACCTTGGACTCAACTTATTGAGTCGGCGAATCCGTGAAACGCCTTTGAATGGCTTAATCTTTAAATAGACCCAATCTCCTACCGCAAACTCCATCTTCCTGTGGCGAGCATTAAAATATTTTGCTTGCCGATCTTGAGCCACCTTCACGCGCTCTTGAATGGTCCGCACCGACTCACAAGCATCAGCTGCCACTACTTTTCCCAATAGCTTGGTATCTCCCGCCTCTGTCCACGACATCGGTGTTTGACATCGTCTCCCATACAAAGCATCGTATGGCGCCATTTTTATACTTGCTTGGTAACTGTTATTGTACGCGAACTCCACCATGAAGAGGTGATCCTCCCATTTCTTGCTGAAGTCAAGAGTGCACATTCTCAGCATATCCTCCATAGTACGGTTCGTCCTTTTGGTTTGCCCGTCAGTTTGAGGATGGAAAGCCGTACTGAACTTTAGCTTCGTGCCGAAACTCTTCTGAACCATTCTCCAGTCCTTGGATGTGAAACGTCCGTCACGATCGCTGACTATACTTTTAGGAATCCCATGTAGTCGCACAATGTTACGAACATACAACTCTACCAGCTTCTCAACGCTATCCTCCTTCCGATTTGGGATGAAGTGAGCCACTTTGGTTAAGCGATCCACAATCACCCAAATTGCGTCATTACCATTCTGCGATCTAGGTAACTCATGCACAAAATCCTTGGAGATGTCATCGAATTTCCACTCGGGGATTGGAAGAGGCTTCAGGAACCCGCCTGGCTTCGGACACTCGGCCTTCAGCAAGGCACAAGTTTGTCATCGATTCACGTACAAAGATACGTCCCGCTTCAGTTCAGGCCACCAAAAGGATTTTTTCATATCCAAGTACATCTTTGTACTACCCGGGTGAATGGAGTACTTTGTAAAGTGAGCCTCAAACATCAACTCCTCACGGAGATTGCCGAACTGCGGTACATAAATTCTTCTGTCCTTCCTCAGAATCCCATCAATTATCTCCCAGGCGTTGCTCTCGCCATTTTGAGGTTCCACCACATATGGTTGAAACTTCACATCCAAACGAGTCGCTTCCCGAATACGATCAGACAAATCATTCTGCATTTCAATCCAGTTCAACCGAGCCACGCTAGACTCGCCTCTTGCTACATATTCCATGCCGAGGGACTCCCAGTCCTGCACCAACCGCTCATCATGAGCTTCTATATAACTCCCTTGCCCAGAGTACTTTCTACTAAAGGCATTGATGGCATGCGAACAGACTCTTATTGTGGTTGGTTCGATGAGTCGATCGTCGTGGGCTTGCTAAGGTAGGCAAGTGCACCTATCGCAAGTAGTACTCGATATTCGGGAGAATACCGAGGTCGTATTGTTCTCGGGGTCGGGTTGATTATTCTTACTCCTCCAGGAGGACTATTATTTTACTGAAAGTAAGGCAGAGATTTTAAAAACTAAAGACGGAATAAATAAAAGAGCGAAAAATGATTTAGAAATATTCGATGAAGGGTTAACGCTCGGCACCGAATAGAATTAAGACTAAAATGACTTTTTATAATTATTGAACTTAGATTTCAAATTAATAAAAGGCAACTTGGACATGGAGGTTCCACAAATGTGAGCGCACTTATCTCTAGGAATTTTGCTCACCTGAACAGTAAGACTATTCCACCGAACGTTAGTCCGACGAAGGATTCCGCTTAACGCCCGCTTTACACTAAGAACCCCGCTATTGGGTGGTGAACCCAATCTGGAAGAATTATGCTTGTCCTCTCTCGAGGGTATGCACACAACTCTCTTTACCCAGGGGTGATATGTCCATACGCACAGCCTCTCGGCTAGCTAGTGTATGGATAACAGAAATAGGGCCCACACATCGATTTGTGATCCTATGTATCGTTAACCCTGGGTAAACCTTAAGTCCTAAAATTAAAGTGAAAATTAAGAACTTTAATTATTTCAAATCATTTTTTAATGTCCCAATGCTTTTCGATGCCGAGGCTAATAGCGATTAGCCACACATCGGTATGTGGACGGCTTTATAATTTGATGAGCCGCGAGTTCGTAACTAAACGATAGCACTTGAATCCATAAGGCAGCCCACAAAAGACACAAAATTGGCTCAAAAAAGTGAACCCTTGGCCCTTATAGAAATGGGCAATTTATAGGTCCAAGTACACGCCCTCCGACACGGGCGTGTCGGGGGGGGCATGTCAGCACTGTTTGCGATGTGATCCGGCGATTTGACGGCATAGTTGACTTCGAGCTTCATACGAGGGTCACGCCCTAGGTCACGGGCATGACTCGGGGCGTGTCGAGGAGGTAGATCCGGTGCGGGTTGCGTAAAAAGTCACCGACAGCTTCTTGTCGGCCAGGTGGAGGAGTACACGTGTCGGTCACGCCTATGTCTTTGTCTACACGGGGCGTGTCAGGTTGGTGTCGACGAATGTCGAGTGCATTATGTCGAATTGGGAAGTTGTCGAGCGAAAATTGTCGAGAGCAAGTGACACGGGCGTGTCGAGTTGGTTGACATGGGAGTGTCAGGTGGGTCGACGATCGTCGAGAGAAATTCGTCGAGCTTGAGTGTCACGACCACGGTCACGGGGCGTGTCAAATGACATGGGCATGACTAACTTTTCTCTTCAAAAACAGTACGTCTCCACGAGTTTGAGGTATCATGCCCTGGTCACGGGCGCGCCCCAAAGTATACTGTTGGGTACATTGGTTTAAATGTACCTGATTTGAAGAAGCATCACCCAACTCAATGATATATATCAAAATGTATTTGATGTATTTTGAGTTACTTGTGCAGGTTAAGTATTTGCAGGACTGAAGAAGAAGTTTCTAAGTCCATGTGTCGACACCCAGAGGGAAAGTGTCGACACTTAAGAAGACTTGTGTCGACACCCAGACAATCAGTGTCGACACTTGGAGTATTTGTGTCGACACCAGGGATGCTGAGTCGACACCAGACAGAAAGTGTCGACACAAGGAGCTGTGTCGACACTCAATGAAGAAAAGCTAGTAAAGCTGTGTCGACACTTAACAATTGTGTCGACACCCAGAGAAACTATGTCTACATCAGAAAGTGTCGACACTTGGAGGTTGTGTCGACACTCAGCAAAAGCTAGCAGAGACTAAGTACAAGTGTCGACACCCAGAACAATGTGTCGACACACTGCAGAAGAGTCAACACTTGAAGTCAGTGTCGACACAAAGAACAATGTGTCGACACTCAGCTGAAGACTCAACACTTGAAGAAAGTGTCGACACAAGTAGCTGTGTCGACACTTAGCAAAGATCAGCAAAGTTCAAGAATATTCTAAGTACAAGTGTCGACACTAAGGAGATGTGTCGACACTCAACCAGAGTCTCAACACATGGAAGAATGTGTCGACACAAGGAGCTGTGTCGACACTCAGCAAGTATCAACACTGAAGATATGTGTCGACACCAAGAAGCAGTGTCGACACTTATCAAGTACAACACATGAAGATGTGTCGACACAAAGATGTTGTTTCGACACTTAGAAGAATTCAGCAAAAATCTGAAGTACAAGTACTTGTGTCGACACACATTATCAGTGTCGACACATGAAGAAGAAGCAGTGTCGAGACATAGAATTGACAACACAAGGAGTTGTGTCGACACCTTGTAGGCTAGTGTCGACACTTCGACAACATGTGTCGACACTTGGTCTATAAGTGTCGACACGTCAAGATAGAAAGTCTCGACACTTTCAGACAGTTAGAGAATTTTCAAGAACTGACTGGATGACTTGACAGCTGCCATTCCAGCCGTTCTACAGCACCTGTCAGAGTTGTCAGAATTCAGTTATGGACCGGACCAACAGGTTACCATGAAGAAGGCCTATAAATAGGCTTATACAGTCTACAGAAACAGTTGTTCAGATTGATGAAGTGGTTCAAGTGATCATTCACAAGAGAAACGCACAAGAAGATCTAGCTTTCAAGTGCAGATCTAAGAAGTTGGAGAGAAAGAGCTCCATCCAAGAAATCAGTTGTTGGAACCAGACTGAGAAGAATGGTTCAGATTTATTCTGAATCTTAAGTAGCAGAGATCAAGGATCAACTGCAGAAGGAGTCAATCTCATTGAGTTCTACTTTCAAGAAGCTTTGAAGAATGCTAAGTCAGATTGATTTCAGCTGAGTTCTTCCAAGAACTCATCAAAAATCTCACAACTTATCTCTCTTTCATCTGAGTTGTTGAGTTTATACTTTTTGTATTCATTATAACTTGTAGGGTCCTTAGGGATCTGAGATTGTAAGCCTGCAATTATAAAGGCTGAGGGTAGGAGAGTTTTATCTCTGAGTGTAGGCCTTGGTGGCTGAGTGTAGGCCTTGGTGGCTGAGTGTAGGCCTTGGTGGCTGAGTGTAGGCCTTTGTGGCTGAGTGTAGGCTTTGTGGAAAAGCTGAGTTGTAGGGCCTTGGGCTTGAGGTGTAGGAGCCTGTTTTGGGTTCTGAGTTAGTGGAGAAGTTTGGCAGAATCTAGTACACTGCTAGATAGGCGAAGGGGGAAAGTGGATGTACCCAAAGCTTAGGGAACCACTATAAAACTCTGTGTCTACTGTGTGTTTGTGGATTGTTGTGATTGCTGAATGTGTGATGTGATAAATTAGATGTAATTCTGTGATATTATCTGTTTGCTGCCTAAAAAGTTAAAAAGATTCAAGTCACCTATTCACCCCCCCCCCCCCCTCTAGGTAATTAGGTACAATATCTTTCAAGTGGTATCAGAGCGAGGTTGCTCAAAAAGGACTAACAGTCTGAGGAGATCCTGTTGGCAGATTCAGTCTAAGTGTATTACAGAATCAAGAACATTAAGAACCATGAGTTCCACTGAAAATCACAAGGAATTGGGATCCATGAAGCTACCCATATGCAGGAAAGATATCTTTGGGATATGGAAGGAAAGGGTGAGGCTGTTTATGGAAGCCTCAGACCCTAGGATTTACATCACAGTAAAAGAAGGGCCATATGTGCCCATGAAGGTGTCAGTCTTGGATGCCAATCAGATAACACCTAAGGATTTCTCTGAGATGACAAAGGATGAAATTGTTCTAGCCACTATGGATAAGAGGGATCAGAACATAATAGTGAGTGCCATAGATGATGCAACTTTTCAGAATCTGATACACTGTAAGACAGCTAAAGAAATGTGGGAAACTCTTATTGTGTACATGGAGGATTCTGAAGAAGTAAGAAAAGACAGAAAATCCTTGCTAAATTAAGAATATGAAAGTTTTAGACAAGGAAAAGCTGATAGCATAACTGAGTGCTATAAGAAGTTCTACAGAATAGTGAATGAGCTCATGTCCTATGGCAGAGAGTTCAGTAATTATGAACTCAATGATAAGTTTCTAAGGTCCCTAACTAAAGATTGGGACACCAAGATCTGTGTCATTAGAGAAATGGCTAAGTTGGCAGAAATTCCTCCACCTACACTGTTTGGCAAACTGCTGTCATATGAAATGCAGTTGACAGTGGGGAAAGAAGAGGAAAAATCCACAAGAAATGAACACAAGGAAAAAACAGTGGCCTTTAAATCAGAAGCCCCCAGAAAGTACAGGAGTAAGTCACCTACTCCACCTCCAAAGGTAGTTGAATCTGAGTCAGATGTGTCAGTCAGCACAAAGTCTGAAAGCAGTGAATGTGATGAGGACTTTGCTGCCTTCACAAGACATTTTCAGAAATTCTTAAAGAAGAAACAGTGGAGGACAAGGCCTTCTACATCACAGGGAAAGGAAGACTCTTATCAGAAAAAGAAGTCTTCAAAGAAAGACAGGAAAAAGTCCAAGTCTAGCAAAGCTACACTATCAAAAATTGTGTGCTATTGCTGTAATAGACAAGGACATGTCATTGCAGACTGTCCAGAGAAGAGGAAGGAGTCTAGTGACAAGAAAAGGACTCAATACAAGGGCAAGAAGGAGAAGTCTTTTGTTGCCAAAAAGGACAAGACCCTGTCAGATATCTCTTCTTCAGAAACTGAGTCAGATGCTGAGGCATATATAGGGCTGTTTGCTGAGGAAGAAGAAGAAGAGTTCATGCATATTATGAATTCAATATATGAACAAGAAGACTGTCAGTGCCAAGTACTGATGGCATTGACTGAAAATGACAAAATCCTGGAGCAGCCAGGACCTAGTAAGGTACAAAGTTCAACTTTAAGTTCAGTTTCTTGTGCCAGTACAGAATCAGATTCATCATCATCAAATGATGAGAGTACATCTGAGTCTGAAGAAGATATTTATCAGCTGATAGATGAATATAAAGTACTGTTGCAAGCTTATAAGAAAAGCAAGTCCCTAGCCAAAAGTCAGGCAAAAGAAATTGCTGATCTCAAAGCTGCTGCAACAGATTTTGAGAAGTTATTTGATCAAAAGCTTAATGAGATAGCCAGACTGAAGCACATAACTGTGATTCAGATGGGAACTATATCATTTAAGAATGATCAAATCAAGAGTCTGGAGATTAATCTTCAGAAGGAGAAGGACTTAGTTGCTAGGTTTTCTAAACCTAAGTCAGTTCTACCTTTAATTGATGAATTTGTTCATCACAAAGGTAAAGTTGGACTAGGCTTTACTAAACCTGCAAGGACTGTTCAGTCCAAGTCCAAGTCCAAGGGCAAAGCCCCAACACTCAACAAGTCAGCTGTAGATAAGACAGCAAAGACAGTACCTAAGCAAAGGTACAATAAGTTTGAGTGTTGGTGCTGTGGCAAGGTTGGCCACTTTACAATGGACTGTTGGCACAATGCTAGTGCCAAAGTGACTAGCAAACTACCTGTTGGAAAGCCTGCAGGTAGCCTTGTTAGGATGCAAACTAACAAGTACCAAGGACCCAAGAATTCTTTGGGTTCTAAGGTTCATTAATCTGTTTTGCAGGTTAGTCCAAGTGGCCATGACCCTATATGGTACTTGGACAGTGGATGTTCCAGACATATGACTGGAACAAAGGGATTACTAAGGGACTACATTCCAATCAAAGATGGTCCAAAAGTCACCTTTGGTGGTTCTGAAAAAGGAATCATCAAAGGGTTTGGTAACATTTCTAGTAACTTGGTTACCATTACTCAAGTGGCTTATGTTAAAGGGTTGAAACACAACCTAATAAGTATAAGTCAATTAAGTGATGTAGGGTATGACATCTCATTTGTTAAGGATGGTTGTCATATCAAGAGGTCAAATGATCAAGAGATCATTTTGACAGGTTATAGGAAGAGGAATGTCTACTGCCTAGACATTATGTGTGAGACCAATGGTTCTCAAGTGTGTCTTGTAGCAGATGAGAAAGTCTCTCATTGTGTCAAATGGCACAAGAGGCTAGCTCATCTAAATTACAAGACAATTGGCAAACTCTTTAGCAAAGAGTTAGTGAGGAATGGTCCTCAAGTTAAGTGTGTTAAAGATGGAATATGTTCTGCCTGTCAAAAGGGCAAGCAGACAAGATCCACCTTTAGTAGCATTAACAACAAAGATGTCGTGAGGTGTTTATAACTCTTGCATATGGATCTCTTTGGTCCAATGCCAGTTCACAGCCTAGGTAGGAAGGTCTATACCTTTGTATTTGTAGATGACTACTCAAGGTTTTCCTGGGTGTTCTTCTTAAGACAGAAATCTGAAACACCTAGTGTCTTCTATAGCTTTGTCAAACAGATTCAGAATGAACTAGACAGTATAGTGGTCAAAATAAGAAGTGACCATGGTACTGAATTTCAGTCTGATAGTATGACAAGACTATGTGAAGACTTTGGGATCTTTCAAGAGTTTTCTTCACCTAGAACACCTCAGCAAAATGGCATTGCTGAGAGGAAGAATAGAACCTTGATTGAGGCATGTAGAACCCTATTAAGTGATACATCACTACCAGAATATTTCTAGGCTGAAGCAGTTAATACTGCATGCCATGTTATTAATAGGGCTACCATTACTAAAGGCCTCAACAAGACCCCCTATGAGGTTGTGAAAGGCAGGAAACCAAACCTATCCTACTTCAGGATCTTTGGTTGTAAGTGCTTCATACTTAACAATGGAAAGTCTTACTTGACTAAGTTTGCTGCCAAGTCCCAAGAGGGAATTTTTGTTGGGTACAGCAACAACAGTAAGACTTATAGAGTCTACAACTTGTCTACACAAGTTGTAGAAGAATCTGTACATGTAGTATTTGATGAGACTAAACTTATTAACAATGAGTTGTCTAGTAGTGTATGCAGCTCCATAGGTATAACAAAGAAATTGGACAAGCTTACTATAGAAGAAGAACCTGCTGTAAGACAGTAAGTAGAAGATAGTGGCTGCTGTCCAGGGTGAGTACTACATGTACCAAATACAGAAGAAGTACAAGGAGTGCAGCAAGATGAAGGAACTAAAGAGGTTCAACCAGAAGTCAGGATGCCTCTAGCCAATAGGCATCTTAGAGATCATCCAGTAGAGCAGATCATTGGTGATCCAAGACAAGGGGTACAAACAAGGAGCAAAAATCTGAATGCAGCAATCTACTCCAGTTTTCTATCTCAAGTTGAACCAAAGAAGTTTGAAGAAGTCATTCTAGATCCACAATGGACTGAAGCAATGCAAGAAGAGCTGAATCAGTTCAAGAGGTGCAAAGTCTGGGAACTTGTTCCTAAACCCAAAGACCACAATATAATAGGAACCAAGTGGATCTACAGGAATAAGTTGGATGAACAAGGTGTCATCTTTAAGAACAAAGCAAGATTGGTTGCTAAAGGATATAGGCAAGAAGAAGGTATTGACTTTGATCAAACCTTTGCTCTAGTAGCCAGACTGGAAGCCATAAGGATGTTTCTTGCCTATGCAACCTTTCAAGGATTCAAAGTTTACCAGATGGATGTCAAGTCAGCATTTTTGAATGGTAATCTTAAAAAGGAAGTCTATGTGGAACAGCCATCAGGTTTTGTTGATTCAACTCTACCTAATCATGTCTATAGACTTAGGAAAGCTTTATATGGGTTAAAGCAAGCCCCTAGGGCTTGGTATGAAACCATATCTAGTTTCCTCATTGAGAACAAGTTCTCAAGGGGGAAAATAGATAAGACTCTATTCCTTAGGGAATCTAGAGGCAAAGTAATACTAGTCCAAATATATGTAGATGACATTATATTTGGGTCTACTGAAAGTAGCCTTTGCAAAAAGTTTGCAAAACTAATGCAAAGTTAATTTGAGATGAGTAGTATGGGAGAGCTAAAGTTCTTCTTGGGTCTCCAAGTAAGACAGACTGAGAATGGTTTATCCATTTGCCAGTCCAAGTTCACCCTAGAACTCATAAGGAAGTATGGTATGGATTTATCCAGTACCATGAAGACTCCTATGGGGTCAAGTATGTCTCTTAGCAAGGATGATGCAGGGAAACCTGTAGATGAAACCTTGTATAGAGGGATAGTTGGCTCCCTATTATATTTGACTGCAAGTAGACCAGATATCATGTATGCTACATGTGTCTGTGCAAGGTATCAAGCCTGCCCTAAAGAGTCTCATTTGACAGCAGTCAAAAAGATATTGAGATATCTAAAGGACACTCCCTATCTAGGCCTCTGGTACCCTAGGAATGGGGATTTTGAACTAACAGGTTATTCAGATGCAGACTTTGCAGGATGCAAAGAAGATAGAAAAAGTACTACTGGAACCTGTCAATTCCTATGTGGAAGACTAATTTCATGGAGTAGTAAAAAGCAAACAAGTGTGGCTATCTACACTGCAGAATCAGAGTATGTGGCTGCTGGAAGTTGTTGTGCTCAACTTCTGTGGATACAACATCAGCTAGAGGACTATGGAATTCAGGTAAGTAGAACTCCACTCTTTTGTGATTGTACTAGTGCTATTTCAATAGCTAATAATCATGTATCCCATAGTAGAACTAAACATATTGAAATTAAATATCATTTTCTTAGGGAGCAAGTAGAAAGAGAAGATATTTTACTTGAATATGTTAGAACAGATAATCAACTAGCTGATATGTATACTAAGCCCCGAGAAGAAGCTAAGTTCAATAGGTTTAAAATTGAACTAGGAATGATAAACTTAGAGTAAGTTTACAGAATTGGAAATGGCTAAGTAAAAAGGTGTCTACACATAGAGATTTCTGTGTCGATACAGAAAGTAGGTGTCGACACTTCAGGAAAAAGGTGTCGACACATCTAGGAAGTTGGTGTCGACACTTCAGAATATTAGTGTCGACACATGTCAAGTAGGTGTCGACACATCCAAAGTGGTGTCGACACTTAAGTCTTACTTAGAATTCTCTAAGTAAAGTCTCGACTATGTGTCGAGTTAAGTGGTGTCGACACATAAACTAGTGTCGACACATATTATCTGTTGACTAAACTTGTGTCGACACGTATGTGTCGAGACATTATAAGTCAGTGTCGACACTTATCGCCAGTGTCGACACAATTTAAGTTGGTTGCCCGCCTTTTCATCTTCAAAATTAGAAAGGTATAAATAGGGTTTTACCTTAGTCTGTCGACACGCTTTCAAAAGTTTCGAGACCAAAACTTGTGTGTCGACACCTCTCTTCTCTCCAGTCAAAATTCTTCAAACCCTAATGGCGCCAAAGATTGAGGAGAACGTCAACGAAGGCTACGAGCTAGTGCGCAATGCTTTTGATGATGCCGATCAAGAAATCAAGACTGTAGTAACCCTAGTAGCAGACTCAGGGTTAGAATATCTTGTTTCTGAACCTACTAAAATCTGGAAGAAAGAGGTACTGGAATTCCTCAATGGAGCTAAGGTAGACGAAACTGGATTCAAGATCAAATCCAGGGTTCATGGTGAGAAGGTGAAGGTATCACGTAAGAGCTTGAGGAAGATCCTTCAGTTGCCAAGAACTAAAGAGGAAGATGAGATTACTGCTTCAAAGACCAGGGAAGCTCTAACCTGGTGTGGTCTGGATTCTAAGATAAAGATTGGATCCGTGTTTCTTAGAAAGGGCATGAACAGCCAAGGGAAATTCCTTTCTGAGATTGTTGGAAAAGTAATATTAAGTAAGCTAGAAGGGCATGATAGGGTATCTGCCTCTATGTTCAGTATTATCACCAGGATTATCTTCACTCTGAACACTGACTAGTCTGTTATAGTGTTTGAGAAAATCAAGGAAAGCTCGAAGAAGCCCAATCTGGGCAGGATCATAAGTCTATACCTAGCTGCTACCATACCAGAGGTTGTGCAACAAGCTGCTGGAAGTAAAATAAATCATATGAGGAAAATGGATCTGAGAATATTCTCTAGATGGGACAGGGTGTTGTCAAAAGAGACGCCAACACCTGAGAAGATCACTTCTGAGAAGGAAATTCCACCAAAGAAGAAGAGGAAAATTGCCCCAGTGGCTCAAGAGTCCACTAGCAGCTCAGACAGTGAAGAACAAGTTGTCTTCTCACCTGATGAGAATGAAGAAGAGACTGCTGTGAAGTCTCCAGCTCCTCAAAATGTTGCTGAGATCCAGGGGAGCTACCTCAAGCTAGCCCCATACACAAGGATCACATCCAGGGGGAGTCTCTAGTTGTAGAAGAACCAACTACACTAGAAAGTGAACAAGCAACCAACATCATACTAGAGGTAATCACTGAACTAAATGCTTTAGATTTTCCTATAGAGGATACTGATTTGTCTGATGTTCATCAACAAACTCAGCTGGATAGCCAAGTCCCAGATGTTGTCATGGTAGACACATTTGTTGAAGTTGTAGTTACTGATCCAGTGGTTGAAGAGCCAAGACTTTCTCCAGCTCATTCACCCAAAGAATTTACAATGGAAGATTTATTCCTAAATCTGGATCAACAAGACTTTGACAAGGACACTGCTGCTGCTGAAGTGCAGAATGCTCCAGTTGAGGGGGAGCAAGTAGTTCATGTTGCAGAACCTGAGAAGGCCCTAGATGTGCAGAAGGAGTTACCCCGAAGCCCTAAGGAGAGGGTAGAAATTGCTAGCTCCTCAGCTTCTGAAGATGAGGAGACAGCAAGAGCAAAGAAACAGAAAATTTATGTATTCAAGAGAAGGAGTCAGAGTTACAAGAAGGCATTACAAACTATAGCACCATAGCCTATAGTTCAGCCAGCACCATCAATTGATTATAGTGCACTGATGGTTGCTATGCAGATCAAGCTGCATGAGCATAGAAAAGCCATAGAGAAATATGTGGATGAAGGGCAGAAATCATTGCAATTTGATCTGGCCCAGGATATTAAATCCATAAGATTTGAGATGAATCTCAATAAGAAGGAGATGACTGACTGCTTCCACAAGGGTGGGAATGCAGTAGTCTATCTTGCAACACATCAGGAAAAGATAAAGGCTCAAGTAGATGACATAGCACTGAAGCAAGGTTATGTTCTTGAAAATCAGATAAGAATGAATGACAACCTTACTGCATCTCACAATGCAATAGTCATAGAACTGAAGAATCTAGCAGCAGGGCAGACTCCAGCTACAGTAAAGGCAGATTCTGACAAAGTATTCCTAGAAGAAATTACTGCTCTTAAGACTGCTATCCAAGATTCTCAAAAGTTGATAACTGACAAACTCCAAAGGTTAAAACCCTTCTTTAAAGATGGAGTAAATTATTTGGATAATCAAGTGAGATTTCAGAAAGATGATGTCAGAGATCATATAGAAAGAGAAGTCATAAAGGGGGAGAGGGTTTTAGTCAAAGCCAGCTCTGATCATGCCAAGTGGATATCAAATTCTATCAGAGCAACTCTTGGATATCCTCCTCTTTGTGATGATGACAATGTTGCTGAATCTGGCATTCATCCTGCATATCTAGGAGGGGAGCAACCTGAAGTGGCTCAAGTCATCTACCCTCCTCCAGATTTTGACATGATTCATGCTGACATACAGTCCATGTATAGCCCACCTGGGGGTAAGGATAATGTCATTATTGAAAAAGTTGTTCAGCCAATATCTGAAGCTATGCAAGAGGCACTGCAGAAAGAAGAAGAGACTAGATTGTCTAAGAAGAGGTTTAGGGAACAAGCTGAACAAAGACCAGACTTTGAGCAGTGGAGCCCTACCTCAAGAAATATTATTTTGACTGCCTGGAAAGCTGCCAAAGATAATGTGCATGACAGGAACAAATGGTTTTCTGAGGCTGAATGGAGAAAACATGAGACAAGGCAGGAGGCAATAGTCCAATACAGAAGGAAGGCCAAGATGGGAAAGCTACCTCCTACTGCTCTGGAGCCTAGCAAGTACTTTCCCAAGCCTTATCATTATTTTGAAAGGCAAAAGATTAAAGCAGAAGAACTTAAGAAGAAAGATCTGAAAGGCAAGAAGCCTGCTGATGTTGAAGTTGCTGTAGCTCCTGTTCAAGCCAGAGTTCAAGCTGGAAAAGGAATAGTCATTAAGGAGGCTGAATAGAAATAGCTTAGAAAATTTCTTAAGTTTACTATGTATTCTTTTGATATAAAACACTCTGTAAACTTTAGAATTTTGTATATGACAAAGTATTGGAACAATGTTTTGTGTGATAAATTTGTTATGTAATAAATTTGTTTCATAATTGTTCTGTGATGATGTCTATGTATACATGTGTGATTGATACATGTTTATGTTTACCCTGCTATATATAATCCTGCTTTACATCATTTTGTAATTTAATTATGAATGGTGTATATCATTGACTAAGGGTTATGACTTCTCCAAATAGGGAGAGATTGTTGGGTACATTGATTTAAATGTACCGGATTTGAAGAAGCCTCACCCAACTCAATGATATACATCAAAATGTATTTGATGTATTTTGAGTTACTTGTGCAGGTTAAGTATTTGCAGGACTGAAGAAGAAGTTTCTAAGTCCCTGTGTCGACACCCAGAGGGAAAGTGTCGACACTAAAGAAGACTTGTGTCGACACCCAGACAAGCAGTGCCAACACTTGGAGTATTTGTGTCGACACCAGGGATGCTGGGTCGACACCAGACAGAAAGTGTCGACACAAGGAGCTGTGTCGACACTCAATGAAGAAAAGCTAGTAAAGCTGTGTCGACACTTAACAGTTGTGTCGACACCCAGAGAAACTGTGTCTACATCAGAAAGTGTCGACACTTGGAGGCTGTGTCGACACTCAGCAAAAGCTAGCAGAGACTAAGTACAAGTGTCGACACCCAGAACAATGTGTCGACACACTGCAGAAGAGTCAACACTTGAAGTCAGTGTCGACACCCAGAACAATGTGTCGACACTCAGCTGAAGACTCAACACTTGAAGAAAGTGTCGACACAAGTAGCTGTGTCGACACTTAGCAAAGATCAGCAAAGTTCAAGAATATTCTAAGTACAAGTGTCGACACTAAGGAGATGTATCGACACTCAACCAGAGTCTCAACACAAGGAAGAATGTGTCGACACAAGGAGCTGTGTCGACACTCAGCAAGTATCAACACTGAAGACATGTGTCGACACCAAGAAGCAGTGTCGACACTTATCAAGTACAACACATGAAGATGTGTCGACACAAAGATGTTGTGTCGACACTTAGAAGAATTCAGCAAAAATCTGAAGTACAAGTACTTGTGTCGACACATATTATCAGTGTCGACACATGAAGAAGAAGCAGTGTCGAGACATAGAATCGACAACACAAGGAGTTGTGTCGACACCTTGTAGGCTAGTGTCGACACTTCGACAACATGTATTGACACTTGGTCTATAAGTGTCGACACTTCAAGACAGAAAGTCTCGACACTTTCAGACAGTTAGAGAATTTTCAAGAACTGACTGGATGACTTGACAGCTGCCATTCCAGCCAGTCTACTGCACCTGTCAGAGTTGTCAGAATTCAGTTATGGACCGGACCAGCCGGTTACCATGAAGAAGGCCTATAAATAGGCTTATACAGTCTACAGAAACAGTTGTTCAGATTGATGAAGTGGTTCAAGTGATCATTCACAAGAGAAACGCACAAGAAGATCTAGCTTTCAAGTGCAGATCTAAGAAGTTGGAGAGAAAGAGCTCCATCCAAGAAATCAGTTGTTGGAACCAGACTGAGAAGAAGGGTTCAGATTTATTCTGAATCTTAAGTAGCAGAGATCAAGGATCAACTGCAGAAGGAGTCAATCTCATTGAGTTCTACTTTCAAGAAGTTTTGAAGAAAGCTAAGTCAGATTGATTTCAGCTGAGTTCTTCCAAGAACTCATCAAGAATCTCACAACTTATCTCTCTTTCATCTGAGTTGTTGAGTTTATACTTTTTGTATTCATTATAACTTGTAGGATCCTTAGGGATTTGAGATTGTAAGCCTGCAATTATAAAGGCTGAGGGTAGGAGAGTTTTATCTCTGAGTGTAGGCCTTGGTGGCTGAGTGTAGGCCTTGGTGGCTGAGTGTAGGCCTTGGTGGCTGAGTGTAGGCCTTTGTGGCTGAGTGTAGGCTTTGTGGAAAAGCTGAGTTGTAGGGCCTTGGGCCTGAGGTGTAGGAGCCTGTTTTGGGTTCTGAGTTAGTGGAGAAGTTTGGCCGAATCTAGTACACTGCTAGATAGGCGAAGGGGGAAAGTGGATGTACCCAAAGCTTGGGGAACCACTATAAAACTCTGTGTCTACTGTGTGTTTGTGGATTGTTGTGATTGCTGAATGTGTGTTGTGATAAATTAGATGTAATTCTGTGATATTATCTGTTTGCTGCCTAAAAAGTTAAAAAGATTCAAGTCACCTATTCACCCCCCCCCCCTCTAGGTGATTAGGTACAATATCTTTCATACACGGGCGTGTCAGGTCATTTTTTTGACTTTTTCCTGAAAAATTTCAGAAAAACCAAATTGAGCTAAGTTAGGTAAATATTTACAAAAAGAAACATATATATAAATAAAACTAACTTAAAAAAGCAAACTAAACTAAAATATCATTAATAAAAACATAGAAAAAAACGTATAATTATAACTTATCAGGCATCGGCCACCACATTGGCTTTGCCTGGGCTATACTGAATCGCCACCTCATAGTCTCCAAGTAACTCGACCCATCTGTGCTGTCACATATTCAAGTCCTTCTGATCTAAGAGATACTTCAGGCTTTTATGATCCGTGAAGATCTCCACCTTCGCACCGTAAATATAGTGTCGCCATATTTTCAACGCAAATATTACCGCCGCCAATTCCAAGATATGGACAGGGTAATTCCTCTCATGCGGCTTCAAATGCCTATACCCAAAGGCTATCAAACTGCCATGTTGCACCAAAACACAACCCAAACTGCATCCCGATGCGTCACTGAAAATTTGAAATCCTTCGGTCCCCTTCGGCAGACTTAGGATTGGAGATGTCATCAGCCTTTCCTTTAGCCTCTCAAATGCCTGATTGCACTCCTGAGTGCACACAAACTTCTATTCCTTACGAGTTAGTGATGTCAGGGGTTGAGCTATCCGAGAAAAGTTTTCCACGAATCTTCTATAGTACCCGGGTAGTCCAAGAAATCTTCGAACTTCCGCCAGGGTTCTCAAAATCGACCAATCTCTGATGGCTTCCACTTTTGTTGGATCTACCGCCACCCTATCCCCACTAATCATGTGGCCCAAAAATGCCACCCTCTCTAACCAGAACTCGCATTTCGAGAACTTTGCATAAAGCTGGTTCTCTCTTAACACTTGCAGGACTACTCTCAAGTGAGTCTCATGCTCCACCTCCGATTTGGAGTACACCGGAATGTCATCAATAAAGACAACTACAAAAGAGTCCAAGTATTTCCGAAATACGCGATTCATCAAATCCATGAATACATATGGTGCGTTCGTCCGCCTGAACGACATCACCGAGAACTCAAAATGACCATACCTCGTACCAAACATTGTCTTGGGTATGTCCTCGTCTTGAATTCGCAACTGTTAATATACTGACTTCAAGTCCAATTTTGAATACACCACCTACCCCACCAGATGGTCAAACAGGTCATCTATCCGAGGAATCAGATACTTATTCTTGACCGTCAATTTATTCAACTCTTGGTAGTCTATCCACAACCACATACTACCATCTCTCTTCTTCACGAACAGCACAGGAGCGCTCCACGGTGAAGACCTGGGTCTGATATACCCCAGCTCCAACAGTTCCTGCAACTGTACCTTGAGTTCGGCCAACTACCTTTGGTTCCATCCTGCACGGAGGACGTGACACCGGCCTAGCCTCGGGCACTAACTCAATCGAGAAATCAATCTCCTGCCGAGGAGGCGCTCTAGGATGTTCATCCGGAAATGCATCCTTGAACTCTGCCACTATGGGCACTTCCCCAAGCGATAACTTTGAAAGGCGAACCTCCAATAATACTACAAGAGCTACTCCACCATGGTTAACTGCCCGCACCAACTGCATGGCCGAAATCAGGGAACAGGCCTGAAAGTCCACCTAGTGTCAACTATATTCACCTATGGGGGGGGAATAGGTGACGTACAGCGTTTTTTGCGGAATTTAAAATTGTACCTGCACAAGAAAACAAAACACCACAGCACAGAAGATACACAAGCAATTTATAGTGGTTCCACGATTTGGGTACATCCACTTTCCCCCTTCGACCTATGTCCCAACAAGGGACAACTCGGTCTCTTCACCAACAGGATTGAAATCCAATCCTTGCACTATCGGAAGGAACCCTTCCACACGTAGGAGTCAACACTCCCACAATACGGGTTGCACCCAACCCTTACAACTAGGAACAAACGTTCCTTTACAACAAAAATAAAATAGAATGTACAAGAAATACAAACTACGTTTGGAGACTAAGGTGTCCCTCTTCGTTGACGACGTGTTCTTGAAGTCCACGAAGAGTCCACAACCTTAGATCTCTCTTGGAGAGAATCTCCCCGGAACCGGCGGCGGCAAGATGGGTGGCGGCTTGGTTCACGGGATCGGCGGCGACACGGTGTGCGGCTGCTTTACTTTGGAGATCCAAACTTCGTAGCAAAGCTAGCTAGGTCTTCCAACGGTCACACTGGGATCGATCGTCTCAATCGATTCGGACGGGGAAGGTTTTCCCGATCAACAAATCAAGAGACAAGGGATCTCCGGTTAGACACGTGAGACGCTAAGCTTGGCTAAGCTTCTATCGCCGGGAGATTTGGAGGGAACCATGATCAAACGACCGGCGATCGACTTGCACGAGCGGCGACGGCGACGGAGCTGTTTCGCGATTCTAGGTCAAAGTCGGCTGCTCGATTTTTCGTCTATTTCTCTGTTGTGTATACTGTTCAAAAATACACATGTATTTATACTGTAGACAACTTCAAGATGACCGTTGTGGGTCCCACAAGAAGAAACCCTAAATCCGGTTCAAAATAGTGCCAGCGGCAGAATCCGGTTCAGGGGGTTCCGGAAAATCATCGAAGGCAAAATCGTCGAGAATCGAAGATGATTCCCGCCGAATCGGCG
Source organism: Platanthera guangdongensis (assembly GCA_039583875.1). Taxonomy (NCBI): domain Eukaryota; kingdom Viridiplantae; phylum Streptophyta; class Magnoliopsida; order Asparagales; family Orchidaceae; genus Platanthera; species Platanthera guangdongensis. Next base: position 108,223,346 of record CM077162.1, on the reverse strand, counting down.
AGAATCAGCCAGTGATTCTCGACGATTCGACGAGAATCACTAGTGATTCTCGCCGACTCACTTGATGATTCTCGACGAATATTACTTGGCCCTGATCTGCTCAACGATGGGTTCGGCGAGAATCACTAGTGATTCTCGCCGAATCTTACTTGGCACCGCGTTGAGGTAGCCGGATAGAGTCGGCGAGAATCACTAATGATTCTCAACGATTCGGCGAGAATCACTAGTGATTCTCGCCGAATCGGCGAGAATCACTTGGTGATTCTCGTCGATTTATACTTAGACGAATTTTCGTCTTTCCACCCAAGAGCTGCTCCTTGACCCATCCTTGCTCCTTGTCTGCTCTTGCCTTAACACATCCTTGTACTTGAAATTAAGTACACTCCAATAGAGAGAGTACACGTAGGCCAACACACTGATCTGCTCAACGAGGGATTACGTCGTGCAGACCCGTGTATATTGACCTACTGCACCCTGACATTGGTGTGCACTTAGCGTGGAAAAACTGCAAGCACAACTTGAAATATTTTGTCAAAAACATTGCCTATTTACCTTAGCTTGTTCAGGGGCTTCATCAAATCAGGTATGTTGTGGATACAATACCCAACAATCTCCCCCTATTTGAAGAAGCCTAAACCCTACAAGCTAAGGTGAATAAATCGTATGGGAATGAAAATCATAACCTTGAAATTAAGTTGAGAGAGATATTCATTACCGATACCAATTTCGTTTCATTACCGATACCAATTTCGTGCGAGCAAACTTTGGAGCCACCTTAGCCTTAGCCGAGAGGGTAATCTCCCCCTTTTCGGCTTCTGCAAATCTGGGTCTGTAGCATTTGACCCCTTGCTCCCCCTCAGTTCTTGCATCTGTGCTCACACTTGAGTTCCTTGCTCCCCCTCAGTTCTTGCACGAGCCTGGAGCTTCTGTAGTCTTCATTCCTCATAGTTTAGCATTCCTAATTCAGTTTTGAAAAGACTGAACTTGGCTTCGTCTAAGGGCTTTGTGAATATATCTGTAATCTGCTTGTCCGTGGGGACATAACAGAGAGAGATGTCCTTGTTCTCCACGTGCTCACGAATGAAGTGGTAGCGCACTTCAATATGCTTCATTCTGCTGTGCGATACCAGATTATTGGCAATTGCAATTGCACTGGAGGAGTCGCAGTACATTGGTATTTCCTTGAACTGAAGTTCGTAGTCGGCTAACTGGTTTCTGATCCATAGGAGTTGTGCGCAACAGCTGCCTGCCGAGATGTCCTCAGACTCTGCTTTGGAGGTTGCAACACAATTCTGTTTCTTACTGTTCCATGAGATAAGCCTCCTGTCGAGGAATTGACACGTCCCGGAGGTGCTTTTCCTGTCATCCCTACTCCCTGCAAAATCAGCATCTGAAAAACCTATTAGCTCGACATCATTGTTTCTCGGGTACCACAAGCCAAGATTGGGAGTACCTTTAAGGTATCTTAGAATTCGCTTCGCAGCGACATAGTGAGATTCCTTAGTGTTCACCTGATATCTGGCACAGACACATGTGGAGAACATGATATCCGGTCTACTGGCAGTAAGGTAGAGCAGGGATCCAATGATGCTTCTGTATTTGGTTTCATCGAAAGGTTTACCTTTCTCATCCTTATCCAGAGACATAGTGGATCCCATTGGAGTCCTCATAGAGGTTGCATTCTCCATACCGAATTTCTTGAGGAGTTCATTTGTGAACTTCGTCTGAGAGATGAAGATTCCATCCTCAGACTGTTTCACTTGAAGTCCCAAGAAATACTTTAGCTCTCCCATACTGCTCATTTCAAACTTTCCTTGCATAAGTTTAGAAAACGTTTTGCAAATATTGTTGTCCGTTAAGCCGAATATAATGTCATCGACATAGATTTGCACCAGCAAAATCTTGCCTTTGACTTCCCTGAGAAACAATGTCTTATCTATTTTACCTCTAGAGAACTTGTTCTCAAGAAGAAAGCTAGATAAAGTCTCATACCAAGCTCGGGGAGCTTGTTTTAAATCATAGAGAGCTTTATTAAGAAAATATACATGATTGGGATAAGTAGGATTGACAAAACCTAGGGGTTGAGCGACGTATACTTCCTCTTTCAGGTCTCCGTTCAAGAATGCTGATTTCACATCCATTTGATAGACTGTGAATCCTTTGTGCGAAGCATACGCCAGGAATAATCTGATTGCCTCTAACCTTGCTACTGGTGCGAAGGTCTGGTCGAAGTCAATCCCCTCCTCCTGTCTGTAACCTTGAGCCACCAGCCTAGCCTTGTTCTTTATGATGACACCATGTTCATCCAGTTTGTTTCTGATGATCCACTTGGTGCCAATCACATTCTGCTTGTGTGGTCTGGGAACCAGCGTCTAAACATTGCACCGTTCGAATTGATGTAGTTCATCTTGCATGGCCAAAATCCATGCCGCGTCTTTGTTCGCTTCGTCGAACTTCTTTGGCTCAACCTGTGACAGGAAGCTAAGATGCAGAACTTCGTTTATAGTACCTCTTCGAGTTCTGACACCGACATGAGGATCTCCGATGATCTGATCTCTAGGATGATTCCTCACGTGCCGGAGCTCTAGAAGTCTGGCGTCTGGAGCTTCGACTACTTCTTGGGCTTCTCCTTCTTCTAATAGATTTGTTCCATTTTGATCTTCAACATTCCCAGATGACGTGGAGGTGGAAACTTTGACGTACTTAGGAGTTTCATCTTTAGCGGTCTCATTGAGACTCAGCTGTTCAAGTCGTGCACCTGCATCTTCAAGAATACCACTGGAAGAATTGTTGTTAATCAAACTTCCTTCATCAAATACAACATTAATTGATTCTTCTACCACTAGGGTTTTCTTATTGAAGACCCTATATGCCCGACTGTGGGAACTATATCCCATGAATATGCCTTCGAAGCATTTTTCACCAAATTTAGTACGCGGGTACTTCCCATTATTCAGTACATAGCATCTGCAACCAAAGATCCTCAAGTAGGACATGGTTGGTTTCCTGCCTTTCAGTAGCTCGTAAGGCGTCTTACGATGATGCTTGTTGATCAATGCTCGGTTTTGTACATGACAAGCTGTGTTGACAGCCTCTGCCCAGAAGTATTCTGGGAGAGAAGCATCTTTCAACATTGTCGTGCAGGCTTCAATGAGAGTTCTATTTCTCCTTTCCGCAACTCCATTTTGCTGAGGAGTGCGCGGGGAGGAAAACTCATGAAAGATACCTTGTTCTTCACAAAACTCTATCATAGCACCAGATTCGAATTCTGTTCCATGGTCACTTCTGATTTTGACCACTGGGCAGTTAAATTCGTTCTGAACCTGCTTGACAAAACTAGTGAAGATGTCAAACGTATCCGACTTTCGTTTTAAGAAGAACACCCATGTAAACCGAGAATGATCATCAACTATCACTAGCGTATAGGACTTGCCTCCCAAGCTATGAACTTGCATTGGACCAAACAAGTCCATATGTAGAAGGTAAAGACATCGGGAAGAGTCTTTGACTGCAATGCTCTTAAAGGTAGCCCGAGTCTGTTTGCCCATCTGGCATGCAGGACAGGGGCTATCTTTGATGCACTTGATAACGGGAGCATCCCTTACTAAGTTTTTAGAAAACAGCATACTAATTGTTTTGAAATTAATATGTGCCAATCTCTTGTGCCATTGTTCACAAAGAGATGCACTGCCTGTTGCCACAAGGCATACGGGGGTAGATGAATCTAAACTGAGAAAATCTATGCAGAAGATATTTCTGCTCCTAATGCCTGATAATACCGTCTCAGAAGAGATATGTGAAATTATCAGACATTTATCCTTACAGAACTTAACGTCATAACCTTTGTCACATAACTGACTTACACTGATCAGGTTATGGTTTAACCCTTCAACATAAGCCACGTCGGTGATAGAGATTATACCGTTGGAAATCATACCATAACCTCTGGTGACTCCTCGATCTGACCCCTCCAAAGATGACTTTGGGTCCATTCTCGACTGGAGTGTAATCACGTTGCAGGCTTCTTGTCCCAGTCATATGCCGGGAGCATCCACTGTCCAAATACCAGATCGGCGTTTTGGTGGCCTTTGGACATTCCTGCAAAACAAAATTAATTTCCCTTAGGAACCCAATCGAACTTGGGTCCTAGATTCCTGGTTAGCATACTCCCCCGCTGTTGGTTAACCCTACGAGTGGTCGGCCTCACATTGCTAACATAGGGAGTCTCGTAGTACCTTGGATTAAACCAACAATCCACGGCAAAGTGACCGACTTTGCCACAGCACCAACAGTTGAATCTGTTGTACCTCTTCCTAGGCTCCTGCCTTACCCTGGGAATGGTGGGTACAGTCGGGGCCTTGGATCTGGAGGTGGAGGCCTCATAGTGATTGCAGTCACATGACTTCTTCACCTTCTGTTTCGACAGTATAACAGGCTTGACTCTTGGTGTCTGCTTTCCATTATGGCCGCTAGAGAATTGACCATAATTTCCCACGTGGATTTCCTCATAAGGTGCCTTGAGGGCACTCTCACCGAAGTTCCGGGGAAAGGTCCAACCATCATATCGGCTCTTTGGCTTTGCAACCGAGGGCCGGAAATGATGACCAAAGGTTGATTCAAAGTCATGTTGGTTGCATGGAAAGCTAGGCTTTCTGAACGCAACAGGACTAAGCGGAGCCTTTCCCTTTTCATCAGCAGAGGCCTTCTTGGCGGCCTTATTCTTCCTCTGGTTCCTGTTTCTCCTGGATGAGGAACCAGATACCCTTACATGCCCCAAGCCAGCTCCTTTGGCCTGAGCAGAGAAGGTATCAACTACTGGAAGAACAGTTTTTGGCATAGAGAAGCTCTTGACGATCTTCCTTTCTGCCGCAAGTTGTTCTTCCAACTTGTCGACTTCCTCCTGCTTAAGATCAAGGAGTTTGAGAGACTCTGAATGCTTTGAAGTCAGGTCAAGGTGCTCCTGTCGGAGAGAAATCAAACTAGTGGCCTCTTCCCTTAGGGATACACACTCACCCTTAAGGAATTTCACTTCCTTTTTCTCAGCCTTCAATCTCTTACGGCACTCCTCGAAAGTGTTGAGCAGAAGCTCATACTTCTCGAGGAGCTCCGCTTCACGGGCCGAAGGGCTATCCTCAGGTTCATCATCCTGAGACTCAGGATCAGAGTCAGAGTCGGAGAGAGGGGTGTGAGCTTTTACCTTCCCAGTAAATGGGGGGCATTCTCCTTCTGAGTCGGAGCGACCCACCAGCCCGAAGTAGGCTTCCTCATCATCACTGGAGTCTGAGGAATCAGACTCACTCAGTGTCTTTTGCCTTTTGGCGATGTAGCTCCGCTCTTTCTTCTTATCTGTCGAAGATTTGTGCTCCTCTCCTTTCTCCTTTTCTCTCTTCCCTTGATAGCAGTCGGCCACGACGTGTCCTGGCTTATTGCATCCAAAGCAAATAATGTCAGAGGAGCGATGTTTGTTATGTTTAGAAGCATACCTGTCAGAAGAATAATTTTTCTTCTGATGCCTGGAGGAGGAGCCGTCTCTCTTTCTTTGATTCCTCATCTTGAGGAACTTCTTGAACTCTCTGGTGATGAGGGAGAAATCCTCCTCCGACAGCTCTAAGCTGGAGGAGCATGGCTCGGAGTCCTCCTCCTCATCCTTTTTCCTGGCACGGTATGAAACCGCACCCTTGCCTTTTCTGGAGTGACTGGCTTTTAGAGCCACAGTCTTTTCTTTGACTGCAGCCTTCTCTGCTTCTTCTGCTTTCCTGGTGTTCAGCTGAAGCTCATAGGACATCATCTTCCCAAACAGAATTTGCGGGTCAGTTTCAGCTAGTCTGCCAAACTCTCGGATGGCGCAGATCTTTGTGTCTCCATTCCTTAGTAAGGGGCCTAAGGAATTTATCATTGAGTTCACCATTAGTGAACACTCTTCCGTATCCTTTGAGGGCATTGACGATCCTGAGGAAGTTCTCGTAGGTGACTCCGATCTCTTCCTTAGGCCCTTGTCTGAAGGCCTCATATTTCTGGTTCAGAAGGGATCTCCGATCATCCCTCACTTCATCAGTGCCATCCATTAGGATAATCAGGCAGTGCCAGATCTCCTTTGCTGTCCTGCAGTTGCTGAAGTTCTGCATCATTGAGTCATCGACCGCGCTGACCAGAATGTTCTGCGCCTTCTTGTCAAGTCCCACTAGCACCATCTCGTCCTTGTCCATTTCATAAAGTTTCTTCGGCACTTTCTGGGTAGGATCAATGGTGGAGACCTTAGTGGGGACATAAGGTCCCTCCTCCACGATCATGAAGAGTCTAGGATCAACTGCCTCCATGTAGAATCTGATCCTTTCCTTCCAGATAGGAAAGTTGAGCCTGGTGCACACGGGGATCTTGCCTGTGAACTTGAGCCCATTCATAGTAGATGTTTGCCTTCTTCTTGACACTAGCGGCAGGATTCAACTCAAGGTGTTAACCTTTTTGATGAGCAACCTCCCTCTGATACCACTTGAAAGTCCACCTAGTGTCAACTATATTCACCTATGGGGGGGGGGAATAGGTGACGTACAGCGTTTTTGCGGAATTTAAAATTGTACCTGCACAAGAAAACAAAACACCACAACACAGAAGATACACAAGCAATTTATAGTGGTTCCCCGATTTGGGTACATCCACTTTCCCCCTTCGACCTATCTCCCAACAAGGGACGACTCGGTCTCTTCACCAACAGGATTGAAATCCAATCCTTGCACTATCGAAAGGAACCCTTCCACACGTAGGATTCAACACTCCCACAATGCGGGTTGCACCCAACCCTTACAACTAGGAACCAACGTTCCTTTACAACAAAAATAAAATAGAATGTACAAGAAATACAAACTACGTTTGGAGACTAAGGTGTCCCTCTTCGTTGATGACGTGTTCTTGAAGTCCACGAAGAGTCCACAACCTTAGATCTCTCTTGGAGAGAATCTCCCCGGAACCGGCGGCGGCAAGATGGGCGGCGGCTTGGTTCACGGGATCGGCGGCGACACAGTGTGCGGCTGCTTTACTTTGGAGATCCAAACTTCGTAGCAAAGCTAGCTAGGTCTTCCAACGGTCACACTGGGATCGATCGTCTCAATCGATTCAGACGGGGAAGGTTTTCCCGATCAACAAATCAAGAGACAAGGGATCTCCGGTTAGACACGTGAGACGCTAAGCTTGTCAAAGCTTCTATCGCCGGGAGATCTGGAGGGAACCACGATCAAACGACCGGCGATCGACTTGCACGAGCGGCGACGGCGACAGAGCTGTTTCGCGATTCTAGGTCAAAGTCGGCAGCTCGATTTTTCGTCTATTTCTCTATTGTGTATACTATTCAAAAATACACCTGTATTTATACTGTAGACAACTTCAAGATGACCGTTGTGGGTCCCACAAGAAGAAACCCTAAATCCGGTTCAAAATAGTGCCAGCGGCAGAATCCGGTTCAGGGGGTTCCAGAAAATCGTCTAAGGAAAAATCGTCGAGAATCGAAGATGATTCCCGCCGAATCGGCGAGAATCAGCCAGTGATTCTCGACGATTCGGCGAGAATCACTAGTGATTCTCGCCGACTCACTTGATGATTCTCGACGAATATTACTTGGCCCTGATCTGCTCAACGATGGGTTCGGCGAGAATCACTAGTGATTCTCGCCGAATCTTACTTGGCACCGCGTTGAGGTAGCCGGATAGAGTCGGCGAGAATCACTAATGATTCTCGACGATTCGGCGAGAATCACTTGGTGATTCTCGTCGATTTATACTTAGACGAATTTTCGTCTTTCCACCCAAGAGCTGCTCCTTGACCCATCCTTGCTCCTTGTCTGCTCTTGCCTTAACACAGCCTTGTACTTGAAATTAACTACACTCTAATAGAGAGAGTACACGTAGGCCAACACACTGATCTGCTCAACGAGGGATTACATCGTGCAGACCCGTGTATATTGACCTACTGCACCCTGACATTGGTGTGCACTTAGCGTGGAAAAACTGCAAGCACAACTTGAAATATTTTGTCAAAAACATTGCCTATTTACCTTAGCTTGTTCAGGAGCTTCTTCAAATCAGGTACATTGTGGATACAATACCCAACAATCTCCCCCTATTTGAAGAAGCCTAAACCCTACAAGCTAAGGTGAATAAATCGTATGGGAATGAAAATCATAACCTTGAAATTAAGTTGAGAGAGATATTCATTACCGATACCAATTTCGTTTCATTACCGATACCAATTTCGAGCGAGCAAACTATGGAGCCACCTTAGCCTTAGCCGAGAGGGTAATCTCCCCCTTTTCGGCTTCTGCAAATCTGGGTCTGTAGCATTTGACCCCTTGCTCCCCCTCAGTTCTTGCATCTGTGCTCACACTTGAGTTCCTTGCTCCCCCTCAGTTCTTGCACGAGCCTGGAGCTTCTGTAGTCTTCATTCCTCATAGTTTAGCATTCCCAATTCAGTTTTGAAAAGACTGAACTTGGCTTCGTCTAAGGGCTTTGTGAATATATCTGCAATCTGCTTGTCCGTGGGGACATAACAGAGAGAGATGTCCTTGTTCTCCACGTGCTCCCGAATGAAGTGGTAGCGCACTTCAATATGCTTCGTTCTGCTGTGCGATACCGGATTGTTGGCAATTGCAATTACACTGGAGGAGTCGCAGTACATTGGTATTTCCTTGAACTGAAGGTCGTAGTCGGCTAACTGGTTTCTGATCCATAGGAGTTGTGCGCAACAGCTTCCTGCCGAGATGTACTCAGACTCTGCTTTGGAGGTTGCAACACAATTCTGTTTCTTGCTGTTCCATGAGATAAGCCACCTGCCGAGGAATTGACACATCCCGGAGGTGCTTTTCCTGTCATCCCTACTCCCTGCAAAATCAGCATCTGAAAAACCTATTAGCTCGACATCATTGTTTCTCGGGTACCACAAGCCAAGATTGGGAGTACCTTTAAGGTATCTTAGAATTCGCTTCGCAGCGACATAGTGAGATTCCTTAGTGTTCACTTGATATCTGGCACAGACATATGTGGAGAACATGATATCCGGTCTACTGGCAGTAAGGTAGAGCAGGGATCCAATGATGCTTCTGTATTTGGTTTCATCGAAAGGTTTACCTTTCTCATCCTTATCCAGAGACATAGTGGATCCCATTGGAGTCCTCATAGAGGTTGCATTCTCCATACCGAATTTCTTGAGGAGTTCATTTGTGAACTTCGTCTGAGAGATGAACATTCCATCCTCAGACTATTTCACTTGAAGTCCCAAGAAATACTTTAGCTCTCCCATACTGCTCATTTCAAACTTTCCTTGCATAAGTTTAGAAAACTTTTTGCAAAGATTGTTGTCCGTTGAGCCGAATATAATGTCATCGACATAGATTTGCACCAGCAAAATCTTGCCTTTTACTTCCCTGAGAAACAATGACTTATCTATTTTACCTCTAGAGAACTTGTTCTCCAGAAGAAAGCTAGATAAAGTCTCATACCAAGCTCGGGGAGCTTGTTTTAAACCATAAAGAGCTTTATTAAGAAAATATACATGATTGGGATAAGTAGGATTGACAAAACCTGGGGGTTGAGCGAGGTATACTTCCTCTTTCAGGTCTCTGTTCAAGAATGCTGATTTCACATCCATTTGATAGACTGTGAATCCTTTGTGCGAAGCATACGCCAAGAACAATCTGATTGCCTCGAGCCTTGCTACTGGTGCGAAGGTCTGGTCGAAGTCAATCCCCTCCTCCTGTCTGTAACGTTGAGCCAACAGCCTAGCCTTGTTCTTTATGATGACACCATGTTCATCCAGTTTGTTTCTGAAGATCCACTTGGTGCCAATCACATTCTGCTTGTGTGGTCTGGGAACCAGCATCCAAACGTTGCACCGTTCGAATTGATGTAGTTCATCTTGCATGGCCAAAATCCATGCCACGTCTTTGTTCGCTTCGTCGAACTTCTTTGGCTCAACCTGTGACAGGAAGCTAAGATGCAGAACTTCGTTTATAGTACTTCTTCGAGTTCTGACACCGACACGAGGATCTCTGATGATCTGATCTCTAGGATGATCCCTCACGTGCCGGAGCTCTAGAAGTCTGGCGTCTAGAGCTTCGAATACTTCTTGGGCTTCTCCTTGTTCTAAGAGATTTGTTCCATTTTGATCTTCAACATTCCCAGATGACGTGGAGGTGGAAACTTTGACGTACTTAGGAGTTTCATCTTTAGCGGTCTCATTGAGACTCAGCTGTTCAAGTCGTGCACCTGCATCTTCAAGAATACCACTGGAAGAATTGCTGTTAAGCAAACTTCCTTCATCAAATACAACATTAATTGATTCTTCTACAACTAGGGTTTTCTTATTGAAGATCCTATATGCCCGACTATGGGAACTATATCCCATGAATATGCCTTCGAAGCATTTTTCACCAAATTTAGTACGTGGGTACTTCCCATTATTCAGTACATAGCATCTGCAACCAAAGATCCTCAAGTAGGACATGGTTGGTTTCCTGCCTTTCAGTAGCTCGTAAGGCGTCTTACGATGATGCTTGTTGATCAATGCTCGGTTTTGTACATGACAAGCTGTGTTGACAGCCTCTGCCCAGAAGTATTCCGGGAGAGAAGCGTCTTTCAACATTGTCGTGCATGCTTCAATGAGAGTTCTATTTCTCCTCTCCGCAACTCCATTTTGCTGAGGAGTGCACGGGGAGGAAAACTCATGAAAGATACCTTGTTCTTCACAAAACTCTGTCATAGCACAAGATTCGAATTCTGTTCCATGGTCACTTCTGATTTTGACCACTGGGCAGTTAAATTCGTTCTGAACCTGCTTGACAAAACTAGTGAAGATGTCAAACGTATCCGACTTTCGTTTTAAGAAGAACACCCATGTAAACCGAGAATGATCATCAACTATAACTAGCGTATAGGACTTGGCTCCCAAGCTATGAACTTGCATTGGACCAAACAAGTCCATATGTAGAAGGTAAAGACATCGGGAAGAGTCTTTGACTGCAATGCTCTTAAAGGTAGCCCGAGTCTGTTTGCCCATCTGGCATGCAGGACAGGGGCTATATTTGATGCACTTGATAACGGGAGCATCCCTTACTAAGTTTTTAGAAAACAGCATACTAATTGTTTTGAAATTAATATGTGTCAATCTCTTGTGTCATTGTTCACAAAGAGATGCACTGCCTGTTGCCACAAGGCATACGGGGGTAGATGAATCTAAACTGAGAAAATCTAAGCAGAAGATATTTCTGCTCCTAATGCCTGATAATACCGTCTCAGAAGAGATACGTGAAATTATCAGACATTTATCCTTGCAGAACTTAACGTCATAACCTTTGTCACATAACTGACTTACACTGATCAGGTTATGGTTTAACCCTTCAACATAAGCCACGTCGGTGATAGAGATTATACCGTTGGAAATCATACCATGACCTCTGGTGACTCCTCGATCTGACCCTCCAAAGATGACTTTGGGTCCATTCTCGACTGGAGTGTAATCACGCAGCAGGCTTCTTGTCCCAGTCATATGCCGGGAGCATCCACTGTCCAAATACCAGATCGGCGTTTTGGTGGCCTTTGGACATTCCTGCAAAACAAAATTAATTTCCCTTAGGAACCCAATCGAACTTGGGTCCTATATTCCTGGTTAGCATACTCCCCCTCGGTTGGTTAACCCTACGAGTGGTCGGCCTCGCATTGCTAACATAGGGAGTCTCGTTGTACCTTGGATTAAACCAACAATCCACGGCAAAGTGACCGACTTTGCCACAGCACCAACAGTCGAATCTGTTGTACCTCTTCCTAGGCTCCTGCCTTACCCTGGGAATGGTGGGTACAGTCGGGGCCTTGGATCTGGAGGTGGAGGCCTCATAGTGATTGCAGTCACATGACTTCTTCACCTTCTGTTTCGACAGTATAACAGGCTTGACTCTTGGTGTCTGCTTTCCATTATGGCCGCTAGAGAATTGACCATAATTTCCCATGTGGATTTCCTCATAAGGTGCCTTGAGGGCACTCTCACCAAAGTTCCGGGGAAAGGTCCAACCATCATATCGGCTCTTTGGCTTTGCAACCGAGGGCCGGAAATGATGACCAAAGGTTGATTCAAAGTCATGTTGGTTTCAAGGAAAGCTAGGCTTTCTGAACGCAACAGGACTAAGCGGAGCCTTTCCCTTTTCATCAGCAGAGGCCTTCTTGGCGGACTTATTCTTCCTCTGGTTCCTGTTTCTCCTGGATGAGGAACCAGATACCCCTACATGCCCCAAGCCAGCTCCTTTGGCCTGAGCAGAGAAGGTATCAACTACTGGAAGAACAATTTTTGGCATAGAGAAGCTCTTGACGATCTTCCTTTCTGCAGCAAGTTGTTCTTCCAACTTGTCGACTTCCTCCTGCTAAAGATCAAGGAGTTTGAGAGACTCTGAATGCTTTGAAGTCAGGTCAAGGTGCTCCTGTCGGAGAGAAATCAAACTAGTGACCTCTTCCCTTAGGGATACACACTCACCCTTAAGGAATTTCACTTCCTTTTTCTCAGCCTTCAATCTCTTACGGCACTCCTCGAAAGTGTTGAGCAGAAGCTCATACTTCTCGAGGAGCTCCGCTTCACGGGCCGAAGGGCTATCCTCAGGTTCATCATCCTGAGACTCAGGATCAGAGTCGGAGTCGGAGAGAGGGGTGTGAGCTTTTACCTTCCCAGTAAATGGGGGGCATTCTCCTTCTGAGTCGGAGCGACCCACCAGCCCGAAGTAGGCTTCCTCATCATCACTGGAGTCTGAGGAATCAGACTCACTCAGTGTCTTTGGCCTTTTGGTGATGTAGCTCCGCTCTTTCTTCTTATCTCTCGAAGATTTGTGCTCCTCTCCTTTCTCCTTTTCTCTCTTCCCTTGATAGCAGTCGGCCACGACGTGTCCTGGCTTATTGCATCCAAAGCAAATAATGTCAGAGGAGCGATGTTTGTTAGGTTTAGAAGCATACCTATCAGAAGAATAATTTTTCTTCTGATGCCTCGAGGAGGAGCCGTCTCTCTTTCTTTGATTCCTCATCTTGAGGAACTTCTTGAACTCTCTGGTGATGAGGGAGAAATCCTCCTCCGACAGCTCTGAGCTGGAGGAGCATGGCTCGGAGTCCTCCTCCTCATCCTTTTCCCTGGCACGGTATGAAACCGCACCCTTGCCTTTTCTGGAGTGACTGGCTTTTAGAGCCACAGTCTATTCTTTGACTGCAGCCTTCTCTGCTTCTTCTGCTTTCCTGGTGTTCAGCTGAAGCTCATAGGACATCAGCTTCCCAAACAGAATTTGCGGGTCAGTTTCAACTAGTCTGCCAAACTCTCGGATGGCGCAGATCTTTGTGTCCCATTCCTTAGTAAGGGACCTAAGGAATTTATCATTGAGTTCACCATTAGTAAACACTCTTCCGTATCCTTTGAGGGCGTTGACAATCTTGAGGAAGTTCTCGTAGGTGACTCCGATCTCTTCCTTAGGCCCTTGTCTGAAGGCCTCATATTTCTGGTTCAGAAGGGATCTCCGATCATCCCTCACTTCATCAGTGCCCTCCATTAGGATAATCAGGCAGTGCCAGATCTCCTTTGCTGTCCTGCAGTTGCTGAAGTTCTGCATCATTGAGTCATCGACCGCGCTGACCAGAATGTTCTGCGCCTTCTTGTCAAGTCCCACTAGCACCATCTCGTCCTTGTCCATTTCAGAAAGTTTCTTCGGCACTTTCTGGGTAGGATCAATGGTGGAGACCTTAGTGGGGACATAAGGTCCCTCCTCCACGATCATGAAGAGTCTAGGATCAACTGCCTCCATGTAGAATCTGATCCTTTCCTTCCAGATAGGAAAGTTGAGCCTGGTGCACACGGCGATCTTGCCTGTGAACTTGAGCCCGTCCATCGTAGATGTTTGCCTTATTCTTGACACTAGCGGCAGGATTCAACACAAGGTGTTAACCTTTTTGATGAGCAACCTCCCTCTGATACCACTTCAAAGTCCACCTAGTGTCAACTATATTCACCTATGGGGGGGGGAATAGGTGACGTACAACATTTTTGCGGAATTTAAAATTGTACCTGCACAAGAAAACAAAACACCACAGCATAGAAGATACACAAGCAATTTATAGTGGTTCCCCGATTTGGGTACATCCACTTTCCCCCTTCGACCTATCTCCCAACAAGGGACGACTCGGTCTCTTCACCAAAAGGATTGAAATCCAATCCTTGCACTATCGGAAGGAACCCTTCCACACGTAGGAGTCAACACTCCCACAACACGGGTTGCACCCAACCCTTACAACTAGGAACCAATGTTCTTTTACAACAAAAATAAAATAGAATATACAAGAAATACAAACTACGTTTGGAGACTAAGGTGTCCGTCTTCGTTGACGACGTGTTCTTGAAGTCCACGAAGAGTCCACAATCTTAGATCTCTCTTTGAGAGAATCTCCCCGGAACTGGCGGCGGCAAGATGGGCGGCAGCTTGGTTTACGGGATCGGCGGCGACACGATGTGCGGCTGCTTTACTTTGGAGATCCAAACTTCGTAGCAAAGCAACCTAGGTCTTCCAGCGGTCACACTGGGATCGATCGTCTCAATCGATTCGGACGGGGAAGGTTTTCCCGATCAACAAATCAAGAGACAAGGGATCTCCGGTTAGACACGTGAGACGCTAAGCTTGGCTAAGCTTCTATCGCCGGGAGATCTGGAGGGAACCACAATCAAACGACCGGCGATCGACTTGAACAAGCGGCGACGGCGACGGAGCTGTTTCGCGATTCTAGGTCAAAGTCGGCTGCTCGATTTTTCATCTATTTCTCTGTTGTGTATACTGTTCAAAAATACACCTGTATTTATACTGTAGACAACTTCAAGATGACCGTTGTGCGTCCCACAAGAAGAAACCCTAAATCCGGTTCAAAATAGTGCCAGCGGCAGAATGCGGTTCAGGGGGTTCCAGAAAATCGTCTAAGGCAAAATCGTCGAGAATCGAAGATGATTCCCGCCGAATCGGCGAGAATCAGCCAGTGATTCTCGACGATTCGGCGAGAATCACTAGTGATTCTCGCCGACTCACTTGATGATTCTCGACGAATATTACTTGGCCCTGATCTGCTCAACGATGGGTTCGGCGAGAATCACTAGTGATTCTCGCCGAATCTTACTTGGCAACGCGTTGAGGTAGCCGGATAGAGTCGGCTCCATCCTTTCTCCTTGTCTGCTCTTGCCTTAATACAGCCTTGTACTTGAAATTAAGTACACTCCAATAGAGAGAGTACACGTAGGCCAACACACTGATCTGCTCAACGAGGGATTACGTCGTGCAGACCCGTGTATATTGACCTACTGCACCCTGACATTGGTGTGCACTTAGCGTGGAAAAACTGCAAGCACAACTTGAAATATTTTGTCAAAAACATTGCCTATTTACCTTAGCTTGTTCAGGGGCTTCTTCAAATCAGGTACGTTGTGGATACAATACCCAACAAGGCCACTCCATTAAGGCCCTCAAACTTGACTTCTGCCTGCCCTTCTCTTCTTAGGGTCACCACCTTGGACAGGCAATCAATACCGACATGCTGCTCTGCTTGCCATTCCATTCCCAATATCACATCAAACTCAACCAACAGTAGGACCGCTGCTATCAACACGAAGTCAACTCCGCCTAGCTCCCAACAAATGCGCCCTTTCTCCCTGGTGGTCATGGATGACCCATTGGGCATGCCACCTTCAAATATGCACCCGCTGAGAACGACTCAACTCCAATCCTTCGGATGAAGCTTCCCGCAAGGAAAGAGTGTGATGCTCCCGTATCAAACAATACCCTAGCGGGGTATCCGGAAACCAACACAAAGCCTAAAACATAGACATCAAACATAACGGTCTAGAAGTATGAAGCACAAGGTTAAACTTAAACTTCCTCATACCTGTCACCACATCGGGCTAGCGGATCGCTTCCTGCTATCCAAGGTTGTAGGCCCTTGTGAAAGAAATTGTACCTGATCAGTTTGAAGTGTGAAGATAATCCTTGTCATGAGACTGAACATATGTGCTGAAACTCTGTCATGCCCTCCAGGCTTGCTCAAGATTACCTTGCCAATAATTTCTGAGAGAAATTTGCCTTGGCAGTTCATGCCTTTCCTATTGAACACAGATCCAATTTTCATCTTGGAATCCAGTCCACACCATGTTAAAGCTTCTTTAGTCTTAGAAGCAGAGACCTCATCTTCTTCCTTAGTCCTTGGTAGGTTTAGTATCTTTCTCAGACTCTTAGGTGAGACCTTCACCTTTTCTCCATGAACCCTTGATTTTATCTTGAGGCCAGATTCGTCTAGGGTTGCGCCATTCAAAAATTCCAATACTTCTTTCTTCCATATTTTGGTTGGCTCTGAAACAAGAAAATCTAATCCTGAGTCTGCAACTACGGTTACCACATCCTTGAGCTCTGGTTCTGCGTCATCAAACACATGCCGCACCAGTTCATATCCTTCATTTACGTTCTCTTCGAGCTTTGGCGCCATTAGTGTTTGAAGAATTTTAATTGAGAGAAGAGAGGTGTCGACACACAAGTTTGGTCGCGAAACTTTGGTGAGAGTGTTGACAAACAATGGCAAAATCCTATTTATACCTTTCTAGGATTGAAGATGAAAGGGCGCGTCAAGAAACTCGAATTGTGTCGACACTGTTGAAAAGTGTCGACACAGACTTATAATGTCTCGACAACTATGTGTCGACACAAGTATAGTAGACAGAATATATGTGTCGACACTTGTTTATGTGTCGACACCGCTTAGCTCGACACTTAGTCGAGACTTTACTTCACTAATTCTGAATAAAGTCTAAGTGTCGACACCACCTTGGATGTGTCGACACCTACCATGTATGTGTCGACACTAATTTTCAGAAGTGTCGACACCAACTTCCTAGATGTGTCGACACCTTTTCCCTGAAGTGTCGACACCACGTTTCTGTGTCGACACAGACAACTCTGTGTGTCGACACCTTTTTACTTGGTTTCTTCTAAAGGCTTAGTATACATATCAGCTAGTTGATTATCTGTATTTACATACTCTAGTGATATATCTTCTTTTTCTACATGTTCCCTTAGAAAATGATATTTTATTTCAATATGTTTAGTTCTACTATGGGAAACAGGATTGTTTGCAATAGATATAGCACTAGTAGAATCACAAAATAGTGGTGTTCTACTTGAATACCATAATCCTCAAGCTGATGTTGTATCCATAGAAGTTGAGCACAGCAACTTCCTGCAGCCACATATTCTGATTCTGCTGTGGAGATAGCCACACTTGTTTGCTTCTTGCTACTCCATGATATCAGTCTTCCACCTAGGAATTGACAGGTTCCAGTTGTACGTTTTCTATCTTCTTTGCAGCCTGCAAAATCTGCATCTGAATAACCTGTTAGTTCAAAGTCTCCATTCCTAGGGTACCAAAGTCCTAGATAAGGAGTGCCCTTAAGATATCTCAGTATTCTTTTGACTGCTGTCAAATGAGACTCTTTAGGGCAACCTTGGTACCTAGCACAGAGACATGTAGCATACATGATATCTGGTCTACTTGTAGTCAAATATAGAAGGGAGCCAACTATCCCTCTATATAAAGTCTCATCTACAGGTTTCCCTCATCATCTTTGCTAAGAGACATACTTGACCCCATAGGAGTTTTCATGGTACTGGATGAATCCATACCATACTTCGTTATCAGTTATAGGGTGAACTTAGACTGGCATATGGATAAACCATTCTCAGTCTGTCTAACTTGGAGACCCAAGAAGAACTTAAGTTCCCCCATACTGCTCATCTCAAATTGTCCTTGCATTAGTTTTGCAAACTTTTTGCAAAGACTACTTTCAGTAGACCCAAATATGATGTCATCTACATATATTTGCACTAGTATGATCTTGCCTCTGGATTCCCTAAGGAATAGAGTCTTGTCTATTTTCCCCCTTGTGAATTTATTCTCAATGAGGAAACTAGACAGGGTTTCATACCAAGCCCTAGGGGCTTGTTTTAACCCATACAAAGCCTTCCTAAGTCTATAGACATAATTAGGTTGAGTTGAATCAACAAAACCTGATGGCTGTTCCACATAGACCTCTTTCTTCAGATTACCATTCAGAAAGGCTGACTTAACATCCATTTGGTATACTTTAAATCCTTGATAGGTTGCATAGGCCAGGAACATCCTTATGGCTTCCAGTCTGGCTACTGGAGCAAAGGTTTGATCAAAGTCAATACCTTCTTTCTGCCTATATCCTTTAGCAACCAGTCTTGTTTTGTTCTTAATAATCACTCCCTGTTCATCCATCTTGTTCCTAAAGATCCACTTGGTTCCAATTATGTTGTGGTCTTTTGGTTTAGCAACAAGCTCCCAGACTTTGCATCTCTTGAACTGATTCAGCTCCTCTTGCATTGCCTCAATCCAATGAGGTTCTAGGATGGCTTCTTCAAACTTCTTTGGCTCTACTTGGGATAGAAAACTGGAGTAGAGTACTGCATTTAGATTTCTGCTCCTTGTTTGTACCCCTTGTCTTAGATCACCAATGATTTGATCTGCTGGATGATCTCTTAGATGCCTATTAGCTGGAGGCATCCTAGCTTCCGGTTGAACTCCTTCAGCTTCTTCAACTTGCTGCACTCCTTGGTCTTCTTCTACATTAGGTACATGTAGTACTCCCCCTGGACAGCAGCCACTATCATCTACATGCTGACTTGCAGTTGATCCTTCTTCAATAGTGAGCTTGTCCATCTTCTTTGTCACACCTGTGGAGCTGCAAATACTTCTAGATAACTCATTGTTAATAAGTCTAGCTTCATCAAATACTACATGTACTGATTCTTCTACAACTTGAGTAGTCAAGTTGTAGACTCTATAAGCCTTACTGTTGTTGCTGTACCCAACAAATATCCCCTCTTGGGACTTGACAACAAACTTGGTCAAGTAAGACTTTCCATTGTTAAGTATAAAACACTTACAACCAAAGATCCTGAAATAGGATAGATTTGGTTTTCTGCCTTTCACAATCTCATAGGGGGTCTTATTGTGGCTTTTAGTAATGGTAGCCCTATTAATTACATGACATGCAGTATTAACTGCCTCAGCCCAGAAATATTCTGGGAGAGATGTGTCACTTAATAGGGTTCTACCAGCCTCAATCAAGGTTTTATTTTTCCTCTCAGCAATGCCATTTTGCTGAGGTGTTCTTGGTGAAGAAAATTCCTGAAATATCCCAAATTCTTCACATAGTTTTGTCATACTATCAAACTGGAATTTAGTACCATGGTCACTTCTTATCTTGACCACTGTACTATCTAACTCATTCTGTATTTGTTTGACAAAACTATAGAAGTACTAGGTGTTTCAGATTTCTGTCTAAGGAAGAACACCCAGGAAAACCTTGAGTAGTCATCTACAACCACAAAGGTATAGACCTTCCTACCTAGGCTGTGAACTGGCATAGGACCAAAGAGATCCATATGCAAGAGGTATAAATACCTCACAGCATCTTTGTTTTCAATGCTATTAAAGGTGGATATTGTCTGCTTGCCCTTTTGACAAGCTGAACATATTCCATCTTTAATACACTTAACCTGAGAACCATTCCTCACTAACTCTTTGCTATAGAGTTGGCCAATTGTCTTGTAGTTGAGATGGGCTAGCCTCTTGTGCCATTTGACACAATGAGAGACTTTCTCATCAGCTACAAGACATACTGGAGAACCATTGGTCTCACACATAATGTCTAGGCAATAGACATTTCTCTTTCTATAACCAGTCAAAATGATCTCTTGATCATTTGACCTCCTGATATGACAACCATCTTTGACAAATGAGATGTCATATCCTAAATCACTCAATTGACTTATACTAATAAGGTTATGTTTCAAACCTTTAACATAACCCACTTAAGTAATTGTTATATGGGTGCTAGAAATGTTACCTAAACCCTTGATGATTCCTTTTCAGAACCACCAAAGGTGACTTTAGGACCATCCTTGATTGATGTGTAGTCTTTTAGCAATCCCCTAGTTCCAGTCATATGCCTGGACCATCCACTGTCCAAGTACCATATTGGGGCATGGCCACTTGGACTCACCTGCAAAACAGATTAGTTGACCTTAGAACCCAAAGAATTCTTGGGTCCTTGGTGCTGGTTAGTTTGCCTCTTAACAAAGCTACCTGCAGATCTTCCAACAGGCAGTTTGCTACTCACTTTGGCATTAGTATTATGCCAACAGTCTATGACAAAGTGGCCTACCTTGCCACAGCACCAACACTCAAACCTATTGTACCTTTGCTTAGGTACATTCCTAGCTGTTTTATCTACAGCAGGCTTATTGAGAGCTTGGGCTTTGCCCTTAGACTTGGACTGAACAGTCCTAGCAGGTTTAGTAAACCCCAGTCCAGTTTTACCCTTTTGATGTACAAATTCATCAATTAAAGGTAGAACAGACTTTGGTTTAGAAAACTTTGCAACAATGTCTCTCTCCTTTTGAATACTAATATCCAGACTTTTGATTTGATCATTCTTGAATGTTATAGTCCCCATCTGAATAACAGTTATGTTCTTCAGTCTGGCTATTTCATTTAACTTTTGATCAAACAGCTTCTCAAAATCAGTTGCAGCCACTTTGAGACTTGCAATCTCCTTAGCCTGACTCTTGGCCCAGGATTTGCTTTTCTTAAATGCTTGCAACAGAACTCTATATTCATCAATCAATTGATGAATATCCCCTTCAGATTCAGACCCACTGGCATCACTTGATGCTGATGTAACTGAATCTGAACTAGCACTAGAAATTGAACTTAAAGAACAATTTTGTACCTTACTAGGTCCAGGCTGATCCTGGATGTTGTCACCTTCTGTTAAGGCCATCAGTCCTTTGAACTGAATGTCCTCTTGCTCATATATAGAGTTCATTATCTGGATGAATTCCTCTTCTTCTTATTCAGCAAACAGTCCTATGTAAGCTTCAGCTTCTGACTAAGTTTCTGAAGAAGACATGTCTGACAGGCCTTTGTCCTTCTTGGCAATAAAGGACCTTTCCTTCTTGCCCTTGAATTGAGTCTTTTTCTTATCTGTTGACTCTTTCCTTTTCTCTGGACAGTCTGCAACCACATGTCCTTGTTTGTTACAACAATAACAAACTATCCTTGAAGATGAAGTTCTATTTGACTTAGACTTTCTTTTGTCATTCTTTGATGACCTCTGTGCTGTGGATGGCTTAGTCCTCCACTGTTTCTTCTTTAGGAACTTCTGAAAGTGTCTTGTGAAAGCTGCAAAGTGCTCATCACTCTCACTGCTTTCACAATTCCTGCCTTCTGATTCATCTGACTCAGTCTCAGCCACTTTAGGAGGTGGAGATGGAGACTTACTTCTGTATTTCTTGGTGGCTTCTATTTTGAATGCCACTGCTCTTTCTTTGTGCTCACTTCTTGTAGTCTTCTCCTCCTCCTTCCTTACCATCAACTACATCTCATAGGATAGCAGTTTTCCAAACAATGTTGGAGGAGGAATATCAACTAACTTGGCCATTTCCCTTATGGCACAGATCTTGGTGTCCCAGTCCTTTGTTAGGGACCTCAAGAACTTATCATTTAGCTCATAATTACTGAAATCTCTTCCATAGGACATTAGCTCATTGACAATCCTATAGAATTTCTTATAGCATTCTGTTATGCTATCAGACTTGCCTTGCCTGAAACTTTCATATTCCTGGTTTAATAAAGACTTTCTGTCTTGTCTAACTTCTTCTGAACCCTCCATGTACACTATAAGAGTATCCCACATCTCCTTTGATGTCTTACAGTGTATCAAGTTCTGAAATGTAGCATCATCTATGGCACTCACAATGATATTCTGAACCCTCTTGTCCATGGTGGCCAGAATAATCTCATCCTTTGTCATTTCAGAAAAGTCTTTAGGTGTTCTCTGATTTGCATCTAAGACTGATACCTTCATAGGCACATATGACCCTTCTTTAACTGTGATATATATCCTAGGGTCTGATGCTTCCATAAACAGTCTCACCCTTTCTTTCCAGATGCCAAAAATCTCTTTTCTGCAAATGGGCAACTTCATGGATCCAAGTTCCTTATGATTCTCTGTTGAACCCATGTTTCTTGATTTTCTTGATTCTGCACTTTACTTATACTGAATCTGCCAACAGGATCTACTCAGACAGTTATATCCCTTTTTGAGCAACCTCCCTCTGATACCACTTTAAAGAAATTGTACTTAATCACCTAGAGGAGGGGGGGGTGAATAGGTGACTTAAATCTTTTTTAACTTTTTAGGCAGATTGCAGATTATATCACAGAGTTATAATTACTTCTTCACAAAAATCAATCAACAATCACAGAATCAAACATGCACACAGTGAACACACAGATTTTTAGTGGTTCCCCAAGGTTTGGGTACATCCACTTTCCCCCTTCACCTATCTAGTAGTGTACTAGATTCGGCCAAACTCCTCCACTATCTCAGATCCTTAGATCTTACACTCAGAACCCCAAACAGGTTCCTACAGCTCAGGCCCAAGGCCCTACAACTCAGTCTTCTCCAAAGACCTACACTCAGCCACAAGGCCTACACTCAGCCACAAGACCTACACTCAGCCACAACAGGCCTACACTCAGAGAAATAGATCTCCTACACTCAGGCACACAGGCCCTACCACTCAGCCTTTATAATTACAGGCTTACAACTCAGATCCCTAAGGACCCTACAAGTAATTAAGAATACAAAGTGTATATACCTACAACTCAGAACAAGAGAGAAGAGTTGATAGGTTCTTGATGAGTTCTTGGGAGAACTCTGCTAAGATCAACCTCACTTGGCTTTCTTCAAAGCTTCTTGAATGTAGAACACAATAGGATTGATACTCTGCAGCTGATCTTCAATCACTGCAACTTAAGATTCAGAACTAGGTCTGAACCTTTCTTCACATCCTGATTCCAACGACTGTCTTCTTGGATGGAGCTCTCTCTCTCCAACTTCTTAGATCTTCACTTGATTCTTTAATGAATAGCTAGATCTTCTTCTTTGATTGTTGATCTCTTGTTGTAAATCTCAATCTATTGATCTTAATCTCTTAGACATCTTTTCTGTTGACAGAATAAGCCTATTTATAGGCCTTCTTCATGGTGACCGGCTGATCCGGTTTCTAACAGTTTTCGGACAACTCTGACAGTTGCAGTAGACCGGCTGGAATGGCAGTTGTCATGTCATCCAGTCAGTTCTTGAAATATTTGTAACTGTCTGAAAGTGTCGAGACAGTCTGTCTTTAAGTGTCGACACTTATAGATCAAGTGTCGACACAAGTAGACTAAGTGTCGACACTTGTCTTCAAGGTGTCGACACAACTCCTTGTGTTGTAGATTTCACTTCTCGACACAGCTTCTTCATCATGTGTCGACACTGATATTATGTGTCGACACAAGTCCTTGTTCTTCAGTACTTTGTTGAATTCTTGTAAGTGTCGACACAACTCCTTTGTGTCGACACATCTTCATATGTTGAACTTGTTCAGTGTCGACACATCTTCTTGGTGTCGACACATGCCTTCTGTGTTGATACTTTCTCAGTGTCGACACAGCTCCTTGTGTCGACACATTCTTCTTTTGTTGAGACTTTGGCTGAGTGTCGACACATCTTCTTTGTGTCGACACTTGTACTTAGAATTTTGTTGAACTTTGCTAAGTGTCGACACAGCCTCCAAGTGTCGACACTTTCTTCATGTATTGAGTCTTCTGCTGAGTGTCGACACATTCTTTCTTGTGTCGACACTTTCTTCAAGTGTTGTCTTCTGCTGTGTGTCGACACATACTTCATTATGTCGACACTTATACTTAGACTCAGCTGAAATTTGTTGAGTGTCGACACAGCCTCCAAGTGTCGACACTTTCTGATGTAGACACAGTTCTTCTGGGTGTCGACACTGCTTCTAAGCGTCGACACAGCTTCACTGGACTTCTCTTCATTGAGTGTCGACACAGCCTTCATGTGTCGACACTTTCTGTCTGGTGTCGACTCTGCATCCCTGGTGTCGACACAATCACTCCAAGTGTCGACACTGCTTGCCTGGGTGTCGACACAAGTCTTCTTAAGTGTCGACACATTCCTTCTAGGTGTCGACACATGGACTTAGAAACTTTTCAGCTTTTTCCTGCAAATACTTAACCTGCACAAGGCAACTCAAAATACATCAAATACATTTTGATGTATATCATTGAGTAGGGTGAGGCTTCTTCAAATCAGGTACATTTAAACCAATGTACCCAACACCTTGGTTGCACCAGTTGGAACCGAGAAGCGCTAGACTCTGCCATATTCCCTTTTTCTGCGGCACTGGGGGCGGAGCGCACAGTCTGCTCCTGCCTTACCTCTTGCTCCGCACCTCTTTGTTTACAAAAACGAGCAATGTGCCCCACCTTACCACAGTTGAAGCACGTCGGTGGTCCCTTAGAGTAAGACCATCCAGACGACCACTTACCTTTCGCACCGGACTTGTATGGGTGAGGCTTCTTCCTCCATCTATTCTCTTCAGACTTTCCTTGGGATTGAGAAGGCTTCCCTTCTCCTTGCTTGGGCGCAAAACCCTTATGACGTTGGCTTTGCTCTAGATCACTCTCCAACGTCCTGGCAGCCTCAACTAGCTCATTTAAACAAGCTCTCTTCATGGCAATGAGGGGTTATCTTAGATTCTCCCTCAGCCCCTGGTAGAAGAGGTTATCCCTCTCCTCATCGTCCGACATGGTCATTCCCGCGTAACGACCGAAACGAGTGAACTCCTGCACATATTCGTCCACTGTCTTATCTCACTGCATTAAGTGCAGAAATTGCCTCTGAAGGGCCAACCTTGTTGAAACAGGAATGTACTTCTTTAGGAAAACATCCCCAAATTCTTCCATGGTAGGGGTGCGTCCAGGAAATTGGCGGCCGCTATGGTTCACCCACCACTGTAACACCCCCTATCCGTCGCATAGCATATAGCAGTAGGTCGGGCCGGGGCCCGATGCCATATACCACAGACAGACCGGGTGGTTACTCATGGAAACCATCCAACCAATCATAACGTCCTACACAGAGCATTCTAGCGGAAACAGATTAATAAGTTGCAATAAAAAACCCAGCACAAAAGCATGAATTTCCACTAATACCAAAAAGGAATGTTATACATACACAAGTACAGGCCTTAAGGGCTTACAAAATTGTTCACTTCATATTACATGTTTTACAAACCACGACACGCAGGCCGGTCATACATGAATAAAAGCAGTAAACACTCCAATTAAGCCTTCGTGGGCCGGCTTCGCCAATTGGGCTTTAGCCCGCTATTGACCGCTTGGTCCAACAGCACCTGCAAGCAACAAACCACCGCACTGTGGCAAAATAAGGCAACGGTCAGCAATGCTGACCAAATTATAACGATCCCGCCCCCAACTCGGGGTGGCGATGCTCCTTCCCTGCATTTCATTAGCATAAACGAGCAATTTAACAATATTCATTACATCACAGACGTTGGCTCGCACGGCCACACGCCCCGTGCTCTCAGGGCACATTCTCGGTGAACACAGTCTAAGTCTGCCGACTCACCACCGTCCCTTTGGATGGCCAATCAATAAGTAGTTTGTCTTCCCATCATGGGTCACGGTAATTGAAACCATAGACCGCCGAAGACCCTCATCTATGCCAACGGCTCTAATCCGAACGACATAGAATGGGTACGGTTCCATCTAACCCATGCTCACAACGCAACGGTAATTTAAACCATATGCGCCCGCAACGGTAATTTAAACCATATGCGCAGGTCAAACTTCTCCCGAGTCCCGTTTCCATCACAATTCACATAACTCGGTTATGTTCAAGTTGGCTCTCAGGCCACCAAGTTGGCAAGATCACGAATCCGCCCAGTTTTCCGGGTGCACCTTTGGGTTAATCCCCAAGGCTCCCGGTTGCAATCTACCGTGTAGAAAACCCGAAAAACAACCAATAGCACGGAGTCTTCTCTGGCATTATGCAATGCAACATCACCGATCCAGACCAACATGTCCGGATATGTCACAACCAGCATTTTCTCAACGGTAAAATCGTATCAGAGTAAGAGAAAACACGTGCCGTGATGCCACGTCGTGTAGGGGATAACTGCACACGCTCAGGCAAAACTCCAGACGTTAGATTTTAAGGAAAAACGTTGATTTAAATATGGAAGAAAATCAGTTAAGTTGAATGGCCGTATCCCTCGGCACAGTGGATCAGCTAGTCCACAGTTAAAATTATAACTATACGCAGCAGAAAATACTTTGGTTCAATTAAGCCGACACCCTAAATAAGCACGAGAGTCCCCGGGGGCGACTCATGGTAAACACGACTCTAAGGTGAATATTATAGGTATAAAAGATAGTGTTTTATGCTGAGGAAAAATAGTGTCTTTGTTTTAGAAAACATGTTATGCATGAAGTACATATATTAATACTTTTAGGGTTTAAAATATCTAACATGCAACCTAGCATAAATCCTTCCCAGAAGCAAGTAACCAACCACATAAAGGCAAAATCAGCTATTTAATTTCATATCCAGCATCACAAGAAGCCACCAGTGGGCGTCAACAACCTGACACGAACCCACTGGCGAGTATGTATGTCTATATAGAAAAGTAAGGAACTACCTCACAACAAAATGGGGATCAGCTATCTCAGCAACCCTAGAGGCCACCAACAGCCCCTCCAATAGAACTAGCCACTGAACTGGCTACAACCTGGACCTGAGGCATTCAAGAAAGGAACACCTCAGCAAGGAAACAATCAAGAGGTAAAATAGAGCAATAAATTAATTAGCAAAAAAGAAGAAGGGTTTACCAACCCGGCAACAAACTGCAATAAGCAAAAGAAAATGGGATGACAGTAAGAAAAGAATGCTGTCAAAAACACCGCAGAGCACACCAAGTGCGAGCAATAAAACCAATATGCCTTACCAAGAGAGAGCCTACAACAGCATCAAGACATATTCATATGCCAAAAGGAAGGAAAGCATAAACAGGAAAGGGACTAACAGTCCTAACACGTAGGCAAGTGGCAGTGGTCAAAACATGGATCTGAATACATAACCAAAATCAGACCCAAAAAGGGCTAAGGGGTCAAACAGTGGCAGCTTTAAGGTCCCACACACACCAACCCAAACCGTGGCAAAAGGTGGTGGCCACAGCTCTCTACATAAAACCACCCCTCCAGAGGCCACCAAAACTCCACCACCTGCCACAACCCAAGAGTTGGCATGCAGAAATTAGCCGAACACCCAATGCCTCCCCCTAGGGAAAAAGTCACTCAAACAATCCTAAGAAACACACGATCCCAAGACAAAAACGTCGGGTCCAACCGACGCGGCCTTGCGCGCCTAACCCGAACCAACCCCGAGTCTACCTGACCCCAAAACAAGCGCAGCACCAGTGTCGACACGATGTGTCGACACCACGACAAGCCGGTGTCGACACAAGGTGTCGACACAACTGCGGCCGGTGTCGACACTAAGTGTCGACACCACAGCGACCGGTGTCGTGCCGCGACTGGTGTCGACACCAAGTGTCGACAACACTGCAGCCGGTGTCGACACAAGGTGTCGACAATGCCGCTGCTGGTGTCGACACCAAGTGTCGACACCACTGCGGCCGGTGTCGACACATGGTGTCGACACTGCCGCTGCTGGTGTCGACACCAAGTGTCGACACCACGACTGGCCGGTGTCGACACCAAGTGTCGACACCAAGACTGGCCGGTGTCGACACAACAGTGTCGACACCAAGACTGGACGGTGTCGACACAACAGTGTCGACACCCCAATTGGCTACAGGAGCCAGATCCAGCAAACGACCAAAAACGAGAACGGGGATTCTCTCTCTCTCTCGAGTACAACCTCCATCGGCAATGGTAACTACTCGACCTAGACCGAACCAAAACTGTCCCTAATAGACACAATCCCTCAGGAAAACTGAGATTTAACTGGAACTTTCTACACTATCCACGGTATGATCGGGAACAAGCCCTAGCTTACACCTAAGATCTAAACAAGAAAGAGATAAAAGATTTAATCAAAAGAAGACAAAGATAAACTATGGCAAGGATGAGGGTACATCACTTGCCTCAATACCAGAAAAGCTTGGTCGGCGGCATCCCCCACTCTCGGATCTGGCCGCAGAGCAGCAAGCTGAGGAGCAGAAAGAAAGCAGATCCCGGCGAGGGCAGTCCAGATCCACTCTCGAAATCGAATCCCGACCGCTAAATCTCCAGGAATCGGCGTCCGAAGGCTAGGGTAGGCCGGCGGTGCTCTTCCTCTCGTAAAGGCGACGGCTTCTTCCAAGCAGAAAAACAGGAAAAGAACAAAAGGAACCCAGCCGTAATTCTAACCCAAGACTATATATATATCAGTTTTAATAATAAACAATCAACATAATAATCATTATTTATACTCAATATCAAAACAAACCGAAACCCGAAACTTCTCGGAAAAAGACGAAATTCACGACGCAGCTAAAAAACCACGCTACGAACGCAACTACGAAGTCGAAATTAGCATTCGACGAACAAAACCAGGGATAACACCTCCCGAAGCCAAAACACAAGCATTCCCTAAGAGGCCCAACCGAGTCATCAAACGGACTCCGGCTAGCTGGGGAATCTTGCTATAGGCTACAAACAGGCTACACAGGGAACCCTAAGAGCTAAGACCACGCTCTACAACGGCAAAAAGCCGAAAATACGTCATTGTAACGCCAACCAAAGATCAAACAAAACACAGAAAAACCGGGGGCGTTACAGCCACTCCCCCTAAAAGAAAGTTTCGCCTCAAAACTTTACTCACAACACTCCTATAAAGTAGGAGAGAGAAAGAGCCAGGAAAGGGCTACAAATAAATAAGAACAAAACAGAGCATACTAGGCACAAGATCAGGGAAATAGACAAGGGTGAGCCTCCCTCATAGCCGACTCCAACTCCCAAGTCGCGCTCTCCACATCCTGATTCCTCCATAATACTTTAACCATAGGAATAGTCTTCTTCCGCAACGCCCGAACTTGAGAATCCAAAATGCGAACAGGCACCTCCACATAAGAAAGATTCGGCTCCAACTGAGGCACAACATCCAATACCTGTCTGCCATTTATCACACATTTTTGCAGCTGACTGACGTGAAAGACATCATGCACGCCAGGGAAATTTGCGGGCAAAGCCAGCCTGTAGGCTGATACCCCAATCCGCTCAACAATCGGAAACGACCCCACGTACCTCGGGTCCAACTTCCTATTCTTGCCAAACCGCTTGACTCCAATCAATGGGGAGACCTTTAAGAACACTGAGTCCCCCACAGCAAATTCCAAGTCCGATCTACGCCGATTGGCGTTCTTCTCATATCTCTCCTGGGCTATCCGAAGCTTTTCCCGAATAAGCTTCATAGCGGTTTCCATCTCCTCAAGCGCTTCTGAACCCAACAAAGGTCCCTCGCAAAGCTCAGCCCAAAACAAGGGAGTCCTGTAGCGCCTCCCATACAAAGCTTCAAAGGGAGCCATTTGCAAGCTTTCTTGATAACTGTTGTTGTATGCGAATTCCATAAGCCGCAAGCGCTCGTCCCACGCTCCTCCGTGGTCCAGAATATAGCATCGGATCATATCTTCCACAATCTGATTTACTCACTCTGTCCGACCATTGGTCTGCGGATGATAAGCCGTGGAATATCTCAAATCTGTACCCAACCCTTCTTGAAGGCTCTTCCAAAAACGAGACGTGAACCTGGAGTCTCGATCTGATATGATACTTACGGGTACACCATGCAATCTGACAACCTCTTCCAGATACAGCTCGGCTATCTTCCTCATCGGATAATCGATCTTAAATGGTACGAAATGAGCGTTCTTCGTCAATCTGTCTACAATTACCCAAACTGAATCATGCCCCTTAGGAGATCTCGGTAAGCCGGTAATGAAATCCATCGAGATACTCTCCCACTTCCACATCGGAATCTCCAAGGGAGTCAGCTTGCCACCAGGCCTCCCATGATCGGCTTTCACATGCCTGCAAGTGAAACACTCTAAAACAAATCTGGCTATGTCCTTCTTCATCCCGTACCACTAGGCAATCTGTTTTAAATCATGATACATCTTGGTAGACCCTGGATGGTAGGCAACACTAGATCCGTGGGCGTCTCTGCACACCATATCCCGGATATCTCCAACTGCGGGGATGCAAAACCTGCCACAGTACTTCAAGGTACCCGCATCATCTATAGAGAAGTCTGGTAATTCACCCTTCTCAGCTCGAAGATACAAATGCAGAAGATCGGGATCGTCCTTCTGATGCAGTCTCGTAAGCGTAATCCACGAAGGTTCTACTACTGCTATGCTACTCTGCGAATCACAGCTTCCCACAGAAATGTCCATCAACAGAAACTCTTCCACTAGATGCTCGGCGGAAAGATTAAAAATCTTACCTGACTTCCGACTCAGGGCATCAGCCACCACATTTGCCTTGCCTGGATGATACTGAATTTCAACATCATAGTCGGCCATGTACTCCAACCACCGCCGCTGGCGCAGATTCAATTCTTTCTGAGTGAAGACATACTTCAGACTCTTATGATCCGTGAAAATCTTGCACTGCGCGCCATATAGCAAATGTCTCCAAAATTTCAACGCATAGATCACAGCTGCAAACTCCAGGTCATGCGTAGGGTAGTTCCTCTCGTGAGTCTTTAGCTGCCTCGACCCGTACGTAATCACCTTCCCGCCCTGCATCAAAACGCAGCCCAGACCGACATGCGACGCATCCGCATATATATCATACTCACTACCCTCAATAGGCAAATACAAAATTGGAGCCGAACATAGCCTTCTTTTTAGTTCCTCAAAAGCCTTCTCACACTTACCATCCCATACAAAAGCTACGTTCTTCTGCGTCAACTTGGTCAACGGCACAGACAAGGTAGAGAAGCCTTCTACAAATCTTCTATAATAACCAGCCAAACCCAAGAAGCTTCTGATCTCTTTGGGGGTAACAGGTCTCGCCCATTCCATAATAGCAGCGATCTTTTCTGGGTCCACCGATATTCCCTCCTTATTAATCACGTGGCCTAGAAAAGAAACTTGAGGCAACCAAAATTCACATTTCCTCAGCTTGGCGTATAGCTTATGGTCTCTCAGAGTCGCCAAGACCAGCCGCAAATGTTGATCATGCTCCTCCGCATCCTTAGAATAAACCAAAACATCATCTATAAAGACAATCACAAACTTATCTAGAAAATCCTTGAAAACTCTGTTCATCAAATCCATAAAAGCTGAGGGCGCATTAGTCAAACCAAATGACATAACCAAAAACTCAAAATGCCCATGACGAGAGCGGAACGCCATCCGCGGAAAATCTGACTCCCGAATCCTCAACTGGTGATAGCCCAAACGAAGATCTATCTTGGAAAACACGGCACTACCACGCAGTTGGTCAAATAAATCGTCGATTCGCGGCAAAGGGTACCTGTTCTTAATAATAACCTTGTTCAGCTCTCTATAGTCGATGAATAACCTCATCGACCCATCCTTCATTTTAACGAACAGTACTGGCGCACCCCAAGGCGAAGAACTCGGCCTTATAAAGCCTTTTGCCAATAACTCATCCAGCTGAATTCGCAACTCTTCCAGCTCTCGCGGGGCCATCCGGTACGGCGCCTTTACGATAGGACGCGTACCTGGCTCCAAATCTATGGCAAACTCGACATCTCGATCGGGTGGAAGACCGGGAAGATCGTCTGGAAACACATCAGAAAAGTCACACACCACAGGAATCTCTTCCAAACGGAGCTCACTAACAATCGACCCTACTAGGGAAACCACACAGGCAAAACATCCAGAAACAAGCAACTTCCGAGCACGCACCACAGAAATGATTGGAGACTCCTGGAAAGAATACCCATAAACGCTCCCTGGCTGACCGTTGTCTTTGACGAAGTCCAAGCGCTTACCCTTGCACTGGATCACAGCATCGTACCTTGACAACCAGTCCATGCCCAAAATAACATCGAAGTCCTCCAGGTCAATCACCTTCAAATCCGCCTTGGCTAGAAAATCTCTCAATAATATCGGACAATCTAGGACACCCAGGTCCGTAACCACAGAGTTACCAGAGGGGAACTTAACGCAGAAGGCACCACCAACACGATCTAGGCCCAAACTGAACCGCTCCACGAAGGCCCTAGCCACAAACGAGTGGGTAGCGCCGGAATCGAAGAGAACGCGCGCCCAGCGGTTCTTTACCTTAAATAGTCCTACGAATGCACACGCATCTAAGGCAACAAGCGCTAAAATGAAAACTACAATAAAAAAAAGAAACCTAATGAAACGACTGGGGAGGAGTCGAACCTGAGATAACCTGGGTCGAGGTCTGCGCTTCATCTGCCGAAAGCACATTCAGCTTCCCCTTTCCTTTATCCATTTGCTGAGGCGGTGGCAAAGCCTGGAGGGGAACTGGCTGCAGAATAGGCTGGGTCTGAGGGCACCTTGTCTTGAGATGACCCTTCTGGCCGCACTGAAAACAGACCTTATCTTTTAACCAACAACGGGCAGCCTCATTCCCCTTCCTTCCACACAAGGCACACACCACGTCTCCACTGGAAACACCCTGAATCACGTGCACATGTTCCTTCTTTTGCGCTCCCAACCTTTTGAAACGCTTCTCAAAGGGGTGGCCTGGCCGGCCACAAAAGCTACAAATCTCTTTGACCTTCTTTCTCGAGACAGCATCAGGTTCCTGAGGGCTCTTCCCTCCACCGGACTTCCTCTTATCCTTCCTTAACTGCTGGCCTCTATTCTTGGCATTCTCAATGGCCTCAACTCTCAAAGCAGCCTCAACCGCGCTGGCATAACTGACTGCTCCATAGGCATTCGCTAACTGCTGAATGTCGCTTCTTAGTCCACCCAGAAACCGCTTAACTCGGTCTGCCTCAACACTCACTAGACCCGGAGCAAACCGACTCAACTTACTAAACTCAATCTCATACTCACTAACTGTGAGTTTCCTCTGCTTTAAGTGAAGAAAGTCGTTCATTAGCCGGTCCCGTTCGACTGAAGGCAGGAACTTACTTAACAACAACGCCTTAAATAACTCCCAAGTGCAACCTGCCACTAAGCTCTCTTTCTCTCTCAGCCACCAATTCTTTGCTAAGCCCTTGAGCTGGTAGGCAGCGAGCATCACTCTCTGATCGTCCGTAATTCCTGAGTAAGAGAACATCTCCTCAATGGTAATCAGCCAGTCATCCAAAATCATGAAATCTGCCTGCCCATCATAGGTAGGGGGTCTCAGCCGCTGAAACTGGGATATGAACGCCATCTCCGGAGGCACCATAACCAAAGGAACGGGAGGAGCAGGAGGGGCAGGAACAGCTACCCCCTCTGCGGGGTTCTGAGCTCTCGGGGTCTGTCCCGCCACCACTGCTACAAGGGACTGAATCTGAGCCTGCATAGCCACTACCTGCCTCGATAACTCCTCATTACTCTGTCGCAGGCTTTCTACCAACGCATCGCTCTGCGCTCTTGACGTCTCACCATCGAATTGTGGGGTCTATCTCGTCGCAGGACGTCTCGCCATCCTAGAATCGCACAAGCTTTAGACAAATCCTAGCCCATCAACTAGAACA
Source organism: Platanthera guangdongensis (assembly GCA_039583875.1). Taxonomy (NCBI): domain Eukaryota; kingdom Viridiplantae; phylum Streptophyta; class Magnoliopsida; order Asparagales; family Orchidaceae; genus Platanthera; species Platanthera guangdongensis. The sequence continues at coordinate 108,189,659 of CM077162.1, read as the reverse complement.
AAACTACCCGGTACGGACAAAAACACTTAAATATGAACTTCAACTGCAAAACTTGCTCTGGGAGTTGTTTTTACCATGATGATGTTATGCTTATCCTAAGATGGTTCACCACCATCATACTAACTCAGGTGCCTAGACCATGAATGCATGCATTTGTATTCTTTTTGACTCAAAACCATGTGTGTACATATGTCATCTTGCAAATCTTTAGCTTGGCACGTTGTGCTTATGAAATGTTATGCTATGCATGATGTGCTATGCATTCCAAAAAGGCCTTAGTGCATGCCATGGGCGGCGTACACATGAAAATGTTATGCATCCCATACTACATAACATTCTCATGTAATGATAAAAGAAAACGTACTAGCCACATTCATGTGGTGAGGTTATGCATCCCATACTACATAACCCTCTCATGTTGCCTCCTATGGTGGATCCATATACAAACACATATTATGCATCCCATACTACATAATATGCCCTGTATACTTCTTTATGCTCATGAGTGTAGTGTGCGTGCTTTGGACAAGATGTGGTGATGACATATCGGTGTGTGAATGGTATGATGCTAAACACTAATGCAGACAAGGGAAAGGTTGCCCAACCATTTGTCAAGCAACCTCCCTCTGATAGCAACTGTCACAACCCGCATTTTCTCAATGGTAAAATCATATCAGAGTAAAAGAAAACACGTGTCGTGATGCCACGTCGTGCAGGGGATAATTGCACACGCTCAGGCAAAACTCCAGACGTTAGATTTTAAGGAAAAATGTTGATTTAAATATGAAAGAAAATCAGTTAAGTTGAATGGCCGTATCCCTCGGCACAGTGGATCAGCTAGTCCACAGTTAAAATTATATCTATATGCAGTAGAAAATACTTTGGTTCAATTAAGCTGACACCCTAAATAAGCACGAGAGTCCCCGGGGGCGACTCATGGTAAGCACAACTCTAAGGTGAATATTATAGGTATAAAAGATAGTGTTTTACGCTGAGGAAAAATAGTGTCTTTGTTTTAGAAAACATGTTATGCATGAAGTACATATATTAATACTTTTAGGGTTTAAAATATCTAACATGCAACCTAGCATAAATCCTTCACAGAAGCAAGTAACCAACCACATAAAGGCAAAATCAGCAGTTTAATTTCATATCCAGCATCACAAGAAGCCACCAGTGGGCGTCAACAACCTGACACGAACCCACTGACGAGTATGTATGTCTATACAGAAAAGTAAGGAACTACCTCACAACAAAACGGGGATCAGCTATCTCAGCAACCCTAGAGGCCACCAACAGCCCCTCCAAAAGAACTAGCCGCTGAACTGGCTACAACATGGACCTGAGGCATTCAAGAAAGGAACACCTCAGCAAGGAAACAATCAAGAGGTAAAATAGAGCAATAAATTAATTAGCAAATAAGAAGAAGGGTTTACCAACCCGGCAACAAACTACAATAAGAAAAAGAAAAGGGGATGACAGTAAGAAAAGAATGTGTCAAAAACACCGCAGAGCACACCAAGTGCGAGCAATAAAACCAATATGCCTTACCAAGAGAGAGCCTGCAAAAGCATCAAGGCATATTCATATGCAAAAAGGAAGGAAAGCATAAACAGGAAAGGGACTAATAGTCCTAACACGTGGGCAAGTGGCAGTGGTCAAAACATGGATCTGAATACATAACCAAAATCAGACCCAAAAAGGGCTAAGGGGTCAAACAGTGGCAGCTTTAGGGTCCCACACACACCAACCCAAACCGGGGCAAAAGGTGGTGGCCACAGCTCTCCACATAAAACCACCCCTCCAGAGGCCACCAAAACTCCACCACCTGCCACAACCCAAGAGTCGGCATGCAGAAATTAGCCGAACACCCAATGCCTCCCCCTAGGGAAAAAGTCACTCTAACAATCCTAAGAAACACACGAACCCAAGACAAAAAAGTCGGGTCCAACCGACGCGGCCTTGCGCGCCTAACCCGAACCAACCCCGAGTCTACCTGACCCCAAAACAAGCGTAACACCAGTGTCGACACGATGTGTCAACACCACGACAAGCCGGTGTCGACACAAGGTGTCGACACAACCGCGGCCGGTGTCGACACCAACTGTCGACACCACAGCGGCCGGTGTCGACACAAGGTGTCGACACTGCCGCGGCTGGTGTCGACACCAAGTGTCGACACCACTGCAGCCGGTGTCGACACAAGGTGTCGACACTGCCGCTACTGGTGTCGACACCAAGTGTCGACACCACTGCGGCCGGTGTCGGCACATGGTGTCGACACTGCCACTGCTGGTGTCGACACCAAGTGTCGACACCACTGCGGCCTGTGTCGACACATGGTGTCGACACTGCCGCTGCTGGTGTCGACACCAAGTGTCGACACCACGACTGGACGGTGTCGACACCAAGTGTCGACACCAAGACTGGGCGGTGTCGACACGACAGTGTCAACACCCAAACTGGCTACAGGAGCCAGATCCAGCAAACGACCAAAAATTAGAATGTGGATTCTCTCTTTCTCTCGAGTACAACCTCCATCGGCAATGGTAACTACTTGACCTAGACCGAACCAAAACTGTCCCTAATAGACACAATCCCTCAGGAAAACTGAGATTTAACTGGAACTTTCTACACTAACCACGGTATGATCGGGAACAAGCCCTAGCTTACACCTAAGATCTAAACAAGAAAGAGATAAAAGATTTAATCAAAAGAAGACAAAGATCAACTATGGCAAGGATGAGTGTACATCACTTGCCTCAATACCAGAAAAGCTTGGTCGGCGGCATCCCCCACTCTCGGATCTGTCCGCAGAGCAGCAAGCTGAGGAGCAGAAAGAAAGCAGATCCCGGCGAGGGCAGTCCAGATCCACTCTCGAAATCGAATCCCGACAGCTAAATCTCTAGGAATCGGCGTCCAAAGGCTAGGGTAGGCCGGCGGTGCTCTTCCTCTCGTACAGGCGACGGCTTCTTCCAAGCAGAAAACAGGAAAAGAACAAAAGGAACCCAGCCCTAATTCTAACCCAAGACTATATATATCAGTTTTAATAATAAACAATCAACATAATAATCATTATTTATACTCAATATCAAAACAACCCGAAACCCGAAACTTCTCGGAAAAAGACGAAATTCACGCCGCAGCTAAAAAACCACGCTACGAACGCAACTACGAAGTCGAAATTAGCATTCGACGAACAAAACCCGGGATAACACCTCCCGAAGCCAAAACACAAGCATTCCCTAAGAGGCCCAACCGAGTCATCAAACGGACTCCGGCTAGCTGGGGAATCTTGATATAGGCTACAAACAGGCTACACAGGGAACCCTAAGAGCTAAGACCACGCTCTACAACGGCAAAAAGCCGGAAATACGCCATCGTAATGCCATCCAAAGATCAAACAAAACACAGAAAAACCGGGGACGTTACAGGATAGGCTTCACACATCATGCCTATGTCCGTTCTCGCTTACGGACTCTACACAACAGGGACTTTACATATCTACCCGAAGGAACGCCTCCAACTCACCGCAAACTCGTGAGAGCGGGCTTCCTATGCAAAGAAGGAGAGCTTCACATGCTCAAGAAGAGAATCGTTACCCTAGTGTTCTTCTTTGGCTCCATGGAAAAGTAAGCGGATGAAAAGCACCGCACTCTCTTCGCCTCCGTGGATCCGGAGTCGGCTCGCGATTTGGAGCTTCGAAGCTCCGCCAATGGCCGGATCTAACTTCTTCTTCCTTCCTTGGCTCTCCTCTCTCTCTAAGCTTTAGAAAGATAACCACTCACGTAAAAGTGAGGGTTTCTAAGGCCCAATCCCGGGTATATCCCATCAGGAACAACCCCCAGCCGTTGGATCACCAATTAAAGAAACGAACGACTTTGATTCGGGACTGAAATGTCCAATATGGACCGAACACGGCCTGGGACACGCCCGTGTCCAGGGCCGTGTGCCTCATTCGTCGTCAAAATCGACGCGCCTGGAACAATACACGGGCATCGAACACGCCTGTGTTCGACCTGACACGCCCGTGTTCCTCCTAACATGGCAGTGTGGCCGGCCGTGTACCCCCAACGATTTATCCCGAAAACAATCCGAGAACTACACGGGTTCTTGGACACGCCCGTGTCCTAACCCGTTTCTACCTCAACACGGCTGGGCTCCAGGCCGTGTACACGGTCTTGACACTCGACACTTCATCGAGCAAAGTTCATCGACCTCACGACATGGCCTTGGACACGCCCGTGTCCTAGGCCGTGTGCCTTGTCTCGACACATCATCGAGAAAAATTCGTCTACTCACCGGGACGAGTTTCGACACGGGTCGACACGCCCTACGACACGCCCGTGTCGCAGGCCATGTGCCATGTCTCGACACTTCATCGAGCGCAAAATGTCGACTTCGCGGGCTGAGTGTCGAGACGGGTCGACACGCCCTATGACACGCCCGTGTCGCAGGCCGTGTGCCCTGTCTCGACACAATGTCGAGAGCTAAATGTCGACTTCGCCGGTTGAGTGTCGACACAAGCCTGACACGCCCTGGGACACGCCCGTGTCCCAGGCCGTGTGCCTCCTGCCAGAACCCAAAACTGGCCCAAAACATCCCCCTTCGCTCTTTTGAGTTTCGGGGCGTTACAACTCTCCCCCACTTAAAACCATTTTGTCCACGAAATTATATAAAGGAAAGACATGTACAAAACCAAAATTTATACCTGAGCAGAATAACTCCGGATACTCGTCAAGCATAGTCTGCTCTCGCTCCCAAGAGAGCTCCTCACGATCGCAATTGTCCCACCGGACCTTGACCATCCTGATCTCTTTATTGCGTAGCCGCTTGACCTCCGAGTCCTCAATCCGCACGGGCTTGACTTTTGTCGTCAACCCACTATCCACCGGCACTTGATCAACCGCAATCACTTGCGTAGGCTCTTGCACCGCCTTCCGAAGCACCGAAATATGGAATACAACTTTGACTCACCATTTACAGGTGGAAGGCTGTGATGAATTTCAGCTTTGTTCCCAACATTTACTGCACAAGCCTCCAATCATTGGACGTGAACCGCCCATCTCGGTCACTCACGATGCTGCGGGGCACACCGTGAAGCCGTACAATGTTATCCACATAAAGTTTTGCCAACTTCTCCACCGGATCATCCTTCCTATGCGGAATAAAATGTGACACCTTCGTTAGCCGATCAACAACCACCCAAATGGCCTCGTTCCCCTTTTGCGACCTTGGCAAACTGTGCACAAAGTCCATAGAGATGTCGTCAAATTTCCACTCCGGAATAGGCAAGGACTTCAGAAATCCTACCGGCTTTTGGCACTCCGCCTTCACCAAGGCGCAAGTTTGGCACTTTGCTACGTAGAGCGCCACATCCTTCTTCAAACCCGGCCACCAAAACAGTTTCTTGACATCATGGTACATCTTCGTGCTCTAGCCGATAAGGAGATCTTGACACAGGCTTTGCACCTGACACTAGCTCAATCGTGAAATCTATCTCCCGCTGAGGCGGGGCTCCAGGAAGATCTGCGGTGAACACATCAGGGTATTCCGATACCACTGAAATACAGGCCAACGCGGGCTTCGGCTTCGCAACCTCCACTAGTGTACAGAACAGTTCTGTACTGGCACGAACCGCCTTCACCACCTGAAGAGCAGACATCAACGTCTTACTTGACCCCTTTAAGCCCGTAAAAGTCGTTTCACGACTTGCTCCCAGCTTGACTTCCTTGCGACCGCAATCGATATAGGCTTGCTGCTTCGAGAGCCAGTCCATGCCAAATATAACATCGAACTCCACCAACGGAAGTAACGACGCCTGCTGATCGAACTCTTGATTCCCAATACGAATCTTAACATCGCAGATCCTATCCGAGCGCATCGAACACTCATTGGGCAACAACACATCCAACTTATCCTTCGACATCGAAGAAGGGACTCCGATGCGTGATATAAATCCTTCGGACAATGAGTGTGAAGCTCCCGTATCGAAAAGTGCTCTAGCCTGATTTTCACAAATCAAAACAAATCCTAAACAAGCAGTAGTAAGTTAACATGTGCATAACAAGTATTTAAAGAAATTAACTTGCTATAAATTAAACCGTACATGTCACCACATCAGCCTGTTTGATGGCCTCCTGTTGGCCAAGATTATACACCCCTGGTTCGGCCGGAGCATAGTGGGACGCGGTCGACTCCACCGCCTTGCCCTTCTCTTCGTAAGTATTTCCCGGCTTTCTTTCGGACTTGGGACGTCCGCTCCAACAATCACGGGCAAAGTGCGCCGTCTTTCCACATGTAAAACATGCCCCCGGGGTCCGACTCGTAGTCGCCCCAAAAGCACCAGAAGGAGCTGGACCCGAAGTCTTATGCTTCTTGAAGAATCTTTGATAGCCAAACTTTGAAGTAATCAGCACTTTGAACCCAGATTTCTTCTCACCAACGTTATTCTTTGCTTGAACATTCTTCATGTCATTCTCTAAGGACCGAGCCGTGTTGACCAAGGTCAAGAAACCCTACATCATCGGCCCCGAGAGTAGTAACCTCAACTCATCTCTCAAGCCTTCGTAGAATAGATTCGTCTTGCGCTCCTCATCCGCTATGGTGGAGCTAGCATATCGACTCAAACCAGTAAACTCGTGGAGATATTCATCCACGCTCTTCTCACCCTGAACCAACCTCAGGAACTCGTTCTCCAACGCTATCCTCTGCGCCTAAGGGAGGTATCGAGCCAAGAACAATCTCGAGAACTCCTCAATCGAGACATCAATAAGTCGCCTACCTCTCAACAAGTGCAGCTCCAATCCTTCCCACCACATTCTCACTTCACCGTCCAGAAGGAACGTAGCGATGGTGGTCATTTGCCACTCCTCCTTCTCCGTTGTTGTCATGAATCTCTTCACCCTGGAGAGCCAGTCTTTAGCTTGAGATGGGGTTCCCAACCCCGAGAATACCGGAGGGTTAAAGCTCATTACATGCTTAAGCTGCCTCTCGGTTGCCCTCCTTGGCACCAACGGCTCCACTCCCACCTGTTCCACTCTCCTCGGCTCAGCCTCTTGTAGCGGTACCTGCTCCATCGCAGGAGCGGGCTGCTGCATTTAACTTGCAGGCTGCGCATTAATCATGACCAACACTGCTTCGGCCACCAATCGTATGGTCTCAACCGATAGAGGTGTTGCAGGAGCTTCATTAGGTGCACTGCTAGCCTCTGAAACTCGACGTTCTGACGGCCCAGCACCACTTCTGGTCACCTATAGTGGTACAAAACACCGTTAAGCGACCAAATAAAATTGCAAACAGTAATTATAGGAACACACAGGTTCCTCAAACACGTGTATTTTCATTCCTAAGTGGAGATTCATGGGTTATTTTACTGTTATAACGATGACGCACACACATGTGCTCACCACCCCTTAAAAAGAATTCGAGCACAAATTAATTTTAAGCCCGACCAAAACAAGTAGTCTGATACCAAATTGTAACTCCCCCTATCCATCGCATAGCATATAGCAGTAGGTCCGGCCGGGGCCCGACGCCATATACCACAGACAGACCGGGTGGTTACTCATGGAAACCATCCAACCAATCATAACGTCCTACACAGAGCATTCTAGCGGAAGCAGATTAATAAGTTGCAATAAAGAACCCAGCACAAAAGCATGAATGTCCACTAATACCAAAAAGGAATGTTGTACATACACAAGTACAGGCCTTAAGGCCTTACAAAATTGTTCACTTCATATTACATGTTTTACAAACCACGGCACGCAGGCCGGTCATACATGAATAAAAACAGTAAACACTCCAATTAAACCTTCGAGGGCCGGCTTCATTAATTGGGCTTTAGCCCGCTATTGACTGCTTGGTCCAGCAGCACCTGCAAGCAACAAACCACCGCACGGTGGCAAAACAAGACAACGGTCAGCAATGCTGACCAAATTATAACGATCATGCCCCTAACTCGGGGCGGCGATGCTCCTTCCCTGCATTTCATTAGCATAAGCGAGCAATTTAACAATATTCATTACATCACAGATGTTGGCTCGCACGGCCACACGCCCCGTGCTCTCAGGGCATATTCTCGGTGAACACAGTCTAAGTCTGCTAACTCACCACCGTCCCTTTGGACAGTCAATCAATGAGCAGTTTGTCTTCCCGGCATGGTTCATGGTAATTGAAACCATAGACCGCCGAAGTCCCTCATCTATGCCAACGGCTATAATCCGAACGACATAGAACGGGTACGGTTCCATCTAACCCGTGCTCACAACGCAACGGTAATTTAAATCATATGCGCCTGCAACGGTAATTTAAACCATATGCGCAGGTCAAACTTCTCCCGAGTCCCGTTTCCATCACAATTCACATAACTCGGTTATGTTTAAGTTGGCTCTCAGGCCAACAAGTTGGCAAGATCACGCATCCGCCCAGTTTTCCGGGTGCACCTTTGGGTTAATCCCCAAGGCTCCCTGTTGTAATCTACCGTGTAGAAAACCCGAAAAACAACCAATAACACGGAGTCTTCTCCGGCATTATGCAATGCAACATCACCGATCCAGACCAACATGTCCAGATAGGCTTCACACATCATGCCTATGTCCATTCTCGCTTACGGACTCTACACAACGGGGACTTTACATATCTACCCGAAGGAACGCCTCCAACTCACCGCAAACTCGCGAGAGCGGGCTTCCTATGTAAAGAAGAAGAGCTTCACATACTCAAGAAGAGAATCGTTACCCTAGAATTCTTCTTTGGCGCCATGGAAAAGTAAGCGGATGAAAAGCACCGCACTCTCTTCGCCTCTGTGGATCCGGAGTTGGCTCGCGATTTGGAGCTTCGAAGCTCCTCCAATGACCGGATGTAGCTTCTTCTTCCTTCCTTGGCTCTCCTCTCTCTCTAAGCTTTTGAAAGATAACCACTCATGTAAAAGTGAGGGTTTCTAAGGCCCAATCCCGGGTATATCCCATCAGGAACAACCCCCAGCCGTTGGATGACCAATTAAAGAAACGAACGGCTTTGATTCGGGACTGAAATGTCCAATCTGGACCGAACACGGCCTGACACATGCCCATGTCCAGGGCCGTGTGCCTCATTCGCCGTCAAAATCGACGCGCCTGGAACAACACACGGGCATCGAACACTCTCGTATTTGACCTGACACGCCTGTGTTCCTCCTGACACGACAGTGTTGACGGTCGTGTACGCCCAACGATTTATCCCGAAAACAACCCGAGAACTACATGGGTTCTTGGACACTCCCGTGTCCTAACCCGTGTCTACCTCAACACGCCTGGGCTCCAGGCTGTGTACACGTTCTCGACACTCGACACTTTGTCGAGCGAAGTTCGTCGACCTCACGACACGGCCTTGGACACGCCCGTATCCTAGGTCGTGCGCCTTGTCTCGACACATCGTCGAGCAAAATTCGTCGACTCCCCGGGACGAGTGTCGACACGGGTCGACACGCCCTGTGACACGCCCGTGTCGCAGGCCGTGTGTCATGTCTCGACACTTCATCGAGCGCAAAATGTCGACTTCGCGGGCTGAGTGTCGAGACGGGTCGACACGCCCGTGTCGCAGGTCGTGTGCCCTGTCTCGACACAATGTAGAGAGCTAAATTTCGACATCGCCGGCTGAGTGTCGACACAAGACTGACACGCCCTGGGACACGCCCGTGTCCCAGGCCGCGTGCTTCCTGCCAGAACCCAAAACTGGCCCAAAACGTCCCCCGTCGGTCTTTTGAGTTTCGGGGCGTTACAACCACAACTTTGCGTCTCCCTCCAACATGAAAGCTGCAAACTCAGATTTCTTCTCCTCTGGCGTCTCTGTCGCCCTTAGAAGGTCTTGAATCCATGCCCACCAATCCTCCGCATCAGTCGGCATACCAACTCCCTTGAACGTGGGAGGATGGAAGCTCAGAAAATATTTCATCTGTCGGTCACCATGTCTGACCACCACTCTTTCGGGCAACGGCTCTACTCGCCTCGCTTCTCCGCCTGGCATGGTCATTGCCATATCCGGTTTAGCAGGGGTTACTACCTGAACTGTCGATGCAGCTTCAGCTACCATCATTGCTTCTGCAAGAATGCGATAGAAGTCGGCCTGGTTTACACCCATGCCCAAAGGACCCTAAGCAGTGGCACTACTCGCCAAAAGCTCTTCTCTTGGTGTTGACGTACCCACCTCATTGCTTGCATTCTTAAGAAAAGCAAGGAAATAAGGAATCAGTCTCTAATTGTAAGACTCAAATATAAGGACACTTTTGGTCCCGCATTACTCTTATGTGGAAAACTTCTATACGCACTGACCTTGAATATAATCTGCCTCCTATACCAAATTATAACACCTCACTTGTAATGACCGTATAATATGGGTCTGGCCGGGGCCCCAAAACATACAGACACCACAGCTTTAGTATTATAAGATGATATAACTACCCAATCTCAAAGCTCATAATCAAACCATAGCGGAAACAGCAAACTAGACTAGAAGTTATCCACATACACAAGAGTATCGAAACGGTCTTATGGCCTTACAACACAAGGGAGTCCAAACTCTATTAATACATATCAATAACAATGTGCATAAACACTCCTACGCTACCTCGGCATGCAAGCCGGAAAACAAACGCATCAAGCATACAGGGCCATCAAAAGAAACAGAGCTAGTACAATACTGGAAACACTTCATGAGGTTTAGGACCTTCTGGCCGGTGATCTAGCTCCTGCTTGCGATCCTTGCCCTGTAAAAATTTGGTTGTAACATGGGTCAGCAAAGGCTGACCTCAAACTGTGTAACAAACACATCTCCTCTCGGCCTCCCCTAACGGACCCCGGGGTACCCCTCCAACCTACAAGTTAGCACTTCGTATAACATATATATAAACAAGTAAAGCATTAAAAGAACAGGCACTAGTCTCACAAAAGGGGACTAGTCTCGCCCGCTCATGGCCTCATTGCCCGTGCTTGCCCGTGCTTGCCCCATGCTTGGCGTTCTTGTCAGTCTCACAGAAGGGGACTAGTCTCGCTGGGACACTTTCCACACATGACTTGCACATTACGGGATAGCCAGCCGACCACGGAGACAAAGCCACGCCTTAGCACATTACAATCAAAAATCATTCCTACCCTAATCCCTCACATGTACTGTAGCGTCCTCGCGCTCTAAGGAAACCATCTACCGCCAATGCAGAGCTAACCTTGTCTACCAAGGAAACCATCTACCGCCATTGCGGAGCTAACCTTGTTCGGTTCCGGCTATACGTACTCACTCGAGAAATGGGGGAAAACAAACATCACAAACAACATCTTGCCGCAACGGATTTCTACAAAATCCTTAAAGCTCGTATACAACATCACCGAGTCGGACTAACGGTCGCGACCACGGCTTCACCCACAATGCCTAATCCACTAACAGAGCGGATCTCTAATGCAAAAACATACCGGGGATGCACTCAATCGACCCGGAGGTTTCTCTTGAACCATGACGTCCCAAACCCCTCTCAACTGAGGGATTTGATGCCCAAAAGCTTGAAAGAAAAGATGCCAAACATGCATCCTAAAACGAAGAGGAGAAGTGTCGTTACCTTACAACCCCTCTTCCTAGCCATGGAAACTTAGCCAGATGAAAACCTTTGCAACGGTCTTGCCTCCACAGATCCGTACTCGGCTCGCAATTTGGAGCACCGAAGCTTCTACAGCAGCCAGATCTCTCCTTTACCTCCTTCCTTGCTCTCCCTTCTCTCTAGAACTTAGAAAGAGAATGTTTGAAGAAGAATGAGGGTTTCTAAACCCTATTCCCGGACTTAACTTAGCAGGGACAGCCCTGGACCATCAGATCCCAAAAGGAGCAAATGAACGGCCACGATCCGAACTGAAAATCAAAACACCTGGGCCGAACACGGCTTGTGACACACCCGTGTCCAAGACCGTGTGCCTCAATTGACACTGAAACTGTAGCACCCAGAACAGGATATGGGCTCTGAACATGCTTGTATCAAAGCTGACACACCCGTGTCACGCATTACACACCCATGTGCCTGGGCATGTTCCTCCATCGACACAGGACCAAAAACCACCCGAGGAGAACATGGGTATGCGACACGCCCATGTCACATTTGACACGCCCGTGTCAAACACGAACACGCCTGGGCTCCAGACCGTGTTTATCCCCTCACACGACACGGCTCATAACCCATGCAGGACATGGACTAGGACACGCCTGTGTCTCAGTCCGTGTTCGAAGTATCGACAATCGTCGAGTGCCTTTTGTCGACTTCGCAGAAAATTTGTCGAACACGCGCATGACACGGCCTTGGACACGCCTGTGTCATATGTTGTGTTCACTGTCTCGACACTTCGTCGACTTCCCGGGCTCTCGACGAACCCGAGCACGACACGGCCATGGACATGCCCGTGTCCTAGGCCGTGTTTAATGTCTTGACACTTCGTCGAGACCAAAATGTCGACCACACGAGTTCTTCGTCTAACCCGAGCAGGACACGGCCAGGGACACGCCCGTGTCCTAGGCCGTGTGACCCTCACCAAGACCCAAACTTGGCTATGAATGTTGTCCGTCCCTCTTTCAAATTTTGGGGCGTTATAATTATTCTCTTCAGTCCGCAAGGTTTGGACCATCAGGTTGCCAAGTTGTATTCTTCTTGGGTGATGAACTGTACAGCTTTTGTGACCCTGTGAGGAAAGCAATGCTGGCCCTGTGCGCACCTGCCCGCTTGGTCACCTAAGCCTGTAGCCCATCTTTCTCAGCTCGTAAAATTTATCATTTATCGTCTTTCTTAGCTCGCGAAATTTATCGTCTGATTCGTAGTTAAAGAACGGAAGGGAATTGATATTCTCCAGAGTTTGCATCATGCTATTATTATTGCTTATGCGATCTGGAGTGATCTTCTAAAGACTCAATTAAATCATATTACTGGCATCACATTCTCTTGGCATGCTCGAAAATCGATGGGTACGACTTGAGTTCTTATTTAATTTGGATATTTTAAGCAGTGCTTTGCCAATCTCTATGCAGGAGGGCTGGACTTTAAATTGTTCGTACTGGTCTTCACTAAACTATGGTTGCGACCATTGGCCAATGCATAAATTCATATGGAAAGTTTACTAAAAACATTCAAGAACAAGAAATGAACTGAATGACGGAAATGATAGATGACGCAAGCTGAGCAAAAATATCCTTTGTATTAAAACATATCATATTTACAGTTTTAAAGAATTGGAGGCTACCAAATAAGTCCTCCACACCCTTTACAAAACAAAACAAAATACAATTTTCACTTTTTCGATCTCTTATGTTTCTTGGCCACAGGAGACCCGTCTGGACTTGTAGATCCGTCGATATCAGAAAAGGGTGAATAGCCCTCCAATTCAGTTCTGCTACAATTAGCGCTCTCACTATCCGAGAACTCGCTATTCGGGTTCCTGTTGTCAGAGTTGGAGGTAGAAGAAGTGTATTCGGCAGACTTATCTTCTTCCCTCTGAGTTGATCTAGAATCTTCGTTGGGTTCTTCCTCAGCCGCGATCTGCTCTTCTTCTTTTTCTTATCCATCTTCTTCTTATTCTTTTTCTCCATCTTCCTCCTCATCCCTGTCACCACCGGCTTTACCCTTCGCAGCTCACTCCATTGTTGTGAAGTGGTGCTCTAGCTCGGGGAAGAGCTCAACAATGGGCACGCCTTCCTCCTCTTCTTTAGCGAAGCCATTTTTGATGAATCGCCGTATCGCGACCTCGAAGCTTTCCATTACAAAAGTAAGCATGGCGTCTTGGAAGACTGGATTCTTGATGTCGTAGGCGGTCTACAGAGAAATAAATCAAATCAGGTCGCAGCGGACATAAAAGGGGCATCGCTGCAAATACTGATCTTACCACTTCTCTTTTCTTCTAAAGATCGACATTAGCTCCTAGTCGCTTGTTTCTTTCTTTCAGCGACTTTGCCTCCTCCTGAAGTCGTTTAATTTCCCTGAGCAGGTCCCTTGTCAGGCAACCCACGTAATGGCTTGTTACCGCGCTATTCGCTTGTGCCCGAGCGGCCAGAAAGGGGAGCTCGGCAGGAGGAACAACCTGGTGGTCACGCAGGTTGCACTTCCCGGACAACGTCGAGGTCACGACATGGGCATGCCGGGATACCTTAGAACTATTTCAGGAAGGAAGAGCTATAAAGAGGCGGACATGTTTAATCTTGTGGTGCCAGTGTATCATCGGGTTTCCGCGAAGATCCTTCAGGCTTCTTCCGAAGCCCAGAAGGTCAAAACTTTCAGAAGCCGAGTAGTCCGCAGTGGGATCACCCTCTTCTTTCCTATTCTTGGCGATTTCCTTCTTCCTTTCTGTTTAAGTGGGGGTCAGGCCGTTGGGAGTCTGTGGCAGATTGGCGAGCACCGTCAAGACCGCTACACAAAGAAAGGAATTGAATTAAGATTCACCTCAGACCTTGACAAATATAGTTTGAGGTCGCAGCCTTTACTTACTCTCTTGTCGATCTAGGTTGTCCAAGCTAGCCAACAGAGGAATATAGTGTTCGATGTTGAACCTTGATCTAGTCAAGAACTCAACAATCGCAACTTCTGCTATATCGAGCTTGACGCTCTTGAAGTCAGAGTCTGCATGCTCTTGCGGATGAGTATGTTCGAAGCCGAGGTTGCTCTCGAAGATAAAATATCGGGAGGTCCAGTTATGTATTTTATTCGGTAGACCAATAACCTTCATTCTCCTGTAGTAAAAGTAGATAATGCTCTTGTATGGGTGGCCTCCAGAAGGAGTTATTGAGGGAACATAGAATATTTTCCTTAAAACATTCAAAGAAAAAGCGATCTTCTCAGACAATAAGTAAGAGATAAAGCTGTAGATGGTAGTCACGGTGTTCGGTGTGAGCGTCCCCGACACCATTCTATAGTGATCAAAGATCTCAGTGACATCCCACAACAACAGAAACTTGAAACCACAGTCAAAGTGGTTGATCGGGACTGCGATCTGGGTGGTCGTTGAAGAGTTTATTCTTTCTTGGTCTAAAGGAAGGATGACAAGAACCATAGAGCCCGCTATGTATTTCTCAATAAAGGCTTACAGGTCGGCATCTGTCAACTTGCACTTCTTATGATCCGCAACATGGAAAGCGCCCGCAGTATCAGTTCGAGAGGAAACCATCTTCTGAGATCGCAGGGACTTCTGCTTCGATCACATTTCTTGTAATAAACAAAGAATAAATCCATATTTATTGAATTTCTGGTCTGACAGCTTTTCAGCCAGACAACACAACTCATTTGTTCAGTATGCCTAGCTCGCAGTGCATCTAGCCACTGATCCTAAAAGTAATTTTCAAGATCAAATTTTAAATCAAAGTACGCTGACACAGAATCAATTCACACAGTTCACATTCAACTCAACGTTATCATACAGAAAGATTATCAAATTACACAGATCACAATACTATTAAGATCGTGCAGATCGCAATATCATAGTTCACGATAAAAGATGAAACAAAATGTTCAAGGTGTCCAAATAATTATACATCATTCAAATTTCAATCAATAAAATTGTTCATGCTCATGGCGGCCTTGGCGGCCCCAACGGTCTGGTCGAGCAGGTCGCTCCTTTCGATCCCGACACTAATGAGCCGCCTGATCACTTCCTTGTAACATTCATCGTACAGTTGTTGAATGAGGTGATTCGTTGAGTTGAAGGTTCAGTGCAAATGAGCAGCTTCCCGATCCACTCGACTCAAGGGAACCAAGGGATCGGTTGCCAAACTCGGTTCCTTGTCCGCTGCGGCCTGTATACATTCAACTGAAGTCGGAGCCTCCATAGGAGCAGTGGGATCTGGCAATCACGGCCTCTTAGGGAGGACTTCAACACCTCATTTTCTCTTCCATTCTCGCATAAGATACATATATTTTTCGTTGTAGTAGCTGGTGTCATTGTCAGACCTTTGCTTTTCTATCTTAGTTTTCTCAAGCGCTATGGCAATTCTGGCGATTTGATCCTCCAAAGCTTTCTCTCTCTCCATCCTTTTCCTCAACTTGACTTGAAAATCTTCTATTCTATCTTCAATTTTCTTTCTTTCTAATAGGGCAAGTCATTCAGGCCAGACTGCTCACATTGGGAGGCGGAATCGGCAAGGTTGATCGTGCTAGGTTGCTGTGAAGGTATTGTGGCACCGGGAGAAGGAACAAAAACGCCAAGTTTGGTTGAGCCAGAAGGCAACTTCCCTCCAGAAATAAAGAAAAACAAGTTCAAAATCTGTATTCATGTCGCGTCAGACTTGAAGAACAAAGACTGAAATCACTGTGTCCAGTCTTTTGGCTATCATCGCGGTGAGATGGAGGTTATTGAAGACAGGTTGCCTCATGTGCTCTAGATCAAAAGCACTTAGGAATTTTATCCATTCTTGATGGACTTTGGCTCTCTTCTCGGCCGCCAACCTTGTGGAAACAACTATACCATCGGTCTTGGTGATGATGTTTATCGGCTTCGACTTTCTTATGGGAGATTTATAATGCCACAGACGCTTAATGTGCCGAGGCACTGGTTTGAGTTTACCTGACCACAAGAGTTCAGCGGTAGTGTGCAAATCTTAAGCCTGCTTGTCCGCAGTGCCCTTTTCCAAGACCGCTTCTGCCTTGGCCTTTTCAGCAACGATCTTTTCTCTGAGTTTTAGCTTCTCATCTCCCTCAGCCACAGGGTTGACAGTCTGATCGCCCACCATGACCGCCAATATCCGGACTTCTGGCTGCAATGCCTCCAATTAGGATTGATTAATATCATTGAGTTGATCGTTTTCTATGTTGTTGAGTACCTCATTTGTGGATAAACAGACCATGGACAGGGAAGTAACATTTCCCAGGATTGCGGCCTCTGGAGTAACAAAGCCGGTCTCTTGGAGCTCTTTTCTGGTAGCCTGAACTGTAAGCTCACAAGGCGTTTGTTTCCTTCATTATGCACAACCTCCTCTCTACCCGCTAGACCACGGAGGGGTTATACCTTTTCCTCTTCTTCTTCTCGGAAGGGCCCCACTTCGCCGTTGAATTAGTGGCGACCTGCACTAAGCGCCGCAGATTTTTGCGGACATTCTCTGGGTCGGCAGCGACCAGTGCTTGCCAGGGCACTTCTTTTTCAACTTGCTCTTCTCCAGCAAACAGCTTCAATTGATCAAGATCAATGTTGGCTTCTGAGCCTCAATTGACGAAACCTCATTTTTAGGTTTATACTCAATTTGAGCGTCCCCGAGGAAGATGGGAACACTTCCATGTCAGGTGTGGAGTCCACGGGATTATAGTGATCAATTATTAGCAGCAAATTTGGTGCTTCGTCCGCACTTTTTGATGGAATTTCTGTATGGGAAGTGGCATCCGCAGATTTCTCATCGTCAGGTTCGTTGAGGATGTGGACTGGGTCAGCTACTGATTGAACCCTCTAGGACAATTCTCTCCCCTAGCAGAAAGGTTGACAAAAACTTTTCCTAGCAAGGACATTTCAGATTGGAAAGTGTTGATCGCAAGAAGTGAGAAGCGACCCGTGATGTAGAACTTCCGGAGATATTTATAATACTAGCAACATTAATGATAGTTGCGGACTCAGTATTTAAGCAAACATTTTTGAATTTTTCAGAAACATAAAAATGTGCAAGGATTATGTTAACCCTAAAATCCGCAACACTTTTAGCATGGTTCCCAGGTCATCTTCCTCCAATGACAGACTCAGTTTCCAGTCCGCCCAGGTCCGCCAGCCTCTGAAGATTAGTTTCCAGTCCGCCCAACTTCCTCTAGAGGCGGACTCACACCTCAGCCCTTACAGGTCGCGACCCTCCAGCTAGGAAAGCGCCGCCTGCTTCAGCAGTAGATAAAATCTCCAGTCCGCGAGCCCAGTCGCCCCTTTTGCGCGAACTGGTGCGTCTTTTCTTCTTTGTATCCTGTCGACGCTGCGCGGTTCTCCTGTACCTAGAGCAGATAGTTATTTTAGCCTTGCCCGTCTGGCAGGCCCCTGAGCCTATAAATAGGGGGAAGTGGTGCACCCAAAGTAGGCTGACTCGAGCCCAGGAGCCTACTTGTAAAAGGCTACAGACTCGAATATCAGGCTTTGCCGTCTCCAACATGCTCTTTCTCCGCTTTCCTTGCAATAATCTTTTTGCAATCAAAGGAAAGCCCGTCGCAAGATAGGCGTTCACCACGATGGACGAAGTCTGGTGTTGTCGTGGCTCACAAAACTGCTTTTTTCTCCTAACCTCTAATAGAAAACTACTTGCAGCCTCATTTTTCCCTTCTCTTTCCATTGTGTTCGAACCATTACCTGGTGGTTCCTTTTCCCGCTTCAACAGGAGTGATATTGGACTTATGAGTCCTACGAGCTAGAGGCTCGGGTGGTTGATCGAAATCAGGACGGGTTGTCCTGTGAGCTGGGGGCTCGGGATGGTATAGTTATACCTGGTTTGTGCTTATGTGGTGTCACTCGATACTGGTTCAGTCGGCATATCGACAGAAGTAAGATGACTCTAGTGTGGACTGTAGACCTTTGCGGAGATCAGAAGGATGTCTATTACTTGTACACTTATATATTTCATGTGGACCTTGTGATTGGATATTTATTATATCTATGTTGTGATATGTGGACTGTATTATTTCTTCTTTTGTTGGCTGTGTGAATGACTGTGCTTGCCGGCAGGGTCACTGTCTTGTGGCGGCAAATAACTCAAAGTTGGTGTCAATGTAAGGCGACGGTCCGAGGCATAAAATCTCTCCTCGGTCATACCCAATTCCCGGGTGGAGGGATATTACATGCGAATACAAGCAAATTTCTGTAAAAGAGAAGTCAAAAGCAGGTAAATTTAAAATATAATGCGAGTACCTAAAGAGAACTTGTGTACAACTGCTAATCTTCGCAAAAGAGAAGTCAGTTGCATTTAAATAAACATATAACAAAAGTACCTTAGGTGAACTCGCAAACACCTGCTAATCTCTGTAAAACAGAAGCAAAAAGCTGGTAAATTACTATACAATGTGAATAAAAAAAAGTGAAGTCGCAAACACTTGCTCATCTCTGTAAAACAGAAGTGAAAAACAGGGCAATAAACATATAACATGAGTACATGACGTGAACTCGCGAACACATGCAAAACTCTACAAAAGAGAAGTCAAAAGCAGGTAAATTTCAAATAAAACGCGAGTACCTGAAAAGAACTCACAAACACCTGCCAATCTCTATAAAAGAGAAGCCAAAACTAGGTAAATAAGCATATAACCCAATTACTTGAGATGAACTCGCGAACACCTACTAATCTCTACAAAAGAGAAGTCAAAAGCAGGTAAATTTATTATATAACACGAGTACCTGAAGAGAACACGCGAACACCTACCCATCTCCACAGAAGAGACGTCAACAGCAGGTAAATAGACATATAAATCGAGTACCAGAGGTGAACATGCTAACGTCTGCGAATCTTTTTAAAAGAGAAGCCAAAAGTAGGTAAATAAACATATAACACGAGTACCTAAGGAGAACACGCAAACACCTACTAATCTTTACAAAAGAGAAGTCAAAAGCTATTAAATTTAAAATATAATGTGAGAACCTAAAGAGAACTCATGAACACATGCTAATATCTGCAAAAGAGAGGTTACAAGCTGGCAAATAAACATATATTGCCAGTACCTAAGGTGAACTCGTAAATACCTACTAATCTCTGCAAAGGTGAATTACAAAGTAGGTAAATTTAAAATATAATGTGAGTACCTAAAGAGAACTCATGAACAATTGTTAATCTTCATAAAAGAGAAGTCAAAACCGATAAATAAACATATAATGCGAGTACCCGAATAGAACTCGTGAACACCTATTAATCTCAGCAAAAGAGAAGTCAAAAGAAGGTAAATTAACATATAATGAAAGTACCTGCAGAGATCTCATAAACACATGTTATTCTCTATAAAAGTGAAGTCAAAATAGGTAAATTAACATATAATGCGAGTACCTGAAGAGAACTCTCGAACACCTATTATTCTCTATAAAAGAGAAGTTAAAAGCAAGTATATTAACATAAAATGCGAGTACCTGAGGTGAACTCACAAACATCAGCAAATCTATACAAAAGAGAATTCAAAAACGGGTAAATTAACATATAACACGAGTACCTGAAGAGAACTCACGAACACCCGCTAATCTCTATAAAAGTGAAGTCAAAAGCAGGTATATAAACTTATAATGCGAGTAACTGAAGAGAACTCGTGAAAACCTGCTAATATTTGCAAAATAGAACTCAAAATAGGTAAATAAACATATAACATGAGGACCCGAACAAAACTTGTGAACAACTATTAATCTCAGCATTAGAGAAGTCAAAAGAAGGTAAATTAACATATTGGAAGAGTACCTAATAAGATCTCGTAAACACCTGCTATTCTCTATAAATGGGAAGTCAAAACAGGTAAATTAACATATAACGCGAGTACCTGAAGAGAACTCTCAAACACCTTCTATTCTCCATAAAAGGGAAGTCAAAAATAGGTATATAAACATAAAATGCAAGTATCTGAGGTGAACTCATGAACATTTGCAATTCTATGCAAAAGAGAAGACAAAACAGGTAAATTGACATATAACACGAGTACCTGAAGAGAACTCGCGAACGCCTGCTAATCTCTGCAAAAGAGAAGTTAAAAGTAGGTAACGAAATATATAATGCGCGTACTTGAGGTCAACTTGAGAACACCTGCAAATCTCTGCAAAAGAGAAGTCAAAAGAAAGAAAATTAACATATAACATGAATACCTGAATTGAACTCGCAAACATCTGCTAATCTTTGCAACAGAGAAGTCAAAAGCAGGTAAATAAACATACAACACGAGTACCTGAGGTTAACATGCGGATACCTGCTAATCTCTACAAAATAAATGTCAAAAGCAGGTAAATTAACAAATAATGCAAATACTCAAAGAGAACTCGCGAACACTTTCTCATCTTTGCAAAAGAGAAGTAGAAAGCTAGTAAATAAACATATAACACGAGTACCTAAGGCGAACTTATGAATGCCATCAAATCTCTACAAAGGAGAAGTCAAAAGAAGGTAAATTTAAAATATAACGTGAGTACCTGAAGAGAACTAATGAACGCCAGCTAATCTCCACAAAAGAGGTGTTTGTTAACCCCAAAATATGCAACAAGTTCAATAAGGTACCAATATCATATCCTCCTTCAGTGGCGCACTCGATTCTCCAGCCCGCCCAGTTCGGTAAGTCTCAGCATGTTCAGCAAGATCCCGATCTCCGGCAGCGGACTCAGATTCCAGAAGGGTCTGACCGATCTTGTAGAGAGGCCGAACAATCTCGAAGGGAGACTGACCAGTGACTCGATGCGATCAGTCGGGCCCTGACCGCACTTACTCAATGATTTGACCAACACAGAGCAGCCTCCGTGGATGAACCAGTCCGCCAAAAGCCAGTTCGCCTAGCACCAGTAGCAGCGTCACCTCCAGTCAGCTCGCATGTCCTGCTCGCAGCCACACTACGACCTCAGGCAGATGATCTCGCTCCTCTTGTGGACTATTTCCGTGAGGTGGCCATGGGAAGTCCAGCCCACAAGCTCAACTTTGCTAAGAACAATCAGTTCGTGAGGACTTCCACGACCTCCGCTCTAGCTACAACTGAAGAGTCTCCTTTTATGGATAAGATCCGTGAGGAGTAGGCTCCCCACAATTTCAGAGAGCCTTGCAAACCCTTCTACATTGGGGAGTCAGACCCACTCACTCACCTCCAGGCCTTTGAGGATGCGGTGGCTTTGAGGTTCTTGTTAGATGGATTAAAGTGCAAATTCCTAGTGACCACCTTCGACAGCCAGGTCCGAGAATGGTCTCATGAACTGTACACACAATCTATCGCCAACTTTGCCGAGATTGGTCAGGAACTTCTGTTAAGGTTTGCCACTTCCAGGAAAAGGAAGAGAGGGCCAGCTACCCTCTTTTATATTAAAGAAGGAGAGAACGAGTCGGTAGCACAGTTTGTGGATCGCTTCCAGAAGGAGAAGCTTGGGGTCAAGAATGTAGATCATGAGTACATAAGATCACCTTAGTCAACGTGCTCAAGTAGTAGCCGTTTAAATTCGAAGCGACCACAAAAGATCCTGCGACATTCTAGGACCTTATTTCCTTGACCAATACCTTCATTGAAGGAGAGAATGCCAACCCCACATATGTGTCTAACTTGACGGCAAAGACGGAAAGAAGGGACACGCCAGACTCCTCTACAGGCAATCGAGCATCTAGACCCCCTCTGCCAGAATATCATTATCCGACACATAGGGGAAGGAATTTTCGGCACAAGCGACCCAACAAAGGCCATCAACAGTTTGATGATCAGAAAGTGTCATTGGCCACAACCCCCGCTCCTGTCGCTCCTCGAATCTTACCTGTCCTTCAAATCCGAGATAGTTCCTCTTCAGAAGATCAGCAAAGCCACGGACCCATGTAAGGGCTCGCCGCTATGGTCCTAATAGTGGACGAGGTTCTCTAGATCCTACAGTAGAAGACAAAGTTTAAGAAAGAATTTCAGAAATCAGAGGGAAAGACTCGAAACTCAGACCTTTTTGTGCATTCCACAAGGAGAAGGGACTTTCAACAGAGGATTGTAGAGCCCTTTGACTGCTTGTGGGGCGACTACGTGTTGTATGAAAAATGAAGGGACTTTTTATAAAAGAAGCTCCAGTGAAACCATCCACCTCTAAGGGCAAAGAGGTGGCCAAGGTTTTTTGGGAGATTGAGGACATTGAGGAGGCATGATACATTGACAACATCAGTATCAGAGAAAGCGTCAACGCAAATGACGTGGGTGTCCTAGGTGACCTCTTCTGTATCCATGGAGAAGCGGGAGAAGAGTCAAGCAAGAAGTCTTCCTTGGCCAAGATTTTTCGACCTGAAGTGGCCATGAATTCTACAGCCACACTAAGGGAAATCATTACTTTTGGGCAAGATGATCTCCCGAAGATGGCCAACCCCTTCAGCGACGTTGTCGTGATCAGAGCGATTATTGAGGACTGCACGGTCAAGAGAATATTTATTGATACTAGTATCTCGGTCAACCTTATATTCAAGAATGCTTATGAGTCCCTGAGATCTGGAAAGCCTTTGCACTCCACTGAAGGGCCACTTTACAGCTTCACTAGTGAAAGAAAAGAGGTTGAAGGGAATGTCACGCTCTTAGTAACAGTAGGGGGGATAACCAAGCTTACTTCATTCATAGTAGTTGATTCGCCAAGCAGCTACTGCGCCATCTTCGGAACACCACTTCTCAACGAATATACTGCGGTGGTTTTCACCTATCACTTTGCAATCAAATTTATAGTAGGAGGTAAGCAGTATCAGGTCAGGAGCAACCCAAGGGAACCCCGAGAATGCTATGTCAGAACGGTCAACTATCTGGCGGCTCTAGTCGCCATCTCAAAAGAAATGTCCCCCCAAAAGTGATTGGAGATCAGGAAGAAATCCAGGAAGGAGCTCACTTGGAGCCTACACATGCAACCTAAGGAGTTTCGATTGCGGGAGATGAATAAAAGATACTTTCTATCAACTCAGAGCTTTCTTAGTTAGAAAAGGCAGATTTGATCGCTTGCTTACAGAAGAACCTGGATGCCTTCACCTGGGCAACGCAGGACATGCCAGGAGTAGATCCTGATGTTGCTTGTCACCACCTCAATATTACTCCCGACTTCAAGACTATTCAATAAAGAAAGATGGAGGTGGTGACGAAGCTGGCTGAGCCTATCAAGGAGGAGGTCGCCAAGCTCCTCAAGGCTAAATTAATTCGCAAAATTCAATACCCTATCTTTGTATTGAATGTTGTAATGGTGAAGAAGCTAGGGGAAAATGGCGGATGTGTGTTGACTTTACTAAGTTGAATAAAGCATGTCCTAAAGATTGTTATCCCTTGCCTCAGATAGACGCTTTAGTAGATTATGAGGTTGGAGATCCTTTTATGAGTTTCTTAGATGCGTTCTCTAGTTATCACCCGATAAGGATGCATAAGTCTGACATTCCTCATACGTTATTCATCATATACGATGGCTATTACTGCTATCTTGTGATGCCTTTCTGGCTGAAAAATGCAGGAACCACGTATCAATGCATGATGGATTTTGTTTTTAAAGAACAAAAAGGATGAAATCTTGAACTATATGTCGATGACCTCCTCATTAAAAGTAAAACCTTCACATTGCACCTACAAGACCTCGTAGATACGTTCGCTACTCTGCGGAGGTATAACATGATGTTAAACCCATTAAAATGCATCTTCGGAGCAAGTAAAGGAAAATTTCTCGGCAATCTCCTTACACCCGAGGGGCTTGCCCCTAACCCAGATAACATGAAATCAATCCTCAGTATGTCATCACCTCTCTCCCCTAAGGAGGTTCATCAACTGGGAGAAAAGCTAGCAGGACTTGGAATGTTTATTTCCAGAGTGGGGGATAAAAGCGCTTCATTTTTCCAAAACTCTTCGAGGGGGATCTAAATTTGAATGTACTGAAGAGTCCACGAAAGCTTTTTAGCAACTTAAAAAACAACTCACCTTAACTCCTTTGCATCAAAGTCCTAAGGCTAGAGAAATGTTGTACATCTACCTAGGAGTCGGTTCGGAGGCAAAAAGCTCAGTTCTTGTTAGAGATGAAGGTAGAAGGTAGTACCCAGTATACTATGTAAGCAATATACTGAAGAGTGCAAAAACTATAAATTCGATTCTCGAATTGCTCACACTAGCGCTATTAATGTCTGCTCGAATACTTCGACCATACTTCTAAGCGCACTCAATCCAGGTGGTTACTAATCAGCCATTGAAGAGCATCCTAGAGAAACCAGAGCACTCGGGAAGACTGTCCAAGTGGTCAATTAAACTTAGTTAGTTTGAAATTTCATATGTACCCAAGATGACTATCAAAGCACCGGTATTGGTAGACTTCTTGATAGACACAACTGAGTCCAATACTAGAGGGGCCGATCAATCTCCATTACCGTGGATAATCTACGTAGATTGGGCTTCAGTCAGAAACTCCTAAGGAGCAGGAGTGCTTCTTATTAACCCCAACGAAGTTAAGCCAGAGCCGGCCGTAATGTTCTCTTTTCCAACCATAAATAACCAAGCAGATATGAGGAACTCTTGGCAGGTCTGTGGTTTGCGAAGGAGTTGGGGATAGATCATGTGCATGTTAAAACTAATTCTTTGGTAATGACGTCACAAGTACTGGGAAATTTTGAAACTAAAGAGCCCACCTTGAAGAAGTATCTAATACTGATGAAGGCAGAGATTGAGAGATTTAAAAGTTTCACTATTGAGAACGTCACGAGAATGCACAATACTGAGGCAGACGAGTTAGCAATGTCCGGTATCCCCTCAGGAGGGACGACCTCAGATCTTTTTCATCCGGCTATGGAGGAAGGGGAGTTGATGCAGGTTGAGCAACAACCCTCTTGGATGGACCCATTCATATCATATCTCTCAACAAGAGAATTACCTCTGACATTAAAGGATAAGAGGAGATTCAGAATGAAAGTGGCAAATTATAATCAAATCTCCGGAATTCATTACAGAAAAACTTTCCTCTCCCCAATGGCAAGGTGCGTGTCTAAGGAGGAAATTCCAGTTGTGCTCCTAGAAATTCACTATTGGGATTGTGACAGCCATTCAGGAGCAAGAACCCTAGAAAGAAGAATAATGCGACAAGGTTATTTTTGGCACACGATGAGGAAAGACTCAGAATCTTATGCAAAGAAGTGTGCCCAGTGCCAAAACTTTGCTCCACTTCACCTCCAGTCATCTCAATAACTTATATCAATCACAACACCCCGACCTTTCGTAGTTTGGGGAATGGATCACCTTAGACCATTTTCGATGGAAAGCGGGCAGCGACGTTTTATCCTGGTTATGATTGATTATTTCAGCAAATGGATTGAAGGCAAGGCACTGACAAAGACAATAACAAAAGTTATAAAAAACTATGTGTGGGGAGAGATAATTTGCAGACATGGGACCCCGATGTCAATAATTACAGATAATGGGCCACAGTTCAACAATGAATAGATGATAAAATTTTGCAAACAAGTTGGCATAGAACTACGATTCTCGTCACTTCATCATCCCAAAAGCAACGGCCAGGTAGATGCAGCAAATAAGCAGATACATAATTTGCTAAAAAAGAAGGTGCAAAATCTGAGAGGCAGCTAGGCAGATGTGTTGGAGCATGCGTTCCATGCTTATTTGGTTTGCTAATAACAAATCTCAATTGTATATAATCTTTGGATGTTTATGATGTGCAGATATCACAGGTCTAGCTCTAACAGATTTTTGGTGATGTTTTGGTTTAGAACAGATGAGCTTAGAAGATATCGCCAGGCTATATTGGGTGCCGCCAACAGACGACAGCGATGTTCGACGAATCTGCGATCGACGATCAATGTTTGATGATTCTGCGATCGACAATCGATGATCGACGTTCGTCGATTCTGCAATGTGAAAATCAGGAGCTCGTGGGACACGTGGCAGCAGTTATCGCTATCGCCAGCTAGGGATACCCAGTGTGGCCAGACGAAAAATAATTTTTCGGCGATCAACGGATCTGCGATGTGAAAATGAGGAGTTCGTGTGGCACATGGCAGCAGTTACCAATATCGCTAGGTGGCAATACTCAGTGTCGCCTGGCGATATCGCCAAAGTATAAAAGTCATTCAATTTTCTGAGGAGATCACGAATTTCATTACCTGGAGTGCACCTTCCTGTTTTGATAAACCAGAGAGCTCCACATTCCAGAATTACTCCATACTCTCAAGAAGGCCGAAGCGCAAAAGATTGACACATGTAAGCAGCATTCAAAGCAACCATGGCTATGATTCATCGTCATCTTTTGCACATTGTTTGAAATGAGTTTTAATTCAAAAGTCTTCAATTTGCTTTGTTCTTATTCCTATTATAAACCTATTTTAATCGAGAGGGTAAATTGTTGTCTTGTGTGTGGTGTCTAAGTTCTTGCGTGGCTTAGGGGAAATTGCCGCCTTGT
Organism: Platanthera guangdongensis; assembly: GCA_039583875.1. Classification (NCBI taxonomy): domain Eukaryota; kingdom Viridiplantae; phylum Streptophyta; class Magnoliopsida; order Asparagales; family Orchidaceae; genus Platanthera; species Platanthera guangdongensis. The sequence goes on along the minus strand of CM077162.1, from coordinate 108,162,618 downwards.
GTGTGGTGTCTAAGTCCTTGTGTGGCCTAGGGGAAAATTGTCGCCTTGAGCATGACGTCCAAGTCCTTGTGTGTCTTAGGGAGATATTGTTGCCTTGTGTGCAGCGTCTAGATCGAGGTAGATCCAGGGGTGGCTAGTAGCAAGATCTAGGCAGAGATACACTTTTGTCTGCCGGTTCTTGATAGAAGGACCGGCGAAAACAAAAGTAAATTTTAGCTTTCATAAGACATTATCTCTAGCTCTATAGAGACACCTTGTATTCACTTTTAGAACTTTTGAAATAAATTCTTATCGTTTTAGATTTTATATATTTCAGAGTGTTCGAGTCTGCTTATGAAAAAAAATAGTCTCCATTTCATAATTTCATTGTTTTAATTCAACATGTAAACTTTCTTTAGTTAACGAAAATTAATTATCCCTTATTCACCCCCTCAAAGGGCGCAGTAAGATCCAACACTTTGTATTAGAGGCAGGTTGCTCGGAAATCAGTTTCACCACCGGGAGTAATGGCGCAAAATGTAACATCCCATGTTACTTCTGGACCCCTCAACTTAGATTGGGTTAGGCATGGGTGAGATTTAAGGAAGACCAACTATGTTTGGCCCTAGGTAGTGGGTGGTAGCCATGTGGGGCCCACTATAGGACCATAGTCAAACTAGGCCAAACCAGCCTAAGAGGGGACCCTAGCCACTCCATGACCCCACCACATTGCCCTAACCCTAAAAACAATCCAAGTGCACCTAGGGCATGCCATTTGGTCAATATTTTGACCCAAGTTGACCAAAGTCAACCTTGGACTTAAATTGGTCAAACCCACACTCATAAGCCCAATTAGCCTAAGTAGGGCACCCCCTTGACCCAACCCAAGTTGGGTGGTGCCACTAGACCCATTTCCACCAAATAGGGTCAGCCCACCCACCATGGTTGACCAAGTCAACTCCCCAAGTCAACAAGTCAACAAATTGACCTAAAAGAGTGAAATGAAGACCAAGCCATTTTCCCTTGGACCAAGCCACAAAAATTGGCCCATAGCCAGCCCAAGTGAACAAGACCAGTCCTACCCCTCTAAATCAGGAGAGAGACTACATGCAAGGGGGTAAAAGTGGGATTTTAAGGGTAGGAGGAGAGAGAAAATGAAGGAGAGGAAATGGTGGCCACATGGCCACCCCATCAGATGGTTTTAACTGCCCAAAACTAGGTGGCCGACCTCCCCTCTTCATTTCCAGCAGAAAACCAGGGCTGTGTGCCACTTGGCAGCTGGGCGGAGCAAACAAAGCTCAAACCGAGCTCACATAGGAAATACCTCCCCATATACTCCACCTCAGTCCAAATAGACCTCACCAACAGCTTCAGGAGACAGAAGGGAGTGGAAATCGAGTGCTTAATCATGGAGAATGGTGGAGAATCGAGTTTTCGGGGTGGAGCTCGGCGGCGCACCACCACCACGGTGAACCGCCACCTGACCCGCAGCCAAGCCTCAATTCAGGTGCGTTTCGCCTCGCCTCTTCCCGTACTAGGTTTCTAGATCAATCTAGGGAGATATCGGGCTCAATCGAGCCCGATGCCATGAGAGAAAATGGAGAAAACCGAGCCTTTTTCTTCTTGCTCGGGTTCGCAGGAGGAGCCAACTCCGGCGGCCCCACCGCCGGGAAACGCTAGCCCCCACCTTAACGAAGGTGGTGGCGATATCCGCCGGCGGTGGTGGTTGCTCAGCTGGCCGGAAAACGCCAGCCAACATCGTCCAGGAAGATGCAATCGTGGCCGTCAACCATTGGGGACGATGAACCGATCTCGTCGGTTTTAGCTTTAAGATTCGTGCAGGATGATTAAATGATTTAATTAATATATGATGAATAGTGTAGATTTTGTCACATTATTACAGCCACCTTGCATGTTAATTTTAGGCCTCTTAGAGGCATTTCCAGAACTTAGTCTCTTAATGCAAATGGTAGCTGAGGGTCGTATCGTTAATTTGCCACCCTAAACATGTGATTTGGTGTAGTGTACAGTCCTGTATGACATTTCTCCTAGGACTGGTCCTAGAGTAGGGCAGAAATTAAATTGGATGCCCAGATCAAACCATTAGTCACCATGGCCCCAAATTTTGGGCACATGCATGATTATGGCATACTTAGCCCCTTCCAAAATTTAGGAATTTTTAGAGAAAATTGTCCTATAGTTTTTGCCAAAATATCAAAATACAAATAAATGAAATATAAGGAGTTCTACACCTCCCCATGGTCCCAAATTTTGGTGGTAGGTCAATGGGGACATCCTTGGTGCATGATAAAATTTTCAGCACCTTGGGTGCAATGCATGTTGGAGAATCCACTTGCATGTGTTAGCTCATGTTATGCCTTGGTGTGCAATTAGCAAAAATGCAAATATAGTGTATTCAGCCCAATGGTGACATGCAAAGGTCTTGCAATTATTTACAGTGGATCATTAGGGAAAATTTCATCCCTCAAATTAATCATGGAATTTTTGGAATCTAAAATTCCATTTATTGGAATTTATTTTAAATATAGCTATTTTGGAAATAAAATTGGAAAATACGTTTTCCTCAAGTACAAATCCTAAAATTTTGCCAAGGCATAGATAATGTTACATTTGACTTAGGAAAAATATGATCCCTCTGTTTTGAAGAACGTTTGGAGTAGATATCTTAAATTGCCCATTTTACCCTTATCTTATTAATTCTTGAAATGATGGATATGTACCTCAGAAAACTTTGGAATTTATTCTACTGCTATAAAATGGTATTATTAATTTTGTATGAATTTATCAGAATTAATGGATGCATTTTTAGTTGTTAAATTAATACAATGGCATTTTTGGTAAATATGTTATATTGGGATTTTATAGGCCATCACATAATAAATGTTGATGATACTCTTCCAATAGTCATAAATTAGGGTTCTAAAAGTTCTATAATTTTCCTGGAATTTTTGATTACATAATGCCTATACTTCATTTGGAAAATGGAATTTGTGTGAATTTGATATTAAATAGGAAATGAGAATAAATATTTAAATGAAAATTATGAAACTCTGTAGGCAGCAATATTTTATCAATATACATCTCAGGAAAACTTTCCTAGGTCAGTGGATATTTAATCATACTACTTCATGTGTAAAGTGACCTAGTGTTTAAATTAAAAGATTTAATTAAAGGACTATTTGGCCAAGAAAAATTATGAGAATTCATAGGGTAGTTCCCTTAGTCCATACCACCCTAGGATAAATATTTAGAGGCAAGATGCCTTAAGGTTTGAAAGATCACATTTTTAGGGTAATCATAGGACATGGTCTGCATATAACACAAATAGGTCTTGCCTTAGGGGTTACCAGGGGATTGATTATCGGCAGAAATAAGAGAGTTCAACATGAGTAATCCTGGTGGGTAGAGTTGTCTTAGTGAGGGATCAAAAGTGCAAGTCTTAGTTAGCAACTGGAGTGGGGGTCGGCGGAAGACCGTCAGTTTCCCGGTAACACCTTAAGTCACTAGGGTTGTACTAGAGCAATAAGGAGAGCTGGGGAGATACATGGGTAGCCATCAACTAAAATAAATATCCTTGCGAAAGGGAACGCTGGGCGTAATCTCAACACAGTTCCTAGTGCCCCTTGAGAGCCCTTCACAGGGAATACCGGGGGCAGTCCTGGGATTAACCTTAAATCTCTAAGTATAATAAACCGTAGTCTAGAGTAGTTTAATAGGTTAGGACATTGTTGTACCTTCTCGCCCGTGTAGGGTTAGAGAGATTCATGATATATGCTCACCCATTTAGGGTTGGAGGGAGTTGGTATAAAGGCACTGATGTGCGATCTCACCCGTTTTGGGTTTGAGGGAGTTGGTATAAAGGCACTGATGTGCGATCTCACCCGTTTGGGGTTTGAGGGAGTTGATATAAAGGCACTAATGTGCGTTCTCACCCGGGTTTGGGTTTGAGGGATTCAGGACGGGTTTGGTCCTGCGAGCGGGAGGCTCGGAATGAATTACTTGCATGTGCATAAATATCGTGGCGGGGCATGCGGTACTGGCCGTTCATCACACCGATGGCAGTACGGTGCACCAGGCGGTTGTGGGAGTTAGAGGGGCCAGTGGGTTGTTTTACACTGCGGTCTGGAGGACGATCCTCGATAACACACATCCGACCCAACAAGTCTGACGGGTTTGTCAGCAAAGTACGTACGCGAGACTCTAGAGTGCACCTTGGACGTGTACAGAGGCATATGAGAGTGGTCTAAGGCTTGGTAGTGTGCATACCGGTCTAGAAGCGAAGACGCCCGCTCCGCTGCTGCCGTAGCCACAGCAGTGGTACCCGAGAGTGATGCTAGCTCTCAAAAAGTGGGAACTAAAGGTCTGTGATCACAGAGTCGTTGTGTGTGAGTTGCACTTGCCTGTGCATGAAATTGCATCATAACATTCATTCATATTAGGTCATACGCTTCATAGATCCTTATCATATAAATTAGTATGGGCTCTTTTATATGATAAGTTAAATTTCCTGGAAACCCTAACTTATATATTTGTATGGGCATTTATATAATTTAGGGTACGTTTGTGATGATAGCGTAGTGGTAGTTTTGTTTATTTACTTGTTCATATTACTGTTCTTTACTTTCCTTTACTGCACTGCTCTTACTTATTACTTGTACCGTACTTAGAACTGCTAGCGTAGAACTACTTTACTTATTACAACTCTAGTTAGATACTGTCACCTGCTTCCACTTTGCTACCCCTTTTGTTGTCCTCCGCTTCGTCCTCCCGCTCGGTGCCTAGGAGCTGCGGGGCGAGGTGCGGAGGAAACGACTTAGTATTTTTGACTAATGGTCGGTGACCAACTATTTTAGGAGCCCGTGGAGATGGAGCACCAGCACATCGAGGAGGCAGGACATGAGGAGCATATACTGCTTCAGCAGGCTACTACCACTACTGTGCGTCCCCAGGTGGGACGAGATCTGACGTTCTAGTGTAGCTTCCACATTATTATTTTGTGAGAGAGTGATTTTGATGTACTGGGCATAAGCCCTTTTTACTCTTTCATTTGTACTCTTCTGTGGACTATTGTGATGTACGTTTCATTTCATTTACATGATTGTACTATGTGGCTTGTGGACTGATGGTTTTATATATACAGTTTTACTTCTTTCTTCTCATATTGGCCTACAGGTTAAATGATTGTACTAGCCGGCAGAATCGGCGTGTTACGGTGTCGACTAACCCGTGAGTTAGTGCCACCGTAAGACGGCGGTTCTGGGTATAAGATCTGGTAGCCCTCCTTGGTAAGGGGGAGGGGGGGGGGGTCTTACAAACTGGTATCAATTGAACAACGATCATATGAGAAAGAAGTCCACAACAAGGGACCACCCCCACCCGAGCATTAGTTTGCGGACAAACTATGCAGTGGAAGCAATGGTGTGCCCATGTGTAAAGTCACATAAATGGTCCACAAAGTACAATGAGTTAGGCCAGTTTTGTTTTAACCTTACCTTTATGCAACCTCCACAGGTCGCCGTGCCGCAAAATGTGGCTCCTCCCCCTCCAGCTGCCACTCCATTCCTACATACGGAGATGGGGCAGACCTTGACGGCGATTCTGGATGCCTTCAGAGCCCAGCAAGTCCCGGCTCCACAGCTAAATCCGGGGTCGAGCTGGCTGAGTGCATTCAAGAGCCTGTCCCCACCGACGTACCGTAGGACAGAGGATGCAGTGAAGATGGAAGAATGGCTGGAGGCCATACATGAGATCTTAGCGGGCATCAGCTGCCCAGTCGGCGAGGCAGTACCTCTAGCCACCTCTGTGCTAGAGGCTCATGCGAAGAGATGGTGGAAATCAGTACGGGAGTCTACTTATGCGGACTTTGAGCTGTCAGAGATATCATGGGAGGAGTTTGGCGATGTGTTTCTGGAGCACTTCGTCTCTGCCACGGACAGAGATGCCTTGGAGGAGAGGTTTTTGAACCTCAAACAGGGGACTAGATCGGTGATAGAATATCAGAGAGAGTTCTCTCATTTGTCCAGGTTCGCAGGGATTCAGGATACCGATGATAGTAGGTATGCCAAGAGATTTTACCGGGGCCTCAGGGACGATTTGAGGCAGGCCCTGCTATTCATTTCTCATGGCACATCTAGGCAGATCATCGAGATGGCGAAGAAGATGGAGGCTGACCAGCTAATGGTGCGAGTCGGAGGGAAGAGACCATTCGAGGGGTCGACATCAGGAGAGAGCAGTAGGGGCTCTTAGAGAGGCAGGACCATCGGATACAGGAAGGGTGGGGGACGTCGTCGTCCCAACTTCAGGCAGGGGCAGGGGCCTCCTCCAGCATTGGCTCCCCCACCTCTACAGATGCATGATCAGAGGAGACAGGATGACCGAGGCCACTGACAAGTGGTTTGTTACGGATGCAGCCAGCCCAGGCACATCAGGTCGGAGTGCCCGCACCGATTCCATCCCCCTCCTCCTCCTCCACCTCCAGTGGCCCCAGTACAGTAGGGCCGAGGACGAGGCCGAGGTCGGGGATATCACGGCAGGAGACGCGAGCAGGAGCAAATATACGCCTTGGACCTCACAGAGCCGAGGAATCCCGAGGAGGTTATCACAAGTACTTAAAGTTAATTATGAATTTTCTTGGATTTTCAATGATATATATATATAGTACCTGGAACTATAGGATAACAATTAACTTTCACATAAACAAACCTCATGCATAGTTATGATCAGCGGCAAGCCCGCTCATACTCTCTTCGACACGGGTGCTTCACACTTGTTCGTATCCGAGGCCTTCATCGACGGACTCGAAGGTGTGGAGAGGTTTCCTGGACTAGAGATGAGGGTGCGTCTACCCGATGGGTCGGAGCTGCGGACCACTGCACATTGTGATATGGAGGCCGAGATTGGCGGCAAGGCATTTGAGGCGCCGACAACTATTCTGAAGGTGCAGGACTTTGACTTGATTTTGGGCATGGCCTGGTTGCATCGGAACCATGCTCAGATAGATTGTCCGTCCCGGAGGATCACACTAAGGCATGGCGACTCTCAGGTTATCGTTGAAGGTATCAAGCCTATCTGCCACCTACTGTTATCTTCTGTACAGGCTGTGAAGGCCCATGAGCAGGGCGAAGAAGTTTATCTTGTCTGCTTCGAAATGGTGGGAGCAGAGACGACTATCTCAGATATTCCGGTGGTCCGGGATTTCTCCGACGTATTCCCAGAGAAATTGCCCGGGCTACCACCTGCTAGAGACTTGGATTTCAGGATTCAGCTAGTACCGGGAGAGAGGCCGGTGTCCCGGGCACCCTACAGGATGGTTCCCAGGGAGTTAGCAGAGTTCAGGACTCAACTACAGGAGCTAGTCGAGTCAGGATTTGTGCGGCCCAGTTCATCGCCATGGGGAGCGCCAGTTCTCTTTGTGAAGAAGAAAGACGGATCACTGCGATTATGTATAGATTATAGGGAGCTGAACCAGTTAACGGTCCGCAACACCTATACTCTGCCTCGGATAGATGAGTTATTTGACCAGCTACAGGGAGCCTTCTGGTTCTCCAAGCTAGATTTGCGATCCGGTTACTACCATCTCCGTTTCAGGGAAGAGGACATACCGAAGACGGCATTCAGTTCACGCTATGGATTATATGAGTTCACGGTGATGCATTTTGGGCTCACGAATGCTCCTGCCGCATTCATGAGTCTAATGAACCGTGTATTCGAGCCTTTCTTAGACCGCTTCGTGATTGTATTCAACGACGACATCCTTATATATTCTCGGACTCAGGAGGAGCATACGGAGCACCTGGCACAGGTCCTGCAGAGGCTGAGGGAGACCCAGATGTACGCAAAATTTTCGAAGTGCCAATTCTGGTTGCAGGAGGTAGCTTTCCTGGGGCACACGTTCAGTGGGGCTGGGTTAGCAGTGGACCCAGCCAACATAGAGACAGTGAGGGATTGGCCACGACCGAAGACCGCATCTGACATCCGCAGTTTCTTGGGGCTAGCAGGATATTATCGCAAGTTCGTGGAGGGGTTCTCGAGGATAGCACTCCCCCTCACATCCTTGACAAAGAAGGACACAGATTTTGTTTGGACAGAGCGGTGTGAGACGGCATTTCAGGAGCTGAAGTACCGACTCATCTCATCCCCCATCCTTGCGCTTCCATCCGGGAGCGAAGGATTCCAGATCTACACGGACGCCTCTTATCAGGGGATGGGTGCAGTCCTGATGCAGCATGGACACGTTATTGCTTATGCTTCGAGACAGTTGAAGAAGCATGAGCATAACAATCCAGTACATGACCTAGAGCTCGGGGCTGTGGTTTTCGCCCTAAAGATATGGAGGCATTACTTATACGGGATTCATTGTGACATCTTTTCAGATCACAAAAATCTCAAGTATATCGATACGCAGAAGGACCTAAACCTGAGACAGAGGAGGTGGCTGGAGTTCCTCTGTGATTATGATTACAAGATCCACTATCATCCGGGGAAAGCAAACACAGTAGCAGATGCTTTGAGCAGGAGGGCCGGCACTTCTGGACCGGAGCCCCGATTGATGTCTATAGAGCTGCTACAGATGATGGAGGACATGCACATTACCATGGTGTCCGAGACCGAGCCAGTAGTATATAGAGAGTATTTGAGCTCAGTGATCAGTGACGATGATATACAGGAGCGCATCCGAGCACATCAGAGGCTGGATGCTGCGTTACAGCCGATTTTCAGTGGCCTAGAGAGAGGCAAGGTTGAGGACTACACACTACAGGATTATCTTCTTCGATTTCGGGGGCGCATCTACATACCAGCAGGGGGCAGTATCCGGGAGGACATACTCAGAGAGGCATATTGCTCGAGATATTCGGTGCACCCCGGCATCACCAAGATGTGGGCAGATTTGCGGAGGTCTATGTATTGGCCCGGGATGAAGAGGGAGATCACGGATTTTGTGACCCATTGCGAGACCTGCCAGCGTGTGAAGGCAGAATGCAAGAGCCCGGGAGGTTTACTACAGCCACTGCCAGTTTCAGAATGGAAGTTCGAGGACATTGCTATGGACTTTGTACACGGATTGCCTCGCTCCCACTCTGGGCATGATTCTATATGGGTTATAGTGGATAGATTGACCAAGGTAGCGCGGTTTATTCCAGTTCGAAAGGATGCCCCAGTTGCAGTTCTGGTGAGATTATTTGTGGAGCAGTACGTCAGATATCATGGCATCCCCAGGACTATTGTTTCGGACCGTGATGGTCGGTTCACTTCGAGCGAGTGGAGGGTCGTGCATGCTTACTTGGGATCTCGGCTTACCTTTAGTACCACCTTCCACCCGCAGACCGACGGACAGACCGAGCGGACCATCCGGACCATGGAGGACCTGCTCAGACTATGCATATTGGATACGGGGAAGCCTTGGGAGAGGCTGCTGCCATTGATTGAGTTCTCGTATAATAACAGCCATCAGGCTAGCATCAGGATGGCTCCATACGAGACACTTTATGGGAGGAGGTGCCGGACACCGCTATCATGGGTTCAGGATGTGGATACCAGGGCTCTTGGATCTGATTATATAGAGGACACTGAGGCTCAGATTCGATTGATCAGAGATCGGCTACTAGAGGCCCAGAGCAGGCAGGCAAAGTATTATGATGCTCGACACCGGAAGGTGGAGTTCCAGGTTGGAGATAGGGTATTCTTGAAGATACGTCCAGTATACGGTGTCTCTCGGGTGTGGAGGCACAAGAAGCTCAGTCCACGATACATGGGGCCATACCTGATCCTGGAGCGGATCGGCCCCTTGGCTTACCGACTGCAGCTGCCACCGGAGTTGGGTGCATTACATGACGTCTTTCATGTCTCTTCCTTGCGAAGAGCTCTCCTTCGGCCGGAGCAGCACATTACTACTACAGCCGGACCGGTAGAGCCTGACAGATTAGTGAGATTGGAACCGATCCGGATTGACGATACAGCCATCCGAGTGTTGCGGAAGAAGAAGGTCCCTCTTCTGAAGGTGTTGTGGTCCAACCATGGACGGGAGGAGCACACTTGGGATCCGAGGGATCTGATGCTGGAGCAACACCCGGAGCTATTCGCATCAGGTACTTTTAAGTTATGTCTTTAAATTTCTTGATGATTCTTGCAAATAGAACCCCGTAGACCCGAACTTAAATTTCGGGGACGAAATTATTTTCTTGTTTATTGGAATTTGTAACATCCCATGTTACTTCTGAACCCCTCAACTTAGATTGAGTTAGGCATGGGTGAGATTTAAGGAAGACCAACTATGTTTGGCCCTAGGTAGTGGGTGGTAGCCATATGGGGCCCACTATAGGACCATAGTCAAACTAGGTCAAACCAGCCTAAGAGGGGACCCTAGCCACTCCATGACCCCACCACATTGCCTTAACCCTAAAAACAATCCAAGTGCACCTAGGGCATGCCATTTGGTCAATATTTTGACCCAAGTTGACCAAAGTCAACCTTGGGCTTAAATTGGTCAAACCCACACTCATAAGCCCAATTAGCCTAAGTAGGGCACCCCCTTGACCCAACCCAAGTTGGGTGGTGCCACTAGACCCATTTCCACCAAGTAGGGTCAGCCCACCCACCATGGTTGACCAAGTCAACTCCCCAAGTCAACAAGTCAACAAATTGACCTAAAAGAGTGAAATGAAGAGCAAGCCATTTTCCCTTGGACCAAGCCGCCAAAATTGGCCTATAGCCAGCCCAAGTGAACAAGACCAGTCCTACCCCTCTAAATCAGGAGAGAGACTACATGCAAGGGGGTAAAAGTGGGATTTTAAGGGTATGAGGAGAGAGAAAATGAAGGAGAGGAAATGGTGGCCACATGGCCACCCCATCAGATGGTTTTAACTGCCCAAAACCAGGTGGCCGACCTCCCCTCTTCATTTGCAGCAGAAAACCAGGGCTGTGTGCCACTTGGCAGCTGGGCGGAGCAAACAAAGCTCAAACCGAGCTCACATAGGAAATACCTCCCCATATACTCCACCTCAGTCCAAATAGACCTCACCAACAGCTTCAGGAGACAGAAGGGAGTGGAAATCGAGTGCTTAATCATGGAGAATGGTGGAGAATCGAGTTTTCGGGGTGGAGCTCGCCGATGCACCACCACCACGGAGAACCGCCGCCTGACCCGCAGCCAAGCCTCAATTCAGGTGCGTTTCGCCTCGCCTCTTCCCGTACTAGGTTTCTAGATCAATCTAGGGAGATATCGGGCTCAATCGATCCCGATGCCATGAGAGAAAATGGAGAAAACCGAGCCTTTTTCTTCTTGCTCGGGTTAGCCGGAGGAGCCAACTCCGGCGGCCCCACCGCCGGGAAACGCTAGCCCCCACCTTAACGAAGGTGGTGGCGATATCCGCCGGCGGTGGTGGTGGCTCAGCTGGCCGGAAAACGCCAGCCAACATCGTCCAAGAAGATGCAATCGTGGCCATCAAACCATTGCAGATGATGAACCGATCCCGTCGGTTTTAGCTTTAAGAATCGTGCAGGATGATTAAATGATTTAATTAATATATGATGAATAGTGTAGATTTTGTCACATTGTTACAGCCACCTTGCATGTTAATTTTAGGCCTCTTAGAGGCATTTCCAGAACTTAGTCTCTTAATGCAAATGGTAGCTGAGGGTCTTATCTTTAATTTGCCACCCTAAACATGTGATGTGGTGTAGTGTACAGTCCTGTAGGACATTTCTCCTAGGACTGGTCCTAGAGTAGGGCAGAAATTAAATTGGATGCCCAGATCAAACCATTAGTCACCATGGCCCCAAATTTTGGGCACATGCATGATTAGTGCATACTTAGCCCCTGCCAAAATTTAGGAATTTTTAGAGAACATTGTCCTATAGTGTTTGCCAAAATAGCAAAATACAAATAAATGAAATATAAGGAGTTCTACACCTCCCCATGGTCCCAAATTTTGGTGGTAGGTCAATGGGGACATCCTTGGTGCATGATAAAATTTTTAGCACCTTGGGTTCACTGCATGTTGGAGAATCCACTTGCATGTGTTAGCTCATGTTATGCCTTGGTGTGCAATTAGCAAAAAGGCAAATATAGTGTATTCAGCCCAATGGTGACATGCAAAGGTCTTGGAATTATTTACAGTGGATCATTAGGGAAAATTTCATCCCTCAAATTAATCATGGAATTTTTGGAATCTAAAATTCCATTTATTGGAATTTATTTTAAATATAGCTATTTTGGAAATAAAATTGGAAAATATGTTTTCCTCAAGTACAAATCCTAAAATTTTGCCAAGGCATAGATAATGTTATATTTGACTTAGGAAAAATATGATCCCTCTGTTTTGAAGAACTTTTGGAGTAGATATCTTAAATTGCCCATTTTACCCTTATCTTATTAATTCTTGAAATGATGGATATGTACCTCAGAAAACTTTGGAATTTATTCTACTGCTATAAAATGGTATTATTAGTTTTGTATGAATTTATCAGAATTAATGGATGCATTGTTAGTTGTTAAATTAATACAATGACATTTTTGGTAAATATGTTATATTAGGATTTTATAGGCCATCACACAATAAATGTTGATGATACTCTGCCAATAGTCATAAATTAGTGTTCTAAAAGTTCTATAATTTTCCTGGAAGTTTTGATTACATAATGCCTATACTTCATTTGGAAAATGGAATTTGTGTGAATTTGATATTAAATATTAAATGGGAATAAATAATTAAAGGACAATTATGAAACTCTGTAGGCAGCAATATTTTATCAATATACATCTCAGGAAAAATTTCCTAGGTCAGTGGATATTTAATCATACTACTTCATGTGTAAAGTGACCTAGTGTTTAAATTAAAAGATTTAATTAAAGGACTATTTGGCCAAGAAAAATTATGAGAATTCATAGGGTAGTTCCCTTAGTCCATACCACCCTAGGATAAATATTTAGAGGCAAGATGCCTTAAGGTTTGGAAGATCACATTTTTAGGGTAATCATAGGACATGGTCTGCATATAACCACAAATAGGTCTTGCCTTAGGGGTTACCAGGGGATTGATTATCGGCAGAAATAAGAGAGTTCAACATGAGTAACCCTGGTGGGTAGAGTTGTCTTAGTGAGGGATCAAAAGTGCAAGTCTTAGTTAGCAACTGGAGTGGGGGTCGGCGGAAGACCGTCAGTTTCCCGGTAACACCTTAAGTCACTAGGGTTGTACTAGAGCAATAAGGAGAGCTGGGGAGATACATGGGTAGCCATCAACTAAAATAAATATCCTTGCGAAAGGGAACGCTGGGCGTAATCCCAACACAGTTCCTAGTGCCCCTTGAGAGCCTTTCACAGGGAATACCGGGGGCAGTCCTGGGATTAACCTTAAATCTCTAAGTATAATAAACTGTAGTCAAGAGTAGTTTAATAGGTTAGGACATTGTTGTACCTTCTCGCCCGTGTAGGGTTAGAGAGATTCATGATATATGCTCACCCGTTTAGGGTTGGAGGGAGTTGGTATAAAGGCACTGATGTGCGATCTCACCCGTTTGGGGTTTGAGGGAGTTGGTATAAAGGCACTGATGTGCGATCTCACCCGTTTGGGGTTTGAGGGAGTTGGTATAAAGGCACTAATTTGCGTTCTCACCCGAGTTTGGGTTTGAGGGATTCAGGACGGGTTTGGTCCTGCGAGCGGGAGGCTCGGAATGAATTACTTGCATGTGCATAAATATCGTGGCGGGGCATGCGGTACTGGCCGTTCGTCACACTGATGGCAGTACGGTGCACCAGGCGGTTGTGGGAGTTAGAGGGGCCAGTGGGTTGTTTTACACTGCGGTCTGGAGGACGATCCCCGATAACACACATCCGACCCAACAAGACTGACGGGTTTGTCAGCAAAGTACGTACGCGAGACTCTAGAGTGCACCTTGGACGTGTACAGAGGCGTTTGAGAGGGGTCTAAGGCTTGGTAGTGTGCATACCGGTCTAGAAGCGGAGACGCCCGCTCCGCTGCTGCCGTAGCCACAGCGGTGGTACCCGAGAGTGATGCTAGCTCTCAAAAAGTGGGAACTAAAGGTCTGTGATCACAGAGTCGTTGTGTGTGAGTTGCACTTGCCTGTGCATGAAATTGTATCATAACATTTATTCATATTAGGTCATACGCTTCATAGATCCTTATCATATAAATTAGTATGTGCTCTTTTATATGATAAGTTAAATTTCCTGGAAACCCTAACTTATATATTTGTATGAGCATTTATATAAGTTAGGGTACGTTTGTGATGATAACATAGTGGTAGTTTAGTTTATTTACTTGTTCATATTACTGTTCTTTACTTTCCTTTACTGCACTGCTCTTACTTATTACTTGTACCGTACTTAGAACTGCTGGCGTAGAACTACTTTACTTATTACAACTCTAGTTAGATACTGTCACCTGCTTCCACTTTGCTACCCCTTTTGTTGTCCTCCGCTTCGTCCTCCCGCTCGGTGCCTAGGAGCTGCGGGGCGAGGTGCGGAGGAAACGACTTAGTCTTTTTGACTAATGGTCGGTGACCAACTATTTTTAGGAGCCCGTGGAGATGGAGCACCAGCACGTCGAGGAGGCAGGACATGAGGAGCAGATACCGCTTCAGCAGGCTACTACCACTACTGTGCGTCCTCAGGTGGGACGAGATCTGATGTTCTAGTGTAGCTTCCGCATTATTATTTTGTGAGAGAGTGATTTTGATGTACTGGGCATAAGCCCTTTTTACTCTTTCATTTGTACTCTTCTGTGGACTATTGTGATGTACTTTTCATTTCCTTTACATGATTGTACTATATGGCTTGTGGACTGATGGTTTTATATATACAGTTTTACTTCTTTCTTCTCATATTGGCCTACAGGTTAAATGATCGTACTAGCCGGCAGAATCGGCGTGTTGCGGTGTTGACTAACCCGTGAGTTAGTGCCACCGTAAGACGGCGGTTCTGGGCATAAGATCCGGTAGCCCTCCTTGGTAAGGGGGAGGGGGGTTCTTACACAAAACACTCACGTGTTTTCTGAGGGGCAAGGTATAAGTAGACCTCCCTTATTCAAAAGCACTGACTAAAACTATTGGAAAGATCGAATGCAATGCTATATAATAGCTCAAGATATCAACATTTGGGGGATGGTAGAAACATGGTACACTGCCCCTATAACTGTAGTAGGAAGTGCCATAATGGAGAAACACAATGATAAATGGGATGAAGTTGATAAGAGTCGCTGTAAGAATAACGTTATGACATTGAATGTCATATTTTGTGCATTAGATAGAACTAAATTTGGAATCTCCTTGAAGTTACTCATGAAGGTACATCGTAGGTGAAAGACTCAAAGATTTTCCAGTTAGAGTCAGAGTTTGAGAAGTTCAAGATGGATGTTGATGAAGATGTAGACTCCATGTACACAAGATTCAGTAAGATAGTGGACGACTCGAAGTACACTGGAAATATTTTCTCAAATGAAGCTTTGGTGAGAAAGATACTTAGATCGCTTCCCCCGAAGTTTAATCCAAAGGGGACTGACGTCTCGGAGTCACACGATCTAAAGACTTTCCAAATTGAGAATCTGATAGGCAATCTAAAAACCCAGGAAGTAGAGTTGAGGATTCAAAAACATGAGTATAGTTTAGAGTCAAGAAAGAATGCTTTGGCGTTTATGTCCAAGAAGGAAGTGGAAGGTTAGTCTGATGAGAGTGATTATGGAGATGAAGAGAGCATATTCGTAAAGAAATTCAGGAAGTTCATGAGAAATCCTGAAAGAATAAATTCTTTCAGGAAATTATTCAAGAAGAAAGAGTCTGGATATAGGAAAGGAAAGCCCAAGCTGAAGGAGAGGATGATGAAGAGAGATTGCCACCTGAGTGTTATCACTGCAGGAGAGTTGGCCACATTAAGAGCAAGTGCCCAAAATATCTGAAAGAGCAGAAGGAGAAGCGGCATAAGAAGAAGCATAAGAAGAAAGTTCTGAAGACTGAAACCTGCGATGACATCACATCTGAGGAGTCAAGCAGTTCAAGCTCAGAGTGTAACATCCCGATTCACATTAGCCCCCTCATGCACACTTCTAAGTCAGGAGAGCTGACTTGGGCTCAGGGTGTGCTGGCAGATAGGCTTGCACCTGAGTGGGGGAGGAGGTGTAGATTACTCCTGAGAAGGACACGGGTAGTGACACAGGCGTGTCGCAACCTGTGTGGTGCCTTTGTAAATTTTGCGCCTTCTTTGTGATCTTACAAAGAAGGACACGGGTAGTGACACGGGCGTGTCCCTACCCATGTGGTACTTTTGTAGATTTTGCACCTTCTTTGTGATCTTTCCAGTGAAGGACATGGGTAGTGACATGGGCATGTCCCTACCTGTGTGTGCCCAATCCAAGACTACCCGTGACATGGGTAGTGACCATAGCTCGACGAAAATCATCGAGCAGAGCTCGACAAAAAGTCGAGCAGAGCTCAACAAACATCGTCGAGCAGAGCTCGACGAAATGTTGAGCAGAATTCGTCGAGCACAGAAATCTCCCTTGGCAAATTTTCAGGCCGCGTCCTTTCGAAATGACTCATTTAATGTGATGTTAGGCAGTCCAATGTCAGGCCTACACATGGCTAGGCAGTTACCCTAATCATCTCACTATAAAAAGGGACATGTGGAAGACCCTAGCCTTCTTTTCTTTTTATCACTTTATGAGGAAGCTGTCTCTGCCAAGACGATGGAACAGTGAAGCCTCCAGATTCTGGAAGAAATTCTCTCTTCCTCTTCTTTCCCTGAAGAACGAACACCAGCCAAGGAGAAGAAGTTGCTGCCAAGAAGGGTGACAAAATCCATGGCTGGAAATGTTGGAAACACCAGAAAACTAGGATAGATTCGTACCCTCTCCCTTAGTTCTAGATCTTTAGTAATTCCTCGGAGAGAAATCGACTCAAAAGAGTCATGATTTGTGAGAAGAAGGTTTCTAGGAAGAGGCCATGCTATGACTTGTGTCCTAGGAATTATAGTATTCAACCTTTCCTCACTTAAAATGAAGTTTGTGGACTGGTTTCGTGAAGAGAAGTGTCCATATGAGGGTGAATAAGGGAGGTGTAATTATGGATGTTATTTGGAAAGTTTGGTTGGACGAAGAAGACGATCTGATGACGTTCGATCTTCTTTAAGATGGGCGCAAAAATCTATTTTCTCCGCGCAGCAATCTTCGAGGCCATTTTCGAACATGATGCGGCCAGATCTGGTCTTTTGACTAACATGAAAGTCATAGCCCTTGGAAATACCTTTCCAAAGAGGGGTTATATGGCTTTACTACATTCCTGTAGCCTCGGGAATCCCCGTTCAAAGTTATTGTACAGTAATCATTCCTACATAAATAGTTCTCGTGTTTGTTTTGTATCGGCTTTGGGTTTTGTAGAGAGATTATAGTACAGTAATGTTAATGTTTTATTGAATTTAGTCTATAAGTAATTGTGATAAAATATGTTAATGACATTTGTTGGATAGATCCCTAATGAACAAATGGTGTAGTAAAGTGTACTTGATCGAGGTGATTTGGTGGAGGTTAGTGAACGAAAGGATTGACGAGTTGGGATGATAGGAAAGATTTAGGCTTCATTTGGTAGAGCGGCTGCGGTTATAAAAGGAGTTGTTGGAAATACAAGTTTGTAAATGGAGTTGTTGGAAACTGGTTGCTGGAAATGGAGATATGTTTGGATAGTCTGTGTTTGCAGAACTGTTCAAAACAGAGAACCGTTTGGCAAAATAACGGTGGCTTTTTATAATTTTTTTTATTATAAAATATTTTCGCGTTTCAAAACAATAATTCTGGAAATTTCTATAACAATATTGTGATAAAGTTATTGTAGTATAAAATTTAAAAGAAGATAAATTTGATTGTATTATATGCTGTTCAACAATTTGCTCCATCAAAGAACATTCCATTAATCACTGGAGAAATTAACACCTCCAAAGCCTACACAAAACCACCACCAAATTATCACAGCCACCACCTCATTTCGCCTCTCATGGCAAGGTTGAGCAGCGCTGCAACCGTGTTTTCTCTCACCCTCATGCTGGCCCCGTCTTCTTGTCCACCAAATTTACCAAAAGTTTAATTCCAGATGCATTCCTGAAATCCTGCAGGCTTTCCCAACATCCGCCACCTTAGCGATTATTGCCAAGGCATCCTCCGCCACCCCTGGTCGAGAATCCTCTGTTATAAAAAATTAGCTAGAGGCCAGGAGGTATGTGCGAGGAGGGAGATAACACCGGTGTCGGCTAGGAGGAGGCAAATCTCGGCGTCATGCTTCGTGAGGAGGCGGATCTCGACGATGATCTCTCCCGGCGCCTCTGCGTTGCCCAGATGACTCATCCACTACTAGGGAGCAGGCTGTGTGGCCCTTCACCTCCATCAATCCTTATGACATTCTTCGATTGATGGCCGGGAGAAGCAAGTAACTTCAAGCACGGCGCCGGGAGGAATTTTCCTTCTCCCAGAAAATGCGATAAACTGGAGGGTTTCAGGAGGGTTTTGGGGTGCAAAGCTTTTACGCAGTGAGTGAAACGTGGAGATTCAAAATGATGGTGAAAAAACAAATGAATATAGACATGCGCGTTTCATTTGCGGAAAACGTACCAGAGCAAAATGTTTAACCAAACGAACCCTTAAATTCGTGTATCGATAGGGATGTACTTGATAATGATAATACATTGAATAATGATGAGGTTGACTTGAAGTTTGTTGTACATAATTTGTAGTAATTGCGATGAATAAATGGATGATGGCTTTTAGTTGGTAGATCCATATCTAAACGAATAGTTCGAACTTTGTAAAAGAATTATAAATAGTGATGTTAAAGTCATGTGATCATAGTATAAATGTAATTATGATAACCAAATGGTTGGAGAATATGTGTGGAGTACCACTATCTTGATGTTGAACCCTTGGTGTGCTTCGATGCATGAAAATGTGGAATGGTGGAATGTGCGTGTGTATTGCAGCACTGAATATATGTTTTGGTAAGAGACTCGTTGTGGAACTCTTGCGTGCTGTTGAGCACAAAATGTGAATAATGAAAAGGGGGCTCATTGTGGAGCCCCGTATGTGAAATGCATGTGGTGTGAGTCGACATGCGGTGTCGTAATCCTTGGTTAAGGATAGTGTAGCAGGACTACAGGCTCGCTAGTCATCACACCGATGGGAGTTGGCAGTTATACTTGGACGGTTGGGCCTTGGTCCTTGGTGCTTACTTCCAGTGGAACCCTCCGTATCATGGGGCGGTTGACCTTGTTCCTTTGTTTATACGCTACCAGAGGCGCCTTCCGTACCACAAGATAGGAAAGTTGGGTTGGGCTCTTGGTGCACATCTACACGAGACCCCTTTTGAGTCGTAGTATGGATGTGTGCTCCGTTGTTGTGTTCTTAGCGTTGAGGCATACGGAGGGATTGGTGATATAAAAATTACGAACAGAGAAGGGGTTATGCATGTAGAAGAAAAAGTTATGGAAAGAGAAGGTGAAAGTGTAGTTGTGAGATGTCTCCGATTATATATTCGATGAAGGCAAGTGTACCTTATTGCATATAGTATAGGATATTAAGTTCAATATCAAGGTCGTATTACCCGGGGCGATTTGAGTACTTCTACTTCAAGGAGTTACTATTATCTTATCAAATAAAAGTTGTTATGGGCTTGCTTACTAAATTAGAGAAGTGTGGAAGTTTACTTGCAAATAAGAGAAAGTCTAAACAATGATTAAGCGGTAGTACTCGATCTTGTCTTTATTCGGCATAAATTAATCAAGAATGCAATAACAAACTTTAACTTAATAAAATAAAGAAACCTTAACCGTGGGGGTTCCCGAAGCTTGAACACTCTCCTCTCAGAGAAGTGCCCAACTGAGGTTAGGAAGATCTGACTGAACTCTCGTCCCGTATCCGAATACCTAACTCTCGCTTTAAGTAGTGAACCCCACTATTGGATTTGACTCAAATCCGGGAGATTTACGTCACTATCTCTCGAGAAGTGCATGAAACTCTCTTCACACTTGAGAACTCGCTTTAAACTATTGCCCTCTCGGCTAGCAAGGAATGAAAGTAAAAATGAAGACTATATATCGATAATATAGTTTCATTCAAAATTAATCAAGAGTAAATCGAAGGTCTAAATTCTAAAAAGAGAAAGAGAGCTAGAGTATCATAACTGATCAACTCATCCTCTAATCATCGAGATCGAGTACTATGAGGATTTAGTTACTCATTATTGAGGGGGAGAGACGAAATAGTGGAAGGAATCCATTAGAGAAATTAAGCAAAAGAAAAGGAAAGTAGTTGAGAAAGAGAAGAAGAGGAGAGATAAAAGTAGTTCAAAACATCAACTATGGAGAAGTACATAAAAGAGAACTAATTTAACTTACAACTGATGCACTATAGCAGATTATAACCAGTAAGAAAAAGATCATAAACTAGAGGAAAATAAAAAGGAGAAAAGAAGCTAAGAAGAAATGAGCGCATCATAACTTAATCAACTTAACCTCAGATCGTCAAGACCGAGCTAGGATGATTTAATTATTCAAGAAGTAGTAGTGAACAAAAACTATATGAAGATGATGCATAATAAGAAAGAGAGACAAAGAGAGGGAATATCGAACTAATTTATTTCTTATTAGCACCATACAAGACTACCATCTGGAAAATAAAATTACAACACTTTCATGAAATGAAAACCGAAGAAGGCTTGAAATTAAATAGAGAGAGAGGGAGAGAGAGAAAACTAAAAACACTTAAAAGGGGCTTCAAGAAACTGATTGGCAGCACCTCCCATCTCAAAATCTGCATGTTGAACCCTTAGAGATGGGCTCAATTTATAGAAGTTTTTCGGGTTGTGTCACACCCCCTTACACGCCCGGGTGAGGCATGTACCTAGGGCGTGACACATTCAGTGTGACTTTTTTTTGCAGAAATTAAATTTTGGAGGTGACAGGTGTCGTAGTTGAATTACAAACCCATATGTCACGCCCGACCGGGGCATGTAAGGGGGGCATGTAAGCTGCAATGCGACGGTAGTGCAGGAAAAAGATCGTGCTGCGGCAATTCCTCGGAACTTGGCGACATGCCTCTGGAACATGCTCGTGTAGGTGTTACATAGGCATGACAGAGGGTGTGTACACTGAGTTTTCCTAGAATCCAATTTCGGACCGATAGCTTCATTCCTCTAGGTTACACGCCCTAGGTACACGCCCGGGTAGGGTGTGACCTTGGGGCGTGTAACATCAAAAATTGGCTGAAAGCCATGAAAACCTGCAAAAATAAGAAAACGCATTAGTGATAATAATATATACAAAAGGAGGTCAATATAAACACTTACAAGACATGATTTGTGCTTAAAAAACCCGAAAATACCCTAATATTTTTGACCGCAAAACATACTATCAAATTCCCCCAAGCTTAAGCTTTGCTTGTCCCCAAGCAAAGATATAAAAACTAGCTAATCATAAAAAATGACTAATCCAAAAAGTTTTAATCATGCTTACACAAGTACTATGCAAAATTCCTAGTAGGGAGAATGTGAAACGTAAACCTAAAGCAGTTACTTAGGCATAATTTAACAATTTATAAACTTTACTAACGAAAATAAATCATCCAAAATTTTAAGAAAATTCTTTAAATAAATTTAAGTAATGCAACAAAATGAAAAAGTTCTTTGAGTTGTTACTAGATCCAAGAGACAATAAAAAAACTATATCAATCAAATAACAAAGATCTAAATTCAAATCCAAAACTTTACTAATCTACTTTTCTTCTTTACTCAGCTAATAAATAAAATTCAAAAGCATGAATCAAAAGTGCTTATTAGGACCAAAACGTTTGGTTTAGGATTATGATTAGGAGTGGAATTCAAAGATAAACAAGAAGGCTTTAAAATCACACTAAACCAAAATAAAGAGTTTCAAAACACAAATCATAAATTAAATATTTTTCTTTCTTTCTCTTTTTCATTTTTTTCTTCCCTTTTTTTCAAAACAAAGGACATAAATAATTTTGCTTTTAATTTTTAAACTGGCCAAAGAAAAGTAAACACTTCTTTTGAGCATATATTTTCAAGAAGTTCTCCGAATAAATCACAACACAACCCTATCAAAATCATGAAATTTTTTTAATGAAACTTAGAAGGTTAGTGTGATTAGATAGGTTGGAAAAATTTAGCTTTGGTGAAAATAAAATGATAAGTGGAACTATCAATTGAAATCAAAAAAAGGCTCAAAAGTGGCGAACTAGGGGTAGAAAACGTTTTAGGTTGGCAAGAAGGATCAAACAAAAACAAAAACGGCCTAAATCATTTTCATGCTTCTAAATTTATTTAAAGCATTAGCTTTGAAAAATTTCAATAAGTCCTAGATAATAAATAAAGACTAATGAAATTAGCTTGAAAATAGAAATAATAAGCGACTTGGATCATTCACATCTACTACGTTAATCAAAAGTTGACATTACAAAAATTATCCAAAAGCGAAAAGAAGAATAGTGGATGAATGATTTTTGGGAAAGTAAAGAAAATAAGGAACGAAAACCATAATAAAAATGCAAGTTTTAGAAAAACATTTCACGTTAACATGCTACCGTGAATTAGAAACACAGCATGACTAACATTTGACTTGTGAAACATAATTAAAAAGAAGGATTAGAAAAATCTTAATCAGCTAAGTTGTTATAGGGAATTTTGAGAAAAACAAAACAAAATGCAAGAGGTACTATTGAAATACCAAAATTCGCTTAAACTATTAAGGCAAAAAATAGTATATATAATACTGTTACTTTTTTAAAATATTTAGAATATATAAAACAAAATTTTGATTTTGATTTTTTTTGAAGGAGACAAAATAAAGATAAGAGATGGAGGAAATCCTCCCCCAAGCTTAAAATGGACATTGTCCTCAATGGAGAAAGGAGGGGAAGGAGAGAGAGAAATTAAAACAGAAATGAATGTACAGATTGGAAAAATAGGTACTTCCCTGGATTTATGAATCGCGAATATTGAGTGATGCCGATCCCCATGCTCGCGGTTTGGAACTTATTGACATGTCTTCTTTGGACTTCGTGATGGATTCAGCGGCATTTGAGGTGGCGATCGTAGAAGCTTTAACTTGCGGAGCCGTTTGGGGCAAAAAATGTAAAATAAAGAAAAAAGAAAAATAATTTGGGTTGCCTCCCAAGAGCGCCCTTTGTTTATAGAGGTTGTTTGAGCATGACCAAAAAGAATATTGTCTAGCAATAAGAAGTATTAATTATTATTACAGGCCAAATGAAAAAAAAAGAAAAATTGTTCAAGAGTTTGATAACACTAATTGCTCCGTCTCAGTGGGAAGTAAATCGTTTGGCAAATAGAGTTTTAATCGGTGACCGTTTACCATGAATTCACCCTTATCCGGGTGCGAAATGAGAACCATCCCATATGGCCAAGTCTATTTAACAATAAAGGGGCCGGACCAACACGATTTTAATTTACCTGTAAAGAGGCGAAGTCAAGAGTTATAAAGAAGGACGAGATCGCCCGGCCAAAAAGTTTTAGGAAATTTAATATTTTTGTCGTGGTAAAACTTTGTTCGCTCTTTATAAAGCCTATTACTCTCGTAAGCGTTCACCTGCCATTCGTCGAGTTCATTTAGCCGAAATTTAGGGTGTTCGGCTGTTAGGGTGAGATCTAGATTTAATGTTTTGAGGGCCCAAAATGCACGATGCTCTAAATCAACCGGAAGATGGCAAGCCTTACCATAAACCAATCAATACGGCGTGCAGCTGATGGCTGTCTTATATGCCGTTCGATAGGCCCATTGGGCATCATCTAGTTTTAGTGCCCAATCCTTCCTATTTAAGAATACAATTTTTTTCTAAAATACGTTTCAATTCACGATTAACAACCTCGACTTGACCGCTCGTCTGGGGGTGATAGGCGGTGGAAAGTTTGTGCGTTACTCTATATTTTGCCAAAGTTTTGGCGAACTGGCTATTGCAGAAATGAGTTCCCCTATCACAAAATATAGCGCATGGTGCGCCAAATCGAGAGAATAATTTTTTTAGAAATTTTACTACGACTCGTGCATCGTTGGTTGGGAGAGCTTGCGCTTCTATGCACCTTGATACATAGTCGACCGCTACAAGAATGTATTTGTTTTGATAAGACGGAGGGAGGGGGCTAATGAAGTCGATTACCCAAAGATCAAAGATTTCACATTATAGGAAAATATTTTGAGGCATCTCATCCCTTCGTGAGATATTGCCCGCCCGCTGGCAATTGTCGCAAGTACTCACCAGGGTGTGAGGATCTTTGAATAGCATGGGCCAATAAAAGCCCGCCTCGAGCGATTTCTTGCGGTGCGGTTCGCTTGATAATGACCACCCGTTGTTCCCTCGTGGCAATGCCGCAATATCTGGACTCCTTTCTCACTCGATACGCAACGTCGCACTACCTGATCTGCATAGACTCTAAATAAGAAAGGGTCTTCCCAAAAATAATTCTTTAAGTCAGAAAAGAATTTCTTCTTTTTCTGACTTGAGAACTCCTTTGGCAAGACCCGAGCCACTAAATAATTGGCAAAGTCGGCGAACCAGGGCACAAGATAATCTTTTGAATTTCCTAGAGCGAGGAGACGCTCTTTAGGGAATTTATCGTTAATATCAGCTTCCACTAATGTTTCGCTGGCGGGGTTTTCTAAACGCGATAAATGGTCGGCCGCCAAATTTTTGGCCCCCCTTTTGTCCTGGATCTCTAAATCAAAATCCTTCAAGAGGAGGTTCCATCGCAAAAGGCGGGGCTTGGCGTCCGCTTTGCTTAATAAAAAACGAAGGGCTAAGTGATCCGTGAAGATGATTACTTTGGAGAGGGTGATATAAGACCTAAACTTATCGAAGGCAAAAACAATCGCTAGGAGCTCTTTCTCGGTGGTGGTGTAGTTGGCATGTGCAGACGTGAGTGTCTTGCTTGCATAATAAATCAGTTGGAAGAATTTATGCACCCATTGGCCTAATACCACGCCTACCGCAGTATCACTAGCATCACATAGGATTTCAAAAGGAAGCGACCAATCCGGAGCAACTAGAATCGGGGAGTTTACTAATTTTTCTTTTATTAAATTGAAAGCAAGAAAACAATCGTTGTTAAAAATGAAAGGTGATTCTTTCTCGAGAAGATGGGTTATCGACTTCATAATTTTGGAAAAATTTGGATAAAATGCCGATAAAACCACGCGTGCCCAAGAAAACTATGAATGGCTTTAAGATTCGTTGGAGGGGGGAGTTTTTCAATAACTTCAATCTTGGCCCGGTCGACCTCAATACCCTTGCCTGAAATCTTATGGCTGAGGACCAATCCCTCTTGGACCATAAAGTGGTATTTCTCCCAGTTGAGGGCTAAGTTAGTTTCCTCACAACGAATCAACACGTGCTCGAGATTTTTTAAACAATTTTCAAAAGAACTACCAAACAACGAGAAGTCGTCCATGAATACCTCCATCACTTCTTCTACCAACTCATTGAATATCACCAGCATACATCGCAGAAATGTAGCTGGCGTGTTACATAAATCAAATGGCATCCTTCTGTAAGAGAAGGTGCCAAAGGGACAAGTAAAGGTAGTTTTATCTTGGTCTTTAGGCGAAATAGGGATTTGAAAGTACCCTGAGAGACCGTCGAGAAAGCAATAGAGGAGTGACCGGAAAGACATTCTAAAATTTGGTCAATAAAGGGCTGCGGGAAGTGGTATTTTCGGGTGGCATCATTGAGTTTGCGATAATCAATGGACATCCGCTAACCCATAACAGTACGGGTTGGAATTAATTCATTATTTTCGTTGGCCACTACCGTGACTCCGCCTTTCTTTGGCACGACTTGTACTGGTCTCACCCAAGTACTATAGGAGATGGGGTAAATAATTCCCGCGTCTAGAAGTTTAATAACCTCAGCCGTCACAACATCCTTCATGTTTGGATTTAAACGTCGTTGGAGCTGGATAGTATTACGAGAATTATTATCTAAGAAAATCTTATGTGTGCAGAATGATGGTTTAATCCCCTTAATGTCGGATAACTCCCACACAATTACATTGCAATGATTTTATAAAACTAGAGTCAACTCAGAAATATCTGAGTTGCTCAGATTCGAGGAGATAATAACGAGTAGCTTAGATTCATTTTCAAGGAAGAGATACTGCAGATGAGGGGGGAGTTTCTTAAGCTCCAAGATGGGTGGTTCCTCGTAAGTGGTTTTGAATTTTATGGCTTCCATGGGAAGCGATTCGGGGGTGGCGTGGTAGTGCGGGAGACTTCTTCTAAGCAGAAGAGCTTAGTGATAAGAGATTCATCAACTGATGAAGAAACTAATTCAGAAGGTGTTGAGAATTCATTTTCGAAGCATTCCTCTCGATAAAAGAAGGAATCATCGTGCTCTATGGTGTTATGCAATGAGGGATTAATACTGAAAGTGATTTCATCTTATCCAACCCGAAGGAGGAGCTTTCCATCATTAACATCAATAATAGCACCGGAGGTGACAAGGAAGGGGCGGCCGAGTATCCGGGGTACATCGGCATGCTCTTCGATGTCTAGGATGACAAAATCCACAGGGAAGATGTATTTGTCCACATTGACCAAGACATCCTCCACTATCCCTATCGGATAGTTCACAAAACGATCGGCTAGATGAATGCTCATATGAGTGGGGTTCAGAGATCCTAGACCTAATTTCTTAAACAACGAAAAAGGCATGAGATTTATGCTTGCTCCCAAGTCCGCCAACGCATGTTTGACCAACGAATTATCGAATAGGCACGGAATGGAGAACCTTCCCGAGTCATTTGTACAACCTCGGGCTCGCGAGATGTCCTCAAGGCGCGAATAGTCGAAGCGGGCGAGAAGAATTGATGTGCGAGTGGGACCATGGGGTCCACTCATAGGTGGCGAGACAAGTGGCCTCTATAGTAGGCGAGATGCCCCTTCTAGGGGGGCGAGAAGACCTTTAACCGCGAGAAGACCCCATAGCAAAGTATATCAGTGAGACGTGCAGAAAGGCCCGTCTCGCTGCCAGGTGTTCCCCTACTCGCCGCATAGAAAGGAAGGTGTTTTCACATTTCTACCCCCAAGGGGATTTTACTCTTCTACCCCTAGTATTTTTACTCTTTTGCCCTTGGTGGTCTGCGTATAACTCCTCATAACAGCGGAGTTTGGCAGTTGGCAGACCCAACCAGGGGTATTCTGGTAATTTCAGGACAACTCAGTATGGTTATTTGTAGATCCAACTCAAAAAACTATATATATGCCCATAGGGGTTCTTTAGAATCACACGGTTTTTGGCCCGGGACTTGATAGGATTTTTTTGTGCTTTCTGAGGAGCTCCAAGCCCAGCTTTTGGCTTTGGAGGGGAAGCACTCAGAGATCTTCCAGGTAAGTGGTGGGACCTCCCTGTTGAGGCTTTGGGTCAGTTTCTTGTCCTTCACGACCTGTTGGAGGTCGGAGCTTGGGACGAGTAGGTGTTGGCTACGCCCCTATTTTTTGAACATTTGTCGATGTTAGATTTTGGCTTCAACAGTTCTGGTGCGGTGAGCGTGGAAGGTAGTTGATATAAGAAAAGCTTGAGTTTAGTCATATGGTAGGAGGTGAAGGTGAAGTATCTGGTTCAGGAGGTTCCCCCTCCCGGGGAGAGAAGGCGATAAGGAAGATGCTGGATGACTTCAGGCGAGAGGTCCTGCAGACCATCAGCTTGGCCTTCTCGGCCAGAAGTGAGTGGGAAACACCTTAGGTTCCGATAGAGGAGATCCCGCTCTTGGGCGAGAATGCCCCTGGACAGCGCCCAGGGAAGGAGGTCCCGGCGGAGGCTGGCGAGAGGGACGTGGCGGCGAGAGAGCTCTTACCAGGACAGCATCCCGGGAAGGAGATTCCGGCAGAAGTTGGCGAGAGGGAGGCTACTGTGCAAGAGCTCTTCCCTGTGCATGGTCTCGCGGATCGAGCCAGTCAGTCGAGCCCGCGAGACGTGCCCTCTCGGTAGGCAGGTGGTGAGAGCCCATTCAGTGAGCTCATCATCTCGGCTCCGATGCTGGAGGGGTTCCGGGAGCCCGATATGTCCTACTACTCGGGGAAGTATGACACTGTACAACATGTGCTGTGGTTTGAAGATGTTGTTTTGATAAGGTAGATGATGGATGCCTTCAAGTGTCGGTTGTTTGCCATCACGTTGAAGGAGAAGGCACGGGACTGGTTCCACCAGTTGCAAAAAGGTCGATGTACAGTTTCGAGGATCTGCGTTGAGGTTTTCTGTTGATGTTCTCAATGTCAAAGAAGTGTAAGAAGGAGGCAAAGTTCCTGTTCTCGGTGAGGCAGAAGCAGGATGAGACGTTGGGACATTATGTGGATCGGTTTCAGGAAGAGGTCCTCCTAGTCCAGGATGTTCCAAGGTATACGCTGATGCTCGCATTTACTTTGGGACTGTTGCTGGGTTTCTTTAGCATGAAGTTCAATAAAGTGCCCCCCTCTATTTTGAGGAGCTCATGGAGAGGGCAGCAAAGGAGACAAACTTCGAGAGGGCCAATCCTACATTTGCAAGGAAGCTGGCCAGGTTGGCAGAGGATGATGTGAAGGAGCCGGAAGCAGGAAGACAGAGGGAGCATAGAGAAGAGAGAAGGAGAGAGGAACCCCGAGGTCAGGGGCAGCAGGGACTGCATCAAGGATGAGGGGCATGGGAGTCGAACAACCGTTTAGGTTGGAGGCCTCTGGAGGGTCTCCCCCAGGAGCTAGGAGGAGGCTTTCAGGGAAGAGATAAATTTCGTGAGCCGAGGAGGTACGATCAGCCGGAATGGAGACAGGGGCCGAGGTATCGCTTCCAACAGCAGCAAGAGGCAATGGAGATCGGTCGAGGTGGAAGAGGAAGAAGAGGAGCTCGGGGAGGAACTGGAAGGAGAGATGGTGGAGAGGGAAGAAGAGACAAGGTGACGTTGCCCTTTTGTGACTTCCATCAGGAGGAGCGTCACGCAACCGCCACCTGTCCAGAGTTCTTAAAAGTGAGAGAAGCCAGGAGGGTGAGGAGGCTGGAGCCGCCGGTAAGGATCGTGGAAGTGCAACAGGGGGAGACAGAGGATAGATACGAGGACTAGGTGGATGTAGAAACCCGAGGAGGGATCGGGGTAATCCACGGAGGAGTTGGGATCGAGGCAGCTCGTAATGGGAGCCTCCAGACCATGTACCGAAGTGGGGTAGCCTCGACCTCCCAGGCTCCACCCCTGAAAGAAAAAATTACCTTTTCTTCATAGGATATGCCGGATTATGAAGACCCGTTCTGCGATGCTTTGGTGATCTAGACGGCGGTAGAAAACATCACGGTCTCCAAGATCCCAGTGGACAACTGGAGATCCGTAAATGTAATCTTCAAGAAGTCTTTCGATGAGATGAAGGTAGAGACCTGGAGGGTCATAGCTTCGGATGGGCCGTTGTTCGGTTTCTTGGGAGAGGGGAAGGAAGTAGAAGGAGGAGTAGGGCTGCATGTGAAGTTGGGGGGTGTGTCACGGAACTGCATGTTCGTGATCGTGGATGCCTCGAGCAGCTATAACGT
This sequence comes from Platanthera guangdongensis, assembly GCA_039583875.1. Taxonomy (NCBI): domain Eukaryota; kingdom Viridiplantae; phylum Streptophyta; class Magnoliopsida; order Asparagales; family Orchidaceae; genus Platanthera; species Platanthera guangdongensis. The sequence goes on along the minus strand of CM077162.1, from coordinate 108,133,060 downwards.
CATCTTTGGGCGCCCCCTCATCAGTGCCTTTCGCTGCATCCCCTGCTCGTTTCATCAATGCCTCAAGTTCAACAATAGAGGGGTGCAGGTTAGGGTCAGAGGGGACCCGAAGGTGGCAAGGCAATGCTACATTACTGTAGTAAACACCATATCATAGATGGTAGAGGCAGAGGAGTTGGAGAAGGAGATGGCGGCACATGAAGAGGTTGTCGGAGAGGAGGAGATGAGCCTAGAGGAGGCGAGGAAAGAGACTGAAGAGATTGTCGGGGAGGAGGAGATTGAGGAGGAGTAGAGGGGAAGAGATGTGCAGGAGGTTCTGTGGGACAGAAGGTTGGAACCACAAGAAGGTCGGCAGGTAGAAGTGGAAGGAAGAGGAAATGAGTGGGAGGCCCAGAGAGGTATAGAGGTTGATCAGGAGCAGAGGGAGAGCCTCGAGGAGGCGATGGAAGTTGAGGAAGAAGGAAGGGAGGAGGAGCATGCACAAGAAGAGGAGGCAAGGGCCAGCTGGGAGCAGTCACGGCTGGAGCCGGCGGCGGAAGTGGTGGAGATGGAAGTCTTCACCAGTGCCAGACAGGTGCAGAAGGTGCGGATCAGTGGGGGGCTGAGCCCCAAGGACCAGGAGCGAGTGCGGGCTTGCATCTAGAGCAACGTCGACATCTTCGCTTGGAGCGCGGCTGACATGTCGGGCATCGATGCGGATGTGGCCTGCCACTGCCTGAACCTGGATCACAAGACACGCCCCATATGCCAGAAGATGAGGGCCATCACAACCAAGCTGGAAGAGCCAATCCGCGAGGAGGTCAAGTAGCTTCTAGAGGCTGGCTTCATCTTGGAGATCAAGTATCCAGGCTGGGTCTCCAACGTGGTAATGGTGAAAAGGGGGGGGGGGTCGAAGTGGCGCATGTGTATTGATTTTTCATTATTAAATAAGTCATGTCCTAAGGATTGCTACCCCCTGCGTCGAATCGATGCGCTGGTTACTTCAGCCATTGGTTTTTCAATTATGAGTTTTTTGGATGCTTTTTCAGGTTACCACCAGATCCGAATGCACCCTCCCGACGTCAAGGACGTCTCCTTCATCACAAGGGAGGGGTGCTTCAGGTATAAAATGATGTCCTTTGGGTTGAAAAATGCAGGGGCTACATACCAACGCATGATGGATCGAGTTTTCCAAAGCCAAAGGGGGGAGGAACCTGGAGGACTATGTTGATGAACTTATGGTTAAAAGCAAGGGTGTGGGCTCACACCTTCGTGATCTAGTGGAGACGTTCGCCACCTTGCAGAAGTTCAAAATGAGGCTGAACCCCTTAAAGTATGTTTTTGGGGCAAGCCGTGGGAAGTTCCTCGGGCATCTTCTGACCCCGGAGGGGGTAGAACCCAACCTAGATAAGGTGAGGGCTATCCTATAGCAGGAGTCACCGCGCAATGCTAAGGAGGTCCAGCGCTTGACAGGTAAGCTGGCCGGTCTAAGTAGATTCCACTCTAGGTCGGGGGAGAAATGCTCGTCTTTCTTCAAAGTGCTACAGGGTAACCAAAAGTTTGAGTGGACCACAGAATGTGACGAAGCTTTTCAAAGGCTGAAGAAGCAGCTCTCCCTGGCTCCTCTACTTCAAAGCCCGAAAGAGGGGGAGGACTTGGCCTTGTATCTTGGAGTGGGAGCAGAGGCGGTGAGCTCTATTCTGGTTAGGGAAGAAGGTAGGAAGCATCTGCCAATATACTATGTAAGCAGGATCCTAAAGAAGACGGAGCTTCGCTACCCTATCTTAGAAAAGCTGGCATACGCCTTGATCATTTCGGCCAGGAAACTCCGGCCATATTTCCAAGCGCATTCCATCAGGGTGGTGACAGATCATCCCCTCCGTAAGATTTTTGAAGGAGTGGAGCACTCGGGTAGACTAGCCAAGTGGTCTATCGAGTTGAGTGAATTCGATATCTCATTCATACCAAGACTCTCCATCAAGTCACAAGTAGTGGCCGACTTCTTGGCAGACTCTGTTGTGGAGGTCAGGGCTGAGGAGTCACGGCCGCAGGAGGCATGGAAGATGACGGTTGATGGAGCCTCGGGAAAGCACTCCCTCGGAGCGGGGGTGGTGTTGACATCAAGGGGTAACCATAGTGCAGGCGGTGGTCTTGCACTTTCATGTAACTAACAATCAGGCAGATTACGAAGCTGTGATAGCCGGCCTTCGTTTGGCAAGAGAGCTTGAGATCCAGAATGTGGAGTGTTGATGGGCGAAAATGGCACTGGGGATAGCTAACACGGAGGGGGGCATGTTCGGTCTCACAGGCTAGGAGAGGAAGAGGAGGAAGGCTGCGGAGATAGTGGAGAAGAGGGAAGCTTCTGAGTGCTCGAGAGTGGATCAAGCAGCTTGTCGAAGAGGTTGCGGGGATAGAGGAGAGGAGAAGTTTGATCAACAGAGAAGGTTGATCAAGAGAGGAGGAGGTTGATCAGGAGCTGTCGAGCAGACGGTTAATATGACGGTTGTGCTTGCAGGTTGGTTGCCGAGAGGAGCTAAGCTGAGCTAGGAGGAAAGGAAAAGAGAAGGAGCCGCTAGCAGCGGCAACAGCAGACTTCGCCCGCCGTGGCTTAAATGCAACTCTTGCGACGGGCTTTCCTTTAATTAATAGCGTGAGTTACAAACTTGCCTATACACCTTTATAACAAAGCAATAAAGGGGTACAAAAGGAAGCTGGCGGCTAAGGAAGCGGAATACCAGAGGAGGCCACGCGGACTGAAGATCTTAATCGGCACGCCGCGCAGTTAAGGGAAAACGGGAGACCACGCAGACGGTAGATCGGAGGACGGAAGGCCGCGCGACTAAGCAGAGAAGTGAGCGCGGTCTGAGAATCGGAGTCCTCAGGAACACTTTGGAGACAACCCTCCGGCGATAATGCGTGGCCCCAAGCCTGCTTAATGAGAGGGACGGGGGTCTATTTATAGGCCCGAGGAGGTAACGGCTTGCGGTGACGTAACCCCCGATGAGGCGGTAACTTGAGCGAGATGGAGACGGAGTCCACCATGTCCGCACTAGACCGTGCGGACTGGGACTTGGCTCTGGAGCCGGTGCTGCTGATGGCGTACTGAATGGCGGACTGCGAGGCGAGTCCGCTGGTGCTGAGTTGAGATTGTCTGCCTGCTGCTGGAGTGGCAGACGCTGGAGGATAAGTGGAGGACTGAAAGGGGAGACCGTTGAGTCCGCCCCTGCTGAATTGGAGGACTACCTGCCCGCTGCTGGGAAGCGGGAGCCGGAAGCCATGTGGCGGACTGCGAGATGAATCCGCGGATTCCACCATAGCTGAACTGAGAGAAGGGAATGCGAGCTGAGTAGCGCCCGCAGAGTCCGCAGAATCCGCAGAAGACTGGGCGGCCTGGGACTGCTTTGAGGGAGTTCTGGCTGTTGCGGTTGGGTTGCACCAATGGAGGTGGACTGGAAGTCTTGACCACACTTTGAGTCCGCCAAGCTCGCAATGAATGGGGTGTTGCTGTTGATTTATGCATGAAGTGGCGCGAGTTGGAGTCCGCACTCCTTAGGCGTACTAGCGAAGGTAGCTGCCCATGTTGCTGGGCGACAAAGGACATGCGACCTGCTGGGCTGGCAAGGCAGGCCGCACATGTTGGCGAGGCAGAAGCCGTGGTAGCTGTCTGGCGGCTTGGGCGGATAGGGAATTGAGTCCAGCAGAGAGAGACCTGCGGAAGCAACCTGATAGATAAGCTGAAAAGGGGGGCGGCCTGCATAGGCGGACTGCGGAACCTGCCGACCAAGGAAAGACGCGCGGCCTGGGGGGTCAGATCACTGAGACCACGCGGCCTGAGAGGGCAGAGAACTCTGTCCGCCCAACCTAGGGCATCGCGGCCACCATGAAGAACCCTGGGCAGGACACGATGAACGAGCTGACTCCCTTGGGAAGGATCGCCGATTTCGGGGTTAACATAATCCCCGCACTTTTTTTAAGTTCCGAATAGAACTTCGAAAAAGTTGGAGACCCGTGAAAATCGTGATCCACCCCAACGAAAAGAGAAGGGGGGGGGGCAAGGAGAGATAGAACTTGAAGCCTCTCATTAGGAGGTTGGAGTTGCCTGTCTGTTTTTCCTGCAAGAGGGAAGTTAGGGTAGGCATGTATGGGTGATACAACGAGTGTGTACCTTAGTTTGCCTTTGCAAAATGCAGGTGTGTCTTCCACTAAATTCTGTAAAATGAAAGTGAGAGGAAAACATAAAATCACAATAACTTGCAAGTACCTGATGGAGGCTTGCAAGCACCTGTTATCCTCTGCAAGAAGGAAAAGATGAAGGGTATACAAGAAGGTAAAAATGAGCTGCAAGTACCTGGAAGAAACTTGCAAGTCTTTGCTGGTTTCTGCAAAAAGAAGAGTCAAGTGTATGCATGGTATATGAAAGTAACTTGCAAGTACCTGTGAAGAAACTTGCAAGGATATGATGCTTTCTGCAAAGTGAGAGTTAGAAGCAGGTAAAACATGAAAATAGATTGCAAGTACATGGGAGAAGGCTTGTAAGTGTTTGCTAACCTCTGCAAGAAGAAGAGTTAGAAGTAAACAAGATATGAAAGAAGCTTGCAAGTACCTGTGAAGAAGGCTTGCAAGTGTTTGCTGCTCTCTGCAAGAAAAGAGTTAGGAGCAAACAAGATATGAAAGAAGCTTGCAAATACCTGTGAAAAAGGCTTGCAAGTGTTTGCTGCTCTCTGCAAGAAAAGAGTTAGGAGCGAACAAGATATGAAAATAACTTGCAAGTACCTGGAAGAAGGAGAAGACTTGCAAGTGTTAACTGTTGATGGGATAAGGCCGATATGACCATACAGCAAGGAAAATGCCTGATGAACTTTTTATCATGAAGCCCAGATCAATAAATCGAGCATTAACTGTTGATATGACTGGATGGATATGATTAGATTAGCAGAGAAGTAGCTTGACAAATTCTGCCAATCTTAACTAGATTGCAGTAACATGGCTTGATGATCGAGGAGAGCAAGATTCCTTGATCAACGTTTGATGCCATTAGACTTTGATAAGAATAACGTATGGCTATGTGAACCGTCATCTGATAGAGATTGAGCAAGCAATGTATATATAAGATGAGCATAAGTGAACGCTGGAAATCCTTTTGGTAGGTTGGATCAACCTCTTCACCTGTGAAAGAAGGCAATTGACAAAAAGAAAAAAAGGAGGTCTTTACTCGGAGATGACTAAAGAAGGCTAAATGCTGCCACAGGTGTTCCCCGTGGGCCTTATGCAACACTTTCCTAAGGAAATCATCCCGAGTATAGTCCTACTCAAAGCGGGCTGGTCGTGCATCCTCTAGGAGGGCACAAAAGAGGAAAGCAAGGGAAGATCCTGAGAAGGATCTCTAAATACACCGCGCTCTTGCCTTGGGTACAATCATCACTAATCAATGAGACTAGTGGCGCCAAGGGGCCTATCGCTTGTCTGTGGATTGATTAGTGGAATTGTGGAAACCCGCGAAGGCACGGATTGAGAGTACCAGAGAGTGCTCGACCATCACAGTTGTGATATGATCAAAGAGACAAGGCTATGCTCGATCGTCATTGCTTGTCCAGCAAAGATCACCGTAACTATAATGTATCCTCTGTGAAGCACAACAGAGCTAATACATGGGGCTCCCCTAGCACACACTCTGTGTCAGATGCCGGCTAGGATCCAAAGTCTGAAGCCCAACGTCGTAGATTGAACGGCTCCCACTACACACATGGATATACTCCCGCGATATGTGGTCGAAGAGGTTGTGCCAGAGCAAACTACGGAGGGAGTATTCCAGACTTGGCGATATATCATTGGTGTAGTGATCTCTTTGGCAAAGATAAAAGATAGAGAAGGAAGCATCACAAGAAGGGAACTGTGTCAGTATGAGATCCCAGATAAAAACTATGTTGAAGAGCAAGAATGAACACTGAGAAGTGTTTGGTAAAATGAAAATGTCTGAAAAGAGAAAGAGCAAGGGTTGAGGTAACCCATCAAGGTTGTGAGGAGCTTCGGAGGGCTGTGAAGTCCATTGCTGGCTTAGAATAGCCTTCCAAGCACACCCTCGTTGTCGGCATCGAAGCATTCGACAGCTTGGTTAACAACGAAGAGAGGAGGCTCTTCAACTAGATTCACTCCTTTGGAGGAGCAAGGAACATCTACAACTTCTTTGCCTGTTGAAGTTGATTGATCAGGGCGATCTTCTTTGGGAAGAAGGTCACGCATTTTACCCTGCCGGAGCATCCTTTGCACAAGCTGGCAGAGTGCTCGACAGTTTTCGGTGAGGTGACCTTGCACTTTGTGGAATTCATAGTACGGTTCGGAGTCTCGGGACCTTTGATCGGCTGGTCGGTGGGCTTCTTGTAGTTTGCCCTGTCTTTCATGACCTGGCTTACTTCTTGCATGGCCTCGTCGAGATCAGCCTCATGCAAGTCATTGTCTCGCTGCTGAACTACTGCTGTTTGAGAAGAAGCTAGCGATAGCAATGGGTCTTGAGCACGATCACGGCTCGGGAAGGAGTATCGAAGTCGTTGAAACCTTCTCTCCATTCTTGAGTGAGATGGAAAATGATTGCGAGGAGACCTCGGAGGATGCTTGTGAAAAGGATCTTTCTCTGATAAGAGTTTGGAGACGAAGCCTGGGTTCCTCTTTTCGCCTCGGATGTACGAGTTGGATAGAGCAATCAACTCTTGGTATGTTCTTGGAGCACGGACATTGGCTTCAAACTTGAGAGGCCCTTCACGAAGACCGTGGATAAGAGCCACCCTGTATATTTCTTGATCAGTAATTTCGATGTCCAAAATCTCTCTTTGGAATCGATAAACAAACTAAGACCAAGTTTCATTCCCGCGCTGCTTGATCTCAAAGAAGGCTTCAGGACCGCCCTTTCTCTTGGTTGAGTTAGAGAACCTAAGCAAGAACTCACTTCGCAGATCAACGAAAGAAGTGATGGAGTGGGGACGAAGGCCATAGAACCAGTCACTCACTTGCCCATCAAAAGTAGTGACAAGGAGCTTGCACTTAGTTGCATCTATAAGAGTTTTGAGAGCAACGGCTGACTCAAAAGCTTGGAGATGCTTTACTGGATCAGTCTCTCCGGTGTAGATTGGTAGCCGGGGCTCTCTAAAGTTAACTGGAGTTGGCTCATGACAAACATTCTCTGTGAATGGTGAAGGTTCTTCTTGATCTCCTACAACATAAGGATAAAAAGGAGCATAAGCTGCACCTGCAAAAGAAGCAGGAGGACAAAAAGGAAAAGTTGTTGCAGGAGGAGCGAATACAGGAACTGTAGGGTAGGGATGACTTCCCTGAAAGTTGAGAAATCTAGCAGGACTTCCCCGGGCTGCTTCCCGGAAGAAGTTTTAACGAGCAGCAAACTCTTCATCTTGAGATCGCAGAGGAGCTGCAGGACCTTGCGGGAAGGTTGTTGTATAAGGAGAAGGATAGACTGGCGGGCAAGCTGGAGGATAAGCTTGCTGAGGACCCGAAGTTGATGCTGGAATGATTGGAGCAGTGGAAGAAATTGGAGCTATTGCTGGTTGAGAGACTAGTCGCTGTGTGAGTGCAGCGAGCATTTGGTTGATCGCTTGGAACTGTTAAGAATTCTCACGGTGCGACTGCTCAAAAGGCTTCCCAGAGAGGATCATCTCTAGGACTTGGAGCAAAGTTCTCGGCTGGTTGGTGATCTGACATGGTTAACTGTCATTGTTCACCGTCCAAACGGATCTGAAGGTCGCGTGTTAACTATTGATGAGCGAAAACGACATCGGGGACAGCTAACACGGAGGGGGGCGTGTTCGGTCTCACAGGCTAGGAGAGGAAGAGGAGGAAGGCTGCGGAGATAGAGGAGAAGAGGGAAGCTTCTGAGTGCTCGAGAGTGGAGCAAGCAGCTTGTCGAAGAGGTTGCGGGGATAGAGGAGAGGAGAAGCTTGATCAATAGAGAAGGTTGATCAAGAGAGGAGGAGGTTGATCAGGAGTTGTCGAGCAGACGGTTAATATGACGGTTGTGCTTGCAGGTTGGTTGCCGAGTGGAGCTAAGCTGAGCTAGGAGGAAAGGAAAAGAGAAGGAGCCGCTAGCAGCGGCAACTGCAGACTTCGCCCGCCGCGGCTTAAATGCCACTCTTGCGACGGGCTTTCCTTTAATTAATAGCGAGAGTTACAAGCTTGCATATACACCTTTACAACAAAGCAATAGAGGGGTACGAAAGGAAGCTGGCGGCTAAGGAAGAGGAATGCCAGAGGAGGCCGCGCAGATTGAAGATCTTAATCGGGAGGCCGCGCGGTTAAGGGAAAATGAGAGACCGCGCGGACTGTAGATCGGAGGACGGCAGGCCGCGTTACTAAGCAGAGAAGGGAGCGTGGTCTGAGAATCGGAGTCCGCAGGAACACTTTGGCGACGACCCTCCGGCGACAATGCGTGGCCCCAAGACTGCTTAATGAGAGAGACGGGGGTCTATTTATAGGCCCGAGGAGGTAACGGCTTGCGGTGACGTTACCCCGGTGAGCCGGTAACTTGAGCGAGATGGAGACGGAGTCCTCCATGTCCGCACTAGACCGCGCGGACTGGGACTTGGCTATGGAGCTGGTGCTGCTGATGGCGAACTGAATGGCGGACTGCGAGGTGAGTCCGCAGAGCCCGCTGGTGCTGAGTTGAGATTGTCCGCCTGCTGCTGGAGTGGCGGACGCTGGAGGACAAGTGGCAGACTGAAAGGGGAGACCGGTGAGTCCGCCCCTGCTGAATTGGAGTACTACCTGCCCACTGCTGGGAAGCGGGAGCCCGAAGCCATGTGGCGGACTGCGAGATGAATCCGCGGAGTCCGCCACAGCTGAACTGAGAGAAGGGAATGCGAGCTGAGGAGCGCCCGCAGAGTCCGCAGAATACGCAGAAGACTTGGCGGCCTGGGAGTGCTTTGAGGGAGTTCTGGTTGTTGCTGTTGGGGTTCACTAATGGAGGTGGACTGGAAGTATTGACCACACTTTGAGTCCGCCGAGCTCGCAATGAATGGGGTGTTGCTGTTGATTTTTGCGAGAAGTGGCGCGAGTTGGAGTCCGCACTCCTTAGGCGGACTGGTGAAGGTAGCTGCCCACGTTGCTTGGCGACGAAGGACATGCGACCTGCTGGGCTGGCGAGGCAGGCCACACATGTTGGCGAGGCAGAAGCCGTGATAGCTGTCTGGCGGCTTGGGCGGATAGGGAATTGAGTCTGGCAGAGAGAGACCTGCTGAAGCAACCTGGCAGATAAGCTGAAAAGGGGGCTGGCCTGAAGAGGCGGACTGCGGAAGCAGTCTGCGGACCCTGCCGACCAAGGAAAGGCGCGCGGCCTGGGGGGTCAAACCACTGAGACCGCACAGGCCGCGCGGCCTGAGCGGACAGAGAACTCTGTCTGCCCAACCTAGGTCATCGCGGCCTCCAGGAAGAACCCGGGGCAGGCCACAATGAGCGAGCTGACTCCCTTGGGAAGGATCGCCAATTTCGGTGTTAACATGGAGTGTTTCACGGACTCATTGGTGAGGGCGATCATTAGGGGGTTCCGGAAGTTCTCCATCCAACACGTTCCAAGAGAAGAGAGTACAGCAACCGATCGGCTGGCTAAGTTTGGACCTCGGGGAGGAGGAACCTTGACAGATCTGTTCCATCCAGTGATCAAGGAAGGGGAGCTCATGGAAGTAGATCAGCGACCATCATGGGTGGATCCCTTCGTGACCTTCTTCATCACAGGCAACCTTCCTGAGGGGATCAATGAGGCAAAGAAATTTCAGCATAAGGCGGCCCATTATCTCATGCATGAAGGAAGCCTACATCAGAAGATGCTTTCTGGTCTTTTGGCACGTTGTATAACGGAAGAGGAGACCCGACAGATTCTGGAGGAGGTGCACTCTGGGGAATGTGGAAGCCATTCAGGAGGTAGGACGTTGGAAGCAAGGGTGGTCAGGCATGGGTACTTCTGGCCCACCCTGAGGAAGGATGCTGTAAGACCCCCCCCCCCCCCCCCCCCCCCCCCCCCTTTTTTTTCTTTTTTAAAACCCCGGGGGGTCTTATACCCAGAACCGCCATTTTGCGGTGGCCCCGACTCTCGGGAAAGCCGCCACTACAAAACGCCGATTCTTCCGGCCTTTTCGGTCAACACAAAGAGAGCAGTATTCAGAAAAGAAATAGCTGAGTCCACAAATGTCATAAGTAATAAGAGAAATCACAACCAGTCCATATATAGAAAAGGGAAAGTACTACAAAGTAACAAAACAGAAATATATACGGGCTTAAGCCCGGTACAACAGATCCTCGCTACAATCTCTCCGGAAGCTATATAAAGACTATCACTTACGAAGCTGGTCGCTGGTGCCCCGGTACTAGACTGGCCCACCTCCAAGTGCACCGTACTCCGCTGGTGCTGGTCCCTGAGCTGCTGGTCCCTGTCTCCCATCCGGAGCCCCTATAATGTTGTGGTCTAAAAACCATTAGTCATAAAGACTAAGCCCTATCATCCCCCTACCCCTCCCCCAATGGCTCCTAGGCACCGAGCGGGGAGGAGGAAAGGGAAGCTACAAAGGTGGAGAGTAAGCCAAGCAGGTGACAATGGAACTAGTCTAGCAGTTATTTATTTTGTATAAATAGCTAAGGAAGAAAAGTACAAACTAGCAGTTCTACAATAGTAAGTAGTAAAGTAAACATGTAGAATAAGCAGCATATGTAAGGAAGTCAAAGTAATAAATAAGTAACCTTAACTTATATAAATGCCCATACATACATATAAGTTAAGGGGTCTTCTACAAGGCTCCCACCATATAAAATGTCCCATACAAATTTATACGTTGGGATGTCAGTTGTATGCAAGTATGCTATGCCATGATTCATGCAAGTGAAACCCATGCACACGACTCTATGCGCACAGACCTTTAGTTCCCCCTATTTGGGTAGCTAGATTCACTCCCAGGAACCTCTGTAGTGGCAAACGGAGATAGTGGGTCGGGCCCCCCACTCCTTGGCGGGTATCCACACTACCAGGCCTAGCCCTCCTGTACGCCCCTAGAAGAACACAACCTAGAGTATCCGCGTACTAATGCTAGCCATATCCACCAAACTTTCTTTGGCTAAGTGTCCCACACCGCCAAATCAACGTATCAACGTCGGTGTGAACGACCGTCTGATATCGAAGACCCGCCACCTTATTTGTATCCAAAAACTTTTGAGCCACTGGCTCCCCGGACTATCTGTCCGTGCATCTACCTTCCAAATGAACCGTCCGGATGGCAATCAAAACAACCTAATCAACCTCCCGAGCTACCGGGGTGTGTGAATGTGCAACCCTAGTTATACTAGTTGCTCTTGTAATATTTTATTCTTAATGTTTATGTTAGCCCAGGACTGCCCAAGGTATTCCCCGTGAAGGGCTCTCGAAGGCACTAGGAACTACGATGGGATTACTCCCAAAGCTCCCTTTCGCAAGGCACTTACTGTTATTGGTTGGTATTAGATTTTACACACCATTACTTGTTGTTGGATCTATCCCTAATGATTTTGACACTTCCTTCCCACAGGAAAAGACGATCTTTCGTTGATCCCGAGCACCACCTAACACTAGCCAACCCAACATCCTACTCATCATATCTTCCAATGGTGAACTTCTTTTAACCTATCCAAACCAGCCAACTACTAATCCCAACTCATGTTCTTAAATTATACATCCGTTTTTAATATATGCAGACCAACCTAAGCTACATGAAGTGTATAATGGGAGGTACACAAAATAATCACCTAGTACCCCTAAAGTAATTATTGAAAGGCTGTAATGACATTTGTAGCCTAAACCCAAAAATTCATAATTTTCCTATTTTATCTGTTAATTTATATATTTATTCTAGTAATCCAGAATTCCATGTTTGATCATGAAGTACCTCTTTTTGATAAGTAATTGCACTACAAATTTATGATAAAATCACTATTACTAATTAACATAAAATTCAGGGTCTCACAATTTTTTTTTCCAGCAAGAAATAAGCTCAGAATAAATTAAATGCCAAATTCCCAAAATTATGAATTTGTAAAGGAAATACTGGAAATAGTCATCAAAAACCATGATTTAATTGCTCCAAGTAGTTATTGACCTAAAACTATCAAAGACCCAATTTCACAATTTTTCAACATGTAAATTGCTCTATATAATTTATTGACTATATATATGCCTTTTTAATATTTATGAAGGAGGTACTAAAACTCTTCAACCAAAATTTATGACAAAATTCAAGAATACTTATATTGACATAAAACTTCTCCTGCCTAAATTTCATGAGTTTACAATGTACTGAGAGATTCAAAATAAATAAAATACCATTTAGGGCCACATCATGTATAATAAGGGGGTACTAGTAATACAACCCATAAAATTCCAATAAATTCCCCAGAGATCCTATTTAATCTAGAACTCATGCTACCTAAGTTTCATACCCTTTTTGTGAGTTTTGGTGACCTATTCTACACAAGGAGTGGTTATGCCCTAAACTAGGGTTAGGGATTTGAGAGGTTTATCCATCTCCTAATCTTATAAGATTCAGGCCAGTTGTAACACCCCAGTTTTTGCTTCAGGGTCAGTCTGCAGTTCTGGAAATTTTTTGGATTTCTGGAAGGAGGCACACGGCCTGCGACACGGGCGTGTCGCAGGGCGTGTCGAGGCCGTGTCGACACTCGGTCCAAGTGTCGACACTTTCGCTCGACAAAGTGTCGAGAGTGAGGCACACGGCCTGCGACACGGGCGTGTCGCAGGGCGTGTCGAGGCCGTGTCGACACTCGGCCCAAGTGTCGACACTTTTTGCTCGACAGAGTGTCGAGAGTGGGGCACACGGCCTGCGACACGGGCGTGTCGCAGGGCGTGTCGAGGCCGTGTCGACACTCGGCCCAAGTGTCGACACTTTCGCTCGACAATGTGTCGAGACTGGGGCACACGGCCTGTGACACGGGCGTGTCACAGGGCGTGTCCCGCCTGGTCGACGATCTTCGCTCGACGTTTTTCCGCGGTGTCGACACAAAGCCTGTCGACGGGTGTCGAGACTTGGCACACGGCTTGGGACACGGGCGTGTCCCAGGCCGTGTCACCTCTCGGGTTGGTGTTGGGGCCGTGTCGTTGGAGACACACGGCAGGCCACACGGCCGTGTCGCTGGGGACATGGGCGTGTCGGATTGAACACGGGCGTGTCGAATGCCCGTGTCTGATTCCAGGCGCGTCGATTTGAGACGGCGAATGAGGCACACGGCCCTGGACACGGGCGTGTGCCAGGCCGTGTTCGGCCCAGGTCTTCTGTTTTCCAGGCGAATCGCAGCCATTCTTTTTCTAGTTTTGGGATCTAGCGGTTCAGGCCATCTCCTGGGGATTTAAGTCCGAAGTTAGGGTTGCAGATCCTCACTTTTTTTCCAAGTCCTCTCTTTCTTAGTTCCTGAGAGAAACTAGAGCAAGGAGGAAGAAGAAGAACTCTTGGGCTGTAGGAAGGGTTTCGGAGCTCCGAATCGCGAGCCGAGTCCGGATCCGTGAAGCTTGGAGCATTGCGAAGTGTTCCATCCGGCTATTTTGCCATGGCAAGGAAGAGGAGTCCGAAGGTAACGACATCTCTCCTCTCGGTCTTTAGGATGCACGTTTTAGCATCATCTAGTTTTCTTTTATCTAATTTTTGGGCACCAAACTCTCAAATGAGAGGGGTTTTGGCTTGCCAAGTTTCAAGAGGAACTTCCGGGTCGATTGAGTCCGTCCCCGACATATCTTTGCATTAGAGATCCGCTTCGCTAGTGGATTAGGCATGGTGGGTGAAGCCGTAGTCGCGACCGTTAGTCCGACTCGGTGATGTTGCATACGAACTAGGGATTCGTAGAGATTTCCGTTGCGGCAAGATGCCGTTTGTGTTGTGGTGGTGATTGTCCCCTTTGCTTGAAAAGAGTACATGTAGTCGAACCCGGACAAGGTTAGCTCCTCGTGGTGGTAGATGGTTTCCTTGACAAGGTTAGCTCCGTATGAGAATGGAGATGGTTTCCTTGGTGGACAAGGTTAGCTCCGCACGAGTTGGAGATGTTTTCTTTGGTGCGCGGGAACGCTGCGGTACAAAGAGGGATTGCGATGTGTTTAGTCTTGGTTGTGTTGTGCCAAGGCGTGGCTATGTCTCCGTGGTCGGCTGGCTATCCCGTGACATGTGCGTCATGTGTGGAGAGTGTCCCGGCGAGACTAGTCCCCTTCTGTGAGACTGACGAGAATGCCAAGCTTGGGGAAAGCCCGGGCAAAGAGGCCATGAGCGGGTGGGGTCCAGCAAGGCTTCTTAGAATCGGTCAGTCTGTGGTTGTTGGAATCCTGACATGAGACGGCAGAGCTTGCAGGCAAGCCCGGGGCTAAGCCCACGAGCGGGTGGGGCCTTGGCAAGAATTCCATGTGGCGGCCTGTGCGCCGTGGGAGGGAGTTGTGTCTCCCTCAATGTTTGAGGCTTTATGCCAATTGGGGAAATGTGAGTACCCAACTGATGTGATGTTGTGCTAGATGCATACGGTGTAGGGTACCTTGGGTGAAGCCCGGGTGTTGCATTCATGTTGCATAGTAGGCCCTTTCTTTATATGCTCAACCAGTAGAGAACATGTTTGTTGATTGAGACATCCAAGCCTGTTTTAATGTTTTTCTATTTATAGAAATTTATATTGCATATGAAGTGCTGACTTGCAGGTTGGAGGGTTCCCCGGGGTCCGTTAGGGGCGGCCGGGAGGAGATGTGTTGTTATACAGTTTGAGGTCAGCCTTTGCTGACCCACGTTACTAATAATTTTTACAGGGCAAGGATCGCACGCAGGAGCTAGCACGCCGGCCAAAAAGGCCTAAGCCCATGAAGTGTTTTCTCTTTTGTAGCACTACTTTTTGATGATGTATGTTTGAGACTATTTTGTCCGGCTTGCATGCCGAGGTAGACTAGGAGTGCTGAGCACATTCATGTTTGATTGTACTGTTTACCTTTTGGACATTTGATGTAAGGCCTTAGGGCCATTTGTTTACTCTTTTGGGTTAGTGGATAACTTCTAGTTGTGCTTGGTTTTCCGCTGTGTTGTGCAAGTGTTTTGAGTTTGGGTAGCTATATCAACTTTTAATACTAAAGCTGTGGCGTTCGTATGTTGTGGGGCCCCGACCGGACCCATATTATACGTCCATTACAGGGGAGGTGTTACAATTTGGTATCAGAGCCAGGTTTGATTCAAGGTCAGTGCGTAGAGAAGTTATCCACATAAGAGTAACGCGGGACCATGAGTGTCCTTATGTTTTAGTCTTGAGATTGGAGACTAATCCCTTATTTCTTGTCTTCCTGAAGAGTGCAAGCAACGAGGCGGGCACTTCAAGAGCAAGGGATGATCTCTCAGCGAGCAGTGCTACTGCTCCAGGTCTTTTGGGCACGGGTGTAGACCCGGCCGACTTCTGCCGCATGCTTGCAGAAGCGATGGTGGCAGCTCAAGCTGCAGCAGCAGCTCAGGTGGCAGCCCCTGCCACACCAGATACGACAACGGCCGTGCCAGGAGCAGAAGCCAGGCGAGTGGAGCCTTTGGCGGAGAGGGTAGTTGTCGGACATGGAGACCGACACATGAAGTATTTCCTGAGTTTCCATCCCCCGTCTTTCAAGGGTGTTGGAACGCCAACGGATGCGGAGGACTGGTGGGTTCGCATTCAAGAACTGTTAAGGGCGGCAGAGACGCCAGAGGAAAAGAAAGCTGAGTATGCGGTGTTCATGTTGGAAGGAGACGCCAAGTTGTGGTGGGTGAGCCATAGCGGCCGCCAGTTTCCGGGACGCACCCCGTCAGTGGAAGAGTTCGGGGACGCTTTTCTTAAGAGGTATATCCCAGTTTCAACTCGGTTGGCCCTGCAGAGGCAGTTTCTGCATCTAATGCAGCGAGACAAGACAGTGGATGAGTACGTGCAAGAGTTCACCCATTTGGGTCGTTATGCGGGAACGACAATGGCGGATGATGTAGAGAGGGATAACCTCTTCTACCAAGGGTTGAGGGAAAATCTGAGACAACCCCTCATCTCCATGAAGAGGGCGGGATTTAATGAGCTAGTTGAAGCCTCCAGGAGTTTGGAGAATGATCTGGAGCGAACCCAGCGCCGTAAGGGTTTTACTCCCAAGAGCGGGGAAGGGAAGCCTTCCCAATCTCAAGGAAAATCTGATGGGAGTAGGTGGAGGAAGAAGCCTCACACTCCCAGATCTGGTGAGAGGAGCAATTGGACGCCTGGGGGTTCCCACTCTAGGGGACCGTCGACGTGCTACAACTGCGGGAAGGTTGGGCACATAGCCCGTACTTGTCAGCAAGGGGGAGCGGGGCAAGAGTCAAAGCAGGAGCAGTCTGTGCGCTCGGGCCCCAGTGCTGCAGAAAAAGTAAAGATGGCGGAGTCGAGCGCTTCTCGGTTCGAACTAGTGCAACCAAGGGCTTACAACCTTGGACAACAAGAAGCGATCCGCCAAACTGATGTGGTGACAGGTATGAAGAGAATTTGAGTTTAAATTTTGTGCTTCATCCTTTTAGACTTTTGTGTAATGTCTATGTTGTAGGCTTCGTGTTAGTTTCCGGATACCCCGCTAGGGTATTGTTTGATACGGGAGCATCGCACTCCTTTCTTGCGGAGAGCTTCATCCGGAGAATAGGAGTTGAGTCTTTCTCGTCGGGAGCAGAGCTGAAAGTGCGCATGCCCAATGGGTCATCTATGACCACCGGGGCTAAAGGGCGCATTTGTTGGGAGCTTGACGGAGTTGTCTTCGCTCTGGAAGCGGCAGTGTTACCATTAGTGGAGTTCGATGTCATTTTGGGCATGGACTGGCTTGCAGAGCAGCGCGCCAGTATTGATTGCCTTTCTAAGGTGGTGACCTTAAGGAGTAAAGGGCAAACAGAAGTCAAATTTGAGGGCCTTTGTGGAGTGGCCTGTTCCCTGATTTCGGCCATGCAGTTGGTGCGGGCGGTTAACCAGGGTGGTGTAGCACTTGTAGCGTTATTGGAGGTTCGTCTCTCCCAACTGTCTATTGAGGAAGTGCCTGTGGTGGCAGAGTTCGAGGATATGTTTCCGGATGAACTTCCTGGAGCGCCTCCTCGGCGGGAGATCGACTTCTCGATCGAGTTAGTGCCGGAGGCTAGACCGGTGTCACGTCCTCCATTTAGGATGGCACCAAAGGAGTTGGCGGAACTTAAGGTACAGTTACAGGAACTGTTGGAGCAAGGGTATATTCGACCCAGTTCTTCACCGTGGAGCGCACCGGTGTTGTTTGTAAAGAAAAAAGACGGTAGCATGCGCCTGTGCATAGACTACCGAGAGCTCAATAAGTTGACCGTCAAGAATAAGTATCCGATTCCTCGGATAGACGATTTGTTTGACCAATTGGTGGGGTCAATGGTATATTCGAAGTTGGACTTGAAGTCAGGCTACTATCAGCTACGAATTCGAGATGAGGACATACCCAAAACTGCCTTTGGTACAAGGTATGGACACTTTGAGTTTACAGTGATGCCGTTCGGATTGACGAACGCACCATCGGTGTTCATGGATCTGATGAATCGGGTATTCCGGGAATACTTGGATTCTTTTGTGGTTGTTTTCATTGATGACATTTTGGTGTATTCCAAATCAGAAGTGGAGCATGAGACCCACTTGAGAATAGTTTTGCAAGTGTTGAGGGAGAATGAGTTGTATGCAAAATTCTCCAAATGCGAGTTTTGGTTGGAGAAGGTGGCATTTTTGGGCCACGTGATTAGTGGTGATGGGGTGGCAGTGGATCCAGCGAAGGTGGAGGCCATCAGAGATTGGCCGGTGTTAAGGACCGTGGCGGAAGTCCGAAGTTTTCTTGGACTAGCCGGGTATTATAGGAGATTCGTGGAGAATTTCTCGAAGATAGCTCTACCCCTCACCTCTCTCACTCGCAAAGACCATAAATTTGTGTGGACCCAAGAGTGCGGTCAAGCATTTGAGGCCCTAAAGGAGAGGCTTATGATGGCTCCGATCTTGAGTTTGTCGCAAGGGACCGATGGATTTCAAATTTTCAGTGACGCATCAGGATGCGGTTTGGGTTGCGTGTTAGTGCAGCATGGCAAGGTGATAGCTTTTGGGTCTAGACAGCTGAAACCTCATGAGAGGAATTACCCCGTCCATGACTTGGAGTTGGCGGCGGTAATCTTCGCGCTGAAAATTTGGCAGCATTTTGTTTATGGCGCAAGAGTGGAGATCTTCACGGACCATAAAAGCCTGAAGTATCTCTTGGATCAAAAGGACTTGAATATGCGGCAACGCAGATGGGTTGAGTTTCTTGGAGACTACGAAGTGGCGATCCAGTATACGCCGGGTAAAGCCAATGTGGTGGCGGATGCGTTGAGTAGAAAGTACTCGGGGCTAGGAAATTGGATCGAAGCTCATGATGAGCGGTTGGTACGGGAATGGGAGTCCCTTGGAGTGGAATGTGTTGCGAGAGGCGAGTCTAGCGTGGCTCGGTTAAACTGGATTGAAGTGCAAAATGACTTGTCCGATCGTATTCGGGAAGCGACTCGATTAGATGTAGAGTTTCAACCTTTTGTGTTGGAGACTCAAACGGGCGAGAGCAGCACCTGGGAGATGATTGATGGGATTCTGAGGAAGGGCGGAAGGGTTTGTGTACCGCAGTTTGGCAATCTCCGTGAGGAGTTGATGTTTGAGGCCCACTTCTCAAAGTACTCCATTCACCCGGGCAGTACAAAGATGTACTTGGATATGAAGAAATCCTTTTGGTGGCCGGGGTTGAAGCGAGATGTAGCTTTGTATGTGAGTCGTTGCCAAACATGTGCCTTGGTGAAGGCCGAATGTCAGAAACCGGGCGGGTTCCTGAAGCCCCTTCCAATTCCTGAATGGAAATTTGAGGACATCTCCATGGACTTCGTGCATGGGTTGCCTAGATCGCAGCATGGGAATGATGTTATTTGGGTGATCGTGGATCGCCTAACCAAGGTGGCTCACTTCATCCCAAATCGGAAAGAGGACAGCGTGGAGAAGCTGGTGGAGTTGTATGTTCGCAACATTGTGCGACTGCACGGAATTCCTAAGAGCATAGTCAGTGATCGAGATGGACGGTTTACGTCCAAGGACTGGAGATTGGTACAGAAAAGCTTGGGCACGAAGCTAAGGTTTAGTACGGCATTCCATCCTCAAACTGATGGGCAAACGGAGAGAACGAACCGTACTATGGAGGACATGTTGAGGATGTGCGTTCTTGATTTTGGCAAGAGGTGGGAGGATCACCTCTTCATGGTAGAATTTGCGTACAACAACAGTTTTCTAGCTAGTATAAAGATGGCGCCTTACGAAGCTTTGTATGGGAGGCGGTGTCGAACGCCAATGTCTTGGGCAGAGGCGGGAGACACCAAACTTTTGGGAAAGGATGCGGTAGTTGACGCTTGTGAGATGGTACGGACCATCCAAGAGCGTATGAAGGTGGCACAAGACAGGCAAGCAAAATATTTTAATGCTCGTCACCGAAATTTAGAATTTGCAGTTGGTGATTGGGTTTATCTGAAGGTCAAGCCGTTCAAAGGCATCTCGCGGATTCGCCGACTCAAGAAGTTGAGTCCGAGGTTTTTGGGGCCTTTTGAAATTGTTGAGCGGGTAGGAGAAGCAGCCTATCGTCTGGCATTGTCCGCAGATTTGAGTGGATTACATGACGTCTTCCACGTCTCCGTGTTGAGGAAAGCCTTGGTGGAGGCTAGCGTGGTGATGGAGCCGGCATCGGTGCCGATTGACGAAGACTTGAGGACGCGAGTCCTTCCAATCGCTATAGAAGATTCGGAGACTCGGCAGTTGCGGAATAAAGAAGTCAAGCTCGTGAAAGTTCGTTGGGACAACTGCGGTCGTGAGGAGTTCTCGTGGGAGCGAGAACAGGCCATGCTAGAAGACTATCCAGAACTATTTTTGTCAGGTACAATTTAAGTTTTGTACCCTTTCGTTTTGAAAATTTCGGGACGAAATTCTGTTAAGTGGGGGAGAGTTGTAACACCCCAGTTTTTACTTCAGGGTCAGTCTGCAGTTCTGGAAAATTTTTGGATTTCTGGAAGGAGGCCCACGGCCTGCGACACGGGCATGTCGCAGGGCGTGTCGAGGCCGTGTCGACACTCGGTCCAAGTGTCGACACTTTCGCTCGACAAAGTGTCGAGAGTGAGGCACACGGCCTGCGACACGGGCGTGTCGCAGGGCGTGTCGAGGCCGTGTCGACACTCGGCCCAAGTGTCGACACTTTTTGCTCGACAGAGTGTCGAGAGTGGGGCACACGGCCTGCGACACGGGCGTGTCGTAGGGCGTGTCGAGGCCGTGTCGACACTCGGCCCAAGTGTCGACACTTTCGCTCGACAATGTGTCGAGACTGGGGCACACGGCCTGTGACACGGGCGTGTCACAGGGCGTGTCCCGCCTGGTCGACGATCTTCGCTCGACGTTTTTTCCGCGGTGTCGACACAAAGCCTGTCGACGGGTGTCGAGACTTGGCACACGGCTTGGGACACGGGCGTGTCCCAGGCCGTGTCACCTCTCGGGTTGGTGTTGGGGCCGTGTCGTTGGAGACACACGGCAGGCCACACGGCCGTATCGCTGGGGACACGGGCGTGTCGGATTGAACACGGGCGTGTCGAATGCCCGTGTCTGATTCCAGGCGCGTCGATTTGAGACGGCGAATGAGGCACACGGCCCTGGACACGGGCGTGTGCCAGGCCGTGTTCGGCCCAGGTCTTCTGTTTTCCAGGCGAATCGCAGCCATTCTTTTTCTGGTTTTGGGATCTAGCGGTTCAGGCCATATCCTGGGGATTTAAGTCCGAAGTTAGGGTTGCAGATCCTCACTTTTTTTCCAAGTCCTCTCTTTCTTAGTTCCTGAGAGAAACTAGAGCAAGGAGGAAGAAGAAGAACTCTTGGGCTGTAGGAAGGGTTTCGGAGCTCCGAATCGCGAGCCGAGTCCGGATCCGTGAAGCTTGGAGCATTGCGAAGTGTTCCATCCGGCTATTTTGCCATGGCAAGGAAGAGGAGTCGGAAGGTAACGACATCTCTCCTCTCGGTCTTTAGGATGCACGTTTTAGCATCATCTAGTTTTCTTTTCTCTAATTTTTGGGCACCAAACTCTCAAATGAGAGGGGTTTTGGCTTGCCAAGTTTCAAGAGGAACTTCCGGGTCGATTGAGTCCGTCCCCGGCATATCTTTGCATTAGAGATCCGCTTCGCTAGTGGATTAGGCATGGTGGGTGAAGCCGTAGTCGCGACCGTTAGTCCGACTCGGTGATGTTGCATACGAACTAGGGATTCGTAGAGATTTCCGTTGCGGCAAGATGCCGTTTGTGTTGTGGTGGTGATTGTCCCGTTTGCTTGAAAAGAGTACATGTAGTCGAACCCGGACAAGGTTAGCTCCTCGTGGTGGTAGATGGTTTCCTTGACAAGGTTAGCTCCGTATGAGAATGGAGATGGTTTCCTTGGTGGACAAGGTTAGCTCCGCACGAGTTGGAGATGTTTTCCTTGGTGCGCGGGAACGCTGCGGTACAAAGAGGGATTGCGATGTGTTTAGTCTTGGTTGTGTTGTGCCAAGGCGTGGCTATGTCTCCGTGGTCGGCTGGCTATCCCGTGACATGTGCGTCATGTGTGGAGAGTGTCCCGGCGAGACTAGTCCCCTTCTGTGAGACTGACGAGAATGCCAAGCTTGGGGCAAGCACGGGAAAAGAGGCCATGAGCGGGTGGGGTCCAGCAAGGCTTCTTAGAATCGGTCAGTCTGTGGTTGTTGGAATCCTGACATGAGACGTCAGAGCTTGCAGGCAAGCCCGGGGCTAAGCCCACGAGCGGGTGGGGCCTTGGCAAGAATTCCATGTGGCGGCCTGTGCGCCGTGGGAGGGAGTTGTGTCTCCCTCAATGTTTGAGGCTTTATGCCAATTGGGGAAATGTGAGTACCCAACTGATGTGATGTTGTGCTAGATGCATACGGTGTAGGGTACCTTGGGTGAAGCCCGGGTGTTGCATTCATGTTGCATAGTAGGCCCTTTCTTTATATGCTCAACCAGTAGAGAACATGTTTGTTGATTGAGTCATCCAAGCCTGTTTTAATGTTTTTCTATTTATAGAAATTTATATTGCATATGAAGTGCTGACTTGCAGGTTGGAGGGTTCCCCGGGGTCCGTTAGGGGCGGCTGGGAGGAGATGTGTTGTTACACAGTTTGAGGTCAGCCTTTGCTGACCCACGTTACTAATAATTTTTACAGGGCAAGGATCGCACGCAGGAGCTAGCACGCCGGCCAAAAAGGCCTAAGCCCATGAAGTGTTTTCTCTTTTGTAGCACTACTTTTTGATGATGTATGTTTGAGACTATTTTGTCCGGCTTGCATGCCGAGGTAGACTAGGAGTGCTGAGCACATTCATGTTTGATTGTACTGTTTACCTTTTGGACATTTGATGTAAGGCCTTAGGGCCATTTGTTTACTCTTTTGGGTTAGTGGATAACTTCTAGTTGTGCTTGGTTTTCCGCTGTGTTGTGTAAGTGTTTTGAGTTTGGGTAGCTATATCAACTTTTAATACTAAAGCTGTGGCGTTCGTATGTTGTGGGGCCCCGGCCGGACCCATATTATACGTCCATTACAGGGGAGGTGTTACACCAGTGGAGTTGCGATTCCTTAGTATCAATTCTACCAGGTTGCAAGCCCACACAGGGGCATTTGACCCCATGCCCTTCACAACACCCAAACGCCCCTTTTTAGGGTTTGAGTTTGCACCCTAGGCCAAAACTACCCTAGGCCACCTCATAATCCCCATGAGGGTGTTAAAGGTCATGTCTTGTCAGTGGCCAAAATCTCAACTTCTGATGAGGTGATTTGACCACACATCCTCAAGGTGCACTTTTTTACTTAAAAACCCCTCATTAAGGTAAGTTAGGGTTAGGTCATTCCCCATCCAAAATACCTCCAAATGAGGTGAAAATTTACACAGATGCATAGCATGAGGCCAACGATGACTCACCAAAATTAGGGAGGGTTTGAAAGTAATTTGACCACCTAATTAATTTACCATAGTATTATTAAATAATAGATAAAAATATAGGCAACCTATTTCCAAAAATTCCCATTTTTGGACAGGCCCTAGGCCTAGATACGGGTGAGCTCCTGGACAAATTTCATCTCATTTGGACAAGGGAGGTAGAGTGGGCACCCATTTTAATCTCAGGATAGCCCTAGGTATAAGTCCCACCAAAATGGATGCCCTAGTCCAACCAGAGTCCCAAATTGGCCCAAATCAATTTTGAAATTAAGTAGCCACCTAGGGATACAAATTTCATGTTGGTGACTTTTTCAGAAGAGGAGCCTAGTTATTTTTAAAAATTAAAAACATTTACTGTAAATAGTGTGACAAAAAAAAGAGAAATAAAATGAAATTATAATGATTTAATCAAAACCGGCGCACGAATATTGGCGCAGATCCAACGCCCCGTGGTCATCGTCTACCTCCAGCCAACGACTGAGATAGCCGAGACTGGAGCTGCTTCCAAGCGTTGCCGCCAGCGATCCGACCCCTTCCCCGGACGGCCACCGCCACCACCACCTCCGTTGAGGTGGTGGCTATCGCCAGGTGGTGGCACAGCCGCCGGAGAGGCGGAATCCGGCGATTTTAGCAAGAAAATTCTGGGCCGAAAACCAGGAAAACCAGGAATTGGTTCGGGCTCAATTGAGCCCGAACCTGGAACCTAAACGCTGCTATGATCTATCGATGAGACAAGGAGAGGAGGAGGACATGGCTGGCGGCCTGAAGTCAGGAAGATCGCCGGGAATCCATTCCTGAAAGTGGTGGTGCTCGGTTTCTATGACTGCACTATGGGGTGGCTTGATTTCTTCAGGTAAGGATTGGGGAAGGCTCCTCTCAACCCACTAATGTTGTTAAAAGCATCAGATGGGGAGTGGAGGGGCTACATCATCAGTATCCTTCAAAGCCATTAATGGCTAGGCTCGACCATGGAGGAGGGGGCTGAACCAGGTCTTGAAGGCAAGGGAAATGGCTATAAACTTCTCCCCTTCCTTGGGGGAGTTGAATTCAGCCATTAAAGGTGTCCTTTGGCCTCCCCTTGGCCGAACCTCTTCCTTCCCTCTTCTTCCTCATTTCTCTCTCCTCCATTATCATGGAAATGGAGCTCACCCTCTCTCCTAGTCACCAATTGACTTGTTCTGTCTGAAGAACTATTTGCAGCCCATCCATGCACATTATTCCCTAAAGAAACCACATGAGGATGCTTGAGCTTGGGTTAGCCTATTTGGGCTAGGTTTACCCAAAATAGGCTTGCGCTGACCTTGGTCTTTTTGACCTTTTTTGTTATCATCATTGGGTCTTTAGTGACCTATTGGTCTCCCCGAGGGTCTAGGTAGGGATGTGTACGGTTGACTTGACACTTTGGAGGCCACCTGCCCTAAGGAAGGGTAGTTTGCCCAAATTAAGGTTAGAGTTGACTTAGCTTAACTTGGCCATTTGGGTTGACCCCAAGGGGTCCTTGGTGACCCCATGGCTTCCCTTAAGGTCTAGGAAGAGTTATGTAGGGTTACCTTGCACTTTTGGAGGTCAACTACCCTTAGGAAGGGTACTTTGACCAAATTAGGGGCTAGAGTTGACTTTGGTCAACATAGACTCTTGAGTTGCCCACAATGGGTCCTTGGTGACCCATTGACCTCACTTTAGCGTTAGGAGGGCATGGATGAGGTCCACTTGGCTAGGGGAAGGTCAATTGACCCTAAGTAGGCTAGTTTGACCCATTTAGGGTTAGGGTTGACTTAGGTCAACTTAACCACTTTGACTGCCCAGAGTGGGTCCTTAGTGACCATATGGACTTCCCAAGGTGTTAGGGGTATTGTGATAGGGTCCTGGGATCAAGATGTAGCCCTAAGGTCAGACCATAGGTTTAAATGTTGAGGCTAAGTTATAGGTAGACCAAGGTGATTTTTACCTTGGCCCTTGTTCACTTGGTCATTGAGCTTTTGGTTGTTTTGTCATGACCTAGTTATGATAAACAAAACCCTAGGGGTCTAGTTATTTGGGTAATGTTACAAATCCCAATATATATATAAAAATTTCGTCCACGAAATTAAGGTTGAGCCTACGGGGGTTTCTACAGAATAAATAAAGTTGCAACATCCCTAAGGTTTAAGGTATACCTGACTCGAAGAGCTACAGGTACTTTTTCTGCATCAAGTCCTGTGGTTCCCATGTATTCTCCTCCTGCCCATGGCTTTTCCACAGAACCTTTACTAGTGGGACCTTCTTACGTTGCAAGACCCGCAATGCCGTGTTGTCGATCCTACTCGGCTCCAAGCTGACTGATCGATCTTTGGCCACCGGACCGTCGGCCGTGGAAATCAGCTGCTCGGGGCGTAGTAGAGCCCTCCGTAGTGGGGAGACGTGGAAGACGTCATGCAATCCCACTAACTCAGGCGGTAGCTCTAGTCTATAATCCAAGGGGCCGATCCGCTGCAGGATCCTGTAGAGCCCCATATATCTCGGACTGAGCTTCTTCGGCCCGCGAACCCGCGAGACCCCATGCATCGGCCAAAACTTCAAGAAGACCCAGTCTCCCACCTGGAACTCCACGTGACGATCCCTCGCATCGTAATATTTGGCCTGCCTGCTCCGGTCTTCCAGCATCCTGTCCCAGATCAACCTAACCTGAGCATCAGTATCCTCCACAAAACCCGAGTCGAGTGCCTGAGGATCTTTATCCTGAATCCATGATAGTGGGGTCCTACACCTCCGTTCATACAACGCCTCATAAGGGGCCATGCATATACTGGACTGATGTCTGTTGTTGTACGAAAACTCAATCAGCGGTAGCAATCTCTCCCAAGGCTCGCCGCAGTCCAAGATACATAAGCGCAAAAGATCTTCCAGGGTACGGTTGGTGCGCTCCATCTATCCATCGGTCTGAGGGTGAAAAGCCGTGCTAAATGTCAACCAAGAACCCAGACAAGCCTGAACTGTCCTCCACTCCTTGGACGTAAACCGCCCATTCCGATCTGAAACGATAGTCCTGGGTACCCCATGATAGCGCACAAACTGCTCGATGAACCTCTACACTAATACCCTGACTGGAGAGTCCTTCGCCACTAGATAGAAACTGGCCACCTTCGTTAGCCTGTCCACAATCACCCAGATCCTGTCATTCCCCGCACGAGACCGGGTTAGCCCATGTATGAAATCCATGGATATATCCTATAAAATCCACTCCGGTACCGGAAGTGGCTGTAGTAAACCGGCTGGATTCCTGCACTCAGCTTTTATGAGTTGGCAAGCCTCGCAATGTGTCACAAAATGCGTGATGTCCTTCTTCATGCCTGGCCAGAACATTATCATCTTCAAATCTGCTCTCATCTTAGTGAACCCCGGGTGCACTGAGTATCTACTACAGTGAGCCTCTATCATGATGTCCTCCCGAATCTGGCCTCCTGCCGGTGTGTAGACCCTGCCTCTGAAACATAAGAGCCCATCCCTCAAGGAGTAATCCCCTGTTGTGCCTTCCTCCAAGGCTCTGAATATCAGCTCAGCCCTCGCATCCATCCTTGCCCCTCTCTGATGCGGTCCCGAATGTCATCGGTGGCAGTCATCGATATCAGGTACTCCGTATAAAGCTCTGGGTCATCCTTGGACACTAGAGATATCTGCATCTTCTTGTACGACTCCACCAACTCCAAGGCCATCAGCTGCGGGCCTACTCTTGATGTACTCGCTCTCCGGCTGAGAGCGTCTGCAACCACGTTTGCCTTCCCAGGATGGTAGTGCATGGTGTATTTGTAGTCCGACAGAAACTCCACCCAGCATCTCTGCCTGATGTTCAGCTCCTTCTGCGTGTCTACGTACTTCAAGTTCTTGTGGTCCGAGAATATATCACAGTGGACCCCATAGAGGTAGTGCCGCCAGATCTTTAGAGCAAATACCACTGCCCCCATCTTCAAATCGTGCACCGGGTAGTTCTGCTCATGTTTCTTCAGCTGATGGGAGGCGTATGCTATCACATGCCCATTCTGCATCAGAACGGCACCCATCCCCTGGTAGGAAGCATCCGTGTACACCTAGAATCCTTCCTTCCCAGATGGAAGAGCAAGGATTGGGGCCGAGGTAAGCCGACCCTTCAGCTCCTGAAAGGCAGACTCGCACCGTGGCATCCAAATAAAAGGAGACTCCTTCTTCGTCAGAGATGTAAGTGGGAGGGCAATCTGAGAGAACCCCTCTTCGAACTTCCGGTAATAACCGACAAGTCCTAAGAAACTCCGAACATCCGTGGCCGTCTTTAGTGGTGGCCAATCTCGCACTGCCTGGACCTTTCTCGGATCTACTTCCAAACCTGCTCCACTAATAACATGGCCCAAAAAGGCCACCTACCTTAGCCAGAATTGGCACTAATAACATGGACCTTTCTCGGATCTACTTCTCCAACGTCAAGGCCAGATGCCTCGAGTGCTCCTCTTTGGTCCTCGAATAAATATGGATGTCGTCAATGAATACGATGACGAAGACATTCAGGTACTCTTTGAACACCCGATTCATCAAGGCCATGAACGCGGAGGGTGCATTCGTGAGCCCGAAGGGCATCACAGTAAACTCGTACAATCCATATCCGCTGCTGAAGGGCATCTTCGGGATATCCTCCTCTTGTATGCGTAGCTAATAGTACCCCGATCTCAGGTCCAGCTTTGAGAACCAATGAGCTCCCTCCAGCTTGTCAAATAGCTCGTCTATCCCTGCTAAGGGGTACGTATTACGAACCGTCAGCTTGTTCAGGGCCCGGTAATCGATACACAGCCGCAGCGTCTCGTCCTTCTTTTTGACGAAGAGCACCGGAGCACCCCATGGGGAAGAGCTAGGCCGGACGAACCCGGCTTCCACTAACTCTTGAAGCTGGCTTCGAAATTCCACCAGCTTTTTCGGGGGCCATTCGGTAGGGAGCCCTGGATACCGGCTTAGCCCCCGGCACGAGCTGAATCTGAAATTCTTTCTCCCGGTGCGGGGGTAGCCCTGGCGGCTTCTCCGAAAATACATCAGCAAAGTCTCGCACTACTGAAATATCTAATATAGAATCCTTGGCCGTGACCATCTCGAAGAGGACCTGATAAACTTCGTCTCCCTGTAGGTGGGCCTTGACGGTCTGTACAGACGATAATGATAACAGGTGGGCTGCTGTAATACCTTCGAAAACAATAGAGGAGTCCCCATGCCTCACGGTGATCCTATTTGCCAAGCAGTCAATCTGGGCATGGTTCCAGAGTAACCACATCATGCCCAGTATGAGATCATAGTCCGACATCCTCAGGATTGTCGCTGGTGCCTCAAATGCCTTCCCGCCGATCTCCGCCTCCATTTTACAATGAGAAGAGGTCATGAGCTCTGATCCATCTGGTAGACGCACCCTCACCATCTTTCCTGTGAATTGCTCACACCTGCCAACCCTTTCACGAAATCCTCTGACACAAACAAGTGTGAAGCCCTAGTGTCGAAGAGTGTATTACCGGGCTTGCCGCTGAAGAAAACCATGCCTGAGGGAATTAAGTGTCTTAGTGTTCTAGTTGTAGTTTTTCTTTCTTTTCTTAATTTCTATCTAGTTTGTGTCTATGAGAACTAGTTCTTATGAAAGAAATAAATTGAATGTACTGGTATACCTACTATAACCTGCTCCGGGTTTCGGGGCTAAGCCAGATCTAGTGCGTACATCTACTTCCTCTCTGGCCTGTGGCCCCTACCCTGATATCCCCATCCTCGGTCGTGCACTCAGCCCCCAAACTGTCGAGGGGGTGGGGCACCCTGAAGTGCTAGTGGGGGTGCTCACCTCATGGGACAGTTTGTATTGATATGCCCCGACTGATTGCAATGGAAGCACACCGACGCATGTTCTTCTACCCTCAGTATCTCCAACGTCTGCAAGAGCTGAGGGGCCAATACCCCCTGATTCCTCTATTCCGGTCCGATCTCCTGATGGGGTTGATCCCCATTCCTTCTTTCCCCGATGACCTGGCCTCGAGGACAGTCTCTACGTCCTCCAATCACTGTATCGTCAGCCGGCCTCTTCCAGCTTTTGACCGTAAGCTGATCTGCCTCCCTTTTCTTAGTCATTTCAAGAATCCTGGCCAAGCTTCCCTCGGAGACGAAGAGGAGGGCCTGTCTCATGTCGTCGTGCAGCCCCTTGTAGAACCTCCTGGCATAACCAGCATCATCCAACTGATAAGAGTCTGCATAATGGGCTCGGTGAGTAAACTCCTGGTAATACTCCAGAACTGTCTTGTTGCCCTACTTCAACCGTATGAACCTATCCTCCAGCTCGTCCCTCACCGACTGAGGTACAAAATGTCCCAGAAGTGCTGCTCTGAACTCTCACCAAGAGATATCTACACAATCCAAATCCGCAAAGGTGGTATCCAGCTGTGACTTCCACCACCTCTTCCCATGCAACTCCAAGCAGGAGACTGCCAAAGCAACTGCCTCCTCAGTGGTGAATCGTATCCCCACTAGCATCTCATAGATGGTATCCAACCATTCCTCCGTGCAAACTGTCGACTCCGTCCCCTGGTACGATGGAGGGGAAGTTCTCGGAAGGCACTCATCCAGTTGGCCCCAGGATTTGGATGTGGAGTCGGGGCCTGTTGAGCCCTTAAGGCCTCTAGGATGGCCGTCAAAGTTTGCCCCATCTCTGAAATGGAACTGGAGCCGGCGGAGGTGGAACTATATTCGGAACCTGAGGTGTCCCCTGCTGCAGAGTAGGGTTCGTCGCAGGATAAAAGGAAAAATTCCAACGGTTAGATAGCGTACCGATGGAATAAAAGGAGGCGAAAAATGGACTGTTACATATGATTTCCCTTATGGGCCCACCACTGCTTCCGTTGCTAGTTTTTCCGCAAACTAAGCTCGTGTGGGGGTGGCCTAAGGTTATTGTAGACTACTTCCCTTTCTATCGAGGTTTCCTTTGATACCACTTGTAAGACCCCCCCCCCTTTTTTCTTTTTTAAAACCCCGGTGGGTCTTATGCCAAGAACCGCAGTTTTGCGGTGGCCCCGACTCTCGGGAAAGCCGCCACTACAAAACGCCGATTCTGCCGGCCTTTTCGATCAACATAAAGAGAGCAGTATTTAGAAATGAAATAGCTGAGTCCATAAATGTCATAAGTAATAAGAGAAATCACAACCAGTCCATATATAGAAAAGGGAAAGTACTACAAAGTAACAAAATGGAAATATAAATGGGCTTAAACCCGGTACAACAGATCCTCACTACAATCTCTCGTGGAAGATATTTAAAGACTATCACTCACGGAGCTGGTCGCTGGTGCCCTGGTACTAGACTGGCCCATCTCCAAGCGCACCGTACTCTGCTGGTGTTGGTCCCTGTCTCCCATCCAGAGCCCTTGTAATGTTGTGGTCCGAAAACTATTAGTCATAATGACTATGCCCTATCATCCCCCTACCCCTCCCCCATGGCTCCTAGGCACCGAGCGGGGAGGAGGAAAGGGAAGCTATAAAGGGACCCCGCTTTCATTCCTCGGCTCGCCATTAAGGCACAAGTGGTGGCCGATTTCCTGGTGGACTACGTAGTTGAGTTCCAGGAGACTGAAGTGTCCCCTCGAGCAACCTGGAAGATGTTGGTAGATGGAGCGTCAGGAAGAAATTCCTTCGGAGGGAGAATGGTCTTGATAAGTCCGGAGGGGACCAGGATTGAACAGGCCTTGAAGATCCATTTCACGATCACCAACAACCAGGCGGAATATGAGGCAGTCATCGCAGGGCTCAGGTTAGCCCGAGAGTTGGGCATACAAGACATTGAGGTCTCGAGAGACTCCCTGGTGGTCGCGGGTTAGATCAAAGGGGAGTTCGAGGCAAGGGAGCCCGCCCTCCAGCTGTACCTGGGAAAGGTCAAGGGCATCATCGGGTAGTTCCGAAGCTTTTCAATTCAACACGTCCCTGAGGGGGGAGAGCACTCAGGCTGACCAACTCGCCAAGTATGGCCCTCGAGCTGGAGGAACAATGACGGAGCTCTTCAGGCCGTATATAGAAGAAGGGGAACTCATGGAGATATGCCAGCAGAGATCTTGGATGGGCCCCTTCATCGCCTCTTTGGCTTCAGGGAAGCTACCCGCGAAAGAACTCAACAAGAAGCATACCAGGTACAAATCAGCGTACTACCTGCTGAAAGATGGAGTTTTATACCGCAAGACGATGTTGGGTTTGCTGGCTCGCTGTGTGTCAGAGGGGGAGGTTCCGAAGGTTCTGGAAGAGTTTCACTCAGGAGAATGCGGGTGTCACTCGGGGAGCCGGACATTAGAAGGGAGGGTGCTGAGACAGGGGTACTTCTGGCCTACTCTCAGGAAAGATGCATAGGAATTCGCGAAAAGGTGTCAAAAATGCCAGGAGTTCGCCCCCCTCCAGCTCCTTTTGGCCTAGAGGTTGCGGACAATCACAGCTCCCTGGCCTTTCGCTATATGGGGACTAGATCTGGTGGGTCCTTTTCCCCAAGCAAGTGGCCAGAGGAAATTCCTGCAGTCATGGTGGACAACTTTTCAAAATGGCTGGAGGTGAAGGCGCTGGCTAAGGTGACATCGCAGGTAGTCAAGAATTTCGTATGGGGGGAGATCATCTGCCGCCATGGGTTACCTCTAGCTATTGCAATAGATAATGGACCACAATTTGCAAGTAGGGAGTTCGTTGACTTCTGCATCCGTTTAGGAATAGATCTCCGCTTTGCCTCTGTTCATCATCCACGAAGCAATTGGCAGGTGGAAGCAGCCAATAAGGTCATTGCCAATCTGTTGAAGAAGAAAGTGGAGAATTTGAGGGGAAGCTGGGTTGAGCAGCTACCTTCAGTCCTTTGGGCCTTGAGAACCACACCAAACACCGCCATGGGAGAGACCCCGTTTAAGCTCTCTCATGGCTCGGAGGCTGTCATACCTATCGAGTTTGAAGTCACATCACCAAGAGTAGCTGTTGCAAGGAAAGGAGAAGAAGGATGGAGAGAGGAGAATGAGGAAGAGCAAAGACTCTCACTGGATCTCGTGGAGGAACTCAGGGATTTGGCGATGGTCCGGCAGGAGGAGGTCAAGCACCGGATGGAAAGGAACTTCGAGAAGCATATAAGGGTCAGGTAGTTCGAGAAGGGAGATTTGGTCCTAAAAAAGGTAGATGCAGCAGGTAGAGGGGCCTCCGTAGGGAAGCTCAATCCCAATTGGGAGGGTCCTTTTGTAGTAAAAGAGGTCTTGAAGTCAGGAGGGTACAACCTCCAGGATGTGTACGGGGTATCCCTCGGTCGTGCCCGAAGTGTTAATGATTTAAAGAGAGTTTACCCGTAGCACTTTTAGCCCTCATTACATTTTTTGCAATTTTGATGTGCTCTTTTGATGTGATGGGAGTGTGGGTGACTTTTTTATGGCACCAAGGGTGAGATGGAGGAGAGGAGACCCCAAGCAGACCCGCTAACCAGGCTCTCATCAAGCTGGCAGGGTTGTAGGCTCACTCTTTGGTTGGAGATAGTTTGGAGAGGAGACCCCGAGCAGACCCGCTGTCCAGGCTCTCATCAAGCTGGCAGGGTTGTAGGCTCACTCAGTGGTTGGAGATGGTTTGGAGAGGAGACCCCGAGAAGACCCGCTGGCCAGGCTCTCGTCTAGCTGGCAGGGCTGTAGGCTCACTCGGTGGTTGGAGATGGTTTGGAGAGGAGACCCCGAGCAGACCCGCTGACCAGGCTCTCATCTAGCTGGTAGGGCTGTAGGCTCACTCGGTGGTTGGAGATGATTTGGAGAGGAGACCCCGAGCAGACCCGCTGACCAGGCTCTCATCTAGATGGCAGGGCTGTAGGCTCACTCGGTGGTTGGAGATGGTTTGGAGAGGAGACCCCGAGCAGACCCGCTGTCTAGGCTCTCATCTAGCTGGCATGGCTGTAGGCTCACTCGCTGGTTCGAGATGGTTTGGAGAGGGTGTAACACCCCCATCCGTCACATGGCATATAACAGAAGGTCCAGCTGGAACCCGACGCCATATACCACAGACAGTCGAAAGTGTTACATAAGAATATTCAAACTATCCAATTAAGACTACTCGTGCTACACAGAGCATTCTAGCGGAAGCTTTTAAAAGTTGAAAGAACCCAAAAAGTTAAATCCAACAATCATGAATGTCCACAACCACACTACTGGAAAGAAACCCAAATACACTGAAAGGGGGGTACATGTCCTTATGGCCTTATAATAGTTCACTTAATAAATAGTGTTTTCCATTCATCGGCTCGCAGGCCGGCCACACATGACAAAAGTAAAGTACAACTATATGCTTTGGCCTTCTAGGGCCAGTACAACAACATGGGCTCCAGCCCGCTATTTGGTACTCGGCTCCGCAGCACCTGCAAGCACATTCCACCGCACGGTGGCAAACAAAGCAACGGTCAGCCAAAAGCTGACCAAATTATAACGACTCCGCCCCTTACTCGGGACGGCGGTGCTCTTTCCCTACATATAATTAGCCCAATAAAACAATAAAACACAATTATACTACGCCACAGGTGTAGGCTCGCACGGCTAAACACCCCCTGCACTCAGAGAACATTAACGGTGAATCCTGACACTTCAGCGTCTTCACCACCACCCCCAGGATGGCAACAACATGAGCATTTAGCCTTTCTGACCACTGTCCAAGGCTCCCGAATATGCCAACGGCTAGTCCCCTTTTCGGGTCTCTCGCACCGAACCATATAGCCTAGGTCCAATTCCACTTGCCCGTTGCTCAACCGCGTAGTTCACCTTAAGACGTACGCACGGGCCAAGCTTCTCTCGGATCCTAATATTCCAAACAACCACATAACCCAGTTATGTTTAAGGCCGGTTCCCAGACCGCCTAGTTAGCAGAACAACGATTCCGCTCAGTTTTCCGGGTGCGCCTTGGAGCTAACCTCCAAGGATACTTGCTGCAATCTACCGCATAGAAACCCGAAAACCCAAAGCACGGAGTCTTCTCCCACAAAACATATCAAATGCAACATCACCGATCCATACCAATATGTCCGGTTAGGCTTCACACACAATGCCTATGCCCGTACTTTGATTCTGGACTCTATATACAACACAAGGGGGACTATTCACATCAACCCTAAGGAACACCACACACTCACCGCACACTCGTGGGAGCGGGATTCCCTATGCAGAAAGAAAGAGCTTAGCATGCTCAAGTAGAGAATCATTACCCTTGTAGTCCGCTTTTGTGCCATGGAAAAACTACACGGACATAACTCTTCATAACGAACTTTCCTCCACGGATCCACTCTCAGATCTCAAAATTGTGCTCCGATGCTCCGCCGGCGGTCAGAAAACCCTTCCTTCTTCCTCCTCTTTCCAACTCCTTGAGAGAGAGAATGGTTGGATAGAAATGAAGGATTAACTCAACTATTCCCGGCCTTAATAAAGCAGGAAACCATTTGGTCCATTGGATCTTATTTAAAGAAAACGAACGCCTCAGATCTGCTCAAAAATCCCCAAACCTGGGCCGAACACGGCTTGGCACACGGTCATGTCCCAGGCCGTGTGCCTCGATCCAGGCACGATTGTCGAACACAGAGACTCAGACGGGCTCAGACACGCCTGTGTCTCACTCGACGTGCCCGTGTCGGGTTCCTCGACACACTCGTGTCCAGGGGCGTGTTACCCATAACCGCCACGCCAACCGACACGACCCAACTGAACACGGGTACTGACACGGGTAGACACACGCCCGTGTCAAATGACACGCCCGTGTCTTAGGCCGTGTACACATATAACGGCACATGAAATTCCCTTCTTATGCGACCAACTCAAATACGATTTTCGGGGCATTACAAATCTCCCCCACTTAAGGAATTTCGTCCCGAAATTAAGTAAAAGGTACACAAAATTAAATGTTACCTGAATGGAATAACTCAGGGTATTCTTGAAACATAGTTTGCTCTCGCTCCCATGAAAGCTCCTCCCATCCACAATTGTCCCAACGGACTTTAACCATTCAGATATCCTTGTTACGGAGTCGTTTGACTTCAACGTCGTCTATACGTATAGGCTTGACCTTCGTTGTCAACTCATAATCAACCGGCACTTGATCGACCGCAACTATCTGCGAAGGCTCTTGCACCACCTTACGTAACACTGACACATGGAACACATCATGTAGCCCACTCAACTCCACCAACAGCTTCAATCTATACGCTGCTTTTCCAACACGCTCTAGGACTTCAAACGGTCCAAGGTATCTCGGATTCAGCTTCTTCGAGCGTCGAACCCGTGATACACCCTTGAACGGCTTGATTTTTAGATACACCATGTCGCCAACACTGAGCTCCACATTCCTATGCTTGGCGTTGTAATACTTTGCCTGCCTGTCCTGAGCGACCTTCAATCTTTCCTGAATTGTACGTATCACTGAAGTGGCATCTTCCACTGCTTGACATTTGTAAAGCTTCGACTCGCCCGTCTCCAACCAAGACAACGGCCTGCGACACTTTCTCCCATACAAGGCCTCGAAAGGCGCCATTCCAATACTTGCCTGAAAGCTGTTGTTGTATGCAAACTCCACCATGTACATGTGATCTTCCCACTGATTTCCAAAATCTAGGACGCACATACGAAGCATGTCCTCTAATGTCCGGTTGACCCTCTCGGTTTGGCCATCCGTCTGCGGATGAAAGGCTGTGCTGAACTTTAGCTTAGTACCCAACAGACTATGCACCAACCTCCAGTCATTCGACGTGAAGCATCCATATCGATCACTAATAATATTGCGGGACACACCGTGCAATCGTACAATATTCTCCACATAGAGTTTGGCTAACTTTTCCACCAGATCTTCCTTCCTGACCGGAATAAAGTGCGACATCTTTGACAATCTATCTACGACCACCCAAATGGCGTCGTTTCCCTTCTGTGACTTTGGAAAACCATGCACAAAATCCATAGATATGTCGTCGAATTTCCATTCTGGGATAGGTAGGGATTTCAAGAAACCTCCGAGCTTCTGGCATTCCGCCTTCACCAATGCGCAAGTACGACACTTGGCCACATAAAGTGCTACTTCCATCTTCAAACCTGGCCACCAGAATAATTTCCTCATGTCTCTATACATCTTCGTGCTTCTCGGGTGGATTGAGTACTTGGTATGATGAGCCTCATACATCAATTCCTCCCGAAGATTATCCGCACTAGGAACACATAGGCGACCGTCCTTCCTTAGCAAAGCATCCTCAACAGCAAACTGGGAATTTGACCCATAAAATGATTCATCCAAGATCTGCTTCATGTTGTTATCCTGAACCAAAGCCCGCCGAACTCTATCAGCTAGGTCATACTGCACCTCTGTCCAAAACAGTTTCGCCTCAGCACTAGATTGCTTGTCGACGCAAGATATCTCCAAAGCCTCCAACTCATGGACCAATCTATCATCATGTACCGACAACCAGTTGGCCTTCACCGGAGTCTTGTGACTCAACGCATCCGCCACTGCATTTCCCTTCCCAGGAACATAATGTATCTTGAAGGTGTAGTCCCCTAAGAACTCCATCCACCTCCGTTGCCTCATGTTCAGATCCTTTTGGTCCAACAGGTACTTCAAGCTCTTATGATCGTTGTAAATATCGACCTTCACACCGTACAAATAGTGCCTCCACAGCTTCAGAGCGAATATCACGGCCGCTAACTCTAAGTCGTGAACCAGATAATTCCTCTCATGAACCTTCAATTGTCTAGAACCATAGGCTATCACGCTCCCATGCTGTAGCAGAACACAGCGCAAACCGCTTCCCGAAGCATCACTGTAGATTTCAAATCCTTCGGTTCCACTCGGCGAACATAAAATAGGTGTCGTGGTCAACTGCCTCTTCAACTCTTCAAAAGCCTGCTCGGACTCCAACGA
The DNA here is from genome assembly GCA_039583875.1 of Platanthera guangdongensis. NCBI lineage: Eukaryota > Viridiplantae > Streptophyta > Magnoliopsida > Asparagales > Orchidaceae > Platanthera > Platanthera guangdongensis. Next base: position 108,096,173 of record CM077162.1, on the reverse strand, counting down.
CCACACAAACGTTTGATCCTTGTCAACATCGTGAGTGGAAGTGCTATCCGCGAAAAGTTCTCTACGAAGCGCCTATAGTAGCCGGCAAGCCCTAGAAAGCTCCGAACTTCCGCCACCGTAGCTAAAGTAGGCCACTCCCGTATTGCCACTATCTTTGCCGGATCCACCGCTATCCCTACTCCACTAACAACATGACTAAGGAACGCTATAGAGGATAACCAGAATTCACACTTGGAGAACTTGGCATACAACTGACTTTTCCTCAACGTCTCCAACACCATGTGTAGATGCTTATAATGGTCCTCCTCACACCATGAGTATACCAAGATATCGTCGATAAATACTTTCACGAAGCGATCTAGGTACTCTCTGAACGTCCTGTTCATCAGATCCATAAATACGGATGGCGCATTCGTCAACCCAAACGGCATGACCGTGAACTCGTAATGCCCAAACTACGTGCTGAACGCTGTCTTTGGGATGTAGCTTTCCCTTATCCTCAACTGATAATAACCCGACTTCAGATCTAGCTTCGAATATACCGCTGACCCAACCAGCTGATCAAACAGATCATCGATCTTGGGGATCAGATACTTATTGTTGGAACACCCTATTACTAATTTGGGTCAGGATCACTATGTGTCTAGGAAACCAATGTTTGACCTCCTGTATAGCTCAAAAGGTCAATTAGAATTGAGTCTAAGGGTTAGAAGTCTAGGTTTGGAAGCTGCCCTCAAGACCAAGAATTTTTTCAGTTTGAGACTAAGTCATATCGTCGAGCTCAGCACGATGATTCGTCGAACTCCGATCGACGATCGTCTAGCTCAACTTCGACAGATCGTCAAACTCCATTCGACGATCGTTGAGCTCAACTTCAACAGATCGTCGAACTCCATTCGACGATCTGCAAGCTCAGTTCGACGATCTTGACTCAGTATTGGATCTCTATCTCTGAGCTCAGTTCGACGATCTTTGAGCTCAGATCGACAATTTCTTTGTTGCTGTATAAGTCCTTATCGCTGAGCTCAGTTCGACGATAGCAGAGCTCAGTTCGACGTTTTCTGATCACTTCAAGGATTTTTCAAGATTCAAATTCAGATCAGTTAAGGAGTTATTCTGCAATTAATTCAGAAGATTTTCTAGCCGTTTTCATTTATTTTTGGACCAAGTTTCAAGGGATTTTCAAGGAATATTTCTGTGGACTTTCCTGCAGAAGACATTTTGCAATTAAGGATGCAATTAATGCAGGGCAACGACTATTCTTGACAGAGGATTTTTTCTATTCAGTACCAGAGAATAAAAGACAAGAATTTTTGAATCTCTCATAGACATCATCAATAATCCTCAGAACACAGAAAAGAAGAACAAGCTCAAAATATTCTCTGTCTCAAAGAATTCTCTGAAGAACACACATCCAAGGAGATCAAACTTTCTAAAATCTTCTGATCTCTCTTGTCTCAAGTGTTCAAGGCCAACATCTTTCAAGACTCCAGACACGTAACATTTCAGCTGTTGCTGAAATCATCTTTTGCTGGAGATCAACTTCTGAAGGCCTATCACCCTACAGCAAAGCTTCTTTTCCTGAACATCTCAAGGACTCCGGGGGAGCTTTGACACCATCAAATCCACATAGTCTTCTCAGCTGATTTGAGAAAGAGAAGACTTCCATCACTCTCTCATCCCCATCTCTGTAAAGGGTTTCTCAAACTCACTTCAAAAGTTTGAGCTTGTTTTTTGAGCACCTTGTCAAAAGCTCATTGGTGGCAAGACACCTGATCAAAAAAATCTGATTTGGTTTTTGAGCACCTTATCAAAAGCTCATTGGTGCCCATGACACCTGATCAACTCATCCTGCAGTGGATTCCTACCTAGGGTGGTAGAAGAGTGGATGTACCCAAGCTTAGGGGAACCACTATAGCTCCTTGTGTCATCTGGATTGCTTGTCTTTATTTTTGTTTCTGGCTGTGATTGTTCTGTGATTATTTTGTGTTTAGTTTAGTTCTGTGATTAGATTTAATAATTGCTTCCCTGCTCACTCAGATTACAACAATTGTTGTAAAAAGTTTTCAAGCACCATATACTCTATTCACCCCCCTCTAGAGTATATCAGATCTAGCTGCACTTTCACTTATTATTCTCTGTAAGATTGTTTAACTCCCGATAGTCAATACAAAGTCGTAAGTTCCCATCTTTCTTCTTAACGAAAAGAACCGGTGCGCTCCAAGGCGTTGAACTTGGACGCACATACCCTTGCTCCAACACCTCCTGCAGTTGCTGTTGGGTACATTGGTCAAATGTACCTGATTTGAAGAAGCCTCACCTAACTCAATGATATACATCATAATGTATTTGATGTTTGTTTGAGTTACTTGTGCAGGTTAGGTATACACTGGATTGAAGCTAAAAGTTTCCAAGTCCATGTGTCGACACCCAGAGGGAAAGTGTCGACACTTGAGAAAGCTTGTGTCGACACCCAGACAAGCAGTGTCGACACTTGGAGTAATTGTGTCGACACCTGGGAAGAAGAGTCGACACCAGACAGAAAGTGTCGACACTTGGAGCTGTGTCGACACTCAGTGAAGAAGTATGCAGAAAAGCTGTGTCGACACTTAGCAGAAGTGTCGACACCCAGAAGAGCTGTGTCTACACCAGAAAGTGTCGACACTTGGAGTTGTGTCGACACTCAGCAAAATTCTGCAGAGACTAAGGACAAGTGTCGACACTCAACACAATGTGTCGACACTCAAACAACAGAGTCAACATATGAAGAATGTGTCGACACTCAGCACAATGTGTCGACACACACTCAAAGGAGTCAACACTTGAAGTATGTGTCGACACTCAGCACAATGTGTCGACACACAACCAGAAGAGTCAACACTTGAAGAAAGTGTCGACACCCAGCACAATGTGTCGACACTTAGTTGAAGACTCTACACTTGAAGAAAGTGTCGACACAAGGAGCTGTGTCGACACTTAGCAAAAAACAGAAAAGTTTACAAAATATTCTAAGTACAAGTGTCGACACTAAGGGAATGTGTCGACACTCAGCTGAGGAAACAAAATTGAAGACTTGTGTCGACACCAAGAAGTAGTGTCGACACTTGACAGTTTCAACACATGAAGATGTGTCGACACAAAGGAGATGTGTCGACACTTAGAAGAATACAGTTAAAGAATGAAGAACAAGTACTTGTGTCGACACTCAATTTCAGTGTCGACACATGCAGAAGATCTGTGTCGAGACATACAAGGAATTGTGTCGACACCTTGTAGACTTGTGTCGACACTTACACAACATGTGTCGACACTTGGTCTATAAGTGTCGACACTTAAGAACAGAAAGTCTCGACACTATCTGACAGTTAGAAAATTTCAAGAAGTGACTGGTTGACATGACAGCTGCCGATCCAGCCGGTCTACAGCAACTGTCAGAGAAATCAGAAGTCTGTTATGAACCGGACCAGCCGGTTATCATGAAGGAAGCCTATAAATAGGCACCCATAGTTTACAGAAACGATTGATTGTTGTTATTACAAGTAGTGAGAATAATTGAAGTGTTTGATCAGATTAAATCAGAAAAGTGATACACAGAGGATCAACACAAGAAGATCTGGCAGTCCAACTGCAGATCTAAGAAGTTGGAGAGAGAGAGCTCCAATCAAGAATTCAGTCTTTGGAACTAAGGCTGAGAAGAAGGATTCAGAATCATCTGGATCTCAAGAAGCAGAGGTCAAGGATCAACTGCAGAGGATTCAGACTAATTCAGTTCTACTCAAGAAGCTTTGAAGGAAGCTAAGTCAGTTTGGATCTAGCTGAGTTCTTCCAAGAACTCTTCAAGAAACTCTCAACTCCTCTCTTATTTTCTGAGTTGTAGAGTTAATTATTGTATTTCAATTTTAACTTGTAGGATCCATTGGATCTGAGAGAATTGTAAGCCTATATTATAAAGGCTGAGGGTAGGGCTTGGTTGCCTGAGTGTAGGAGTTGAAGAACTCTGAGTGTAGGCCTTGATTGGCTGAGTGTAGGCCTGGGTGGCTGAGTGTAGGCCTTGGTGGCTGAGTGTAAGGCTTTGGGCCTGAGGTGTAGGAACCTTGTTGGGTTCTGAGATAGTGGAGAAGTTTGGCCGAATCTAGTACACTGCTAGATAGGCGAAGGGGGAAAGTGGATGTACCCAAAGATTGGGGAACCACTATAAATTTGTGTGTCTGCTGTGCTGTGCTGTGCTGTGAATTAACTGTTTATATTCTGTTGTTGCTGTTAACTGTAAAATCTGTGAGATAACTGTCTTGCTGCCAACAAAGTTTCAAAAAGGTTTAGGTCACCTATTCACCCCCCCCTCTAGGTGTTTAGGTACCATATCTTTCAAGTGGTATCAGAGCCAGGTTCCTCAAAAAGGACTAACTGTCTGAGGAGATCCAGTTTGGCAGATTCAGTGTAAGTCAGAACACAGTTTCAAGAAAATCAAGAAACATGGGTTCTTCAGAGAATCACAAGGAATTGGGTTCAATGAAACTGCCCATATGCAGAAAAGAGATTTTTGGAATCTGGAAAGAGAGGGTAAGGCTGTTCATGGAAGCCTCTGACCCTAGAATCTACATCACAGTCAAAGAGGGGCCATATGTGCCCATGAAGATCTCAGTATTGGATGCAAATCAGAGAACTCCAAAGGATTTCTCTGAGATGACCAAGGATGAAATTGTCCTAGCCACTATGGACAAAAGGGCACAAAACATAATAGTAAGTGCCATTGATGATGCAACTTTTCAGAACCTAATTCACTGTAAAACAGCAAAAGAAATGTGGGATACCCTCATTGTCTATATGGAAGGTTCTGAAGAAGTTAGGCAAGATAGAAAGTCCTTGCTTAATCAAGAGTATGAGAGCTTTAGGCAAGGAAGAGGAGATAGCATCACTGAATGCTACAAGAAGTTCTATAGAATTGTTAATGAACTCATGTCCTATGGAAGAGAGTTCACTAACTATGAATTGAATGATAAGTTCTTGAGGTCCCTAACCAAAGATTGGGACACTAAGATCTGTGCCATCAGAGAAATGGCAAAGTTGGGAGAAATTCCTCCTCCCACACTGTTTGGCAAGTTGCTGTCTTATGAGATGCAGCTGTCTGTGAGAAAAGAGGAGGAAAAATCAACAAGGACTGAGCACAGGGAAAGGACTGTTGCCTTCAAGTCAGAAGTACCTAGAAAGGGCAGGACTAAGTCATCAACTCCTCCTCCAGAGGTAGTTGAATCAGAATCTGATGAGTCTGTTAGCACAAAGTCTACAAGCAGTGAAAGTGATGAAGACTTTGCTGCATTCACCAGACATTTTCAGAAATTCCTGAAGAAGAAACAGTGGAGGTCCAGACCTTCATTTTCCAAAGGGAAAGAAGTTCAGTATCAGGAGAAGAAGCCTTCAAAGAAGGACAAGAAAAAGACAAAGACTAGCAAGGCAACTGGGTCTAAGATAGTGTGTTACTGCTGCAATAGACAGGGTCATGTTATTGCAGATTGTCCTGAGAGAAGAAAAGAATCCAGTGACAAAAAGAAGACTCACTTCAAAGGAAAGAAGGAGAAGTCCTTTGTTGCAAAGAATGAGAAGACTCTTTCAGACATTTCTTCTTCAGACACTGAGACAGATGCTGAAGCCTACATAGGGCTATTTGCTGAAGAAGAAGAGGAGTTTATGCAGATCATGGAATCAATCTATGAACAAGAAGAGTGTCAGTGCCAAGGACTGATGGCATTGACTGAAAGTACCAAAATCCTGGAGCAGCCAGGACCTAGTCAGGTACAAAGTCCAACTCAAAGTTCAGATTTCAGTTCTAGTTCAGAGTCAGATTCATCTTCATCAAGTGATGGAAGTGTTTCTGAATCTGAGGGAGATATTCATCAGCTCTTAGATGAATATAAAGTACTGTTGCAAGCCTATAAGAAAAGCAAGTCCCTTGCCAAAAGTCAGGCAAAGGAAATTGCTGATCTAAAGGCAGCTGCAACAGACTTTGAGAAGGAATTTGATCAAAAGCTCAATGAGGTAGCCAGGCTGAAACACATTACTGTGATTCAGATGGGAACTATCACTTATAAAAATGATCAAATTAAGTTACTGGAGATCAATCTCCAGAAGGAAAGAGAGCTAGTTGCTAGGTTTTCAAAACCTAAATCAGTGCTACCCTTGATTGATGAATTTGTTCATCATAAAGGAAAGGCTGGATTGGGTTTTATTAAACCAGCTAGGACTGTTCAGGATCAGTCCAAGTCCAAGGGCAAAGCCCCAACATTCAATAAGCCTGCTGTAGTCAAGACAGCAAAGGTTGTACCTAAGCAAAGGTACAACAAGTTTGAATGCTGGTGCTGTGGCAAGGTTGGCCACTTTGCCTTGGATTGTTGGCACAATGCCAGTGCCAAGTTGAGTAGCAAGTTACCTGGTGGAAAGCCAGCAGGTAGCTATGTCAAGTTGCAAACTAACAATCACCAAGGACCCAAGTTTACTTTGGGTTCTAAGGTTCATTAATTTGTTTTGCAGGTGAATCCAAGTGGCCATACCCCAACATGGTACTTGGATAGTGGATGTTCCAGACATATGACTGGAACAAGGGGACTACTGAAGGACTACATTCCAATCAAAAATGGTCCTAAAGTGACCTTTGGTGGTTCTGAAAAAGGAATCATCAAAGGGTTTGGTAACATCTCTTCAAACCTTGTTACCATTACTCAAGTGGCTTATGTTAAAGGGTTGAAACACAACCTCATTAGTATAAGTCAGTTAAGTGATGTAGGGTATGACATCTCATTTGTTAAAAATGGTTGTCATATCAAGAGGTCAAGTGATCAAGAGATCATTTTGACAGGATATAGAAAGAGGAATGTCTACTGTTTAGACATTATGATTGAGAACAATGGTTCTCCTGTTTGTCTTGTAGCTGATGAGACAGTCTCTCATTGTGTCAAGTGGCACAAGAGGCTAGCTCATCTTAACTACAAGACTATTAGCAAACTCTTTAGCAAAGAGTTAGTGAGGAATGGTCCTCAAGTTAAGTGTGTCAAAGATGGCATTTGCTCAGCTTGTCAAAAGGGCAAGCAGACTAAATCCACCTTTAGAAGCTTAGACAACAAAGATGCTGTGAGGTGTTTATACCTCTTGCATATGGATCTATTTGGTCCAATGCCAGTTCACAGCTTAGGTAGGAAGGTCTATACCTTTGTAGTTGTTGATGACTACTCAAGGTTTTCCTGGGTGTTCTTCTTAAGGCAGAAATCTGAAACACCTAGTGTCTTCTATAGCTTTGTTAAGCAAATTCAGAATGAATTGAACTGTACAGTGGTCAAAATTAGAAGTGACCATGGTACTGAGTTTCAGTCTGAAAGCATGACAAAACTGTGTGAAGACTTTGGGATATTTCAAGAATTCTCTTCACCTAGAACACCTCAGCAAAATGGCATTGCTGAGAGGAAGAATAGAACCTTGATAGAGGCTGGTAGAACCCTACTTAGTGATACATCACTGCCAGAGTATTTCTGGGCTGAAGCAGTTAACACTGCATGCCATGTGATAAATAGGGCTACCATCACTAAAAGGTTAAACAAGACCCCCTATGAAGTTGTGAAAGGCAGGAAACCAAACCTATCCTATTTCAGGATTTTTGGTTGCAAATGCTTCATACTTAACAATGGAAAGTCTTACTTAACTAAGTTTGCTGCCAAGTCCCAAGAGGGAGTGTTTGTTGGGTACAGCAATAATAGTAAGGCTTATAGAGTCTACAACTTGACTACACAAGTTGTAGAGGAGTCTGTGCATGTAGTTTTTGATGAGACAAAACTAATTAACAATGAGTTGTCTAGCAATGTATGCAGCCCCACAGGTCTTACTAAGAAGATGGACAAGCTAACCATAGAAGATGTACCTGCTGCAAGACAGCAAGTAGAAGAAGATGGCTTATGTCCAGGGGGAGAACTACATGTACCAGGAGCTGAAGAAGTACAAGGAACTCAGCTTGATGAAGATGCTGAAGAAGTTCAACCAGAAGTAAGGATGCCTCCAGCCAACAGGCATCTAAGAGATCATCCAGTAGAGCTGATTATTGGAGATCCAAGACAAGGTGTTCAGACAAGGAGCAGAAATCAGAATGCTGTAGTATATTCAAGTTTTCTGTCTCAAATAGAACCAAAGAAATTTGAAGAAGCTATACAAGATCCACAGTGGACTGAAGCAATGCAGGAAGAACTTAATCAGTTCAAAAGGTGCAAGGTTTGGGACTTGGTTCCTAAACCTAAAGATCACAATGTGATAGGAACAAAGTGGATCTACAGGAATAAGTTAGATGAACAAGGAGTCATCATTAAGAATAAAGCAAGACTGGTTGCAAAAGGATATAGGCAAGAAGAAGGTATTGATTTTGATCAAACCTTTGCTCCAGTAGCCAGACTGGAAGCCATAAGGATGTTCTTGGCCTATGCAACCTATCAAGGATTCAAGGTATACCAAATGGATGTGAAGTCAGCATTCCTAAATGGTAATTTGAAAGAAGAAGTCTATGTGGAGCAGCCTGCAGGTTTTGTTGATCCAACTCTACCTCATTATGTCTATAGACTTAGGAAAGCATTATATGGGTTAAAACAAGCACCTAGAGCTTGGTATGAAACCCTATCTAGTTTCCTCATTGAGAACAAGTTCTCAAGGGGGAAAATAGATAAGACTCTATTCCTTAGGGAATCTAGAGGCAAAGTCATACTTGTCCAAATATATGTAGATGACATTATATTTGGGTCTACTGAAAGTAGCCTTTGCAAAAAGTTTGCAAAGCTTATGCAAAGTCAATTTGAGATGAGTAGTATGGGAGAACTGAAGTTTTTCTTGGGTCTCCAAGTTAAACAGACTGAAAGTGGTCTATCCATATGTCAGTCCAAGTTCACCCTAGAACTCATAAGGAAGTATGGTATGGATTCATCCAGTACCATGAAGACTCCTATGGGGTCAAGTATGTCTCTGAGCAAGGATGATGCAGGGAAACCTGTAGATGAAACCTTGTATAGAGGGATAGTTGGCTCCCTACTATACTTGACTGCAAGTAGGCCTGACATTATGTATGCTACATGTGTTTGTGCCAGGTATCAAGCCTGCCCTAAAGAGTCTCACTTGACTGCAGTCAAGAGAATCTTGAGATATCTAAAGGGCACACCTTATCTAGGCCTCTGGTACCCTAGGAATGGAGATTTTGATCTAACAGGCTATTCAGATGCAGACTTTGCAGGATGCAAAGAAGATAGAAAGAGCACTACTGGATCCTGTCAATTCCTAGGTGGAAGACTCATTTCATGGAGTAGTAAGAAGCAAACTAGTGTGGCTATCTCCACAGCTGAGTCAGAATATGTAGCTGCAGGAAGTTGCTGTGCTCAACTTCTGTGGATTCAACATCAGCTAGAAGACTATGGATTTCAGGTAAGTAGAACTCCACTTTTCTGTGATTCTACAAGTGCTATTTCAATAGCTAATAATCCTGTATCACATAGTAGAACTAAACATATTGAGATTAAATATCACTTTCTTAGGGAGCATGTAGAAAGAAATGATATTGCACTTGAATATGTTAAAACTGATAATCAGATAGCTGATATGTTTACTAAGCCCTTAGAAGAAGCTAAGTTCAATAGGTTCAAAATTGAACTAGGTATGATAAACTTAGACTAAGTTTACAGAACTAAAAATTGGCTAAGTAAAAAGGTGTCGACACATAGACAAGTCTATGTCGACACAGAATAGTAAGTGTCGACACTTCAGGAAAATGGTGTCGACACATCTAGGAAGTTGGTGTCGACACTTCAGAATGTTAGTGTCGACACATGTCGAGTTGGTGTCGACACATCCAATAAGGTGTCGACACTTAAGTTTTACTCAGAATTTTCTAAGTAAAGTCTCGACTACATATCGAGTAGTGTGGTGTCGACACATAACCAAGTGTCGACACATAAAATCTGTTGACTAAACTTGTGTCGACACATGTGTGTCGAGACATTATAAGTCAGTGTCGACACTTATTGCCAGTGTCGACACATCTTTAGTAATCCATCCCGCCTGTTCGTCTTCAAACCAGAAAGGTATAAATAGGATTCTGTCTTTGTTTGTCGACACGCTTTCAGAGTTTCGAGACCAAAACTACTGTGTCGACATTTCTCTTTTCTAAAGACTAAATCTTCAAACCCTAATGGCTCCCAAGCTCGAGGAGAATGTTAACGAAGGCTATGAGCTCGTTCGTGGCGCGTTCGACGATGGCGATCAAGAAATCAAATCGGTGGTAACCCTAGTCACCGATTCTGGATTGGAGTACTTGGTTTCAGAACCAACAAAAATATGGAAGAAGGAAGTTCTTGAATTCCTTACTGGAGCTTCTGTAGATGACTCAGGTTACAGAATCAAATCAAGAGTGCATGGCACCAAGGTCAAGATTTCACCCAAATCTCTGAGAAAGGTACTTCAGCTACCTAAAATTCAAGAAGAAGAGGAAGTGACTACATCTAAGACCAAAGAAGCACTTACCTGGTGTGGTCTAGATCCTAAGCTGAAGATAGGATCTGTTTTCAACAGGAGAGGAATGAATACCCAAGGAAAATTCCTGTCAGAAATTGTGGGTAAAGTTATACTCAGCAAGACTGGAGGGCATGACAGGGTGTCAGCCTCCATGTTCAGTGTTATGACCAGAATTATCTTCAACCTCAAAACAGACTGGTCAATGGTTGTCTTTGAGAAAATAAAGGAAAGTCTGAAGAAGCCCAATCTGGGCAGGATACTTAGTCTCTACCTGGCTGGTACAATACCAGAGGTAATGAGCACTGCTGCAGGTAGCAAAATCAACCACATGAGAAGGATGGACATGAGGATCTTCTCAAGGTGGGAAAGGGTGCTGTCAAAGGAACTGTCTACCCCTGAGAAACAAGTTTCTAAGAAAGATTCACCTCCAAGAAGAAGAGGAAGATAGCTCCTGTGACACAGGAGTCCTCCAGCAGTTCAGGTAGTGAAGAACAGTTGTTTTCACTCCTGATAGTCATGAGGAAGTGGCTGCAGAGAAGTCTCCTGCTCCTCAAGAGCCAGCTGAAATCCAGGGGGAGCTGCCTACAGCTAGCCCCATGCAAAAGGATCCAAGCCAGGGGGAGCCTCCAGCTGTAGAACAACCCTCTACACTGGAGAGTGAGCAAGCTACACTCATTATCCAAGAGGTACTTTCTGACCTCAATACTTTAGATTTTTCTATAATAGATTCTGATTTGTCTGATGTCCATCAGCAAACTCAGCAAGCAAATCAAGAACCAGATGTTGTTCTCCAAGACACATCTGTGTTGTGCAAAAAGTTCCTGATAAAGTAGTTGATGAACCAGTACTTCTCCTGCACAGTCACCTCCTGAATACACAATGGAAGATCTATTTCTGAATTTAGATCAAGAGGATTTTGACATGGACAAGAATGCTGCTGCTGAAGAGAAGGGTGCTGCTGTTGAGGGGGAGAACTTGGAAGTTCAGGAAGAGCCTATAAGGCTAGACACTGAGAAGGCACTAGATGTGCAAGCTGAAAAACCATCAAGCCCTAAGGATAGGGTGAATATAGCCAGTACTTCAGAGTCTGAGGAAGATGAGGCTGAACAAGCTAAGAAGAAGCAATTCTTTGTATTCAAAAGAAGGAGTCAGAGCTACAAGAAGGCTCTACAAACTGTTGCTCAACACTCCCTAGTCCAACAAGCTCCATCAACTGATTACAGTGTCTTAATGGTAGCAATGCAAGTTAAGCTGGATGAGCACAGGAGGGCCATAGAGAAGTATATTGATGAAGGCCACAAGTCTTTACAATTTGACTTAGCTCAAGACATCAAGTCAATAAGGTTTGAGATGAACCTGAATAAAAAGGAAATGAATGAATGCTTCCACAAGGGTGGAAATGCAGTGGTGTTCTGGCTAAACATCAAGAACAGATAAAAGAAAAGTAGATGATATAGCATTGAAGCAAGGCTATGTGCTGGAAAATCAATTAAGGATGAATGATAATTTGACTGCTTCACACAATGCTATAGTCACTGAACTGAAGAATAAGTCTGCTGAACCTTCAACATCCTCTGCTGCTGCCAAGGCTGAATTTGATAAAGCTTTTCAAGATGAAATTGCTGCTGTCAAGACTGCAATCAAAGATTCACAGAAGGTCATTTCTGAACAGCTTACCAAGCTTAGACCTTACTTTAAGGATGGCATCAGGTACTTGGACAGTCAGATCAGATTCCAAAAGGATGATGTGAGAGATCATGTTGAACAAGAAGTCATAAAGGGGGAGAGGGTGTTAGTCAAAGCTAGCTCTGACCATGCCAAATGGATTTCTAACTCCATCAGAGCTACACTGGGCTATCCTCCCCTGTGTGATGATGATAATGTAGCTGAATCAGGTATTCAAAGTGCATATCTTGGAGGTGAGCAACAGGAAGTAGCTCAGGTGATCTATCCACCTCCAGATTTTGACATGGTTCATGCAGAAGTAAGCACAATGTATAGTCCAACTACTGGAAAGCCTAATGTTGTTCTGGAAAAGGTTGTTCAACCTATTACAGCAGCTATGCAAGAGGCTATGGACAAAGAAGAAGAGACAAGGCTGTCAAAGAAGAAGTTCAGGGAACTAGCTGAGCAAAAACCAGATTTTGAACAGTGGAGCCCTACTTCTAGGAACATCATTCTCACAGCCTGGAAAGCAGCCAAGGACAATGCACATGAGAGGAACAAATGGTTCTCAGAAGCAGAATGGAGGAAGCATGAGATTAGGCAGGAAGCCATTGTCCAGTATAGAAGGAAGGCTAAGTTAGGAAAGCTACCTCCTACAGCTGTGGAGCCTAGCAAGTACTTTCCTAAGCCCTATCATTATTTTGAGAGGCAGAAAATCAAGGCTGAAGAACAAAAGAAGAAGGACTCCAAAGGCAAGAAGACTGCTGATACTGAGCCTGCTGCTGCTGCTGTAAAGGCCAAAGTACAAGCTGGGAAAGGCATAGTTATAAAAGAACCTGATCAGAACTAGACTAAGATTAGACTAAGAACATTGTTGTAATCTTTTACATATGCAATATTTTTGTAAAACATGGAAATGTATTAAAACAATGTAAGAACAATTTTTGATAAATATATTTCATGATTGTTCAGTAGAATGTGTCTAATTCTTGTTTGTTCTGTAATGCTGAATGAGTATACATGTGTGCTTTATTACATGTTTAAGTTTACCCTGTTGATATATACCTGCTTTACATCATTCTCTAATTTTTAATTATGAGTGGTGTATATCATTGACTAAGGGTTATGACTTCTCCAAATAGGGGGAGATTGTTGGGTACATTGGTCAAATGTACCTGATTTGAAGAAGCCTCACCTAACTCAATGATATACATCATAATGTATTTGATGTTTGTTTGAGTTACTTGTGCAGGTTAGGTATACACTGGACTGAAGCTAAAAGTTTCTAAGTCCATGTGTCGACACCCAGAGGGAAAGTGTCGACACTTGAGAAAGCTTGTGTCGACACCCAGACAAGCAGTGTCGACACTTGGAGTAATTGTGTCGACACCTGGGAAGAAGAGTCGACACCAGACAGAAAGTGTCGACACTTGGAGCTGTGTCGACACTCAGTGAAGAAGTATGCAGAAAAGCTGTGTCGACACTTAGCAGAAGTGTCGACACCTAGAAGAGCTGTGTCTACACCAGAAAGTGTCGACACTTGGAGTTGTGTCGACACTCAGCAAAATTCTGCAGAGACTAAGGACAAGTGTCGACACTCAACACAATGTGTCGACACTCAAACAGCAGAGTCAACATATGAAGAATGTGTCGACACTCAGCACAATGTGTCGACACACACTCAAAGGAGTCAACACTTGAAGTATGTGTCGACACTCAGCACAATGTGTCGACACACAACCAGAAGAGTCAACACTTGAAGAAAGTGTCGACACCCAGCACAATGTGTCGACACTTAGTTGAAGACTCTACACTTGAAGAAAGTGTCGACACAAGGAGCTGTGTCGACACTTAGCAAAGAACAGAAAAGTTTACAAAATATTCTAAGTACAAGTGTCGACACTAAGGGAATGTGTCGACACTCAGCTGAAGAAACAAAATTGAAGACTTGTGTCGACACCAAGAAGCAGTGTCGACACTTGACAGTTTCAACACATGAAGATGTGTCGACACAAAGGAGATGTGTCGACACTTAGAAGAATACAGTTAAAGAATGAAGAACAAGTACTTGTGTCGACACTCAATTTCAGTGTCGACACATGCAGAAGTAATCTGTGTCGAGACATACAAGGAATTGTGTCGACACCTTGTAGACTTGTGTCGACACTTACACAACATGTGTCGACACTTGGTCTATAAGTGTCGACACTTAAGAACAGAAAGTCTCGACACTATCTGACAGTTAGAGAATTTCAAGAAGTGACTGGTTGACATGACAGCTGCCGATCCAGCCGGTCTACAGCAACTGTCAGAGAAATCAGAAGTCTGTTATGAACCGGACCAGCCGGTTACCATGAAGGAAGCCTATAAATAGGCACCCATAGTTTACAGAAACGATTGATTGTTGTTATTACAAGTAGTGAGAATAATTGAAGTGTTTGATCAGATTAAATCAGAAAAGTGATACACAGAGGATCAACACAAGAAGATCTGGCAGTCCAACTGCAGATCTAAGAAGTTGGAGAGAGAGAGCTCCAATCAAGAATTCAGTCTTTGGAACTAAGGCTGAGAAGAAGGATTCAGAATCATCTGGATCTCAAGAAGCAGAGGTCAAGGATCAACTGCAGAGGATTCAGACTAATTCAGTTCTACTCAAGAAGCTTTGAAGGAAGCTAAGTCAGTTTGGATCTAGCTGAGTTCTTCCAAGAACTCTTCAAGAAACTCTCAACTCCTCTCTTATTTTCTGAGTTGTAGAGTTAGTTATTGTATTTCAATTTTAACTTGTAGGATCCATTGGATCTGAGAGAATTGTAAGCCTATATTATAAAGGCTGAGGGTAGGGCTTGGTTGCCTGAGTGTAGGAGTTGAAGAACTCTGAGTGTAGGCCTTGATTGGCTGAGTGTAGGCCTGGGTGGCTGAGTGTAGGCCTTGGTGGCTGAGTGTAAGGCTTTGGGCCTGAGGTGTAGGAACCTAGTTGGGTTCTGAGATAGTGGAGAAGTTTGGCCGAATCTAGTACACTGCTAGATAGGCGAAGGGGGAAAGTGGATGTACCCAAAGATTGGGGAACCACTATAAATTTGTGTGTCTGCTGTGCTGTGCTGTGCTGTGAATTAACTGTTTATATTCTGTTGTTGCTGTTAGCTGTAAAACTCTGTGAGATAACTGTCTTGCTGCCAAGTAAGTTTCAAAAAGGTTTAGGTCACCTATTCACCCCCCCTCTAGGTGTTTAGGTACCATATCTTTCAGTTGCACTTTCAATTCTGCCATCTCTCTTGGCGCTATCCGATACGGAGAGCGTGACACCGGTTTGGCACCTAGCACCAGCTCAATATTAAAATCAATCTCCCGCTGAGGAGGGGCTCCAGGGAGATCATCTGGGAACACATCAGGATACTCGGATATGACTGGAATACTGTCAAGACCTGGCTTAGGCGTCGAAGTCTGCACTAATGTGACAAACAGCTCTGCCCCAGACAGAACTGTCTTAATCACCTGAAGGGCTGACATCAAAATCTTACCCGACCCCTTCATGCCCACAAAAGAAGTCTCCCGATCAGTGTTCAGACCCCACTGAACCTCCTTACGGTTGCAATCAATGCATGCACCCTGCTCCGAGAGCCAATCCATACCGAAGATTACATCGAACTCTACTAACGGTAGAATCAACGCTCGCAAATCAAACTCCTGATCCCCAATCCGTATCTTGACTACACAAGTCTTATCCGTGCGCATTGAGCACCCATTGGGTAACAACACATTCAACTTGTCTTTTATCATCGATGACGAAACTCCGATGCGCGATATGTATATTTCAGACAAGAAGGAATGCGAAGCTCCCCTATCAAACAGGGCTCTCGCCGGACAATCGGAAATCAACACGAATCCTAGCATAAACAATAGTAAGCTAACAAACAAAAGAGGTAACAACTACATAAAGTTAATCTGCTATAAATTAACTCATACCTGTCACCACGTCAGTTTGTTTTATGGCCTCTTGCAAACCAAGGTTGTAACGCCCCCGGTTTTTTTCTGTGCTTCGTTTGATCTTTGGCTGGCGTTACGATGGCGTATTTCCGGCTTTTTGCCATTGTAGAGCGTGGTCTTAGCTCTTAGGGTTCCCTGTGTAGCCTGTTAGCAAGATTCCCCAGCTAGCCGGAGTCTTTTGATGACTCGGTTGGGCCTCTTAGGGAATGCTTGTGTTTTGGCTTCGGGAGGTGTTATCCCGGGTTTTGTTCGTCGAATGTTAATTTCGACTTCGTAGTTGCGTTCGTAGCGTGGGTTTTTAGCTGCGGCGTAAATTTCGTCTTTTTCCGAGAAGTTTCGAGTTATTTTGATATTGGGTGTAAATAGTAACTTTTATGTATTGTGGTTTATTATTATTACTGCCGATATATAGTCTTGGGTCAGATTAGGGCTGGGTTCCTTTTTGGTTCTTTCCTGTTTCTCTGTTTGGAAGAAGCCGTCGCCCGTCGTGCGAGAGGAGGAGCGTCGCCGGCCTACCCTAGACTTCGGACGCCGTTTTCCTGGAGTTTCTGCGGTCGGATCTTGGTTTCGAGAGTGGATCTGGGCTGCCCCTGCCGGGATCTGCCTTCTTTCTGCTCCTCAGCTTGCTGCCCTGCGGCCAGATCCGC
Source organism: Platanthera guangdongensis (assembly GCA_039583875.1). NCBI lineage: Eukaryota > Viridiplantae > Streptophyta > Magnoliopsida > Asparagales > Orchidaceae > Platanthera > Platanthera guangdongensis. Next base: position 108,079,353 of record CM077162.1, on the reverse strand, counting down.
AAGCGGAGGAGGCCGCCGACCGAGTTCCTGGTTTTGAGGCAAGTGATGTACCCTCATCCTTGCCTAGTTGATCTTTGCCTTCTTTTGATTTAATCTTTTATCTCTTTTGTGTAGATCTGAAGTGTAAGCTAGGGCTTGTTCCCGATCATGCCATGGTTAGTGTAGGAAGGTCCAGGAAATCTCAGTTTTCCTGAGGGATTTCGTCTATTAGGGGCGGTTTTGGTTCGGTCTAGGTCGAGTAGGTACCATTGCCGATGGAGGTCGTGCTCGAGAGAGTAGAGGATTTTTCCCCCGTTCCCGTTTTTGGTCGTTTGCTGGATCTGGCTCCTGTAGCCAATTGGGGTGTCGACACTGTTGTGTCGACACCGGCCAGTCTTGGTGTCGACACTTGGTGTCGACACCGACCAGTCGTGGTGTCGACACTTGGTGTCGACACCAGCAGCGGCAGTGTCGACACCTTGTGTCGACACCGGCTGCAGTGGTGTCGACACTTGGTGTCGACACCAGCCGTGGCAGTGTCGACACCTTGTGTCGACACTGGCCTTTGTAGTGTCGACACTTGGTGTCGACACCAGCCGTGGCAGTGTCGACACCTTGTGTCGACACTGGCCTTTGTAGTGTCGACACTTGGTGTCGACACCAAGCCGTGGCAGTGTCGACACCTTGTGTCGACACTGGCCTTTGTAGTGTCGACACTTGGTGTCGACACCAGCCGTGGCAGTGTCGACACCTTGTGTCGACACTGGCCTTTGTAGTGTCGACACTTGGTGTCGACACCAGCCGTGGCAGTGTCGACACCTTGGTGTCGACACTGGCCTCTGTAGTGTCGACACTTGGTGTCGACACCAGCCGTGGTTGTGTCGACACCGGCTTGTCGAGGTGTCGACACATCGTGTCGACACTGGTGCTGCGCTTGTCTTGGTGTCAGGTAGACTCGGGGTTGGTTCAGGTTGGGCGTGCAAGGCCGCGTCGGTTGGACCCGACGTTTTGTCTTGGGTTCATGAGTTCCTTAGGATTGTTAGCTTGACTTTTTCCCTAGGGGGGGGGGGGTGCTTTGGGTGTTCGGCTATTTTCTGCATGCCGACTCTTGGGTCGTGGCAGGTGGTGGAGTTTTGGTGGCCTCTAGAGGGGTGGTTTTATGTGGAGAGCTGTGGCCACCGCCTTTTGCCCCGGTTTGGGTTGGTGTGTGTGGGACCCTAAAGCTGCCACTGTTTGACCCCTTAGCCCTTCTTGGGTCTGATTCTAGTTATACAATCAGACCCATGTCTGACCACTGCCACTTACCCACGTATTAGGACTATTAGTCCCTTTTCTGTTTATGCTTTCCTTTCTTTTAGCATATTTATATCTTGATGCTGTTGCAGGCTTTGTTGGTGGGGCATGTTGGTTTTAATGCTCACCCTTGGTGTGCCCTGCGGTGTCATAGACAGTACTCTTTTCTTGCTGCTTTTCCCTTTTTCTTTTCTTATAGCAGCTTGTTGCCGGGTTGGTAAACCCTTCATCTTATTGCTCATTAACATATTGCTCTGATTACTTTTGATGTTTCCTTGCTGAGGTGTTCTTTTCTTGAATGCCTCAGGTCCAGGTTTTGTAGCCAGTTCAGCGGCTAGTTCTTTGGAGGGGCATGTTGGTGGCCTCTAGGGTAGCTGAGATTGCTGATCCCCGTCTATTGTGAGGTAGCTCTTTACTCTTCTGTATAGACATACATACTCGCCAGTGGGTTCGTGTCAGGTTGTTGGCGTCCACTGGTGGCCTTTTGTGATGCTGAATATGAATTTAAACTGCTGTTTTTGCCTATTTGAGGCTGGTTACTTGCTTCTGGGAAGGATTTATGCTAGACTGCATGTTAGATAATTTAAAAATCTAAAAGTATTAATATATGTACTTCATGCATAACATGTTTTCTAAAACAAAGACACTATCTTTTTCCTCAACGTAAAACACTATTTTTCATACCTATTATATTCACTTTAGGGTCATGCTCGTGTAAGTCGTCCCCCGGGGACACTTATGCTCACTTAGGGTGTCAGTTTAATTGAACCAAAGTATTTTCTGCTGCGTATAAATATAGTTTTAACTGTGGACTAGCTGATCCACCGGGCCGAGGGATACGGCCATTCTTCGTAACTGATTTTCTTTCATATCGAATCAACAATTTTCCTTAAAATGTAATGTCTGGAGTTTTGCCTGAGCGTGTGCAGTTATCCCCTGCACGACGTGGCATCACGGCACGTGTTTTCTCTACTCTGATACGATTTTACCATTGAGAAAATGCGGTTGTGACAGTTGGTATCAGAGGGAGGTTGCTTGACAAATGGTTGGGCAACCTTTCCCTTGTCTGCATTAGTGTTTAGCATCATACCATCCACACACCGATATGTCATCAGCACGTCTTGGCCGAAGCACAAACACTACACTCATGAGCATGAAGAAGTATACAGGGCATATTATGTAGTATGAGATGCATAATATGTGTTTGTATATGGATCCACCATAGAAGGCAACATCTGAGGGTTATGTAGTATGGGATGCATAACCTCACCACATGAATGCGGCTAGCACGTTTTCTTTTCTCGTTACATGGGAATGTTATGTAGTATGGGATGCATAATATTTTCATGTGTACGCCGCCCATGGCATGCACTAAGGTTTTTTTTAGAATGCATAGCACATCATGCATAGCATATCATTTCATAAGCACAACGTGCCAAGCTAAAGAATTGCAAGATGACATATGTACACACATGGTTTTGAGTCAAAAAGAATATAAATACATGCATTCATGGTTTAGGCACCTGAGTTAGTATGATGGTGGTGAACCATCTTAGGATAAGCATAACATCATCATGGTGAAAACGACTCCCAGAGCAAGTTTTGCAGTTGAAGTTCATATCCAAGTGTGTTTGTCTGTACCGGGTAGTTTTGTTCTAGTTGATGGGCTAGGATTTGTCTAAAGT